>CM055123.1:7696461-8356461 GCA_029206835.1 Rana muscosa | reverse complement strand
CCAGGAGATCGGTGAAGGAAGTCGCTGTCTCGGGAGAGGACTGGTTACCTGACAGGAGGGAAGGATTCCATTATCCGCCAAAAGCCTTGTAACGTGCCCCATTGGCACCTAAGGTCTCAAGTGTTACAAGTGCTGGGAAGTTCAGGACTTAGAGGCTAATATCCTGATCGCATCCTTAGGAAAATAACTTAAAGTAAATGTTCATGCTCCACACCGGCTGCTGGGACCGTGAGAGGGGACTATCCGGATGAGCAAGGCCCACTCAGGCATGAGTGACGACGAGGGTAATTGAGTGCCGCGTGCCTGAACCTGCCTCCCTGTTCAACTTTCTCTATCTCCAACCTCTCCTGTCAAGTTGCAAGCAAGTAAAATAAACTCTTTTATTGGGTTTAATACTGTCTGGATAATGGCCTTCTTGAAAGAGAGAGAGAATAGACTTTTCCCTACACTCAAGGGACAAGAACCAATGGAAAGAGGTAACTCGCTGCAGGACCCAAAAATATTAACACCGCTCACCCTCTACAAGATGGAGGATACTGGGAATGTGGCATGGTGTGTCCCACTCTGCAAGTGGAGATAAGCAGGGTAACGGATCTGTGTGCTACAAGTGGGGGCTCGAGTCCAGGATTATGCAGCTACCCCTGGAAGTTGGATTATTGCTCTCCAATCTGTGTTTTTTTTATGGAGGTCGGCCATTAAGGAAAATTGGACTGCATCACTACTTTATCAAGAGAAATGGAGGTACAGGACTGTGCTTTGAGTTTTTTTCTAACTGCGTAGTTCGTGGGCATGCCTCAATAGAAGAAAATCCTGCGAGCTGCGTGTAGGAAGAGAAAAGGGGGAGGAGCCCCCGCCAAATTGTGAGTTACACGTGGTGCATTTGGCGCTAAGGGACAGTAAGAGCCTGGACTAGTAAGGTGAAGCAACATGTCTGCCGCTCCATGGACTTCTATTTCATCGGGACCGAGGATGTTCCCAACTACCTCTGCCATGGACATTGCTCCTATTACTGCTCCCCTTACGGATACGGGGATCCGGCTCAAGCCTAGGAGCCGCTTTGCACTCTATACGTGCCGAGATGCGGAGGCCCTGGGCGTGCTCTGTCCCAGATGCGGTGGTTTGGCTGTACAGATACGGCCATTCGGAAGGTGTTTGACCTGCAGGGAGTTTCGGTTTGAGGTGCACCAGCCCACCGAGTCACCCTGAGCCTACCGGGTCAACTGTATCACAGGGACTGTTACTTCAGAGGAAGACAACTACGCCCCTACAGCTGAACCCACATGCATCATCGCGGCTACAGCGGATGCCAAAGATAAAGTTCCGGCCACCACAGAGCCAGCGACGGATGCTACAGCGGATGCTGCCTCCGGCACTACAGGAACTTCCACCCCGCCTGCAAAAAGGAAAGTGGGATACGTTAAGGCCTCCCGCGGCCGTGGTAGAAGCCTGCCTGAACCAGGTCTCCAAAGCGGAGGGAAATTCGGAAAGTCCACATCGGGTAACGATAAGGAGGCTGGAGGGGACTACGACAACGAGTTTGTTGGGGAAAGGAAGAAGCCCGTCCTTCATAATAAAGAGGATGAGGCCGGAGCTAAGACCAGAAACTGTTGCCAAACCAATGCGTAGTTGCTACCCTTACGTGTCGCTATAAAGAGTTGACAACCAAGGACCCCGGGAGGGTGACAGCACGAGTAAGGGCCCCAGGTGATGCTAAATGGACATTGACAGCGAGGAAAGAGACTCTTTGTAAACCTGTCAGATCACCCGACTTGTGTGTGTGTTGCCTGGGACGGGAAACCGGAGGACATTGCCAAGACTTGCCCGGTTACAGAAAGCTATGCTACTTCGTGTAGGGAGGAAATACGGTCTTGAGTTTCCCTATGTGCCTCATAGTGTAATGAGGGAGATTGAGGACGAGAGGGAATCGTGGTACGAGACTATTTGGGATTATTTAGATACTCCTGAATCCCGCAGAGGAAAGTACAAATTTGACTCAAGAGAAGAGTTCTTTACGCTCCGCAGAGATTGGAGTTATGGTCGGCATATTTATGGTAACCGAGTGGTCATTTGTACGGAATGGGGAGCAGATGTGGAGTATTCGATCACCACCAAAGATGAGTGTGGAAGATCGGTCATTCTCCCGGATCCTCATTACTACCTATAAAACAGGAATTTGTGTTTTTTTCCTTTATCCTGTGTGACAGAACATCCCAGAGAGAGCCTGGGAAAGTCCTATTCGGGGTTTATACATCTCCCAGGCTCCTCTCATATACATTCAGGGATCTCTGAGCCAGGGTCCACTTCAGGTGTTGGTTCTCTCCCACAGGTTAATTAAAAGCTCACCTGAGCAGACAGCCTTTGCTCAGCCTGGGAAACACAGACAACGTGGGTTTGTGAGAGCAAGAAGGTTGGTAAAACATTGTTAATCTGTGAATGTGGAAGCTGACAAGCGTTAGGCTTGTCCAGCCTGGTAGTGAGGGCCTGAACATACTGTGTAGTTAGAGCCGAGACACGGCTAGGCTTTTGTTTAGCTATTTTTTCTTCTGTTTGTTTTCAGCACACTGTACAGCACCTGTCATTAGACTTTGTATATAGCACCAATAAACAACACTGTTTTCACTGATCCAATGGACTTGGTATCTGTGCCTGCTCATCCCAGGGAGTTTTTGTACCCGCTACCTGCCCCCCAGGTTACATATGGTGGAGGCTGCGACCAGCTGTAGTAAGTTACTACTTCAAAGGCCAGTACCTAAAGTGACAACATGGAGGACCTCCTCAAACAAATGGTGTTGGCAAATGCCGCGTTGCAGCAAGCAAATGCTGCACAACAGCAAACTAACGCTACACAACAGCAAACTAACGCTGAATTGCGGCAAGCAAACGCTGCACAACAGCAAGCCAACGCTATCGCACAGGAGCAAACCAAGGTGCTGTTCCAACAGATTGGTGCTGTACAGGAGCAATCGCAGAGGCTGTTTGAACAGCTTGCCACTGCTGCAAAAGCGGATAGGAAAACCCTTACTGAGGTTTTGGAGACGCTAGCACAGGGGTCACCTGCGATAATGAAGGATATTGGAGACAAGCCCTCAACCATCCATGTGGGTCGCTTTCTTTCAAAGATGACGGCAGATGATGATCCAGAGGCTTTCCTACTAACATTTGAACGGACCGCTGAGAGGGAAGGTTGGCCCCAAACCCAGTGGGCAGGACTGATCGCCCCCTTACTTTCTGGAGAAGCGCAGAAGGCCTACTATGATCTGGAGTCAGCAGAAGCGGGAGATTATGAGAAGGTCAAGCGGGAAATCCTGGCACGACTTGGCGTTACCTTGGCTGTTCGAGCTCAGCGGGTCCACAGCTGGTTCTTCCAAGAAAAGAGGCCCCCAAGATCGCAGATGTTTGATCTGATCCACCTGGTGCGGAAATGGCTACAGCCGGAGTCCCTGTCTGCGCCACAAATAGTGGAGCGTGTGGTCATGGACCAATTCCTGAGGTCACTGCCAATTCCCCTGCAGAAGTGGGTGAGTCAAGGAGACCCCAAGTCAGCAGACAACCTGGTGGAGCTCGTTGAGAGGTACTTTGCTGCAGAGAACCTGGTCACCACCCCTACAGCCGCACAGACTTTCCATCCAAAACCACGGTCTCCCCAGGCAACCGGTAAGACTGTTCCAGGGGAAGTGGGTGGTAAGCATGGCAAGGAAATAGGGGGGAGGAATTTTGGTGCCAGGACTGAAGTTTGGCGGCCCAAGCAAGGGAAGCCACTGCCTGTCAGCAAACCAGATTGGGGAAACATCAGGTGTTTTCGTTGCCAAGAACTGGGACATGTTGCAGCAAACTGTCCATTAACAGATGAACCAATGCAGTGTGATCTATCTTTTAGAAGGCAGTCTATGTTTGCTGCCGTTTCATGCGCTGCAGTGCCAAAAGTGGGAAAACACATGTGTCAAGTGACTATTAATAATAAGCCTATTACGGCCTTGCTGGACTCAGGAAGTCTAGTTACTTTGGTTACAGCTGAGATGGTTGAAACTGTGAATTTTCATGCAAAAAAAGTTGCTGTGATCTGTGTACATGGGGATACCCGCGAGTATCCAATAGCCACTGTTCAGTTTAAAACTAGCTTAGGTACGGTGACCCATTCGGTCGGACTGGTGCCCCACTTGGTGCACGAGGCTATCATTGGTAGGGACTTCCCTAAGTTTTGGGAACTGTGGGATTGTCCCGACCCAGTCGCAGTACCTAACTCAGTCGCAGAGCCAGAACTCATAGCCATTACTGACCTTGTGAGTTCAGGGGACTCCTCTCAGGGCTCTCCGGGTGATCCTTTCTCAGTTATGGCAGGAGAGCTGGGGGAGCCTGAAGAAGTCCCCACAACCAGTAGAGCTGGACAGCCGTCTGCTGAATCTGAGCCTACGTTAGAGTTTACCGATCTAAATGTGCACAAGGAAAATTTTGGTACGGAACAGAGAAAAGACCCTACCCTTGCAAGGGCCTGGGAAAATGTGGTGGTGGTTGATGGGGTACCTGTCGAACCGGGGGACGGGCCCTGTTTTCCATATTTCTGCAGCAATGAGGATTTACTGTATCGTGTTTGTAAAACTAATGATGAAGTGGTTGAACAGTTGGTAGTCCCTAAGCTATACAGACGGGTGGTGTTGGAACTTGCCCATGGGCATTTGCTAGGAGGCCATTTAGGGGTTGAGAAAACCACTGAAAGGGTGTTGCGCAGGTTTTACTGGCCTGGGATATGGAAAAATATCGAGAATTATTGTCAATCCTGTCCTATATGTCAGATGTCAGCCCCCCAACCCCACTTTCGAAGTCCGTTAGTGCCCTTGCCCATTATTGAAGTGCCCTTTGAAAGGATTGCCATGGACCTGGTGGGTCCACTCCCCAAATCTGCCCGCGGTCATCAACATATCCTCGTGATCATGGATTACGCTACCCGTTACCCCGAGGCCGTTCCCTTACGCACTGCATCTGCTAAAAACATTGCCAAAGAGCTGTTTATGGTGTTCAGTCGGGTTGGCATCCCGAAAGAAGTCCTTACAGACCAAGGTACCCCATTCATGTCACGAATAACTAGGGAGCTCTGCAAGTTATTTAAGGTGACGCAGTTGCGTACCTCAGTGTACCATCCTCAAACGGATGGCTTGGTGGAACGCTTCAATAAGACATTAAAGAGTATGTTAAAAAAGGTTGTTGATAAGGATGGGAAGAACTGGGACTTCCTGATACCTTACTTGATGTTCGCCATCAGGGAAGTTCCCCAGTCCTCTACGGGGTACTCTCCATTTGAGCTGCTTTATGGGAGACACCCTCGGGGACTCTTAGACATAGCCAAGGAAACTTGGGAGGGGGAGCAGACACCTCACAAAAGTGTTATTGAGCATATCGCTCAAATGCAGGATAGGATTGCAGCAATCATGCCGGTAATAAAAGAACATTTACTGCAGGCCCAAGCAGCCCAACAGAGGATATACAACAGGGGGGCCCAACTTCGTGTTTTCTCACCTGGTGACCGGGTCCTCGTGTTAGTTCCCACTGTTGAGAGCAAATTCCTGGCTAAGTGGCAGGGACCCTTTGAAGTAATTGAAAGAGTTGGGGAGGTCAATTACAAGGTGTATCAACCAGGTAAAAGGAAGCCCGAACAGATTTACCACATAAACCTGTTAAAGCCCTGGAAGGATAGACTGGCATTAACTGCCAGGTCTCTCCCGGTAACCCTTAAGGGTACTGAATCCCCTCTGATCCCTGAGGTCACGATTCCAGACACCCTGTCATGTTCCCAGAAACAGGAAGCTAGAGAGTTCCTGATAAGGAATAAAGAGAAATTTTCAGAGTTGCCGGGCACGACTTCAGCAGTTCAGCATGATATTGTTACTGAACCTGGGGTCCGTGTCAAGCTCAAACCATACCGAATTCCCGAAGCTAGAAGAAAGGACATCAGTGAGGAAGTTAAAAGGATGTTGGAGCTAGATGTTATTGAGGAATCCAATAGTGACTGGTCTAGCCCCATTGTATTAGTCCCAAAACCGGATGGCACTTGGAGGTTTTGTAATGACTTCAGAAAGCTTAATGCGGTAACAAAGTTTGACACATACCCAATGCCCAGGGTAGACGAGCTTATAGACCGACTTGGCAAGGCCCGTTATCTGACCACTTTGGACTTGACCAAAGGATATTGGCAAATACCCCTGACTGGTAGTGCCAAAGAAAAGACTGCATTTGTGACCCCGGAGGGGTCGTTTCAATATAAGAAAATGCCTTTTGGGTTGCAAAATGCCCCTGCAACATTTCAGAGGGCTATGGACAGGACCCTAAGACCTCACCGACAGTATGCTGCAGCCTATCTGGACGACATAGTGGTGCATAGCACTGACTGGGAGTCTCACTTGCCCCGTGTCCAGGCTGTCCTGGATTCCCTCTTCAAAGAAGGGTTTACGGCAAATCCCAAAAAATGTGCCATTGGGCTAGAGGAAGCCAGGTATTTGGGCTACACTATTGGCCGGGGTGTCATAAAGCCCCAGGTGAATAAAATAGAAGCCATCCAGGAGTGGCCACGCCCTGCAAACAAGAAGCAGGTCAGGGCCTTTCTTGGCATTGCGGGGTACTATAGAAGATTTATCCCAAATTTTGCAACTATAGCTGCCCCACTGACAGACCTTACGAAAGGGAAAGACTCCGTAATGGTGAAATGGTCTCCAGTAGCAGAAGAGTCTTTTCAAGTACTGAAGAAGGCTCTTTGTGCACAGCCAATCCTATACTCCCCCGATTTCTCCAAAAACTTTTTGGTCCAGACGGATGCATCTGATGTGGGTATCGGGGCAGTACTTTCACAGGTACACAATGGGGAAGAACACCCTGTGGTGTACTTAAGCAGAAAGCTCAATGACCATGAAAAGAAGTACGCAGTCATTGAAAAGGAGTGTCTGGCCATAAAGTGGGCCGTGGACGCGCTCAGGTACTACTTGTTGGGGCGCCAGTTTGAGTTGATAACTGACCATGCTCCCCTGAAATGGATGGCCCAAAAGAAGGAGACTAATAGGCGGGTGAACCGGTGGTTTTTGGCCCTACAAGACTACGCCTTTACAGTAAAACACAGGCCAGGTGTTGAGATGGGGAATGTAGATGCCCTCTCCCGTGTTCACTCCTGTTGGGCTACAGGTGTTCCAACCCTGGGGTTGAAACAAGGGGGGAGGATGTGTGACAGAGCATCCCAGAGAGAGCCTGGGAAAGTCCTATTCGGGGTTTATACATCTCCCAGGCTCCTCTCATATACATTCAGGGATCTCTGAGCCAGGGTCCACTTCAGGTGTTGGTTCTCTCCCACAGGTTAATTAAAAGCTCACCTGAGCAGACAGCCTTTGCTCAGCCTGGGAAACACAGACAACGTGGGTTTGTGAGAGCAAGAAGGTTGGTAAAACATTGTTACTCTGTGAATGTGGAAGCTGACAAGCGTTAGGCTTGTCCAGCCTGGTAGTGAGGGCCTGAACATACTGTGTAGTTAGAGCCGAGACACGGCTAGGCTTTTGTTTAGCTATTTTTTCTTCTGTTTGTTTTCAGCACACTGTACAGCACCTGTCATTAGACTTTGTATATAGCACCAATAAACAACACTGTTTTCACTGATCCAATGGACTTGGTATCTGTGCCTGCTCATCCCAGGGAGTTTTTGTACCCGCTACCTGCCCCCCAGGTTACACCTGTTTTATGGACAAGCTGCCCTGGATTCAATAACTTTGCCCTCTGCTATAAGAGGAAGTCTACTCTGTTGAGGAAAAGGAGAACTGTTGTATTTTTTTCTTCCTTCTCCTTCCTCAGCTCTTTAAAGAAAGGAAATAGTTTTTTTTCTTTGAATTGAACTCTGGGGTAGTTTTGCCAGGGCCAAAGCACGAAGGACGTCGTGGTCAAGACGAGAAGTGTTTTATGTGTGCAGTGATTTATTCCCATGAGCAAATATGGTGAATGTAGTAACTTTGCGCTGCCACCAGGTGGCAGCGGTTTGCTGAACTTTAATTTTTCTTCTTTTGTTTAGGAAGAAAAGTAATAGAGAAGAAATTATATTTAATACACACCAAGTAATGCTAGGCTTAGCATATTATACTGACAGAAGGAAGTCATCTCTTTCAGGAAAAAAAGGCTCACTTCTTCATATAGTTAGGGAATAGGATGTTTTGAAGTAATGCATTGTGACTAGTGATGAGCTTCGTGTTCGAGTCGAACTCATGTTCGACTCGAACATTGCCTGTTCGCCCGTTCGCCGAACAGCGAACAATTTTGGGTGTTCGCGGCAAATTCGAAAAGTCTATGGGAGAAATCTAAAGTGCTAATTTTAAGGGCTTATATGCAAGTTATTGTTCTAAAAGGTGTTTGGGGACCTGGGTCCTGCCCCAGGGGACATGTATCAATGCAAACAAAGTTTTAAAAACTGCATTTTTTTCTGGAGCAGTGATTTTAATAATGCTTAAAGTGAAACAATAAAAGTGAAATATTCCTTTAAATTTCGTACCTAGGGTGTGTGTAAAGTATGCCTGTAAAGTCGCGCTTGTTTCCCATGCTTAGAACTGTCCCTGCACAAAGTGTAATTTCTGAAGGAAATAAAGTCATTTAAAACTCACTCTCGTCTATAATGAATTGTCGGCTCCCAGCAATACAGAGAAAAGTCATTGATAAAAAAAAGCGTGGGGGTCCCCCCAAATTCAATTACCAGGCCCTTGAGGCCTGGTATGGATATTAAGGGGAACCCCGCCACAAATTTAAAAAAAAAATGCGCGGAGTTCCCCCAAATATCCATACCAGGCCATTCAGGTCTGGTATGGATTTTAAGGGGAACTCCACCCCAAATTAAAAAAAAAATGGCGTGGAGTTCCCCCAAAAATCCATACCAGACCCTTTATCCGAGCACGCAACCTGGCAGGCTGCAGGAAAAGAGGGGGGATGAGAGAGCACCCCCCTCCTGAACCGTACCAGACCACATGCCCTCAACATGGGGAGGATGTCCCCATGTTAATGGGGACAAGGGCCTCATCCCCCACAACCCTTGCCCGGTGGTTGTGGGGGTCTGCGGTCAGGGGGCTTATCGGAATCTGGAAGACCCCTTTAACAAAGGGAACCCCCAGATCCCGGCCCCCCCTATGTGAATTGGTAAGGGGTACATTGTACCCCTACCATTTCACGAAGAAAGTGTAAAAAAAAAAAAAAATACACAGACACCTTGGAAAAGTCCTTTATTTAGAAAAAAAAAACATTCCAGCGATGAAATCCAGTGTCCCGCGGCGATCCGATGTCCAGCGCTGTCTGTCATTGGCTGAGCCTGAGCGGACCTGATGGGGAACTTCCTCCGCAGTGTATTAAATGAATAGACCCGCCCCTTCTAAAGTTCCCCATCAGGTCCGCTCAGCCAATGACATAGGACCAGATGCGGAACCTGAGAAGGGGCGGGTCTATTCATTTATTACACAGTGGAGGAAGTTCCCCATCAGGTCCACTCAGCCAATGACGTAGGCGGGGTCTGACATACGAGGGGGCGGACCTGATGGGGAACTTTCTCCACTGTGTAATAAATGAATAGACCTGCCCCTTCTCACGTTCCGCATCTGGTCCGCTTAGCCTTACACCTACGTCATTGGCTGAGCGGACCTGATTCATTTAATACACTGTGGAGGAAGTTCCCCATCAGGTCCGCTCAGGCTCAGCCAATGACAAACAGCGCTGGGTATCGGATCGCCGTGGGACACTGGATTTCATTGCTGGAATGTTTTTTTTTTCTTCATTTTTTTTTATTTTTAATAAAAGGACTTTTCCAAGGTGTCTGTGTGTGTTTTTTACATTTTTTTACACTTTCTTCATGAAATGGTAGGGGTACAATGTACCCCTTACCAATTCACATAGGGGGGCCGGGATCTGGGGGTCCCCTTTGTTAAAGGGGTCTTCCAGATTCCGATAAGCCCCCTGCCCGCAGACCCCCACAACCACCGGGCAAGGGTTGTGGGGATGAGGCCCTTGTACCCATTAACATGGGGACATCCTCCCCATGTTGAGGGCATGTGGCCTGGTACAGTTCAGGAGGGGGGGCGCTCTCTCGTCCCCCCCTCTTTTCCTGCGGCCTGCCAGGTTGCATGCTCAGATAAAGGGTCTGGTATGGATTTTGGGGGGAACTCCACGCCATTTTTTTTTTAAATTTTGGGGTGGAGTTCCCCTTTAAAATCCATACCAGACCTGAAGGGCCTGGTATGGATATTTGGGGGAACTCCACGCATTTTTTTTTAAATTTGCGGCAGGGTTCCCCTTAATATCCATACCAGATCTGAAGGGCCTAGTAATTGAATTTGAGGGGACCCCCACGCTTTTTTTTTTTTTTATCAATGACTTTTCTCTGTATTGCCGGGAGCCGACAATTCATTATAGCCGTGAGTGAGTTTTAAATGACTTTTTTTCCTTCAGAAATGTCATTTTGTGCAGGGACAGTTCTAAGCTCGGGAAACAAGCGCGACTTTACATGCATATTATACACCCCCCCAGGTACTAAATTTAAAGAAAAATTTCACTTTTATTTTTTCATTTTAAGCATTATTAAAATCACTGCAGTTTTTAAAACTTTTTTTTGCATTGATACATGTCCCCTGGGGCAGGACCCGGGTCCCCAAACCCTTTTTTAGGACAATAACTTGCATATTAGCCTTTATAATTAGCACTTTTGATTTTGAACGTTCGAGTCCATTGTATTTAATAGAGTTCTAAAGTTCACGCGAACATTCTGGCTGTTCGCAGGTTCTGGTGCGAACCGAACAGGGGGGTGTTCGGCTCATCCCTATTTGTGACGGATCTCGCATACCCCAGGTGGGCACATCCACCAGACCTGTGTCTCCTGTCCTCCAAACGCACCCGCAGCCTGTAGCTTCCCCATAACCAGCCCTTAACCCCTCAATCACGAGACAATCCACACAGGTGTTGAGGGTTAAACATGCAGAGCATCAACAGTTTATTAAATACAAAACATACACTTTTACACACAGTTAGGGACACTCCCCTTAGCCTTGTCATAGAGGGGGGGTAGGGGACAAGGAAGAACCAATGGGAACTGAACATTGAAACAGAGACTACAGTTAAACATAAAGGGATTATGGTAAGCAGGCAGCCCTTCAATACACATCCCCTGCGGAGAGATGTCTGCAGTCCAGACCATTGTCTATGTGCCATGAACCAACACAATTAAACACAGCAACGAGAGGGGGGGGCAATTGGGGGAGAAGGGATGTAGCATTACATTACATTATCTCAATGCCAGCTTGTCCCCAAGTCTCTCAGTCTCTTCTGGGCCAAAATCTGTGGGTAAGAGGCCAGCCCACAGTCCCTTCCAAAACACACAGTGACAGTGGGTTCTGTCACATTTCTCCCCTTTTAAAAACAGACTAACCAGGTTCCAGACCCTCAACTGGTCTGGACCTGCGTTAGTCACAAACTTCCACCCCAGGCAAACGGGAAAAGGAAAAGTACGACTCTGGCGCTGGGGAACAAAACCACACATACGGTCTCCCGTAAATAAAAACAGCCGCTGCAGAGTGGGAACAGCTGTCCGCACTCCCATGATCCGGGGCTGGGTTGCAGATATTGGGGGAAGTAGAATAATCCTCTGCCCCGATGACAGCGCTTCAGCTAGTAGGGAACGTAGGCTGGTAGTGCTATGCAGTTGGGGAGGAAAAGGTACTTGCTTTTCTCCTGGTGTAGTTACCAGCCGCTGAGGCGGTATCTTGCAGGGACTATCTCCCGGACTCTCCATCTCTTTTTCTGATGCTGGGCAGAGGCCAACAGCGCTCTGCCCCGTAGCCAGCGCTTCTGCTAGGGGGACATATACGACGGTAGAGTTCAGCCGCTAAAGAGGGGGAAAGGTTTTCTCCCCTCCTGGTTCTGTGACCAGCTGCTGAGGTGACTTCTGACAGGGGCTGCCCTCCAAAAACATACTGAGGGCTGGGCAGGGGCCAGCGGCACTCTGCCATGCAGCCAGCGCTTCTGCAGGGGGGATAAACACTGGGGTAGTGTCCAAGTGCTGGGCAACCAGCTCACTGAGTTCATCCCTCGGACTCCCTGGATCTAACTCTGAGGGTGGGCAGAGGCCAGTGCTTCTGCTGGGGGGATAAACACTGGGGTAAAGTCCAAGTGCTGGGGAAAAAGCACACTGAAGTCATCCCTCGGACTCCCTGGATCTAACTCTGAGGGTGGGCGGACGCCAGCGGCACTCTGCCCCGTAGCCAGTGCTTCTGCTGGGGGGATGAACATTGGGGTAGTGTCCAATTGCTGGGGAGGGAGAATTGCTTCCTCCACTCCCGGTGGGGATATCTGCTGTTGGGGAAACGGCTCACGAAGATCATCTCTCAGACTCTCCAGATCAAACTCTTTTTCTGATGCTGGGCACTCTGCCCTGTAGCTAGCGCTTCTGCTGGTGTACCGGATGCGATACTCTGGCCTTGATGCTGATCACCATTTACCAGCCTTCCAGCGGCCATCTCAACTCCCCCTTCTGAGACCTTTATGCTATTAGCTTGTCTCGCTGCCTGGGGAACCTACGGTGTGTTTCCTCGTGACTGTCCGCTATTTCTCCCGGACAGTCCCAAGCAACGGGAGCCATGCCAGGCTGCTGATCACCATCAAACAGCCGCTTGTAGGCAATCTTGAGCTCCCATTTCTGCTCAACCAGGAACTCCAATTCCTCCAGGTCACACGCCTCTTCAGGGAGGTCCAGCACCTCATCTCAGAAGTCCAGGATGTTTGAGCCGCCACTCCTCGCCGCTCCCAAAGTCTGGGTCTCCGTACATTTTTTGATGGAGCAGCCCCACGCCGCCGTAGCCAACGCCTTGTGTCGGGCTGCCATTTTCTGTACCTGGCCAAAGTTGAGCCACGAACCACCGGAGGGCTCTGTAACTGGTGTCCAGCCTCATCTCCTCCTGGACCAATCTTCCGAGCTCTGTCTTCCACTCATCTCGCGGTCGTTCCCTCAGGAACACCTCTCGCGCACGGTAATGCGTCCAGTACATCTCTGTGGAGGAGGGAAGGATCTTCCCCTGATGGTGCCGCTCGTGGCTTAGCGTTTCATGCCAGAGTTGCTGGCGGATCACATCCCCCCAGTCAAGCATGGTGTGCTCCGTCGCTGGTCCCTGATGTTGCTTCCGCATGCCTTGCAGCCTCCTCCCAAACTCCGCTCTCATGCTGGCCGGTCCCCATATCGCTCCTTGGCGGCTGCCCGGATCTTGGATGTCCCAGACTGCAGGAGACATCCCACTGCTGCCACCACTGTGATGGATCTCGCATACCCCAGGTGGGCACATCCGCCAGACCTGTGTCTCCTGTCCTCCAAACGCACCCGCAGCCTGCAGCTTCGCCATAACCAGCCCTTAACCCCTCAATCACAAGACAATCCACACAGGTGTTGAGGGTTAAACATGCAGAGCATCAACAGTTTATTAAATACAAAACATACACTTTTACACACAGTTAGGGACACTCCCCTTAGCGTTGTCATAGAGGGGGGGTAGGGGACAAGGAAGAACCAATGGGAACTGAACATTGAAACAGAGACTACAGTTAAACATAAAGGGATTATGGTAAGCAGGCAGCCCTTCAATACACATCCCCTGCGGAGAGATGTCTGCAGTCCAGACCATTGTCTATGTGCCATGAACCAACACAATTAAACACAGCAACAAGAGGGGGGGGGCGGATAGGTGAGAAGAAGGGATGCAGCATTACATTATCTCAATGCCAGCTTGTCCCCAAGTCTCTCAGTCTCTTCTGGGCCATAATCTGTGGGTAAGAGGCCAGCCCACAGTCCCTTCCAAAACACACAGTGACAGTGGGTTCTGTCAAATGCATGTTGTGTTTTTTTTTCTCTCTCTCCCTCTGCAGGTGTGATCTGCTGTCAACTCTACCGGAGAATGGGTGGGGTAGTTATTCAGGAGGGGGTGGGGAGTGTAATTTGTGTATTTTGTATAACATGTGACATTGAGAATGGGATGTCAAAGTGTATGTTGTAATATGTTTTCCCTTCTTCTTTTTCTTTTACCATTTCCCCAAAATATGGTTCAGGCACCATTTTAGAATATTGTATTATAGTTGAATAAATCAACACCTACTCAGGATTGAGGGGGTCTTTTGATTTATTCTAGCCACTGGGACAGTGTCTAATAAAGGAGGGGGTGTGTGTAGCGGATCCCCCAAAACTGGGGTAGCTATGCCTAAATTTAGGGGCTAGCCTGAGCAGATAGTTAGGCTCAGGCTGTTGAAATTCTTTCAATAGGCCGCTGCTCTGTTGTGATGTTGTCTGGCAGTACAGTTTCCTGTGGCCTGTAGGTGGCGCTGCCGCGCTGGTCTCAAGTCGAACTACAGGTTGCATTGCAGCGCTATTGGGTGTACCCTCTCGGCAGCTGTGTAGTGGGCGTGGTCTACCCGCTGTGAATGCTGGGAGAGGATACATAAGGGGCAGACGCCATTATTCGGGGAGCAGTTTGCGTCCTTTGGCCCCCAGGCCAGGGGTGCGTGTGTCTGTTTGGTCCCGGGCACCTTTAGCTCGAGGCCGCATTATTCCAGGCAGGCCCAGCACCTTTAGCTGAGGCCTACGCCAAACAACGGAATCCTAGGGCAACCGTGGGAGGGTGACCCGCTCTGAAAGAGAGGGAACCAGGGGCGGACCTATCCAGGAGATCAGTGAAGGAAGTCGCTGTCTCAGGAGAGGCCTGGTTACCTGACAGAGGGAAGGATTCCATTATCCGCCAAAAGCCTTGTAACGTGCCTTATTGGCACCTAAGGTCTCAAGTGTTACAAGTGCTGGGAAGTTCAGGACTTAGAGGCTAATATCCTGATCGTATCCTTAGGAAAAGAACTTAAAGTAAATGTTCGTTCTCCACATCGGCTGCTGGGACCGTGAGAGGGGACTATCCGGGTGAGCAAGGCCCACTCAGGCTTGAGTGGCGACGAGGGTAATTGAGTGCCGCGTGCCTGAACCTGCCTCCCTGTTCAACTTTCTCTATCTCCAACCTTTCCTGTCAAGTTGCAAGCAAGTAAAATAAACTATTTTATTGGGTTTAATACTGTCTGGACAATGGCCTTCTTGAAAGAGAGAGAGAATAGACTTTTCCCTACACTCTAGGGATGAGAACCAATGGAAAGAGGTAACTCGCTGCAGGACCCAAAAATATTAACACCGCTCACCCTCTACAAGATGTAGGATACTGGGCATGTGGCATGGTGTGTCCCACACTGCAAGTGGAGGTAAGCAGGGTAACGGATCTGTGTGCTACATATATAGATATATATATGTAGCGGCCTCCACTCTCTCTCTCTCTCTTGTATCAGTTTCTTTCTCTCTGGCTTTTGTCTAGGGGTACCTTGGAGGAGAGAGTGCGGGGTCATCATGCCAAGCTTTCACTGCAGATGTTTATGTGGTGTGAAAAAAAGTTTCTTTACCTTCGGGTCGGTGTTCGGTGTTTGGAGCCTCTGCTTCTTCTGTGGAACAGTGTCTGCCAGTAAATGAGCCCCACACCAATAAAAGTCCAACACTACTTTATTTTCCAATGTCAGGATGAAACACAATCAGTTGGACTCCCTCAACGAACAGACAGGGGGTGTGGATACGAGTAGGCCCAGGCACAATGAACTCTCCTATTCCTCTATCAGCGAACAGGCCTGGCGCATGGTCTCCGCCACCAACTGTGAATACTTTGGTCGCTGCCACCGACCGGGTGAACTTTGAACCTACCTTCCTGACTGAACTCGGCCCCTGTTCAGAAAGATACCCCTCCGGGCGATCTCCTGAGGCTCACCCGGCACTGGTAATCTGCTGCACCAGGTCTTCAGGTGAGTAGCTCCTCCGGTCCCTTACGCCTCTGGATTCGGGCCACCCCACTCCCGGAGCCCCCTAGGAAATCCTTCCCTCGCGGGGCCCAGCGAAGGAAACTTGGCCCCAGGCCTCCAACCGAGTACCTCACCCCAGGCTGAAGGTGCCTGGGATGGAACACGAGCTCCGGGCGTCCAGGCCTAGGCCGCCTGGACACCAACCACAAACCACAGCCCTCAGGCTGAAGGTGCCTGGGACTCCAACCCCTTGACAAAGATGGCCGGCCCCTTTATACCCTCTCCCAGCAAGCACGGCGGGTATCCCCGCCCCACCATAGAACTGCTGAGAGAGGCCAAAAAGGGATACGGCACTCAGCGATGGCTCAACCCCAGCCCACAGGGACAGCACCACCTGCTGGGCCGCAGGGAACTATACATCACTGGTGTCTCTGCCAGTTTTAAACATAATAGAAAAGTATATGCCCTCTACACTCTCCCCCTGGTTGTTTGACACTGGTCCCCAGTGTCTGGAATAAACTATGCCCTCAATGGCGGACATAGCCCAGTCCAGAAACCAACTGAAAATTGAAAAAATTAAAAAAAAACTAAACTAACTAGAGCAGTTGTGCCTGAACCTCACATGAAAGGGGAGGGGAGGGAAACAAATAACATATAACTGTAAAACATCTCAAAAGTCACATCATTGACATTTTCCCCCACCCACATCACTGACTAAGACCCGCCCCACTCTCAGCGGTCTTGATGGGATGTTCTCCTGCAGGGGAAAAGAAATATTAAACACACAAATTCCTGACACATATGTTCGTGTGAGAATGAAAGAACCTCTCCGTAAAGAAATCCTTTCCTTCAAAAAGTGTGTGTGTGAAAAGTGAATGCCGATGCACGACACTCCCACTTGGTGACAGCGTCGCCATAACTGCACTTGTGGAGACCTCTTCTCCTTTGGCCCTCTCTACCCCAGAGTCCAAGATCACTTGTTGGAGAATGAAGAACAACAACAGGAACAGTCCTTCAAGTCCTCCGAAGAGCACAAACACCCATTAGCTTGGGTACAGTCACAAAGTTCTCCCGGGAAACAAACAACTAACTCGGAGAGTTCAGCAACTTTAAATGGCAAACGGAGTCTTTTATCTCCTGCAGATAGAAACGAGGGTGCGGCAGGACAAGTGGTTTCAAATGCTGATCCATGGTTTCTAGATGGTATTCAACATCTTCCCCTTCCTTGCGTCGAATTAGCACCTTGTCAACGTGGATATGCCGCCCCAGCATCCATTCTGCCTTGCAGTCTTTGAAACGCTGAGATGCCTTGGGAGAACACGCGAGGTACCTGCGGGCGTGTGGGACCTGAATGTGGGTCCATACAAAGTCATTGTACCAGCGCTCCCAGCAAACTTCCGCTTCATACAACAACTCTTTAGACAAGTATGGGTACTCCCATCCGTACTCGGCAGCAACCTTCCGGCAAAATAGGCGTTGTAGTCTCGCCAGTGGAGGCATTGTGGCTTTGTCCCCTTCACCTGGCAAAACTATAGCATCCGGGTGACGAGGTGCTTTGGTCACCTCTGTTCTGGGCATAGGCGCCCGCAGCGACAGTCTCTTATCCCCGGCATTAGGTGCAGGTGACACCGGGGATGTGAAGGTAGGCTGGTAACGGGATCCCTCCTCAGGTGCTGGTGCCTCCACCTGGGGTGTACTATCCCCTGTAGACATGGGTAGATCCCTCTTTCTGCGGGACGAGGAGAGAGGCACTTTGTCCCAACCCTTTTGAGCAAATAGTTCATCTATGGCGACATCGTCTCCCAGATCGGAGAGCGACTCCAGGTCGGAGGTGACACACTCCTCCGCGGGTATGTAGCCTGTAGTGGAAACTGAACTGCCACCTCCCGCGGACACACAGGGCCGTGAATCCCCGACACCTCCGCCCATACACCAAGTCCCTCCGCCCGGCTTACCTCGGCCTTTCCTTGAAATGGGATGTCCGGGACTCCTCTCACCGGATCCATCCGGGCCGGGCGTAGGCAGGCGGGATGATCCACCGCAACCGCTGGACAGGGCTACCATGCCGGTTTTCCTCTTTGGCGGTGGTCGCTGGGAGACAGTGGTGACCGAGTCAGCATCCTCGGATTTCTCCCGTACTTCGGTGATCGCAACCTCCCCTGCGGTCGCTGCAGTGCGCACAGGGATGGCTGTCAAAGCGGTGATTCCTCCTACTTGAGTGGTGCTGCCTGTAGTGCGGTTGAGGTGGATGGTTCTTGGCTTTTTGATAGCTGTGTCCACCTCAAATAAGAACTCCCCGCAGGCCTCGCATCGCCCGAATGGCTTCAGCTGACACACCAGTCCCGAACAGCCGGGACAAATCAAACCCAGGGCCTCAACGTCCATGCACGAGTACAGGGCGAATCGTCCCCGGGGCTTTAGCCGGATCCCCGTATCGGTCACTGGAGCAGCAGTAGTCAAGGTTGTGGTAGAAGGGTGAAGTGGAATCCACAATGTATTTCCGAACGTGGTGATTTGCTGCTGATCCATTGTGCACTGCAAGTTTGGCACCAAAGTCCCCACGTGTAATCCTTCACACGATTGGACTCCTCCCCTCTTGCACTCCAGTTTGCAGGCTTTCTCCTTCCCTGGGTCACGCCCACGAACTGAGCAGGGAGGGTGTGCCTCATGGCGCAGTGCAATAGAAGCCCCTACGTGTACTACTTCACACGGCTGGACTCCCCCCTCTTCTCGCTCCTCTGCGTAGTCCTTTCCCTTCTTAGGGTCATGCCCACGACTTCGAGCAGGGTTGCACTTTGGCCAATAATATGGCTGACCTACTCAGAACTCCTCCGGGCAGACACGTTCAAACTCCATACATTCTAGCTCCATAGTAACACGAACACCATCCCGGACCCAGAGCCCCCACATGTAGCGGCCTCCACTCTCTTGTATCGGTTTCTTTCTCTCTGGCTTTTGTCTAGGGGTACCTTGGAGGAGTGAGTGCGGGGTCACCACGCCAAGCTTTCACCGCAGATGTTTGTGTGGTGTGAACAAAGTTTCTTTACCTTCGGGTCGGTGTTCGGTGTTTGGAGCCTCCGCTTCTTCTGTGGAACAGTGTCTGCCAGTAAATGAGCCCCACACCAATAAAAGTCCAACACTGCTTTATTTTCCAATGTCAGGATGAAACACAATCAGTTGGACTCCCTCAACGAACAGACAGGGGGTGTGGATACCAGTAGGCCCAGGCACAATGAACTCTCCTATTCCTCTATCAGTGAACAGGCTTGGCGCATGGTCTCCGCCACCAACTGTGAATACTTTGGTCGCTGCCACCGACCGGGTGAACTTTGAACCTTCCTCCTGACTGAACTCGGCCCCTGTTCGGAAAGATACCCCACCGGGCGGTCTCCTGAGGCTCACCCGGCACTGGCAATCTGCTGCACCAGTTCTTCAGGTGAGTAGCTCCTCCGGTCCCTTACGCCTCTGGATTCGGGCACCCCACTCCCGGGGCCCCCTAGGAAATCCTTCCCTCTCGGGGCCCAGCGAAGGAAACTGGGCCCCAGGCCTCCAACCGAGTACCTCACCCCAGGGTGAAGGTGCCTGGGATGGAACACGAGCTCCGGGCGTCCAGGCCTAGGCCGCCTGGACACCAACCATGAACCACAGCCCTCAGGCTGAAGGTGCCTTGGACTCCAACCCCTTGACAAAAGATCAAGTATCCCCGCCCCACCATACAACTGCTGAGAGAGGCCAAAAAGGGATACGGCACTCAGCGATGGCTCAACCCCAGCCCACAGGGACACCGCCACCTGCTGGGCCCCAGGGAACTATACATCACTGGTGTCTCTGCCAGTTTTAAACATAGTAGAAAAGTATATGCCCGCTACACATACATATATATATATATATATATATATATTTATATATTATAATATATATATATATATATATATATATATATATATATATACATACACACACACACACACACACACATATATATATATTTTTTTAGATGTTCACGTCTCTGGCTGGGTTCACGCTTGTGCGATGCGGGAACCAGCGGGAATCCTGTGCGGGTTTCCACATCGTACCTGCATTGATATCTGCGCACCACCGCGGGTGTCAATGTAAAGTTAATGACACCCCCAGATCATTTCACAGATCGCAGTGCCAACTATGAAATGGTGCAGAAATCGGATCGCATGGGTGTGCACACCCCTGCGATCCGATTCCAGTGCCGACCAAATAAAGGGTCCTGTACCATTTTGGTGCAAATGCAATATGATTTCAATTTGCATTGCACAAGCATTGCATGTGATATGCACAGCAATGCGTCACATGCAATATCTGTGATGCCAGCCTCTTTCTCTCTCTCTCTATCTATATACAGTATCTCACAAAAGTGAGTACACCCCTCACATTTTTGTAAATTTTTTATTATTTCTTTTCATGTGACAACACTGAAGAAATTACACTTTGCTACAATGTAAAGTAGAGAGTGTACAGCTTGTATAACAGTGTAAATTTTCTGTCCCCTCAAAATAACTCAACACACAGCCATTAATATATAGAAAAATAATGCAGCGCTCAAAATCAAGAGATGCTGAAAGCACCTCTGATGTGTAAAGGACTAATGAACCACTGAGGGTTAGTGATAAATATTTAGAGTTCATAAGCAGTCTATTCCAATGAATGATTTCACATAAGAGATGACATCCGTGAAGACTGTAAAACGTGACCACTCTGGATAAGAAAAGTGATTCAAAAAAGTCCAAACAACATATGTGTAGTGAAAGTGAATGTCTTTTCATGGACACCGCCGCCACCACATAGATGACTGGAGGACCTCAATGTATCGGATGGAAATCAACAGTAAGAAACAAAAGATGAGATTGGATACTCTTACCGGATACGGTGGACACACCTGTCGTATGACAGTGTGTCAAACGGGCTAGATGGTCGCCATGACCAAAAATAAGGGGAACTAGATGTCCAGATTGCCTCAGACCGACTCCCACGGGGTAGCAGATGACCAACTCACTCGATGGACACTCCTCCGATCGTACAGGCTCCAAGACAGTGCAAGGTGGATGCAAGGGTAAAGGAGAAAAAGAAAAACTCCAGATGGTGCAGGTCAATATAACCATGAACGGTTTATTGAATGAATTTTGTCTTTTTTATATTATAGACAAAAAAATATATAAAAATATATATAAAACTATGCCCCTGTTGAAGACTTCTGAAGTCGAAACGCGTAGGGCTTGCTTATGCTGCACCCCACATTGCTCTTAATATTTTATTTCGTGATCACTTTTATATATATTTTTTGTCTATAATATAAAAAAGACAAAATTCATTCAATAAACCGTTCATGGTTATATTGACCTGCACCATCTGGAGTTTTTCTTTTTCTCCTTTACCCTTGCATCCACCTTGCACTGTCTTGGAGCCTGTACGATCGGAGGAGTGTCCATCGAGTGAGTTGGTCATCTGCTACCCCGTGGGAGTCGGTCTGAGGCAATCTGGACATCTAGTTCCCCTTATTTTTGGTCATGGCGACCATCTAGCCCGTTTGACACACTGTCATACGACAGGTGTGTCCACCGTATCCGGTAAGAGTATCCAATCTCATCTTTTGTTTCTTACTGTTGATTTCCATCCGATACATTGAGGTCCTCCAGTCATCTATGTGGTGGCGGCGGTGTCCATGAAAAGACATTCACTTTCACTACACATATGTTGTTTGGACTTTTTTGAATCACTTTTCTTATCCAGAGTGGTCACGTTTTACAGTCTTCACGGATGTCATCTCTTATGTGAAATCATTCATTGGAATAGACTGCTTATGAACTCTAAATATTTATCACTAACCCTCAGTGGTTCATTAGTCCTTTACACATCAGAGGTGCTTTCAGCATCTCTTGATTTTGAGCGCTGCATTATTTTTCTATATATCTGTTTATACTTTGTTTGTTTGAGTGCCAGCAGCTCCGTTGCACAAATATTGGTTTAGCGCAGTTCTTTTACTCTATATTTTTACACAGCCATTAATGTCTAAACCGCTGGCAACAAAAGTGAGTACACCCCTAAGTGAAAATGTCAAAATTGGGCCCAATTAGCCATTTTCCGTCCCCGATGTCATGTGATTCGTTAGTGTTACAAGGTCTCAGGTGTGAATGGGGAGAAGGTGTGTTAAATTTTGTGTTATCGCTCTCCCTCCCTCATACTGGTCACCGGAAGTTCAACATGGCACCTCATGGCAACAAACTCTCTGAGGATGTGAAAAAAAGGAATTGTTTCTCTACATAAAGATGGCATAGGCTATAAGAAGATTGCCAAGGCCCTTAAATTCAGCTTCAGTACGGTGGCCAAGACCATACAGCAGTTTAACAGGACAGGTTTCAATCAGAGCAGGCCTCGTTATGGTCGATCAAAGAAGATGAGTGCACGGGCTCAGCGTCATATCCAGAGGTTGTCTTTGGGAAATAGATGTATGAGTGCTGCCAGCATTGCTGCAAAGGTTGAAGGGGTGGGGGGTCAACCTGTCAGTGCTCAGACCATAGGCTGCACACTGTATCAAATTGGTCTGCATGGCTTCTAAAGATGATGCACAAGAAAGTCCGCAAACAGTTTTCTGAAGACAAGCAGACTAAGGACATGGATTACTGGAACCATGTCATGTGGTCTGATGAGACCAAGATAAACTTATTTGGTTCAGATGGTGTCAAGCGTGTGTGGTGGCAACCAGGTGAGGAGTACAAAGACAAGTGTGTCTGGCCTACAGTCAATTATGGTGATGGGAGTGTCATTGTCTGGGGCCGCATGAGTGCTGCCGGCACTGGGGAGCTACAGTTCATTGAGGAACCATGAATGTCAACATATACTGTGACATACTGAAACAGACTGGGCCGCAGGGCAGTATTCCAACATGATAAGGACCCCAAACACACCTCCAAGACAACCACTGCCTTGCTAAAGAAGCAGAGGGTAAAGTTGATGGACTGGCCAAGCATGTCTCCGGACCTAAACCCTATCGAGCATCTATGGAGCATCCTCAAACGGAAGGGGGAGGAGTGCAAGGTCTCCAACATCCACCAGCTCTGTATATCGTCATGGAGGAGTGGAAGAGGACTCCAGTGGCAACCTGTGAAGCTCTGGTGAACTCCATGCCCAAGAGAGTTAAAGCAGTGCTGGAAAATAATGGTGGCCACACAAAATATTGACATTTTGGGCCCAATTTGGACATTTTAGGGGTGTACTCACTTTTGTTGCCAGCGGTTTAGACATTAATGGCTGTGTGTTGAGTTATTTTGAGGGGACAGCAAATTTACACTGTTATACAAGCTGTACACTCACTACTTTACATTGTAGCAAAGTGTCATTTCTTCATTGTTGTCACATGAAAAGATTAATAAAAAAGTGTACTCACTTTTGTGAGATACTGTATATCTATGCATATATATGCACATACACATCTAAATAATATATCCACTTTTTAAAGTGACCCTATCCCCATTGCTGGATTTGATATAATGGTCACCCTTTATCATGAGATTACACTGGATGCAATTCAGGCAGGGAAAACATCCTTTCCTTTTTCTCCCCAGAAAAGTCGTTTTAGCTTCCTGCTCTTTGGGTCTATGTTCAGATCGTACCAATGAATCACGCAAGGTTTTATTCCTTCTAAAGGCTTTTATTGGTGTTTGTTGAAAGACCTCGATTTCTGAATAGGCAGGCACATTTCAAAATGGGCCAGTGCTTACTAATGATCCTAAATACATGCTCACTGTAACTGTGAAATTGCATAGAAAAAGGTCATTGCAACATAGGTTTTTTTTTCTTATTAAAGCTACATTTTTTTCCTCCTTTTTTCCTCCTGTTGTATCTTATTTAGTTCTTGAAAAAAAAAATTTTTTTAGGATATCCTCGTTCACTAAACTTAGAACACATCTCTTTTATCCTTACTTCTCTTATAACCTAATCACTCACAATTAGTTTAACCCATAAAAGCTGATTTCTTATGATAGATCGAAACACATGGGGGGGATGAAAGCTATCAAATAGCAGTAGTTGATTTCTATCTGTTGGTTTAACATAAAGGTCAGATTTGTTGGTGTCCAAAAATGGAACTGACGCTCCCCCAATGTTAATTTTTTATTTTATTTCTGGACAGAAATCGCTCAGCATTGCATCAAAGGTAATCAGGGATTCAATGTCACCCCGCCATATCGCAAAGACATTGTCAAAGCGCCTCCAGGTGGCGCACTGTTTTTTAAAAAACTAATTCTGAAAAACATGTCTGCACTCAAAATCATTCATAAAGGTACATGCATATGGCGGGGTGACATTGGAGCCCAACCCGACTCCCTTTAGCTGTACAAAAAAATGTTTTTTGAACAAAAAATAATTGTTAGATAGCAGTAGTTGAAATAATTTCTCAAGAAGTGATATCTGTGCATCAGAGTACTCATTGCTATTTCTAATCAATTCTATTGCAGCGCAAATGCCTGCTTCATGGGGAATTGATGTATACAAGCTAGTAACGTCTCACGTAACCAAAATCTCATTCCCCTTGCATTGTGAGATCTCCTTGATTTTCCGTAGAAAATCATCGGTGTACTTGATATAGGATCTAGTATTCTTAACCAGGGGAGATAACATTTTGTTCAAGAAGGCCTTGTACACACGGCCGAGATTCTCGTTGAAAAAAACATGTCGTTTTTTTCGACGAGATTCTTGGACAAGAAACTTGTCCCGGCCGAGTGTACACACGCTCGTTTCAAAGAACCCGCGGTTCTTTGAATGGAGCGTACGCGGTGACGTCATCGACTACGACGAGCATGCGCTCGTCACATTCGATGCCGTCGCCGCCATCTTGGTATACCCTACGTATGCCTAGGAAGCTACCGCGCATGCGTCAAATTCATTTCGAACATGCGCGGGCTTCCGGGAGGACAGGTAAGTGTACACACACTCACTTTTCTCGTCGAGAAACATGCCGAGGAGAATCTCGACGAGAAAATAGAGAGCAGGTTCTCTATTTTCTCGTCTAGGTTTCTTGTCAGTTTTTTCGACGAGAAACCCGATAGCCGCGTACACACGACCGATTTACTCGGCAAGACCTCTCTGCCAGCAAGTTTCTTGCTGGTTCTTGCCGAGAAAATCGGCCGTGTGTACGAGGCCGAACTGTGCAGTGGGGACAAAAATTGAATCTCATCCTGACACTATGGGACGACCAGGTGGAAGTTGACTGTCCTTGTGGATTTTAGGTAAAGTATATAAAACTGATATCCGTGTGTGGGTAGGTAACAAAAATTCAAAAAGGTCATGGGTGATTACCCCATCTTTAAGGGCGGATTTCAAAATATTTTCAAGTTGTTTCCTTATCTGCCAACTGGTATCATTTGATGCCTTCCTATATACAGATGTATCGTCCAATTGACGGAGGATCTCCTCCTCATATAATCGTGGATCCATAATAACTACCTTGCCCCCTTTGTCAGCTGGCTTCAATACCACATCATCCCTTCGACTAAGGTTTTTCAGAGCTATTCTTTCTTTGTTGGATAAATTGTTGCGAACATGATCCCGATAATCAATATGATATATATATATATATATATATATATATATATATATAAATATATATATATATTATTCTACCTGCATTAAAATGCTATTATTAAAATAATTTTTATATAATTTCTAATTTATTAGTAAAAAAAATAGTAAACCCTAAAATATGGTTTTCCTATGGACTGTTCTATTACAGTTTTATACAGGGTTTATATTTGTATACTTTATAATCATTAAAAAATACATTTTAATAAATGTATTTTTCATTTATATGAATGGTGTATAGCTGCATTACATATGTGGATTCCATTCATTTACTGTACCATTCACATTTAAATAGGCACATGTATGATCTTTAAATATTGATAAAAACAATGTTTTTTTAATAATTAGGTTAATGTATATTGTGTAGGGGGAATGTAACTTTATTCTTTTATTAATATGTGGTGTGTAATGTGTGGTGATACGTGTTCAACTTTGGTATTTTTCACTTCCTATTACTGTAATCCCGCAACATCGTGCAAGATTACAGTGAGAGGAGCCGTTGTCAGAAGTTGCCAGCGTTTGTAGATAGCTTCTCAACTCCACATAAGAAGCGAGCTACAAAGAATGATAAACAGGCACTCAGAGGAGAGCGATCTCACCTGAGAATGCCTGAGAACTGGAACTCCCTTTGTGGAGGCTGCCATTTGTGGATGGACATTTTATGGTTACACAACCTGGTCAAATTGCTATAATTTTCTTATATGGACTATAAACTGAGGGACTTCTGAATAAATGGTTGTGGAACAAATGATTTAAATTTCCTTTATTTCTTATGGATTACAAGCATGCTTTGGATTACAAGCATGTTTCTGGAACAAATTATGCTCGCAGTCCACAGTTTTACTGTAGAAATATATCTTTTTTTATTTTATATTTTTATATGAATTCCTGGATCATTTTCATTGTCTTGTTTTAATGTTGTGAAGGAATTTTTTTTGAATCATGTAATGTGGATTGATTATTTCATCTGATTATCTCCAACATACACAGCCTGTTCCCAGACTAATTGCGATTAGGCCAAATCAGTGCGGGGTGGGATGTTACACCAAGAAGTTGTTTTGACCAAAAGAATCCATGATTTGGGTATATTAGGCTTGAGTACACTGTTGGATAGTGAGCTTCCTGATGATGCTGACAAGCAAAATGCATTGAGGCTGTGCGTCTGCCAAACATGACATAATTTCCGTTTTTTGATCTAGTTTGAACATTTGGCCGTTTGGAATGCACGCCGGCTTGGATCGAGTGGTGTGCAGGATAATCGAACAAGCTGGTTGTGTTGGTGCTGATTATAGCACCTTTAAGCTGGGTTCACACTATTGCATATTGAATGCGGGTTTTTTCCGCATCCAATTCGCATAGCAGGAGATTATGACCGGCTCTCTATGGAGCTGGTTCACACATCTCTGCAGCGGCTCCAGTGAGAATTGCACAGGAGCCCTGTGTGTCTTTTGGTCCATTTCAGGTCCGAATTCAGCCCAAAATTCTGGCTGAAATCGGATCTGAAATAGTGAATGGAGACACACCGGACTCCTGCTGTGAGCCGCAGCGATCACTAGTGTGAACCCAGCCTTAAATATGAGTGGCAAATTTATATTTTTAATCCTTGTTTTGACTTTTAATAAAAGGATATCACACTATCCTGAATTATTATCTCTCCCTGGGTCTCGTTTATTGATGTTTAAAACCACTTCAGCCCCAGAAGATTTTACCCCCTTCCTGACCAGAGCACTTTTTACAATTTGGCACTGCGTTGATTTAACTGACAATTGCGCGGTCGTGCGACACTATACCCAAACAAAATTTGCATCCTTTTTTTCCCCACAAATAGAGCTTTCTTTTGGTGGTATTTGATCACCTCTGCGGTTTTTATTATTTGCACTATAACCACTTAACGACCGCCCACTGTAAATATACGTCGGCAGAATGGCACCGACAGGCAGAATCACGTATATGTACGTGATTGCCTTTGTATAGTTGGGGGGTCCGATCGGACCCCCCTTCTTTACAGTGAGTGGTCGTTTTACCTTCGGGAGCGATCCGGCATGAGGGGACGGCCGTTCGATTCCGGCCACCCCCTCTCGATCGCTCCCGGCGAATGAGAGCTTCCCCTGCCTGTGTACTTGTTTACACAGGCTGGAGGAAGTGATGTCATCTCTCCTGCGGCGCTCACATATACCGAGCGCCGTACAGGAGAAGATGCAGGTTAGTGCACACAACACTACACTGACACCAGGACACATAGGTACATAAATCGCCCCCCCAGACACCCCCAGATCACCCCCCAGATCACCCCCCAGCCCCCAGTCACAGTGTCACTGATTGCAGTGACCATTTATTTAGTGATCACTGCAATCAGTGACATTTGTGACTGTAAAAGTGTCAGTACATTTAGTTTTAGGTCCAGTGTAGCCCCCTAACCCCCCCTAATAAAGGTTTAACCCCCTGATCACCCCCCAGATAACCCTTTCACCCCCTAGTACCGCCGTCGCTAAGCGATCATTTTTCTGATCGATGTCTTAGCGTCGGTGATGCTGATCGGTAGCCAGTAATTTTTTTTAGGTTCGCCGCAGGTTTTTATAGCGTCGGGTACCCCATATATTACCTAATAAAGGTTTAACCCCCTTGATCGCCCCCCAGGTAACCCTTTCACCCCCTATCACCACGGTCACTAAGCGATAATTTTTCTGATCGATGTTTTAGCGCCGGCGATGCTGATCGGTAGCCAGTATTTTTTTTTAGGTTCGCCGCAGGTTTTTATAGCGTTGGGTACCCCCATATATTACCTAATAAAGGTTTAACCCTCTTGATCACCCCCCAGGTAACCCTTTCACCCCCTAGCACCGCCGTCACTAAGCGATCATTTTTCTGATCGATGTCTTAGCGTCGGTGATGCTGATCGGTAGCCAGTAATTTTTTTTAGGTTCGCCGCAGGTTTTTATAGCGTCGGGTACCCCCATATATTACCTAATAAAGGTTTAACCCCCTTGATCGCCCCCCAGGTAACCCTTTCACCCCCTATCACCACTGTCGCTAAGCAATCATTTTTCTGATCGCTGTCTTAGCGTCGGTGATGCAGATCGGTAGCCAGTAATTTTTTTTAGGTTCGCCGCAGGTTTTTATAGCGTCAGGTACCCCCATATATTATCTAATAAAGGTTTAACCCCCTGATCGCCCCCCAGGTAACCCTTTCACCCCCTATCACCACTGTCGCTAAGCGATCGTTTTTATGATCGTTGTCTTAGTGTCGGTGATGCAGATCGGTAGCCAGTAATTTTTTTTTAGGTTCACCGTCAGGTTTTTATATAGCGTCAGGTACCCCCATATATTACCTAATAAAGGTTTTAACCCCCTAATTGCCCCTAGTTAACCCTTTCACCAGTAATCACCATATAAGTGTTACGGGTGATGCTGGTTAGTTAGTTTGCTTTTTATAGTGTCAGGGCACCCGCCGTATATAACCCAATAAAGGTTTAACCCCCTGATCGCCCGGCGGGTGATATCAATTAGGTTTTAGCGTCAGAGAGGGTCTGCGTCACACCCCAGGCAGCGTCAGGTTAGTGCCAGTAACGCTAACACCCACGCGTGAAGCATACACCCCCCTTAGTGGTATAGTATCTGAACAGATCAATATCTGATCTGATCAGATCTATACTAGCGTCCCCAGCAGTTTAGGGTTCCCAAAAACGCAGTGTTAGCGGAATCAGCCCAGATACCTGCTAGCACCTGCGTTTTGCCCCTCCGTCCAGCCCAGGCCACCCAAGTGCAGTATCGATCGATCACTGTCACTTGCAAAACACAACACACATAACTGCAGCGTTCGCAGAGACAGGCCTGATCCCTGCGACTCCAGTGCTGTAGGAGGTGATTTTGCCACCACAGTTAAAAAAAAAAAAGCATATATGCCGAAGCATTGGGGCAGCAGGGGCGGAGGAGCGATTTTGCTCCTAATGCCGCGTACATACAGTCGAAATTCCGACGGAGGCTTGCCCGTGGAAAAGTCTGACCATGTGTACGTGGCATAACTTTTGCGGGAAGATGCCCCCATGCTTCGGCATATATAAATGGTGCATGTATGCCCATCATTAGAAGTGGGTGGATGAAGGGCGGTATTCTAATGGTGGGCATACCCACCGATCAATCTTTTTTTTTCGTTCAGCCAACAGGCTGCATGAAAAAAAAGATTACAATACATGTCCAACAAGGACCAGCAACGTACTGGTATGTTGCTGGACTTTGAATGTTTATACCAGAATGATGCCTGCGGGTTTAGGTATCATCTTGGTATCATTCTTTTCAGCCAGCGGCCGGTTTTCATGTAAAAGCAATCCTAGTGGCTAATTAGCCTCTGGACTGCTTTTACAAGCAGTGGGAGGGAATGACCCCCCCCCGGATATAAAAAGCGTCATTGGGAAATTGGGAAAGCATTTTATCACACCGATCTTGGTGTGGTCAGATGCTTTGAGGGCAGAGGAAAGATCTAGGGTCCAATAGACCCCAGTTTTTTCAAAAAAGAGTACCTGTCATTACCTATAGCTATCATAGGGGATATTTACATTCCCTGAGATAACAATAAAAATGATAAAAAAAAAATATGGAAGCAACAGTTTAAAAATAAAATAAAAAAGCAAAATTAATAATAATAAAAAAAAACACCCCTGTCCTGCTCTGCTCTTGCCCAATGGCGAACGCAAGCGTCGGTCTGGCGTCATATGTAAACAGCAATTGCACCATGCATGTGAGGTATCACCGCGAAGGTCAGATCGAGGGCAGTAATTTTAGCAGTAGACCTCCTCTGTAAATCTAACGGGGTAACCTGTAAAGGCTTTTAAAAATGTATGTAGTTTGTCGCCAATGCGCGTTTGTGCGAAATTTTAAAGCATGTCGTGTTTGGTATCTATGTACTTGGCCTAAGATCATCTTTTTTATTTCATCAAACATTTGGGCAATATAGTGTGTTTTAGTGCATTAAAATTAAAAAAAGTGTATTTTTTCCCCAAAAAATGCGTTCGAAAAATCGCTGCGCAAATACTGTGTAGAAAAAAAAAATGCAACACCCACCATTTTATTCTGTAGGGCCTTTGCTTTGAAAATATATATAATGTTTGGGGGTTCAACATAATTTTCTTGCAAAAAAAAAAATGTTTTCATGTAAACAAAAAGTGTCAAAAAGGGCTTTGTCTTCAAGTGGTTAGAAGAGTGGATGTAAGCTTCCTAATGTTGTGTATAAAATGCCAGAACAGTTCAAAACCCCCCCCAAATGACCCCATATTGGAAAGTAGACACCCCAAGCTATATACTGAGAGGCATGTCGAGTCCATGGAATATTTTATATGTTGACACAAGTTGCGGAAAAAAGACAATTTTTTTTTTTTTGCACAAAGTTGTCACTAAATGATATATTGCTCAAACATGCCATGGGCATATGTGGAATTACACCCCAAAATACATTCTGTTGCTTCTCCTGAGTACGGGGATACCACATGTGTGAGACTTTTTGGGAGCCTAGCCGCGTACGGGACCCCAAAAACCAATCACCGCCTTCAGGCTTTCTAAGGGTGTAAATTTTTGATTTCACTTCTCACTGCCTATCACAGTTTCGGAGGCCATGGAATGCCCAGATGGCACAAAACCCCCCCAAATGACCCCATTTTGGAAAGTAGACACCCCAAGCTATTTGCTGAGAGGTATTGTGAGTATTTTTCAGATCTCGCTTTTTGTCAAAGTTTTGAAAATTGAAAAAAAAAAAGAAAAAAAAAAAATGTTCTTTCTTCATTTTCAAAAACAAATGAGAGCTGTAAAATACTCACTATGCCTCTCAGCAAACAGCTTGGGGTGTCTACTTTCCAAAATGGGGTCATTTGGGGGGGTTTTGTTCTATTTTGGCATTTTATGGCCTTCGAAACTGTGATAGGTAGTGAGGAGTCAAATCAAAAATTTGTGCCTAGAAATCCTGAAGGCGGTGATTGGTTTTCGGGGTCCCGTACGCGGCTAGGCTCCTAAAAAGTCCCACACATGTGGTATCCCCATACTCAGGAGAAGCAGCAAAATTTATTTTGGGGTGCAATTCCACATATAACCATGGCATGTGTGAGCAATATATCATTTAGTGACAACTTTTTGTAATTTTTTATTTTTTTTTGTCATTATTCAATCACTTGGGACAAAAAAAAAATATTCAATGGGCTCAACAGGCCTCTCAGCAATTTCCTTGGGGTGTCTACTTTCTAAAATGGGGTCATTTGGGGGGGGTTTTGTGCTATTTTGGCATTTTATGGCCTTCAAAACTGTGATAGGTAGTGAGGAGTGAAATCAAAAATGTACACCCTTAGAAATCCTGAAGGCGGTGCTTGGTTTCCGGGGTCCCGTACGTGGCTAGGCTCCTAAAAAGTCCCACACATGTGGTATCCCCGTACTCAGGAGAAGCAGCAGAATGTATTTTGGGGTGCAATTCCACATATAACCATGGCATGTGTGAGCAATATATCATTTAGTGACAACTTTTTGTAATTTTTTATTTTTTTTTGTCATTATTCAATCACTTGGGACAAAAAAAAAATATTCAATGGGCTCAACATGCCTCTCAGCAATTTCCTTGGGGTGTCTACTTTCTAAAATGGGGTCATTTGGGGGGGTTTTGTACTGCCCTGCCATTTTAGCACCTCAAGACATGAGATAGGCAGTCATAAATTTAAAGCTGTGTAAATTCCAGAAAATGTACCCTAGTTTGTAAACGCTATAACTTTTGCGCAAACCGATAAATATACGCTTATTGACATTTTTTTTACTAAAGACATGTGGCTGAATACATTTTGGCCTAAATGTATGACTAAAATTGAGTTTATTCGATTTTTCTTATAACAAAAAGTAGAAAATATCATTTTTTTTCAAAATTTTCGGTCTTTTTCCATTTATATCGCAAAAAATAAAAATCGCAGAGGCAATCAAATACCATTAAAAGAAAGCTCTATTTGTGGGAAGAAAAAGGACGCAAATTTAGTTTGGGTACAACATTGCATGTCCGCACAATTTACAGTTAAAGCAGCGCAGTGCAAAATTCTGAATTCACCTCTGGTCCTTTAGCTACCAAATGGTCCGGGGCTTAAGTGGATAAACAAAAAAATAGCGACAATTTTGAAAAAAAAACAATATTTTTAACTTTCTGCAATAATAAATATCCCCAATTAAAAACAAAAAAAACAAAACATTTCTTCATCAGTTTAGGCCAATATATATTCTTCTACATATTTTTGGTAAATAAAATTGCAATCAGCGTATATTGATTGGTTTGTGCAAAAGTTATAGCGTCTACAAAGTATGGGAAAGAGTTATGGCCTTTTTTTTTTTTTTTACACATTTTTGAGACCATTGACATTTATACAGCGATCAGTACTATAAATATGCACTAATTACTGTGTAAATGTCACTGACAGGGAAGGGGTTAACATGAGGGGGCGATCAAGGGGTTACCTGTGTGTTCCCTCACTGTGTTCTAACTGTATGGGGATAGGACTGACTAGGAACACACAACATGTCTCCTCTCCTCTGACTGCACAGGGATTTGTGTGTTTAAACACACAAATCCCTGCGCTCGTGCACGCGATCGAGCATGGCCGGCGGCGATCGCAACCGCGTGTGGCTGGCGGCGATCGCCGGCAACGCGCATCGGGTCCCCCGCCATGCAGCGGGCACGCACGCGCCCTCTGTCGGCTCTTAATGCAAAATCCGTATATATACACAGGATTTCGCCCAGGAGAGCTATTGTGCCGCAGTAAATCTGCGTGAGGTGGCCGGGAACAGGTTAAAAAGATCAGCTGGTGGTAGTTTCCTATATACCATTCTTAAGGTGGAACATTGTGAAAACAACGTGCAAAAAGGGTGATATCCTTTGACACCAAAGGGGCATAATCATCGATGCTGTTGGTAAGCGTGCATTTTGTACACTTTGTGGTGGAGCACTTATATGAGGAGTATCTGAGGCACCTTTAGGACCAGGAGCATGGTAATTGGAGTTTTTTTCAGCAAGATTTAGGAAAAACTTTTGGACTGTGCAATATTTATTAATAAATCTTATATCTAAAAAAAAAAAACACCTTTGGACTCTCACGTATCTTTGTTTTTTTATCCTTTGTTCACATGCAATTATCATATATGTGTTAGCGCCTTTCTTTTCATTGGTTTGCTTTTCAGGGGTGGTTTATTCACTTAAAGGGGCAGCTTCACATTTTTTAGCATATTGTCATTTTTGGTTGGCGCCAGGGCTTTTCTAATATTTCTCACACTGTTTGAATTTCTCACACTGTTTGGTTATATATAGTAAGGAATCAGTGCTTAGGTATAGGCTAGGCTGCAGCCTCCCCTTAGGAGTCCCAGAAAGAAGCTCCAATAATGTGAAATTTGTATATGTGGGTTGGGGATAAGTGGCGCTGCCTGTGAACTGAAAAGTGATCTAGTGAATTGCCCTTCACAGGTGAACGTGCATTATAGTGATATATCACAAGTAATTTAAAACAGTGTTGGTTGGGTGAAAACTCCACCTATTGCAATAATTGGGACTTTTTGTAACCTTGGTGAAATATCATTGTGCATTCATCAATTTCCCACTATGTGCATTACCAACAGCTTACCAACATCTACTATAAGCATTTGTATTCTTAAAATGTCCTCTATTATTTGAGTGCAGTCAGATGAAGTCCACCTCATACAATAGTTTGTGACCACACTCAAAGTGATAAAGTGTTTTTGGTGCTTCACCGAGCACTGTGCAAAAAAACAGCAGCTAAAAACAGAAAATATATATACACTGTATAAAAATAGGCAGTCCAGTATAAAAATCAATAACACAATTTTTCTGGTGACTTTTGCAATATTCAAAGTGACTTGTGCTTGCTCTTGATTCCAGAGTGATAAAGTGACTCTTGTGTTCCCCCTTTTGGATCCCTACTAACCAGATCCTGATGCCCCTGCAGGGGAAAATCATATGTGGCGAGTGTGCGGCGGCTGCTGGTCCAATCGTTCCCTCCTATAGCTCGTCCTGGGAAAACCAGAGCCTCCAAGCCTTCAAGGAACAATCTCTGGTATCCTGTTATCACTGGATCAGGTAGTAATGGTTTTGTCATTCATTGACAATGACGAAACATGTAAGGCGGAGCTACGCGCACACGCATCATTTCCGGTTTAGCAAGGCTCCATGGAACACATGCTGACCTAGAGCAGTCGTTTTTTTAAAAAATTGCAGATTCCGATTGGTGTTTACCACACTTTTATTTAAAGAAATTTTGTTTTTAAGAATTCGATTTTTTAATAAAAGTATTATCCGGAATTACAGTATGGGAGGCCATCTTTTTTCTATATGAGGATACATTATCGGGATCAGAGGAGGAAACCATTACTACCTGATCCAGCGATAATAGTATATCAGAGATTGTTCCTTGAGGGCCTGGAGGCTCTGGTTTTCCCAGGACTATAGAAGGGAACAATCGGACTGGCAGCCGCCGCACACTCACCACATGCGATTTGTCCCAGCAGGGGCGTCAGGATCTGGTGAGTAGGGATCCAAAAGCGGGAACACAAGAGTCACTTTATCACTCTGGAATCAAGAGAAAGCACAAGTCATTTTGAATATTGCACAAGTCACCAGAAAAATTGTGTTATTTATTTTTATACTGGACTGCCTATTTTTATACAGGTCCTTCTCAAAAAATTAGCATATTGTGATAAAGTTCATTATTTTCTGTAATGTACTGATAAACATTAGACTTTCATATATTTTAGATTCATTACACACAACTGAAGTAGTTCAAGCCTTTTCTTGTTTTAATATTGATGATTTTGGCATACAGCTCATGAAAACCCAAAATTCCTATCTCAAAAAATTAGCATATCATGAAAAGGTTCTCTAAACGAGCTATTAACCTAATCATCTGAATCAACTAATTAACTCTAAACACCTGCAAAAGATTCCTGAGGCTTTTAAAAACTCCCAGCCTGGTTCATTATTCAAAACCGCAATCATGGGTAAGACTGCCGACCTGACTGCTGTCCAGAAGGCCATCATTGACACCCTCAAGCAAGAGGGTAAGACACAGAAATAAATTTCTGAACGAATAGGCTGTTCCCAGAGTGCTGTATCAAGGCACCTCAGTGGGAAGTCTGTGGGAAGGAAAAAGTGTGGCAGAAAACGCTGGACAACGAGAAGAGGTGACCGGACCCTGAAGAAGATTGTGGAGAAGGACCGATTCCAGACCTTGGAGGACCTGCGGAAGCAGTGGACTGAGTCTGGAGTAGAAACATCCAGAGCCACCGTGAACAGGCGTGTGCAGGAAATGGGCTACAGGTGCCGCATTCCCCAGGTCAAGCCACTTTTGAACCAGAAACAGCGGCAGAAGCGCCTGACCTGGGCTACAGAGAAGCAGCACTGGACTGTTGCTCAGTGGTCCAAAGTACATTCGGAAATCAAGGTGCCAGAGTCTGGAGGAAGACTGGGGAGAGGGAAATGCCAAAATGCCTGAAGTCCAGTGTCAAGTACCCACAGTCAGTGATGGTCTGGGGTGCCATGTCAGCTGCTGGTGTTGGTCCACTGTGTTTTATCAAGGGCAGGGTCAATGCAGCTAGCTATCAGGAGATTTTGGAGCACTTCATGCTTCCATCTGCTGAAAAGCTTTATGGAGATGAAGATTTCATTTTTCAGCACGACCTGGCACCTGCTCACAGTGCCAAAACCACTGGTAAATGGTTTACTGACCATGGTATTACTGTGCTCAATTGGCCTGCCAACTCTCCTGACCTGAACCCCATAGAGAATCTGTGGGATATTGGGAAGAGAAAGTTGGGAGACGCAAGACCCAACACTCTGGATGAGCTTAAGGCCGCTATCGAAGCATCCTGGGCCTCCATAACACCTCAGCAGTGCCACAGGCTGGTTGCCTCCATGCCACGCCGCATTGAAGCAGTCATTTCTGCAAAAGGATTCCCGACCAAGTATTGAGTGCATAACTGAACATAATTATTTGAAGGTTGACTTTTTTTGTATTAAAAACACTTTTCTTTTATTGGTCGGATGAAATATGCTAATTTTTTGAGATAGGATTTTTGGGTTTTCATGAGCTGTATGCCAAAATCATCAATATTAAAACAAGAAAAGGCTTGAACTACTTCAGTTGTGTGTAATGAATCTAAAATATATGAAAGTCTAATGTTTATCAGTACATTACAGAAAATAATGAACTTTATCACAATATGCTAATTTTTTGAGAAGGACCTGTATATATATATATATATTTTCTATTTTTATCTTCTGTTTTTTTGCACAGTGTTCGGTGAAGCACCAAAGACACTTTATCACTTTGAGTGTGGTCACAAACTATTGTATGAGGTGGACTTCATCTGACTGCACTCATAACTAATAGAGGACATTTTAAGAATACAAATGCTTATAGAAGATGTTGGTAAGCTGTTGGTAATGCACATAGTGGGAAATTGATGAATGCACAACAGTATTTCACCAAGGTTACAAAAAGTCCCAATACTTGCAATAGGTGGAGTTTTGCAAGCACACAACCAACACTGTTTTAAATTACTTGTGATATATCATTATAATGCACGTTCACCTGTGAAGGGCGATTCACTCGATCACTTTTCAGTTCACAGGCAGCGCCACTCATCCCCAACCCACATATACAAATTTCACACTAGCCATTTGGTAACGGCTGCTGACCATCACTTATATAAGGAGTGTCTTTTAAGACAGTCACCTTTTAAGACCAGAAGCATGGTGATTGGAGCTTTCGTAAGCAAATTTTTTTTGGACTGTGCACTCCTCCACAGTGTAATAAATGAATATATCCGCCCCTTCTCACATTCCGCATCTGGTCCGCTTAGCCTTACACCTACGTCATTGGCTGAGCGGACCTGATGCGGTAATTTAGAAGGGGCGGGTCTATTCATTTAATACACTGCGGAGGAAGTTCCCCATCAGGTCTGCTCAGGCTCAGCCAATGACGTTTCGTGTAGACAGCGCTGGACATCGGATCGACGCGGGACACTAGATTTCATCGCTGGAATGTTTTTTTTTTTTTAATAAAGGACTTTTCCAAGGTGTCTGTGTGGTTTTTTTACATTTTTTTTACACTTTCTTCGTGAAATGGTAGGGGTACAATGTACCCCTTACCAATTCACATAGGGGGGGGCCGGGATCTTTACTTTACAGGCATACTATACACACGCCCTAGGTACAAAATTTAAAGGAATATTTCACTTTTATTGTTTCACTCTAAGCATTATTAAAATCACTGCTCCCGAAAAAACGTTAGTTTTTAAAACTTTTTTTTGCATTGATACATGTCCCCTGGGGCAGGACCCGGGTCCCCAAACACTTTTTAGGACAATAACTTGCATATTAGCCTTTATAATTAGCACTTTTGATTTTGAACGTTCGAGCCCATTGTATTTAATAGGGTTCTAAAGTTTGCGCGAACATTCTGGCTGTTCGCAGGTTCTGGTGTGAACCGAACAGGTGGGTGTTCAGCTCATCCCTAATATGCAGTCATCACATATGTGTTAGCGCCTTGCTTTTCATTGGTTTGCTTTTCAGAGGTGGTGTATTCACTTAAAGGGATAGCTTCACATTTTTTAGCACATTGTCATTTTTGGTTGGCTCCAGAGCTTACTAATCTTTCTCACCTCATTCTTAAGCCGTGTAAACACAATCGGTTTTACGATGAAAACAGTCTGATCGACTGTTTTCATCGGACGAACCGATCGTGTATGGGTCCCATCGGTCTTTTTTCCATCGGTGTGAAAAAATAGAACATGTTTTAAATTTATCCTATGGGAAAAAAACCAATAGCAAAATCCGATAGTCTGTGTGGAACTCCATCGGAGAAAAAACCCACGCATGCTCAGAATCAAGTCGACACATGCTCAGAAGCATTGAACTTAATTTTTCTCGGCTCATCTGAGTTTTTTACGTCATAGCGTTTGGGACGGTCGGATTTTTGACTGATGGTGTGTAGGCAAGACTGATGGAAGTCAGCTTCATCGAATTTCCGATGGAAAAATCCATCGGATTAGAATCCATAGGAAATCCGATCGTGTGTACAGGGCTTTAGTGTTTCAGAATTCTGCAAGCATGATTTTCCTGGTGCTAAAAATTCTAAATGCTCCAAAATTTACTTTAGATATTCAGTACCAATATAGCAACTACACATTTTAAAATATCAGCCAGTACTTGGCCAGCAATCCCCATTGATTGATAAGCCTGGGGGTGGTCAACTATGAGCCATTTATTAGAAAGTTAAAAAAGAAAGTTAATTTTAGGGCGGATGAGGAGGGAACTTCCTGTACCGGGGGGTGTGGCTTGAGCATGGCGGAGTAGAGAGACACATGCTCCAGGACTTGGTCTCCTCCGTCTCTCAGCTCGGCTAAGCAACAGAGATGTGGATGTAGCCATAGCCCAGTTCGTTCTCTATCTCACAGCTACTCACCTTGTACCCGCCGGGAGATACGTGAAGACGTGGAGGATACGAGCGGACAGCGCACTGCTTGGAATGAGGAGACGGGAGGCGAAAATATTAAAAGCTCCGTCCCAGCCTGAGATCCAGCAGTTTTTTCCCCTCACTAGAGCGGCCGTCAATCGAAACCGCGAGTCGAAGTTACGTGGTACACTGACGTGCCGGGAGCTGAGCGTAGTAAGCTCAGTGCCACCCGTATCGTTGGCTGTCTCGGCCCCAGCAGATAGAGGAGGAGAGGACAAGATGGAGTCGCAGAACTGTCAAGGAGGTACAGAGTCAGCCACCTGCTACATCAGGAGAGCTGGAGCTGGAGTCAGAGCTCAGAGCGATGAGAGCCATAATTCAGGCTCTCCCTACACAGGCTGATATGGAGTCAATGTTTGCCCGGTTTGAAGAGGGCCACCACAGAGACCTGGAGGTTGTCCGGGAAGAGGTTCAGCAACTGGCAGATAAGTTGAAACATGATGAAATGTCTTTAGTATTATTGGAAGCCCGGGTTAAATGTTTAGAACAGACACAGACTTTACAGACACCCGGGGCTGATTATATCCAGCTTAAGCTGGAAGAAATTGAGGACCGTAGTAGGGGAAAGAACCTGAGGTTTAGGGGGGTCCCGGAAGAGGTAGGGAGGGAGGCGTTACAGTCAACTATTACAGCAATATGCCATCAGCTAGTAGCCTCACCCCCCTCCCAAGCATTTGAATTTGAAAGATTACATAGAGCACTAGGCCCCCGCTCATTTAATTTGAATAGACCCAGAGATGTTATCTGTTGTTTCCACCGTTATGCCCATAAAGAACTGATAAGCCGTGAAGCATGTGAAACAGGAGATATTATTTACAATGGGTCTCAAATAAAAATTTTGCCGGATCTATCCCGGGCCACTTTACAAAGGAGGGCTATGTTACGCCCTTTATTGGACAAGATCAGGAAAGCAGGGGGAACTTATCGGTGGGGGTACCCAATCTCTTTAATAATAAAGAAAGATACACAGAGATTTGTCGTACACCGACCTATAGATCTCCCTGAACTGTTTGATTTTTTGGAGATGGAAATAATGGAGGTCCCAGACTGGTTACAACACCTGCCAGGCCCAACAAGAAGAGCAACAAAATCAGCAGGAATAAAGACCCAAATGCCCTTAAGAGAAGGGGAGCCTTAGAGAACAGACACTGAGAAGATGGGGGAGGGAATTTAATAGCCTGTTCCCCTTTGGGGATTTGGGAATTGAAAGATGGAGCTCAATCCCCCCCTCCCCGCAGTACTCCTTTTTCCCCTTTTTTTTTCCCATTTTTTTTTTGGTGTAGGCTCCCTTCCCCCTCCTTTTTTTTTTGGTCTCCTCTGCCCCTGGCCCCTGCCCCCCCCCCTCCCCAGACCCTCCACCAATAAGACTCTCATGGACTGCACAATTGGATAGGAATTTCACAGGAATTTACTTATTCATCTATTTACATATTTTTTTGTATTCGATAGGCCCCTCCCGCCTTTTTTTTATTTTTTTTAGGAGGGGCCCTTAGTTCACGAATTTGTTACACTTCTTTTTTTTTTTTGGGTGTGGGATGGTTTATGTAAGTGTACTTGAATGAAAACTTTGGAGTATGGTAATAGAAGTGATCAAAGGTGATAGGAGGCACATGATTTACTATTATTAACACAAAAAGCACAGGGAAGCACAAGAAATGGAGTAGGGAAACAGAGATATTATATGTTCCCTACTATCTATTTTATTTTATTTATTATGATTATATGATTATTTATTATTATGTATATTTTTTCCTTTTTTTTTTCCTTTACATAAGTAGGTACGTAGGAATAAGTAATTTAACACAAAATGACGGCGCAAGGAATGGGTACAGAGAATTTACTGATAGGGATAAGGAGTATGAACAAAAAATAAGGAGTATGAACAAAAAATAATATATAATAAACCATGAATTATAGGGAATAAAAAGTCTCAATTGAATGATAAAAGTCCATATGATGATGATAATCTGAATAACATAGGCACCGTTGGCAGCACTTTATAGCGTGAAGTGAACTCTGTATGCAGTAAAAGGAAAAAAGAAAACGCGCCTACTAAGTGCAGTATGTAAAATACAATTTATTAGAAAAATAATAAGATTCAGCCAAATGGCTACTCACAGGATAGTTATAAGGTAATGGCATAAAAGAATGTCTGTAGATGTCTGCATGGGGTATGACACTCGCATGAGCGGCGGATGAAAGAGCGTGGCAGGGCTCATGCAGGTCCGGAAAGCAGGAAATCAACACACCGCGGCGTGCGGTTCACGCTGGAGCGCAGCCGGCTCGAGGCGACAGGACGTGACGTCAAAGCAGACTCTGGAAGATAACGCGTTTCAATGCTTCCGCATTTTCATCGGATCTCTGTAGGAATAAGTAGGTATACATAGGAGTACGTAGGTGTACGCGGTTTTGTGTTACGTACATATATGGGTGTAGGTATGGAGATGTAGAGATATGCATATAGATTTTTTTTTTTCAAAAGAGAAGCAAATTAGAAGTAGTAAAAGTACTCACGCAATAGTTGAAACATGGGTCGGAGAGGGGAGGGACGGGAGGGGACAGGGGCGGGGAGGGGGGATGTGATGGGAAGAAACGGGGGAGTAGGGAATTGGAGAGAAGAGAGAGATGGGTTACTGTATAAAGAGAATTAGATAGTGAAGTCAGGTATGGAATACCCCTGTATACACGGTAGTATAGTTTTGTTAGGTACAGAACAAAGATGTTGAGAAGAGTATATGTAGAACTATATAAGATATAAGATAGAGCTGCAGGGAAAATGTTGGAATTAATATGGGAGGGAAGGGAAGGGATATAATATAGCCTATACCCAGGAGAATGGGGGATGGGGAGGGGGGGTGGAAGGTAGAGGGAAATATGGCGGAAGAGAGGGGTTTAGGGGGGGTTTGGGAACGTGAAGATAAGAAGGAGGACGATAGGGGGTAGAGAGAAGAGGAGGAGGAAAGGGGGAGGAAAGGGGCCTTGGCTTCTTTAAGGGATACCCTCTTAAAAGTCAGGTGTAAAAGAGGGCAGTGGTAACAGGTAATAAGTAAGGCGAGATATGAGATAAATATTAGGTCTGACAAGAGGATGGTAAAAGTAAATAAAGATAGGTAAAATGTGGATGTTGATATCTGGGAAATTCAGGACAACAGCCTGGGGGAGGGGGGAGGAGGACGAGTTGGAGCTCCTTAGCCGGCTCGAACCAACACCCCCAATTTAGGTTTGCATCCACGGGAACCATTGGGGAAGGGTTCAGATATGGGTGTTTTCCCTTAGGGGTTTAGGAAGGAAAAGAGGGAGGGGCTGCCTTGGGTTTTTTTATTTTTTTTTATTTTAAGAGATGGAGGGAATAAAAATAACTTCCCTAAACGCCAAGGGACTTAATGTCCCAGAGAAACGTAGGATGTTGTTGAATGACTTACGGCGCTTGGGGACAGATGTAGCTTATGTGCAGGAAACGCATTTCAGGACCAGTGGGACTCCCACTCCTCCAGAACAGATTTTTTCCATGCGTTTATCATGCAGGAAACCAGGAAGCAAAATCCAAAGGAGTATCAATTCTGATTTCCAACCGACTTTCCTGGTCATTACATGATAAACGTTTGGACCCAAAGGGTAGATTCCTTTTTTTGAAAGGGAGGATTGGAGGAACTAATGTGACACTGGCCACGTTGTATGCACCAAATGTACATCAAGATTCATTTATGAAGAAGGTCCTTTCGGAGCTATCAGAGTTTGCAGAGGGTAAATTGATCCTTGGGGGGAGATTTTAATATCTCTCTGGATCCTAAACTAGATACCTCCCAAGGGACATCATCATTACCAGGGGGGTGGGTCAGAAGGGGCATACTGCAGAAATTACATGAAGGGCAATTAGTGGATATCTGGAGGATAACGCGGAGGAAAGGGACTACACCTTTTTCTCTAATCCGCACCAAGTGTATTCCCGCATAGACCTTTTTCTGATCCCTCATTATATGATTTCCTTAGTATCAGAAGTGATGATTGGAAATATAACGTGGTCGGATCACGCCCCTATCAGCTTGTGCCTCTCCTTACCCAATACGGTTCTCTCCCAAGAAAGAAGATGGCGGTTAAATGAGAGTTTGCTACAGAACCCTGAAGTCAGGGAAGATGTGGCTAAAGAAATTACAGCATAGTTCCAAGTTAATGATATGCCGGGAAGTGACCCGGGAATGGTGTGGGAGGCGCACAAGACAGTGATCAGGGGAGTCCTGATTAAACAGGGATCAATACTGAAGAAGAAGAGAGGAAAACAGATTAGGGAATTGTTAGAGATTCAGAAATTGGAACTTCAGCATAAAAAGACACAAGTACCTTCCGTGGGAAGGGAACTTGGTCAGTTGAGAAGACAGTTTGCAGAGGTCCTGCGCTTCAAAGCCCATGCAACAATACAAAGAGGAAGGAAAGTAAATTACGAATTGGGAGATAAGTGTAGCAAATTGCTAGCTGGGAAATTAAAAGAAAAAAAATCGGTCAACATATATCCCACAAATCAGAGGGAAAGAAGGACACCTATTACGGAAACCAAAAGAGATAGCCAAGGAATTTGGAGAATATTATTCTTCGTTATATAACCTGGCACAAGAACCAGTCCCACAGTCAGTTATAGAGGAATATCTTTCGGCGGTAGATTTTCTAAGGCTTCCATCGCCAGCCCGATGTAGTTTAGAGACCCCTATCTCTATGGAGGAATTGAATGCAGTATTAAAAAAGATTAAATCAGGAAAAGCTCCAGGCCCAGATGGATATAATATAAGATATTATAAGGAATTCGCCATATTATTGAGTGGTCAGATGGTGAAGTTCTTTAATGCATTGGGCCAGACAGCGGCATTCCCACCGGATGCTCTTCTAGCACATATTACGGTGATCCCAAAGGAGGGGAAAGATCCGGGGGAATGCGGCAGTTATAGGCCGATTTCATTATTGAACTCGGATTTAAAATTGTTTACGAAAATATTGGCGTCACGACTTCAACCATGGCTTCCTCAGCTAGTAGATTTAGACCAGGTGGGATTCATCCCTACACAGGAAGCAAGGGATAACACGATAAAAGTCCTTAACCTGGTCCACTATGTCAATGAGAGGGACATCCCTTGCGTGTTCCTAAATATGGATGCGGAGAAAGCATTCGACAGAGTGAATTGGCGTTTTCTTTTTGAGGTGCTGCGACGCGTGGGCTTAGGGGAACGTATGCTCAGTTGGATTATGGGTGTTTACATGACCCCACGCACAGCAGTAAGGGTAAATGGAGTGTATTCAAAACCCTTTAAGATCATAAATGGAACACGACAGGGATGTCCCCTTTCACCCTTACTATTTGCACTCTCATTAGAGCCACTACTGAATAAAATTAGCCAGAACCCGGATATACAGGGTGTTCAAATAGGAGATCAAATCCATAAAGTATCGGCATATGCGGATGATTTGTTGTTTTCCATGTCTAATCCACATATTTCACTTCCCAGCCTTGTGAGGGAGATCAACAGATATGGTAGGCTTTCAAACTTGAAAATAAACCATACTAAATCTGAGGCAATGAGTGTGGCAATGCCCGCCTCGATGTGTAAAATGAAACAATTACATTTTAAGTTTAAATGGGAAACTAAGTTAAAGTATCTGGGTACGCATATACCATCAAATTTAAAAAATACTTTCAAGATAAATTTCCCACCATTATACAACTTAATAAGAACACTGCTGGTTAAATGGCAACATGGGTTACATTCTTGGTTTGGCCTGAGCAATATAGTGAAGATGAGTATTGTACCAAAAATTTTGTACCTGCTGCAGGCCTTACCGATTACTATTCCAACGGACTTTCTCCGCCGAATGAGTTCTCTTTTCATGAAATTTATATGGGCTGGGAGGAAGCCAAGAATTAAGAAAGATTTTGATGATGCCCAAGAATTTTGGCGGGATGGGAGTCCCAGATATTGGAAAATATTACCGAGCTGTCCACCTGGCAAGGTTGGTGGATTGGTGTAGACATATAGACTTTAAAAGATGGGTGGACATGGAGCAACAAATCAGCCCGGTCTCTTTATGTATAGCACCTTGGTGCTTTACAGCATTACCAATATTTTTGAAGAAACATCCTACGATTGGACTGACATTACGAATCTCCGCAAAGACATGTCAAAACCCAAAGTTTTCTTCGGGTCATTCTCCCCTGTACCCCATATTGGGGAACTATAGGTTTGTACCAGGTATGGAGTCGGGAGCTTTTAAGAAGCTTAAAGAGAAGGGCCTTACCTAGGTCTTACATTTTCTACAGTCAGAAACCTGGCCGACTATCAATGTGTTGATAGAAACCGAGGGAAACTTTGAATTAAGCCTCTGGCAGGCATTTCAAATAAACCATTTTTTGAGAACCTTGGGGTCTCCATCATATTTTCAACGGCAATTAACAACATTTGAAGTCTATTGCGAAGATAAGGATCCACTTTTTCAAGTGATTTTCAAGATGTATAGGCTGTTGATTACCCCCTCGGAGGATTTTGTGTTGCCAGGGGTCAGTAAATGGGAAAGAGACCTGGGAAGGACCTTTACTGTAACTCAGCGAAAACAGATTATCTTCTTAGCATTGAACTCCTCGGTCTGTACGCGGACCCAGGAGTCCAATTTTAAACTCCTGACTCAATGGTATTACACACCGGTAAGGCTTCATAGAATGTCTATGGAGTCTCCGGAGACCTGTTTGAGATGTGGGGAGGAAAGAGGAACATTACTACATGTATTCTGGTCTTGTGAAAAAATGCGACATTATTGGCGGGAAGTGCAGAAAATATCTCAAAAATTTACAGAATTTCAGATACCAGATGACCCTGCGTTTTTTCTTTTACATTGTTCACAGATCCCGGTGCAGAAGTATAGGAAATCAATGATTTGTCACTTAAACAATGCAGCAAAAGCTGGAGTGACCCTACGGTGGAAAGACTCTAGACCACCCTCTATAGCAGGATGGCTTAATAGAGTGCGGGAAATAGGAGCAATGGAGGACTTAGTCCTCTCCGCCCAAAATAAGCGAGAACAGTATATTAAAACTTGGACAGTATGGAATTTATATATGTATTCAGTGGAAGGAAAGAGAATGTTAGATGAGGCAAGTGAGGAGTGAGGATGGTCCAATATGAGGTGCGTACCTGCACATGAGAGAAAATGGAAACTTGTTCTCTCCATCTCTTGGTAGAGGTTGGGGGGGGGAGGTGTTAGGTAAATCTGGGTTTGTAATGAAGAGGGAAACGAGAAGAGGAGGATCCTAGATAAATCAAGAGGGTGATAAAGATGGAAGATGGGAATAAAGGTCAATCTGGGTAGATACAATGATTCAGATATAGTAGTCTTCGAGAATGAATGAAGTTGGGACAAAATAGATGTGTAGATGTATATTTGGATAAATTGAATATGAGGTATTATGTATATAATTGTAACCATGAAAATGTTTTGTTGGAATGTCCCTCTTTTCTGTTCTTTTTGTTTTCTTTTTCTTGTTGGTATAAAAGAAAAATAAAGATATTAAACGAAAAAAAAGAAAGTTAATTTTAGACACAATTTTTTGACAAATGGCACATTTTCACAACTTTTCTGTCAGATTGTTAACAAATTAAACCACAGATGAAATGATGTATTATCCTGTCTATGTATATAAACAATGCATGATGTTTACATTGTTCTTTGCATTGTATGGCATAACTAGAAAACAGTCAGCTTAACCACTTCTCCACCAAGGACGTCATTAGACGTCCTTGACTTTGAGGGGGGATATATGAATGATGCCTGCAGCTACAGGCATCATTCAGATATAATTCTGTCATGCCGACGATTCTGCGCACCATAAGAATGATCATAGCGGCAGTTCCACCGCTTGATCGTTCTTATAGGCGGCGGGAGGGGACATCCCCCCTCCTGCCGCCATCTGGTGCTTCTCTGGGCTCTCCCGTGCCATCGGGGGCCCGGAGAACGAATCGGCCGGTGTCGGCTCACGACGATAGAAATTTCCGGTGACCAGATGGTCACCAGTCATCTCTATGACCGTTGGAGTCCCGGGCGCGATGTTGTGACATCACGCCCGGTACCCAGAAGTAAACAAAGCCGCAATTGCGGCTGTCAGCATGAGATCGGTGAATTTTCTTTCACCGATCTCATGCTTTCCAGCCTGGAGGAGAGATGTGGGGTCTTATTGAGGACCTGTCACAATGATTCCTATTACAAGGGATGTTTACATTCCTTGTAATAGGAATAAAAGTGATCAAAAAATTTTTTTTTTTTAAAAAGTGACAAAATAAAAAAAATTCTGTAAGGTAAAACGCCCCTGTCCCCGGTAGCTCGCGCTCAGAAGCGAACATGCATGTAAGTCCCGCCCACATATGTAAACGTCGTTCAAACCCCACATGTGAGGTATCGCCGCGTGCGGTAGAGTGTGAGCAACAATTCTAGCACTAGACCTCCTCTGTATCTCTAAAATAGTAACCTGTAAAAAAAAATTAAGTGTCGCCTATGGAGATTTTTAAGTACCAAAGTTTGGCGCCATTCCATGAGTGTGTGCAATTTTAAAGTGTGACATTTTAGGTATCTATTTACTCAGCGTAACAGCATCTTTCACATTATCCCAAAAAATTGGGCTAACTTTACTGTTTTGTTATTTTTTAATTTGTGAAACGGTTTTTTTTCCCAACAAAAGGCGTTTGAAAAATTATTGCGCAAATACCGTGCAAGATAAAAAGTTGCAATGACCGCCATTTTATTCCCTAGGGTGTCTGCTAAAAAAAATATATAATGTTTGGGGGTTCTGATTAATTTTCTAGCAAAAAAATTATGATTTTTACATGAAGGAGAGAAGTGCCAGAATAGGCCCGGTGGAGAAGTGGTTAAAGTTCTTTTGTCTGTGTGTGTGTGACCAGCTTTACCATTACGTTCTGTTTACGGAGATTGCTGCTATCCAGTCCAAAGAAGGAGGGGAATTTGCAGGGTGTGTGTGTGTGTGTGTGTGCGCGATAAAGGAGGAGGGGTGACAAGACCCTCTAACCCATTCAATGAAGATTAATGAACAGAAGATAACAATTTCATGTTGTCAAACAAAAACCTTAAATAGGGAAATGAACGAGTTTTTCCCCAACCCACTGGTGCAAAGTCATTAAAATATGATAATGAAAAATAACTCAATTAAAGAGCCTCCCAGCTCTGACCTTCGCTCAATTACCAGACAATGCTTCTGCATAAGTGACCTAAATTTAGACTAAAGAATCTCATTACTCAGCGATTGTTGATGCGTGGGATTAAAGGCTACTTAAGTATAATAACGAGAATCATTAATTACTGATAACTAATAAACATTCAGTTGCCAGACTGATAGAAATACAACAGACAGTTATTGAACACATGTTGCTGATTGGTAAACGAAGGAGTTTATGCATAACTTTGTGACAATGTAACAAAATAAAAATGAATTAATTCCAGTACAAAAAGAACAGAAGAAATATCTCTAAATAGTTGATGACCTCTAAATACTATGCACTTTCAGCATGCATTCAGAAACAATATGCCAGCAAAGTATTTGTGCCCAGGTTTTCTTTGTGAATGAACTTTTGTTTGAACATTGTTTGAACTTTACCAGAACTAAGTAAACTACTTAATTATCCCTCTGCTTTTTGTGAAAAATTTGACTAAAAATACTCCCTATTAATTTCCCAAAAATAACCCACCTGTTTGTGACTTTAACACAAATCTCAGCGTTAAATATTTCAGGGGATGGGTGTGAACACAGACATAAGTCGTTAAAAGATCTGTCTGCCTTGTGTGTTTTTGCATTTTTGATCTGTTTGATTTATCATGGGCACTAGAACTAGGCACTTTATTTTTGTCACTCCTGATAAAGTTAAATTTGTTACCACCAAGCAACTGGTATCACTGTCATCATACCAGTACAGGTGCATAAAACCATCATACACATCACATCATCTCACCGACGCTAGCACAGTGTTTCTCAACTCCAGTCCTCAAGGCGCACCAACAGGTCATGTTTTCAGGATTTCCCTCAGATGAAACAGCTGTGGTAATTACAAAGGCAGTGAAACTGATCAAATCACCTGTGCAAAATAATGGAAATCCTGAAAACATGACCTGTTGGTGCGCCTTGAGGACTGGAGTTGAGAAACACTGCGCTAGCATACCTACATATCTTTAGCACCACCTAGAGCTTAGGATCCAAATGTTCACCAATTTACCCACCATGGCAAGCATAAACATACCATACTATCTAAAATCAACCAATTTTGTTGTAAAAATCTATTTAAATAATATTGTATATATTCTTCACATTACTTATCACTTTAATGTAAATGCAAACACTCAGGAAATCCTATAAAGACTCAGGAAATCCTACATAAATGGAAGACGGATAGAGCCTTCATTCAAACCCTTAAGACTAGGATAGGACAGAGCCAAGGGCAAAGATCCATTTGGCTTCTATACGTAAAAATTGAGCATTCAAATCACTCTTCCTTGGACCTAACTTGACCATTTGAAGCTTCCAAAACTGGAGGTCATCTACTTTGCCACTATGCTTCACTATGCTTCTTCCACATATGACAAGAAATTGGGGATATAGTCCATAAATAAGATAAACCAATGTGTTCCAAGATTCATCCTCTCAACTGTCTTGTCATATAAAAGTTGACATGGGCATTTTTCCACATATACAAAAGCCCTGGTGAACTACAATTCGTGAAAGAATCAATTTCACCATTCTTTGGATTTACACAATCTTTCACAGTGGGCATCTGTTGGGATGCCTTGCAATGCCTACATTTATGGGAGCCTTTTGGGGACTTGGAAGCCAATTCTGGCATCTAGATTTAACATCCGCTTTTTAAATCAAAAGATTATGCTCAGTTTCTTTTCCAAAACTCCTTGCACATCCCTAGCCTTTCTCAATATTGGCCAATATTTAAAAAAAATCCGGTAAGTAGATTGCAAGCTCTAACAAACAGGGCCCTCTGATTCCTCCTGTTGTAACTGTACTGTCTGTCGCCATGTTGTAAAGCGCTGCACAAACTGTTGGTGCTGTATATAATAATACAATTTTTTTGATTCCCATATACGATGGGCCAACCAGGAGATGATTCTAAGTCTTTATGCACTTTTAGTAGTACATAAAACACTGCTATTATTTTTAATAGGTACTTGATTTTCTCTTTCAATATCTACAGTATTTACTATCTAGTGCCATTTTAAGAATATCTTTCAATTCCAACACACATTTTTTTGTGGGGTCCTAACTAAATATACAATAATTTGTCATATTCTGCAACATTTTTAAAACACGTCATCAGGTATATATCCCTATCCAGCAATAACCGATTTATCGGCAGGTTTTGTTATCAACGGCACTTTTGTTCAAGACCTGTGCTCATCTCCCCTTGCCTGTTAGATTTGACTTTAATTTTCATTGTTTTTTTCATGTTGTTGTTGTTCAGTCGTTTAGTTGTCTGACTCTTTATGACTTTATAGACCATAGCGCATCAGGCTTTTCTGTCCTCCACTGCTTGCTTAAAGCAGAGTTCCACTTAAAAGTAGAACTTCCGCTTATTTGTCTCTCCGGTGCCACATTTGGCACCTTTCAGGGGAGGGGGAAATGGGTACCGTTCCCCGCTTCCGGAGACGGCGCCGCTGTGTCGTCTCTTGGAAGTTCGACCTCCTTCCCCCACTGCTGGGCGAATTAGAAAGCGCAGCGCACTTCGCGCATGCACAGTAGGGAAAGGCTTCACTGCCAGGTTCCCTTACCAGGTATGGCGGCGGCTGCACCCGACAGCTGAAAGTCAGCAGCTGCAGTATTTGTAGCTGCTGACTTTGAATTTTTCGTGGGGGGCCGGACCTCCTCTTTAACCTCATGTTTATTGTTTAGATGATGCTATCTATCTTGTTTTCTGTCGCCCTCTTCTCCTTTTTCCTTTCATGTTTCCCAGCATCATGGTCTTTTCCAATGAGTCCTCTATTCGCATTAGGGGGCCAAACTATTTGAGTTTTAGCTTCAGGATTTGTCCTTCCAGTAAATATTCAGGGTTGATTTCCTTCAAGATTGACTGACTGGTTTGTGCTTCTTGCCGTTCAAGGGACTTACAAGAGTCTTCTTCAACACCATAGTTCAAAAGCATCAATTCTTTGGTGTTCAGCCTTCCTTATGGTCCAACTTTCACAGCCATGGGAATACCATAGCTTTGACTATATGGCACTTTGTCGGAAGGGTGATGTGTCTGGTTTTTATAATGTTGTCTAGGTTTGCCATTGCTTTCTTCCCAAGAAGCAAGCCTCTCATGGCTACAGTCACCGTCTGCCGTGATCTTGGAGCCCTGGAAGATAAAATCTGTTACAGTTTTTATTTTTTCTCCTTCTATTTGCCAAGGAGTGATGGGACCAGTTGTCATGATCTTGGTTTTCTTAATGTTCAATTTCAGACCAGCTTTTGTGCTCTCCTCTTTCACCTTCATTAAGAGACTCGTTAGTTCTTCTTCACCTTCTGCCATTAGTGTGGTATCGTCTCCATATCTAAGGTTGTTAATTATTTTTCCCAGTGATCTTAATTAGACATGTGCAATTTGTTTCGTTCCGAATCCATTTAACTAATTTTGACAAATTCGTTATTTCGGAAACACCCGAATTAACGAAAACCCATTTAACACATTTTTCAGATTTCTTTAAATTCGAATATTCTAAACTTCTAACATTTGAAAATCTGAAATTACTAACTATTAAATTAAAGGTATTGAAATTTCCTTTCAAATTTGTCTGTTAGTGAACGTAACGAATATGAATTTATCCAAAGTTACGAATTATCCAAAATAATGAATGCCGTATCTAAACTAATGGAACGTAACAAATTAATAATAATAAATATATTTTTTTTACTTTTTATTATTATTTATTATTAATTTGTTACGTTCTATTTGTTTAGATGCAGCATTCGTTATTTCGGATAATTCTTAACTTCGAATAAATTCGTATTCGTTATGTTTACCAACAGCCAAATTTGAAAGGAAATTCCAATACCTATAATTTAATAGTTAGTTATTATTAGTTAGTTATTTCGAATTTTCAGATTTTCGTTCTTTCGAATGATCAGTTTTTCTCTTTCTTATTTTCGGATTTTCAAATTTACGAATTGCGAACGTAACAAATTACCCGAAAAATGGGAAAAAACAAACAAAACGAATGAAAAGAAAAAGAACACATTTTTCGGCAGTACACAATCTTAATTCCAAATTGTGATTTGTCCATCCTGGCATTTTGCATGATGTAAGCTGCCCTTTGAGTTAAATAAAGTAGGGTGACAATATACATTCTTGCCGCACTCCTTTCTCACTTTTGAACCAGTCAGTTGTTGCATGTCCTGTTCTAACTGCATACAGGTTTTTCAGAAGACAAGTGAGGTAGTCTGGTATTCCCCTTTCAGCATTTGCCACATCTTGTTGTGATCCACACTATTGAAGGCTTTACTATAGTCATATAAATTATGTAGTTCAATTTCCACCAGTTTGACAAAACTGTATATTGGAATACTTGGAAAAATGAACGGAGGGGGGGATTTTGTGTTTACATTTCAGGTTTGTGAAGGGGCCTATCACTTCTGTACTTGATGTTTGATGTTCCTTTTTTAGGGATTCTGACAATCTTATAATTTAAACGCTTAAGTACCGCCGCACGCAGATGTACGTCGACAGAATGGCACGGACAGGAAAATGGGCGTACAGGTACATCCCCTTTAATTTTCCGCCGTGTGGTCGCGCACGCACCGCCGCCAGCACGCTTGTAACCCTGATGCGAGCTGCATGACTGTGCCCGTTGACTCGATGTCCGCCGGTGTCCCGCGATCGTGTCACAGAGCTGAAGAACGGGGAGATGTCAGTGTAAACACAACATCTCTCCGTTCTTCCTGGTGACAGGTCACTGATCGAATGCTCCCTCTCATCGTTAGCAGTGATCAGTGACGTCATAGCCACGCCCCCTAACAGTTAGAACCACTCCCTAGGACACACTTAACCCCTTCAGCGCCCCTTAAGAGGTTAACCCCTTCACTGCCAGTGTATTTTTTACAGTAATCAGTGCATTTTTATGTGTCCGCCATAATGTCGCAGTCATGATAAAAATTGCTGATCGCCGCCATTACTAGTAAAAAAGAAAATATTAATAAAAATGCCATAAAACTATCCACTATTTTGTAGACGCTATAACTTTTGCGCAAACCAATCAATAAACGCTTATTTTTTTATTATTTATTACCAAAAATATGTAGAAGAATACATATCGGCCTAAACTAAGGAAAAAAATGTTTGAGACGCTCTGTACGACAGTGTGAACCCAGCCTCAGAGCTAATTTTCTAGCAAATAAATTCAGGTCGTCCATTACACTGATTGCAAAGCTTTTTTTTTTAACCACTTAAGACCCGGATCATTATGCAGCTTAAAGACCTGGCCACTTTTTGCGATTCGGCACTGCGTCGCTTTAACTGACAATTGCTGACCTTTTTTTCCCTCAAATAGAGCGTTCTTTTGGTGGTATTTAATCACCTCTGCGGTTTTTATTTTTTGCGCTATAAACAAAAATATAGAGCGACAATTTTGAAAAAAATTATGGCGGACACATCGGACACTTTTGACACTATTTTGGGACCATTGTCATTTTTACAGCGAACAGTGCTATAAAAATGCACGGATTACTGTAAAAATTACACTGGCAGTGAAGGGGTTAACCAGGAGGGGGCACTGTAGGGGTTAAGTGTGCCCTGATGTGTGTTTCTTACCGTGGGGGGGCGTGGCTTAGCGTGTGACGTCACTGATCGTCGTTCCCTATGACAGGGAACAGACGATTAGTGACAGGCTCACTAGGAAGCACGGGGAGAGGTTTGTTTACACTTACCTCTCCCCATTCTTCCTTTCTGTGACCCGATCACGGGACACTGGCGGCGATCGGGTTGGCTATACCCACGGGGACGGTCACGGAGAAGAGGGCTGGGTCGCGAGCGCGCTGCCACCGGCGATTGCGACCCACGGCTGGGCTCTTAAAGGGGACGTACTTGTACGCCCTTGTGCCCAGCCGTGCCATTCTGCCGACATACATCGGCGTGCGGCGGTCCTTAAGTGGTTAAATAACAAACATGTCATACTTACCTCCACTGTGCAGCTCGTTTTACAGGGTGGCCCCGATCTGCGCTTTCTGGGGTCCCTCGGCGGCTCTCGTGGCTCCTCCCCACATCAGATAACCCCCCTAGGAGAAGCGCTCTTCCTGGGGGTTACCTTGCGGGCGCGCTCCCGAGACATTCATTTGGCGTCCACAGCCGCCGAATGTATGACTCGGCCCTGCCCCCCGCCACCCGCGTCATTGGATTTGATTGACAGCAGCGGGAGCCAATGGCTGCACTGCTATCAATCTATCCAATCAAGAGTCGGGACCCCGTGGAGAGAGGGAGAGCACGTCACCGCCGAGTGAATTCTACGGCTCAGGTAAGTAAAAACGGGGGGGGGAGGGGCTGGGGGGCCGGTGACTGCATTATGGTGAAAAAATATGAGGGTTTACAACCCCTTTAAGTCAAAAAGGACAAAGTTAGAACTAGGTAATTTTACAGCTCTGTCAAACACCCCATTTAGTTCAGATATTCACTGAACATGTTGACTGGACTAGGGTTCAGTCTGAACCTGAAGCTCATAACTACTTCTGTGGATGATATCTTAACAGTTGTTAAAGTGGAAAAAGCTGACCATACGTGAATCGAAAATCGTCCAGTTCAGCAGGACACATGCATCTAACAAAATCTTCTGATTTGTGGGAAAAACAATTAAAAGGCCTATTTATTCACTGTATACTTTGTAATTCACTGCTCTGCTTTTTGGAATATTAACATGATTACAAACAAGACATACTATAAAAAGATACATTTTTTATTTTGCCTCTAAAAACTGACTGCACCTATGACACTGCTGTCACAGAGCATTATGTATTTTTTTTTTTTTTGTTCCATAAATTTTATGGATTTTCTAAACAGAAGGCACAGCAGAAGCTGTTTGCTGTGTCTTTGCTTTCAGGTTACCAGTCCCTAATTTAGCCACTTGATCTTCGGAAGGTTTTACCCTCCCCTCATGACCAGGGCATGTTTTGCTATTCAGCACTGTGCTACTTTAACTAGCAATTGCTCAGTCATGCAACATTGTACACAAATTAAATTTTTTTAAATAATTTGTTTTCCAAACAAATAGAGCTTTCTTTTGGTGGTATTTCATCACCACTGTTTTTTATTTTTTTGCTATAGAAATTAAATTTTTTAATAAAAACAAAAAAAACAAACAATGATAATCATCAATGATAAACACAACACATCCAATATCATCAAATTTCTTCATACATTTACGGTAAGCTAAAATGCATGCTGCTACAAGCCTATGGTAAAAAAAATCCCAATAAGTGTATTTTAGACATGTGCGGTTTGTTTCGTTCTGAATTAATATTCGGAAAAAAAAAAATGTGATTCGGATATATCCGAATACCCGAATTACAATATAATTTCGGAAATTCGGACAAGTATTCAAATCAAATTTTACATTGAACTCCAGTCACATAATGCTGAAATCAAAAACTGTTTGTGTTATTAGAGTACCATTTCGAAATAATGCTGTTTTTGTTTTAAGCCAAAGGTGGTTTAAAGAGTCATTGTAATCATTTCATGAAGATTTTCCTTTTGTTTGTTCACTTTGCTGCATTCAAATCGAAAACAATATAACATTTTTATTTCGACAGATTTGAAAATTTATCAATTTGAACATTTCGAATAGAAAAATAAATAAAACGGTAAATTCGAAAATTCCGAATACGAATTCCAAATACACAAATCAACCAAATTGAACTAAACAAAATAACTAGATTAACGAATCAAAACATTTTTTTTTTTCGTCATGCACATGTCTAATATTATTTGCTTTGTTTGAAAGTTATAGCGTCTAGAAACTTGATCATTTGACTGGAGTGGCAGTGATCAGGGATACTGACTAGTGAAATTTTTTTTTTTAATCTTTAAACTTTAATGATCACTATTATAAGCAATAGTTTTAGCTGTCATAATTGAAAGCAATTAATGACAGCTAAAACTATTGCTTATAACAGTTACATGGTTAGTCAGGTTGAAAAAAGACACAAGTCCATCCAGTTCAACCAAAAAAACCCGAAAAAAAACCCCCATAAAATCCTATATACACAATCCTTCACCCACAGTTGACCCAGAGGAAGGCGAAAAACCTCAGCAAAGCATGATTCAATTTGCTACAGCAGGGGAAAAATTCCTTCCTGATCCCCCGAGAGGCAATCGGATTTTCGAATTTTGTATCAACTTTACCTATAAATGTCAATACCTGGTTATATTATGTACATGTAGGAAAGAATCTAGGCCTATTTTAAAGCAATCTACTGAGCTAGCCGAACCCCCTCTGGAGGGAGTCTATTCCACATTTTCACAGCTCTTACTGTGAAGAAACCTTTCCGTATTTGGGGATGAAATCTTTTTTCTCTAGACAAAAAGAGTGTCACCCTTGTCCTCCTGTGATGACCTTAAAGTGAATAACCAAGGTCACTATATGGACCTCCTATGTATTTGTACATGTTGATCATACCCCCCCCCCTTTAATCTCTTCTCAATAGCGAATAAATTCAGTTCCTCTAATCTTTCCTCATAACTGAGTTCCTCCATGTCTCTTATCAGTTTGGTTGCCCTTCTCTGCACTTTCTCCAGTTCCACATGGTACAGGGTGCTGTGATTGGCCCAGGTATCATACGATAGCTTAAAGGTTAAATATCTGTGATCGGGTATAATGATAAATATCAGCTGCTGACACAATGCCCTGGCACTTGGCACCTGGCACAGCAAACATTGATATAAAAAACTAGTGCAGCACTCCACAAATTATGATATTAATGATGCAAAAAATAAATAAATCCAATACATCACCAGAATCCTACCCCCAGTGTCTATTATGGACAGCAATGTGTATAATTCAACCACTTAATGTGAAACAGAGCAACATGGCAGAATGCAATCAAATAGGATATAACAATAAAATGTTCAGTGATTTTGATTTGAGTTCATATAGAAGCAAATGGCACTTGAAGTAAATAAAAGAGCCACACAAGCCGTGATGAGAGGATAAGGTAAGCTTTTCAAGCCATCACCATAAACCACTTAGAAGGTTCCCCAGACCTTAGTTAGATCCAATTGTTAGACTAGCCAAACTTCTGGTGTTTCTGCCGATGAGGGGAGATTAAAAGAGTGCATATTCCCTGGTGAAATTTTACTATGCGCATGTGACCACGCTTATACAAGTGTCACAATCTCTGATAAGCCTTGTGTGTGACCATAGACACCTAGGAGACCTTATAAGTGGTTGATGATGACGGCTTAAAAAGTTTATCTTATCCTCTCATGTCTTATATCGAAATCACTGAACATTTTATTGTTATATCCAATTTCATTGCATATTGCCATGTCGTTCTGTTTCATAATAAGTGGTTGAATTGTACACATTGATGTCCATAATGGACACTTGGGGGTAGGATTCTGGAACTATTATCATATCATTTGAGCACTGCACTCGTTTTTTATACCATGTGATAGCCATAGGCCAATCACAGCAGTAAGCAAAACCGTCATGAATGGAAGCCATTCATGACAGTTTTGTTGATATTCTAATCATGTGATTGCTATAATTAATCACAGCAATCACATGATACCCTGGCCGCTCACAGAGGCCCAGTACTGAGCGCTGTGGTCGGCTGTGTCTGGTGGACACAACGGTCATGGGCTCATGCTGCAAGCAGCTCACAAGGACAGTCTGAAGGAAACTTGCATGGCATGCTGATGATCAGATCGTTAGATCTGCTGATTGCTGGTGCAATGCTTTCCAGGCTTCTAAAACAAATAAAATTAAATAAAATAGTAAATGCATATTTTTTTTTATTTACCTGCAAAAAAGTGTGCATTTATATATTTTTTTAACCACTTCAGCCCTGGAAGGATTTAATCCCTTCCGGACCAGAGCATTTTTTGCGATCTGCACTGCGTCACTTTAGCTGACATTGTGCGGTCACGCGACGTTGTACCCAAACAAAATTGACGTAATTTTTTTCCCAAAAATAGAGCTTTCTTTTGGTGGAGCGACAATTTTGAAAAAAAAGCTATATTTTTTACTTTTTGCTATAATAAATATCCCCCAAAAAAGTATATAAAAAAACAAAATTTCTTCCATAGTTTAGGCCGATATGTGTTCTTCTACATTATTTTGGTAAAAAAATTGCAATAAGTGTATATTGATTGGTTTGCGCAAAAGTTATAGCATCTACAAAATAGGGGATAGATTTATGGAACTTTTATTATAAAGTTTTTTTTACTAGTAATGGCAACGATCTGCGATTTTTATCAGGACTGTGACATTATGGTGGACACATCGGACACTTTTGACACTATTTTGGGACCAGCGCATTTTATACAGTGATCAGAGCTACAAATAGCCACTGATTACTGTTTAAATGACACTGGCAGGAAAAGGGTTAAACAATAGGGGGCGATCAAGGGGTTAAGTGTGTCCTAGGGGGGTGTTCTAACTGTAGGGGGATGGTCTCACTACAACATGACAGAGATCACTGCAGTAAATCCCTGTCATGTTTCTAGGCAGAACAAGGAAATGCCTTGTTTACATAGGCATCTCCCCGTTCTGCCTCCCCTTGCCGCAATTGTGGGCCGCCGGCGAACATCGAGTGGCAAATTCAAAAGGGACATACAGGTAAAGTAAAGACAGCAAAAGCAAGAATGACTGCTATTTTTCAACCGATGGTTGCAGGAAAAGGCTATTGATACTGAAAACCGTCTTAGACTGAATAATATTCGCATCCTGGGTTTACCCGAAAGGGACTAAGTCAATTGAATTTGCTGAGCAACTACTTATCTCTGTTCTAGACCAAGGTAGTGAGCCACCCGCATTTGTGGTTGAGCGGGCACATAGGGTTAAATATGCAAAAAAGGAGAGAGATGTGGGGAATCGGGAGTCCCCAACAGACAGTATTCTTCAAAAAGGCTCAATTAATTATATAAACTAAATGTAAGTAAACCGCAATTGTGAAAGTAAAGAAAACAAATTTAATGATAATGAAAATAACACCACATATTAAGCATCTAATATAAAATGAGACTAGTCAAAAATGTAACATTAAACAGGGGTGGCCACCCAATCGACCATACACATCACAAACATGCATCCGCTACTGTTCTTGTATATACTACCGATGTTGTAAAAATCATGAATGCTCTTAGTTGTCAGTATATGACTGATGATGAACAAAGTTCATTCTATGTATAGAACATTTTGAGGAAACTGTTCATGAGTGGATCTGCTAATTGGACATAGATATGCCGGCGATATTGCACACAGATTGGCGTGGTGAGGGTGTCACGGGGCTGGGTTTGAGCATATAAGCACTTCAACCAGTATGGTAGGCAAAGATTGATGTAATCATCGCTATTGATGCCTCACCGGGATAGTCTCTGTAAAATTGCTCAGCCTTGTATTTTTAAACAGCCAACTGATCTGTGGAGAGAACACTCACTCACCAGTTCCTTGTGTGTCCAGTCAGCACTTGGTTCAGAAAGTTTCTGCGAATATCACCAATGATGTATTGATTTTCACTCATTGAAGTCTGAACGGATTTGTTCAAGCAAATACACTCGGGAAGAAAATCTGTCCTCAGTAGTGAACTTTCGGTATGAGTAAGCCGCGGAGTTGATTACATATCAATACGGCGTGTTGAATGATCATTGCGGGTGCTTTTGGAGGTTAGTCCGGTGGGTAAGATACCCCTGTTTAAACACTACACGGAGTGTAGCTGCAAACTGCTTAACTGCTTACATGTTTCGCCTTGAATAAGGTTTCATCGGAGCATGCGCATAGAACCGGTGTCTGTCCAGATATAGATTACCTAACAGGTGTTGTTGATTATAGCCACCTGCTGTTTAAATGGGTCAATCATACCACCATTCACGCTGGTTAATGCAGTTATATTTGTACAGACTATAAGAAATGAATGAATATAAAATAGAAATCAACCGTGAGGGGGGGGGGAAAGGGGGGGGTTGGGAAAAAAGGGGGGCAGGAATGGATGGAGGAAACGTATTGTCTGGGAACACAAGTAAACCTGTATGTGGTTGACACTCTACAACTCACACAGTCGGGATCGGTTCATATACAGCCGATATCTTAATGTCAATTCCTCTGTCAAATTGATGAAAAAACAAACAAGGTCATTATACCGTGGGACCGTCCACCATAGAGGGAAATTATCTGATATTTGCAGACGGTGTTATGTGAATAAGCTGAATGGTATTTATCAGATTTTAACAATGACACCTGAGAGGATCATAGTGGTAGCCACTGATCCCGTACAACACTGAATTGCATCTGGTTAACTCAAGTGTCAAGGAAAACCGACAGATTGCATTCGTTATTCAACCCTGCCGGCTGCATACTGTCTAAGTTGTATATCCACATTTTTTCTTTTCTATATAAAATTTTGTCAAAATCTCCCCGTCCCCGTCGAAGGGGAAGATTTAGGCGGCATATACCCTTGAAAGTCAGTCCATCAGGTTTCCCGTCATGGTGTTTCAAAAAATGGAGAGACAGGGGTCGTTCGTCATCTTTCTTTAATATGGTTTGGATGTGTTCACCAACTCTAATTTTAAGCTGCCTTTTTGTTTTCCCCACATATATTTTCCCGCAAGGGCAGGATAACACGTAAATCACTCGAGTGGTGAGACAGTTAATGAAGTTGGTGATCTTGAAATTTTTTGTACCATTAGAGTTGGTGAACACATCGGTGCGATCCACATATTTGCACATAGAGCACCTACCACAGGCATACATGCCTTTCAATGGGGGTAGATTGGTCAGCCAGTTCGTTTTGGTCGGTCTTACATATTCCGAGTGGACAAGACTGTCCTTTAAATTGCGAGATCTCCTCGCAGTAAGGGATCATGAACCCCTATAGGGGATGCACTCACCAGATAGTTGTTAATAATGGGCCTTAAATCAATCTCAATGGCCTTGTTCAATTGTCATCCACTGGTACATCAGGTCAAATTTGTTTACTTGTAACAGAAAGTAACCAATTGTATTTAAATCAATGGCACATCTAGGATGCCCCAACATTACAGTAAAGTGTGATTTTTGGCTGAAAACAACAAAAGCCACATCACATATAGGATTCCAGCAATATGTCTGATCCAGCGCCTTTCAGTATGTCCGAGAAGTAAACAAATTTGACCTGATGTACCGGTGGATGACAACTGAACAAGGCCATCGAGATTGATTTAAGGCCCAATATTAACAACTATCTGGTGAGTGCATCCCCTATAGGGGTTCATGATCCCCCCACGAGGTGAACGCACTGTATGGTGAAAGGAGCACTACCCCACAGATTGGCTGATCAATCGTCACTGTCCACATCAGTTTCAAACTGTATTTCCTATCTACACATGTAGATAGAAGACTTTCTTATGAATATTTGATTGCAAGCGCTGCTACAGTTTTATTTTATTTTTGGACTTCCCATTGATTGATTTAACTGTCTTTTCACATATCTATGTCATTTTAAGCAGCAGCTATTTTATTGTGTTTCATCATTTTTATTTCTGGACTTTTTTATCTTGGTGTTTTTATCCTAAGCGCAGAGTGGTGCTTTTAGTAGGGGCAGAGTTTTTTTTTAGTACCTTTGACATATAGATCCCCTTATATAGTCTTGCAGGAAAAAATTATTTGGACGGTCCAGCTAAGTTACTGACAATGGGTGACTTTAATGCTATACTTGATCCTGTTTTGGAAGGACCAACTCCTGCAAAAAAAAAATCCTGCAGGGTTCCTTAATTGGGCCCAGATGGTAGATTTGGTAGAAGTTTGGCGATGGAAAAATCCAGAGAGTAGATCATATTCATGTTTCTCAACCTCTTATAAGACAGCTTCACTTATAGACTTAGCCTTTGTCAATTCAACGACATTAGCAGATATAGTAGATGCTAAATATTTGCCGAGTGGGTTATCCGCTCATGCTTACACTCTGCATGCATCACCTTCATGATGCAGCACAGTGGAGATTGGGCACACATTGGATCTCACACTCAGAAATAGTTAAAAAATCCCGCCCCTTCTAGTAGAGTATTGGGAGTTTAATGCAGGATCATCCACTTCGGCAATATTATGGGATGCCTTTAAGGCATATGCAAGAGGACAATATATATCCGCTATTAAAGCGGTTAATAAGTCTCAACGAGCAAAAAATGACGCTTTAAAAGTTATAGTAGAGGAACAAACAGCCCAATATACCGTGGATCCCTCAGAATTAAATTTTAATGCCTTACTACATAGTAAACGGACCTTACATTTGCATATGACCGAGGCTACGAGGATAGATCTATATAAAAATAAACAGAAATCTTTTGAGCAGGAGGACCGTAATGGACGGTTTTTGGCCATGATGGCTAAATATGAACAATCTAGTACCCAGATCTTGGAAATACATATCACTTCTGGAGATACGGTCCGTACACAGCCTATCATTTTAGAGACGTTTCGACAATTCTATCAGACATTATATACATCTCATCTGCCTTCTAGTTTTCAGCCGACTGAGTTAGCGGAGTTGCTGGACTCAGTCGCATTGGCATGGCTAACCGATAATGAGAGGGAGAAGCAAGTACGTCCTATAACATCGGAGGAGGTCCTTTCTGTTATTGGCTCCTTTTTATTGGGGAAGTCACTGGGGCCGGATGGTTTTCCTATTGAATTCTATAGGGCTCATGGAGAGCTTTTATCTCCTGTACTGGCCTCTCTTTACTCAGATTGTCTGAAGGAGTGATAGATGCCAGACTCAATGAGTCAAGCTCATATAGTCCTAATTTACAAGCATCCGAAAGACCCATCCTCCTGTGCTTCATATGGGCCTATTGCACTCTTGAATATAGATTTCAAGATTCTGACTAAGTTAATTTCCAGACGATTACAATCGTTGATGTCTAATATCATTGATTCAGATCAGACAGGTTTTATGCCAGGCAGATCCACTAATGTGAACTTGAGGAGATTATATACCAATATTTATGCTTCACATCTTAATATGGGATCTAGAGTTATTGCCTCCCTGGACATTGAGAAGGCCTTTGATACCTTGGAGTGGCCCTTTCTGTGGGAAGTACTCCGCAGAATGGGCTTCCCAACAGTATTTATAAAATGGTTACAGGTCTTATATAAGAATCCCAGAGCTGCAGTAAAGATGGGAGGAGGGTTGTCAGCTTCCTTTTCACTATTTAGGGGAACTCGTCAGGGCTGCCCTCTCTCTCCAGCCCTTTTTGCGATTGCTATGGAGCCAGTGGCAGAGGCTCTACATTCTTCCCCTAATATTAGGGGATTGCGGATCGGTTGGCTGGAGGAGAGGGTAGCTCTGTATGCAGACGACCTCTTATTATTTTTAAATGATGCTGGCCCCTCATTACAAGGGGCCTTAGATATACTTTATTAATTTTCAACGGTTACAGGACTGCAGGTAAACTGGACTAAGTCATTGCTGTTTCCAATAGATATGGAGGCTCGTAGTACGGCTATGAAGGATACTCCACTGCAGTGGGTAGATCATTTTAAGTATTTAGGAGTGGTAATTTATCGTCAGTCTTCTGAATTTATGTTTTTTTTTTTTTTTTTTTATCATTCAAGTTTTTATTGAGATTTTCAACATTACAGAATAAGAAGGTGAAGGACTGGGGAAAAAAAAGAAAATAATAATATAGGACAAGGGTATGAAAATAATAAGGCAAAACAGAAACAATAAGCACCAAATTCAGTTGACTAGATCATAGTACTTAATACTGTAGATGAAATGAAATACGACATATCAGTAGTATCTAATTATGGCTTTTTGTGTTTAGCAGTCCATATATCCCAGATTTTATCAAAGTTCGCACAATTTAGAGAGTTGATTGCCAGCATACGTTCAAAGGTATAATGTTGTTGGACTATCTTTGACACGTCAGTAATGTTTGCGGCTAGTGTATTTTTCCAATTTCGTAGTACCAGGGATCGGGCAGTCAGGAGTATGTGTGACACTATAGGTCTCATATTGTATGGGAATTTGTCAATATCAATGTGGAGGATTGCTAGCGCCGGGTTGGGAGGTGTGATCATTCCAGTGGTAGATGATATTAATTGGAATACTTGATTCCAGAAGCTAGTCAGGCATGGACAGTTCCAGAACATGTGCATAAGGTGACCTTGGTGGCCGCAATTTCTCCAGCACAACGGTGAGGTGTGCGTGAAGAATTTCGCCAGTCTGCATGGAGTCTATTGCCACCTGTTAGTCACTTTAACTGTCATTTCCCAGTGATTTATGCAATGTGATGTCTTTTGGATTGTTTGGAATGCCTTCTGTCATTGGTCATCCGTAAATGTCTATTTCCCATTTGTCCATCGCTTTGGAAGGATCTTTTGTCTTGTAGGAGATTATAAAATAATGATATGCCTTTGGATTTAGGTTGTTTTTGTGTGAGGTATTACCAGACAGTAGGCGGTAACCTTATTATTGGGAGTGGGTTGGTTTTTAGGAAATGTACAATTCGGATGCATGTGAAGCGCATGTGGTTTGGCAGATTATAAGTGATCATTAATTGTTCACTCGATAAGAGTTTATCCTTAGAAAATAGGTCTTGTACCGTGTGTATCCCGTATGAAGGGAACTGTTGTAGGGATAGCAGTGGAATTTTGGCTTCCATTAGGTTCAAGGAAAATTGGTAGTCGAGAGAGATATGATTTTTGTGGTGCTGGTTCAGGAAATACCTCCATGCTAATAAGGAGATTTGTATGGTGGGAGGAATATTGCATTTATCCCAGGATAGCCATATATCCCCCATGAGTAAAGCTGTGAGGTCAGAGATAGGTGCTGTAGCCCTTTCCCTTTCCACCCATAGTGGGGTGTCATTATCTGCAAACCAATGTTTAAGTTGGTCAAGTCTAGTCACCCACATATAGTCATATATGTCGACTAGTCCTGCGCCTCCTACTTGTTTATGTGGGATCAGACTTTTCAGTGAGCAGCGCGCTTTCTTTTCCCCCCCATAGGAATCTCCACAATAGTGTGGACATGGATTTGAGAAAATGGTTTGGGATGGGGATCGGTAGTGCCCTAAATACGTATAGGATTTGTGGGAGGATTGTCATCTTATATGTAGCAAGTCTACCCATCCAGGACAGTTCTTTTTTTGTTAATTCTTTAATTTGTGTTTCTAATTTGGCCAGTAGGGGTTTTAAGATGGAGTTGGCTAGGGATTTGGTGGTTCTAGTTAAGGTTATACCTAGGTATGATATGCCCCTATCGTCCCAGTTATACGGCAGAGAATTTTGTAATATATCTTTGTCAATTTGCGACGTTCCCAGGTCAAGGATTAGGGATTTGGTGAAATTGACCTTATAGTATGAGACCTCTCCAAATATTGTCAGAATTTCATGAGCTGCGGGGAGGGATGTGCGTGGGTTGGATAACAGTAGGATGACATCATCTGCAAATAGGTTGACCACATGTGATTGTGATCCAAACTGGAAGCCTGAAATACTTTTTTTTGTTCTAATGGTCTCCGCCAGGGGCTCTATCATGAGGTTAAAGATCGTTGGGGACAATGGGCATCCCTGGCGGGTACCATTAGTGATACAAAAGGGAGTGGACAGCATTCCTGTAGTGTATACCTGAGCCGATGGACATGAGTATAGAGCTAAAACTGCATTCAGAATTTGACCGCAAAAAACAAATTTAGACAACACTTCCGTCATGTACGTCCAGTGTACTCTATCAAACGCCTTCTCTGCGTCTATGGAAAGCAGCAGAGAAGGTGTTTTAGTTTGTTCAGCATAACGTATGATATCTATAATTTGCCTGGTGGCGTCCGAGGTTTGTCTCCCCTTCACGAAGCCCATCTGGTTGCGTTGAATTAGAGAGAGAGTATGAAGTCTGCTAATTGTTTGGCGAGCAATTTGGCATACACTTTGTCGGTGTTTAATAGAACTATAACGGATATGGGCCTAAAGTTGCCAGGTGTTGTAGGGTCTTTCCCAGGTTTGGGTAACGTGACAATGTATGCCTTGAGCATCTCTGGGGGGAATGTTGCCTCTTTGGCAGCCTTAGTAAAGACCGTTTGCATGTATGGAGCAAGTGTATGTTTGAATATTTTGAAGTATTCATTAGCAAACCCATCTGGGCCAGGGGATTTACCATTAGGTATGGTGGTTATGATTGACTATTTCTATTGTTGTGAATGGGGTGTTCAGGATTTGAATTTGAGTTTCTGAGAGGGATGGGAGATTTAGGTTATGTAGGAATTGTTATATATTTAGTGAGGATGGTTGTGTGGTAGATGGGTCCTTGTGTAGATTGTACAAATCGCTGTAGTAGGTAGCAAATTGATTCGCTATATCTTGTGGGTTTATGATTTTGTGCTTGAGGGTAGGGTGTATCAGATGTGCAATTCTAGTTTTAGTGTGGGTCGCTTTGATTCTGTTGGCCAAGTATTTGCCCGCTCTATTAGCATTGGCATAAGAGTTGAGGCGTAGGTGTCTGAGGTGTATATCATACTGTTGGGAAAGGAGCTCTCGTAATTTATGCCATAGCTGTGAAAGTTTATGGGTTAGTTGTGTAGTTGGTGAAGCTTTGATTAGTGTTTCTAATGTGCGGATCTCAGAAAGGGTAGAATCTAGTTCTGATGTATAGCGTTTTTTTTTCTCTAGCCCCTAATTGAATTACCATGCCTCTCATGTATGCCTTATGCCGTGTACACACGATCGAGTTTCATGGTGGTGAAAACACCGTCGTGAAACCCGACGGGAAAAACGAGGACCGACTTGGTCCCCTACACACGGCCGTTTTTCACGACATGTTTTCTCTTGGTCGAGAAAACTGGCTGTGTAAAGGCTCCCTAGCAGTGTTTCCCTATGGGAAAACTGTAGAGGAAAAAAATGCTGTGATTCGCGACGAGAAAAATTAGAGCATGTTCTAATTTTTCATGTCGTGATTCTCGCCGTTTTTCTCGTCTGGAAAAATGCTGGAGAGCCTACACACGGCCGTTTTTCTCGTCCAAGAGAAAAAATGACATTTTATCGGACGAGAAAAGTGATCGTGTGTACGCGGCATTATGGGCATTCCAGAGTATGAATGGGTTTTCTACAGAGTTTTCGTTGTTGTGAAAAAATGTTTGCAAATGTTGGGAGACCTCTTTGGAGATATTGGGTTCTTGTAGGAGTTTGACATTACTGCGCCAGATGGGTGGGGAAGGGGAGACACCCTTTTCTTCAATTGCCATTGAGATGGCGGCGTGGTCTGACCACGAAATATATCATGGATCTGTGTGGATCGTATGCATTGTAAAGTATGTTTGTCTGTTAAAAACATGTCTATATGGGAATAAGAACAGTGCCTGTGTGAGAAAAAGGTATAGTCCCTTTTATTCGCGTGGATGCATCTCCACGCATCAAAGTTCTGCGTTATATAGTACTTTGTTCAGGTAAGTGTTGTTGTTGTTCTTGTGGGCGGAAGTGTCCAGTTTGGGGTCCACAATCAGATTAAAGTCTCTGCATACGATGAGATTACCATATTGTGTAGACCGGATTTTGTTGAATAGTCTGTTCAAGAATCTGATTTGATGCGAATTAGGGGCGTACACTGATACTATTGTGTACGGTTTTGAGTTAATGCCACCTTTTACAATAATGTAGCGGCCATTGTCAGCTGTGATGGTTTCCTTGTGCTGAAAGGATACGGTGTTCCGAATCGCTAGTAGCACACCACCTTTTTTGTGTCCAGGCGTAGGTGCCAGAAATACATATGGGAAGTCTCTGTGTGAGCATTTTGGAATTTTGTCTGTTTGGAAATGTGTTTCCTGCACACATAGTATATCCGTCTTGTGTCTCCGGGCCTCAGACCACATGGAAAGTCTTTTTGCGGGGTGGTTAAGTCTCCTGACGTTAATGGACAAGCATTGTATGGTCATTGTGTCGGCTTAGGGTGTGATGGATGACATTGTACTCACTGTGTCCATATCGACTTTCCCAGGGTAATGGTCTTCTGCTCTTTTCGGTCACGGTGGGTGGGACGTCTGTAGGAATGGAGTGTTTCAAAGCCATTTCTTCACTGTGTGGCGCAAACATGGTGCTTATAGAACAAAAGTAACAAAGTAAAGTCAATAATATAACTGCATGAAAAACATTAAGAATAGGATCTTTGAACCGATCCATGTGCAGGCGTAATTACTTAGCAACTGGAGGGTAATAACAGGGATTAAACTTGGTATCCCCGTGTCCGGAGAGAAATTTATGATGGATTTAGCATTTTGTTCATGTGGTTCCACCGGCGTTCTTTTTGTTGGAACGCTTGCGGGAGACCACCTGCCAGTCATCCTGAGGGGATCTGGGTTGTGGGATCTGGTGTACCTGGAGGTCTTGAGGAGGCAGTATGCCCCATTGGCGCAGGGCTACTATACCTTTCTCCAGGTTTGAAATGAGGATAGTGGTCCCATCGTGGGTGACCGACAACTTCGCTGGGTATTTCCACTTGTGGGGAATTCCATGGTTTCTCAAGGCATTTGTTATGGTCGCCAGATTGCGGCGTTGTTGGAGTGTGTGTCTGGACAGGTCAGGAAGTAGTTGTAGTTCTGCATACTGAAGGTGTTTGTTTTAATTTCTGCGGGAAGCTACCAGGATTTGCTCCTTGACGTGGTAGTAGTGTACTCTCATCAGTACATCCCTGGGGGTTGTATCTGGAAGGAATGCTGGTTTAGGAAGTCTGTGGATCCTATCCACTATGAGGTCCTGCGCCGTCAAAGTGGGGACAAGTGTGGAGAATAATGCTTGAGCGTATTGGAGTAATTCGGTGGCCGGGATGGTTTCAGGGTTCTCCCTGATCTTTAAATTGTTCCTCCTGGACCCGTCTTCCAAATCAGCCACCTAATTCCTCAGCCATGTCAGCTCCTCATCATGGGATGCATGATCCTCCACTAGTGTATTAAAGGAGTTAATGTATTCTCCCAATTTATGCTCCATATGATCCACCCTGCCTCCCAGGGCCTGAACTTCCCTCTGGCAGTTATTAATCCCAGCAGTTAGATCAGAGTTTAGGGAAGCTTTCAGAGACATCAGCATGTCCTTAAGGACTGTATCTGACACAGGTCTGTCAGAAGTAGGATAGGCCGCAATAGGGTCATGGGCTGGCTGTGTGGTCGTGCTTGCATTGGTAGGCCCGCTTACCTCCATCGTCGGGTCGTCCAGCGGCCTGTGTTGTGAGATAATCCTCTGTTTTTGTTTGACTGGACTTCTCATGCTCGGGCTGGACGTCCCAGAGGAGGATCCGCTGTTAGTTGAGGTACGGGTGAGCTGCGGTAGGGCTCCCCTGATGCTATTATCGGAGGTCGCGGCCTTGTTGTTCTGTCGTTCTATGCCTGCATCGCCGCCATTTTGTTGGAGCCTGCGCGCTCCAAAGAAGTGCGGTAATTTTCGCGGCATCTGCGGGTGCTTTCTGTTCCTCGTCATGCCGGGACACTGCAGCGGGGATCAGTGGTCAGAAGTAGTTTGGTGTGGCCGTGGAAGGTGCCGATGGACACCGATGGCTTCAGATTCTCTCCAGGGGGCTGAGCGGAGCTCTCAGCTCACACGTCCATCTTGGAGCTCAGTCGCCACGCCCCACCCCCTGAATTTATGTTTCTGATAGGGACGAGGAGCCAAACACCCCCCGGTTTGGTTTGCACCAGAACCTGCGAACGGACCAAAAGTTCGCACAAACTTTAGAAATCTATTAAATACAATGGGACTTGAACGTTCAAAATCGAAAGTGCTAATTATCAAGGCTAATATGTGAGTTATTGTCCTAAAAAGAGTTTGGGGACCCGGGTCCTGCCCCAGGGGACATGTATCAATGCAAAAAAAGTTTTAAAAACGTACGTTTTTTCGGGAGCAGTGATTTTAATGATGCTTAAAGTGAAAAACAAAAGTGAAATATTCCTTTAAATATCGTACCTGGGGGGTGTCTATAGTATGCCTGTGATGTGGCACATGTTTTCCGTGTTTAGAACTGTCCATGCACAAAATGACATTTCTAAAGGAAAAAAAAGTCATTTAAAACTGCTTGCGGCTTTAATGTAATGTCTGGTCCCGGCAATATGGATAAAAATCATTGAGAAAAATGGCATAGGTACCCCCCCACACGCCCCCCCCCCCAGCCCATTTCCCGCCCCTTTGGGTCTTGTATGGATATTAAGGGGAACCCTGCACCCAAATTAAAAAAAGCCCCTATATACTCTGAACAGCAGTATACAGGTGCTGCAAACAAGACAGGGACTGTAGGTTTGTTCTTAAGTAGAATCTGTTTGTAATTTGGAACAGGTACATTTTTTTAAGTGTAGCTCTAGCCAAAAAATCTATTTTTAAGCTTTTTGGAAAACATAGGGAAGGGTTATCATCCCTGTAACATTTGTTTTGCTGTCAGTGCACCTGTTCAGAACATTTCACCTCACTTTCCGTCACAATGACAATTTTTTTTTTTTTTTTTTTATTGAAACAAGGATTGGTGATAAAGCATCAGTGGTGGAGAGGAGACACCTCGTTGCCATATTAACTCTTTCAGGAGAGAATTTCCCTTCCTAGGGGTAGATTCCCTCTCACTTCCTGTTGTCTCCTTCCGTTTGCAAGTAGGAGTCGTTTGTAAGTTGGATGTTTGAAAGTAGGGGCCTGTCGTATATACTCTGCAGAAATTTGGCCCTTAGGTGTTGGTATTGCCACAACACTATAAGCCCTCACAGTTACTCTTGGTGGGCGCTGGAATGCCCTGCTGTGAACTATTAGATCAAGAATTGTAATTACATGCCATTGTTGAACAGTGGTAGGAAAAATTGGGCCTTTGGTGGTGGTGCTGGTGCCACAACACTGTAAGCCCTCACAGTTACACTTGGTGGGCGCAGGAATGGGCCCTGCTGTGAATTATTAGATCAAAAATGTTAATTGCATGCCCCTGTTGAACAGGGGCATAAAAATTGGGCCTTAGGCACTGGTGCTGGTGCCACAACACTGCAACCCCTCACAGATACTCTAGTTGGAGCGCAGCAATGAGACCTGCTGCAAAGTATTGCATTAAAGATTGTAATTACACGCCCCTGTTAAACAGGGGCTGAAAAATTGGGCCTTAGCCACTGGTGGCGGTGCCTAGAAACAAAAATGTTCTTACATGCTATCAGCATGATCACTGAGGAGGAAGAGGATAGTCACTCAGCATAACAGGATAGTCACTCTGCATCAGCATAGGCAGTCTTGAAGGGATCTGACATTTCAAATAAAATTATTCTGTTACATCAGCATCAGGTGCTTGGTAGCTGGTGGTGATCCAAGACTGATTAATTTTTATGAAGGTCAGTCGATCGACCGAGTCGGTGGACAGGCACACCCTGTGATCGGTTACAAAGCCTCCAGCAGCACTGAACGTGCGTTCCGAAAGAACGCTGGATGCAGGAGAGGCCAGTAGCTTAATTTCATACTGTGCAAGCTCTAGCCAGTGATCCATCCTCAAGACCCAGTAACCCAAAGGATTTTCAGTGAGAAAGGTGTCCAAGTCTGATCTTGCCCCTAGGTATTCCTGCACCATGTAAACCAGACGCTGGCAATGGTTGCTGGAACCGATCATACATGCATTTTGGGCTGCAGACTAAAAAATTGTCTAAACGCATGAGTCAGATGGCCACCTTCTCCACCGCTCCTTCTTTGACTGACCGAAGCCTCAGCAACACGTTGTCCAGGAACAGGAATTTGTAACCTCCCAGTCTCTGGGAACGCATTGCACAGACCTTTCTGCAGGGCCTCCCGAAGATAATTCATCCTCTGCTCCCTCTGCGCCGGCAAGATAAGGTCCGCAACCTTACCCTTGTAACGTGGATCAAGGAGGGTTGCCAGCCAGTAATGATCCCTCTCCTTGATCGCACGAATACGAAGATCCTTCCGCAGGCTTTGCAGGATCAGGGAGGCCATGCAGCGTAGTTCTCTGGGTCACTCAGGATGACATGATCCGCAGCCACCTCCTCTTAGCCACGTACAAGTCCATGAGTGTCTTGGGACTGTATTTGATCCCTTGAAGACTGCTGCTGATGCTGAGTGCTAGGCTCCACCTCCATGCTGACACAATCCCCCTCCTCCTCAAGAGGGACAGTGTCACTGATGCATGCACTGTCACCATCCTCGTGGCCTCCTCAAATGGTGCCAGGACAGTGCATGCATCCCTGATCATGGCCCACTGGCGTGGGGAAAAAATCCAAGCTCCCCTGACCCTGTCCTGGTGCCATATTGCAACAGATACTCATTGATGGTCCTCTGCTGCGTGTGCAGCCACTGCAGCATGGCCAACGTAGAGTTCCACCTGGTGGGCATGTCACAGATTAGGCGGTTCTTGGGCAGGTTGTATTCCTTTTGCAGGTCAGCCAGCCGAGCACTGGCAATATATGACAGGTGGAAATGCCCACAGAGTTTCCTGTCCTGCTTCAGGACCTCCCCAAGAAACGCTGCACCACCAAGTTAAGGACGTGAGCCAAACAGGGCACATGGGTCAGGTGTCCCTGTTGGAGGGCGTAGAGGAGGTTGGTGCCATTGTCGGAAACCACCATTCCTGGCTTAAACTGGCATGGCATCAATCACCTCTGAGCCTGCCCCTGCAGACCTGACAGAATCTCTGCCCCAGTGTGGCTCCTGTCCCCCAAGCACACCAGCTCAAGCACCGCATGGCATCTTTTTGCCTGCGGACTTGCGTAGCCCCTTGAACGCCTACGGAGTACCGCTGGTTCCGAGGACAAAGCACAGGAAGAGGCCATGGAGGAAGAAGAAGAGGAGGGGGTGGAGGAGAGAGGTGTGTCAGAATCACCAGTAGTAGCATTTTGGAGGCGTGGTGGCAGAACAACCTCCAACACTACTCCACCTTGTCCTGCATCCTTCCCAGCTACCAGCAGAGTCACCCAATGCGCCATGAAAGATAGGCAACGTCCCTGTCCATGCCTGCTGGACCATGAGTCAGCAGTAATATGCACCTTACCACTGACCACCCTGTCCAGCGAGGCCAAGACATTGCCTTCCACATGCCGGTAGAGAGCCGGAATCGCCTTGCGTGAGAAAAAGTGGTGTTTGGGGACCTGCCACTGAGGAACCGCACATTCCACAAACTCACGGAAGGGGGCAGAGTCTACCAACTAAAAAGGCAGCAGTTGAAGTGCTAGCAATTTAGCCAAGCTAGAATTCAACCGCTGGGCATGTGGATGGCTGGGAGCGAACTTCTTTTGGCGGTGCAGCAGCTGGGGCAGGGAAATTTGCCTGGTACAATCTGACGTCGGTGTACCGATAGCAGATTGCCCGCAAGTACTTGGCTGTGACACACTTAATTCTACACCTTCATTCCTCTCAGTGCAGGTTTTAGAGAGCACTGAAGGTATAGTGGGGTTGGAGATCCCAGCTGATGAGGAGCAAGGAGAGGTCCGCTTTCTTCTTTGGTGTGGGTCTTTTTTGTATGCTTGCCAACGGACTGCATGGCAGGTCGACATATGTCTGGTCAAGCACGTGGTGCCCAAGCGGCTTATGTTTTGGCCACGCGAGATACGCTTCAGACATATGTTGCAAATAGCACTCTCACTGCGGCCGCACGCCCCCGCTTGCCCACCAATCACTGGATGTTTACACTCTGGGCGAGACTCTGGCTTTTTGGGGACCCATTTGGGGCTTTAGCCACCCCCTCCCGACGCCCCTGAGTGACAACCGGCCCACTGAGCCATCGGCCCACCGGGATACTCCCGGTAGTCCCGATGGCCAGTCTATCCCTGGGGGCGTGTACTAAACCCCCTGAGACATAATTGGCCAAAGCCACCCTGGCTCTCCGTTTTTTGCGCGCTGTGATTGGCCAAAGCATGCAGGTCATAGTGCATGTTTGGCCAATCGTCAGCCAGCAATGCACTGCAATGCCGCAGTGAATTATTAACCGAGGCGCGACACTCGGCCCGTAATGTTCGCAATTCAGGCGCAACAACCGAACAGGCGATGTTCGAACTCGAAGCTCATCCCTAGTTACTGAATCTGACCCCAATTTTGGGAAATACTGAGTCCAAATTAAAAGTATGGAAGTCTCAACTGTTGTCTCTACCGGGAAGCATTAATCTTTTAAAAATGAAAATTATACCTAAATTCATGTACTTATTTAGACATTCTCCTCAATGGCTCCCTGTATCCTTTTTCAAAAGACTAAATCAGTTGTTTTCATCTTTTTTATGGGGGATAAAAAATCCTAGGTATAAATTAAGTACTTTGATGCGCCCTTGTGAAGAGGGAGGACTAGCTTTTCCAGATCTATACAAATATTTTTTAGCCATTCAGTTGGTTACGGCCACATGGTGGTTAAACCCAGATCTATATAACTCTTCTACCCGGCTGGAAGCAGCAGTAGTAGGTTCCGTAGAAGCTCTCAAGGTTCTCTTATTTAGGGGCCATAGGGCACTTCATCAGGCTTAATTCTATTCAAGCTTGGGAGGCTGGCCTTAGATGTGAGGGTTATCCAAAGGGAGCGATTTCTCCAAATGCCCCTCTATGGCTAAACCCTACCCTTCCTCAATTTCTTAAAACACCAGAGCCTATTGCATGGACCAAATACAATATTAAATTACTTGCCCAAGTGGTTACTGATCAGAGGTTATCCACCTTCTCTACACTAACCACAATGTTTAATCTTCCTAGCTCTTATCTATTTAGATACTACCAGCTTTCACATACTTTTCATGCAGCGTTTCCACAGAATAGTTTAAGGATGATACAATCTACTTTGGAGTTAGTACTTAGGTCTGAGTGTCTGGATAAGCCTACCTCAAGACTCTATTCTCCTCTTACTTTAACCTCTATCCTGCCTTTAGAGAGTCTTCGAGCTAGGTGCATGCGAGATATACCAGATCTGAGTATGGAGGACTGGAGCTGTGTCTGGGATTTCCCTTTGAGATCTTTGGTTTCCTTGAGGGATCGCATTATCCAATTTAAACTGGTATACAAAGCATATATTATGCCATATAGACTTCAAAAGATAAATCCTGCTTGTTCCTCTAAGTGCTGGAGATGCATAGCAGCTCGAGGGGATTTCACACAGATCTTCTGGTCCTGCCTAGGGATGAGCCGAACACCCCCGGGTTCGATTCGCACCAGAACCTGCGAACGGACCGAAAGTTCGCACGAACGTTAGAACCCTATTAAATACAATGGATGCGAACGTTTGAAATCTAAAGTGCTAATTATAACGACTAATATGCATGTTATTGTCCTAAAAAGGGTTTGGGAACCCGGGTTCTGCTCCAGGGGACATGTATCAATGCAAAACGAACTTTTAAAAACGGCCGTTTTTCGGCAGCAGTCATTTTAATGATGCATAAAGTGAAAAAAAAAAAGTCAAATATTCCTTTAAATATCGTACCTGGGGGGTGTCTAAAGTATGCCTGTGAAGTGGCATGTGTTTCCCGTGTTTAGAACTGTCCCTGCACAAAATGACATTTCTAAAGGAAAAAAAGCCATTTAAAACTGCTTGCGGCTTTAATGTCATGTCTGGTCCCGGTAATATGGATGAAAATCTTTGAGAAAAATGGCATGGCTCCCCCATCAGCCCCCCCCCTACCCCAGCCCATTACCAGCCCCTTTGGGTCGTGTATGGATATTAAGGGGAACCCCGCACACAAAATAAAAAAGGCCCTATATACTCTGAACAGCAGTATACAGGCGATGTAAACAAGACAGGGACTGTAGGTTTGTTCTTAAGTAGAATCTGTTTGTAATTTTGAACACGTACATTGTTTAAGTGTAGCTCCAGCCAAAAAATATATTTTTAAGCTTTTTGGAAAACATAGGGAATCACCCCTGTAACATTTGTTTTGCTGTCTGTGCCCCTGTTCAGAACATTTCACCTCACTTTCCGTCCCAATGACAACTGTTTTTGAAAAGTGGGGTTTTTATTGCAACAAGGATTGGTGATAAAGCATCAGTAGAGAGGAGACACCTTTTTCCCATATTAACTCTTACAGGAGAGAATTTCCCTTCCTAGGGGTTGATTTCCTCTCACTTCCTGTTGTTTCCTTCCGTTTGCAAGTAGGAGTCGTTTGTAAGTTGGATGTTTGAAAGTATGGCCCTGCCGTATATACTCTGCAGAAATTGACCCCTTAGGTGTTGGTGTTGGCACTGTAAGCTGTAAGTACTCACAGTTACTCTTGGTGGGCGCTGGAACGCCCTGCTGTCAACTATTATATCAGGAATTGTAATTACATGCCATTGTTGAACAGTGGTAGGAAAAATTGGGCCTTTGATGGTGGTGCTGGTGCCACAACACTGTAAGCCCTCACATTTACTCTTGGTGGGCGCATGAATGGGCCCTGCTGTGAATTATTAGATCAATAATTGTAATTGCATGCCCCTGTTGAACAGGGGCTGAAAAATTGGGCCTTTGGTGGTGGTGGTGGTGGTGTTGTCACAACACTGTAAGCCCTCACAGTTACTCTTGGTGGGTGCAGGAATGGGCCCTGCTGTGAATTATTAGATCAAGAATTTTAATTACATGCCCCTGTAGAACAGGGGCTGAAAAATTGGGCCTTAGCCACTGGTGCCACAACACTGCAACCCCTCACAGATACTGTACTTGGAGCACAGTAATGAGCCCTGTTGCAAAGTATTGCATAAAAAATTGTAATTACATGCCCCTGTTAAACAGGGGCTGGAAAATTGGGCCTTAGCCACTGGTGGTGACACCCAGAAACAAAAATGTTTTTCCAAGATATCATCATGAATCGGATCATTGAGGAGTCAACATAACAGGACAGTCACTCAGTCAGCATCAGCATCAGTCTTGAAGGGATGTGACATTTGAAAATAAATTATTCTGTTATATCAGCTTCAGGTGCTTGGTAGCTGGTGGTGATCCAAGACTGGTTCATCTTTATGAAAGTCAGTCGATCAACCGAATCAGTGGACAGGCGCACCCTGTGATCCGTGATAAATCCTCCAGCAGCACTGAATGTGCGTTCCGAAAGAACGCTGGATGCAGGACAGGCCAGTAGCTCAATTGCATACTGTGCAAGCTCTGGCCAGTGATCCATCCTTAAGACCCAGTAAGCCAGAGGATTTTCGGTGGGAAAGGTGTCCAAATCTGACCTTGCCCCTAGGTATTCCTGCACCATGTATATCAGACGCTGACGATGGTTGCTGGAACCGATCATACCTTGGGGCTGCGGACTAAAGAATTGTCTGAACGCATCGGTCAGACGGCCACCTTCCCCATCGCTCCTTCTTTGACTGACCAAAGCCTCAGCAACTTGTTGTCCCAGACCAGGAGTTTGTAACCTCCCAGTCTCTGAGAACGCGTTGCACAGACCTTTCTGCAAGGCCTCCCGGAGTTGTCTCATCCTCTGCGATGGTAAGATAAGGTCCGCAACCTTAGCCTTGTACCGTGGATCAAGGAGAGTGGCCAGCCAGTAATGGTCCCTCTCCTTGATCGGAAGAATACGAGGATCCTTTCGCAGACTTTGCAGGATCAGGGAGGCCATGCAGCGTAGGTTAGCTGAGGCATTAGGTCCGGAGTCCTCTGGGTCACTTAGGACGACATGATCCGCAGCCACCTCCTCCCAGCCACTTACAAGTCCACAGGTTTCTTGGGACTGTAAATCATCCCTAAAAGACTGCTGCTGTTGATGCTGCTGAGTGCCAGGCTCCACCTCCATGCTGACACAATCCTCCTCGTCCTCCTCCTCCTCCTCCTCTTCCTGTGCGATGGGTGGGACAGAAGGAACACTGTCTGGGTAAAGGGGGCCTTGAGAGGCAAGGAAGTCCTCCTCTTCCTGCCACTGTTCTGCCTCAAGTGCCCTGTCCATTATTCCACGCAGCGTGTGCTCCAACAGGTGGACAAGAGGTACAGTGTCACTGATGCATGCACTGTCACTGCTCACCATCCTCGTGGCCTCCTCAAATGGTGCCAGGACAGTGCATGCATCCCTGATCATGCCCCACTGGCGTGGGGAAAAAAACCCGAGCTCCCCTGACCCTGTCCTGGTGCCATAGTCGCACAGGTACCCATTGATGGCCCTCTGCTGCGTGTACAGCTGCTGCAGCATGGCCAACGTTAAGTTCCACCTGGTGGGCATGTCACAAAAAAGGCGGTTCTTGGGCAGGTTCAACTCCTTTTGCAGCTCAGCCAGGCGAGCACTGGCATTATAAGATCTGCGGAAATGCACACAGACTTTCCTGGCCTGCCTCAGGACATCCTGTAAGCCCGAGTACCTGCCCAAGAACCGCTGCACCACCAGGTTAAGGACGTGAGCCACACAGGGCACATGGGTCAGTTGTCTCTGTCGGAGGGCGGAGAGAAGGTTGGTGCCATTGTCGCAAACCACCATTCCTGGCTTAAGCTGGCGTGGCGTCAACCACCTCTCGGCCTGCCCCAGCAGCTGGGGCAGGGAAATTTGCCTGCTAGAATCGGACGTCGGTGTACTGCTAGCAGAGTGCCCGCAAGTACTTGGCTGTGACACACCTAATTCTAAACCTTCATTCCTCTCAGTGCAGGTTTCAGAGAGGACTGAAGGTATAGTGGGGTTGGAGATCCCAGCTGATGTGGTGCAAGGAGAGGTCCGCTTTGTTCTTTGGTGTGGGTCTTTAAGGTAGGCTTGCCAACGAGCTGCATGGCAGGTCAACATATGTCTGGTCAAGCATGTGGTGCCCAAGCGGCTGAAGTTTTGGCCACGCGATATACGCTTGAGACATATGTTGCAAACAGCAGCTGTGCGATCTGATGCACTCGACTCAAAAAAGGCCCACACCAAAGAACTTTTTGAATAACGGGCACCCCTTTCTTATATTTGATAAATGTTCAGATATTCGTACCCTCAGAAGTCTTTTGGTCCTTCCTACATACAGTAATCCGCATGGACACCACATTAAATACACCACAGTGCATGCTTGGCCAATCACAGCGCCGGGATTGCACTGCGATGGCGCAGTGTATTGTGGGCCGTTCGCGTCACTCGAATTTGGCGCGAACGGCCCAAAACGTTCGATCTTCGTCGAACGATCGAACAGCCGATGTTCGAGTCGAACGTATGTTCGACTCGAACACCGAGCTCATCCCTAGTCCTGCCCATATATATAGTTACATTTTGGATGTAGGTGGTGGATCTATTAAATTCTATCACCTCTGCTCATTTACCGGTTTCAATGTCAGTTTTTCTGCTGGGCTTAGTAGAGGATATTACCCCTATAGTGACCGAACGAATATTTATTATAATACAACATTATTTTATGCAAGAAAAGCTATTGCATTATATTGGAAGAAATCTCATCCTCCTACGCTTATATATTGTAAACAATTGATAATTAATAATCTTCAACTGTATAGAGATACTTATAGGAATAGGGGTTGCCCTAGTAAGTATGTTAAAGTTTGGGCAAAGTGGTTGGATAAACCATATACGGCATCTAATATAGATGGAGGTAATGATTCATAGAAGGGATGTTGCCTATATGGCATACTTGTGCTAAGGAATGATGGTAATAATAGTGATAATTATTATAATACTTCTTTATTTCTTGTTTTTGCTATGCAGGGTGATGGAACCGTGCTATTTTATTAATATATTTCAGAATTAATGTGTATGATGTGTTGTCATGTCATATTTTGTTTGTTTAAAAAATTAAATAAAAAGATTTATAAAAAAAAAAAAAAGGGACGTACAGGTATGCCCATTTGCCTGCCCGTGCCATTCTGCCGACGTAAATCGGTGTACGGCAGTCGGCAAGTGGTTAAAAAGCAAACTTATCCTTTAATTTTCTTTGCCCCCTGCTCTGAAACAATGATTCTCAACTAGATTAGAATTTGACTTCTGCCGTGTACACACAATCGGTTTTACCGATGAACAGTCCGATGGACTTTTCTCATCGTACAAACCGATCGTGTATGGAACCCATTGTTCTTTTTTCCATCGGTGAGAAAAAATAGAACAAATTTTAAATTTATCCGATGGAAAAAAAAACTATAGCAAATTCCGATCGTCTGTGTGGCACTCCATCGGACAAAAAACCCACGCATGCTCAGAAGCATTGAACTTAATTTTTCTCGGCTTGTCGGACTGTTTTACATCACGGCGTTTGGGACGGTCGGATCTTTGACTGATGGTGTGTAGGCAAGACTGATGGAAAAATCCATCGGACTAGAATCCATAGGAAATCCGATCGTGTGTACAGGGCTTTAGACTTTTATTCTCAACTCTCTAATGATACAATTTTTGTCTCAGTCAGAAGCATTAAATTTAAAAACACACACGTGAAAAATAGGAAAAAATGTAGCGCTAATAAACGAAAATCACTAAACTAATATAATAGCATTCACTAATGACATTGTGATAATCAAATTGTACCCCACGTGACATGTGATAAAATTCAAAAACAATAGTCCATAAAGTGAAATATTGTTCCAAAGAAGAAAGAAATATTCCAAAAAGAGAGATGTAGTCTTCTTAATAGAGAATATCTTCCACCCCACCGTGCACGTATCAACTCCCCTTTGAAAATGCACTCACCAGCTGTATATGCCTCCCACTCTCGTGTTCAGCTTAAAGGCTTGCTAGTTAACCAATAGAGGGTGAACGACCATCAATTGAAAGCTTGTGTGTCAACACAGGATATTCCATACATGTAAAAATGAAAAGGTGCTCCAATAGTGTAAAATAGTAACAACCAAATTTATTAAAATACACAACCACACTTTAAATATTGCACTCACATGATATGAAAATAAAACCAACCTTAAATCAATCACAGCAAGCAGAAAAACGTGTAAGATGGCACTGCAGTGATTTGCGGTCACGGCGGACCCAAGGTGTACGCTCGGTGTAGGTCTCTCACCCCCTCCTGAGCTCCGGGTCACAGCAGCCGTGTAGCGTTCTTAGCCTCAGCGTGTCACGATAGTGTCAATGATAATGCAGCCATGCACCAGATGTTTCGTCACTTGGACTTATTCATGGGATTGGCTGCTCATTCCCTCACAACTTCCCTTTATGCTTTCCCACCTGCCTCTCACCAAAACTTCAATCCTGCACCTGCACACATCCTGTGTCCCCATGACCGCAAAATGCTGACATGCCGATGCCCGGTGACGCACAGACATAACAGCTCGCGCTTTTTAGTGTGTAAAAAAATGCAAAACAATAGTTTAAATGGTTTAAAGCCTCACTGTTGAGAGTATGGTGTGCAGCAAACTAATAATAATAAAAATAAAATAGAACACAAATCCATTTCAAATTAAAATCATACCTGAAAAGAGAACCACTATAATTTGGTATAATAATAAATGGGGCTTAAGAAGCATCTATTCAGCAGGTCATAATGATTGCTAAAAACTAATTTAACTGTATCAAAGATACAGGAAAATAATTAAATTAAAATTATTAAAATCTCCTCTAACAAAACAAGGAGGGCTGTCACATACATGATGTAACAATGGATGGTCTCATCAAATGGGTTGTAAATTAGCCCTCCACCGCAACACCACAAATCCCAGAGCCATTCGGCACATGATGGCAACTATGCTTCAAATTAACCCCGGATTCAGGTATATTTACAGGCACCAACGGTAAAGCAAAATTACAGCTGTCTGTAAGAACTCCCTCTTTTAAATAAAAACGTCACAACCAAAAAGGCGAGGGGAAGTCACTGTATAGAAACATGCAAGTTACTGCACAATCCCAAACAGTGTCAACGCACATGAGACTAGATGCTCACTAATCAAATGAGCCTAATTATACATAATATGAAGAATAATAAAAAACACCAAATCTTATTGGAACAGGTACAGTAGACAATTATTATAGAAAAAATCATTCTAAAAAAGTAGGAAAAATAAAATGATCACTATAATTGCTACAAAGCTGGTCAGAAATTATTAATAAAACAGTTTAAGTCGAGTTCAATGTTTAACCCTCTAGGGCTAAGACACTTGAGCAGAAAAATCCAGCGGGTTTCCCTTTGGGACAGGTCTTTCACCCTGTTGGAACCCCTCCAGGCTGGATAGACAACATATATCCCACAAAATTGTAATAAAGACGGATCCTGGTTGTGCTTTTCCTTAAAGTGTAATGACACACTATGGAAACGGAACCCCTTTCTTATATTTGATAAATGTTCAGATATTCGTACCCTCAGAAGTCTTTTGGTCCTTCCTACATACAGTAATCCGCATGGACACCACATTAAATACACCACATGTGTGGAATTACACGTGATGAATTCATTAATGTCAAAGGACTCCCCATCACTACTAGAGACTTCAGTTTTTCCTCTATTGCTTACCCTAACAGTCCTACAGCACATGCATTTTCTACAGGCAAAAAAAACTTTTAAGTCAATCTTTAGAAATTGCTTATCTGGGGGGATCCAAAATCTTCCTTACCATTTGGTCACCAAAATTGGGGGCACGCCTGTATATAAATTTTGGTTGTTGAGTTATTATTTGCCCAAGATGTCTGTCCCTCCCAAGTATATGCCAGTGTTTTTTGTAGATGTTTTCGATCTCTTTATGCTGGCAATGGAAGTTAGAAATGAACCCCAGTTGGTGTTCAGTTTTTGGTATCTCCTCTGTAGATTTTTTTCTCAGGCATTGTTCTCTTGGTATCTTAGATACCTCCTGGATTATTTCATTTAAAGAGCCTTCTGTATATCCCTCCTGCATAAATTTAGTCTTCAATGGTTTGGATTGTAGTTGGTAATCAGACAACTTCGTGCAGTTACGACGGACCCTCAACATTTGGCCTTTTGGAATGTTCTTAATCCATGATGGATGATGTCCACTTCCTATTGACAGATAACTATTCCGATCCGTCGGCTTAAAGAATACTTTAGTATTCAGTTCTATTGTTATCCTTTTCAATTGTTAAATCCAGAAAATATATTCCAATTTAATGTTATTCACATTATGATTTAGACCCTCTAAGAAGTCCACAACAGATTCACGTGTTCCCTCCCAAATAAACAGGAGGTCATCAACGAACCTGCGGTAAAACTTCAACTGTGGGAGCTGTTTACAGCCATGAACAGGTTGGCGAGGCTAGGAGCATATTTGGCTCCCATAGCCACGCCAACCTGCTGCGAATAGAATTGTCCCTGCCACCAAAAGTAATTGTAATTGTGTAATTGTGTAATTGTGTGACATGCAATATTCTAATGCATGTCCCAAGAACCTTTTTTGTGTATACGGGATATCATCCCTTTTGCTCAAGGCCCAGTTAAGCGCTAATGCTGCATCTTCATGTTGGATGATGGTATACAAAGAGCACACATCAGCTGTCACCAAATATGTTTCAGCAGTGGTGCTCAGTTGAATATCTTCCATCAGTTGCAGTAGTTCTGAAGTGTCCTTCAAGTAGGCCTTGGTTGCCTTTACACTAGGCTGGAGGAACTTATCTAGAAATTCACCCAATCTGGCTGTATAGGGTGGGCTGGAGGATTTTGACTGTTCTTGTGGATTTTAGGTAACGTGTGGATGATGGGAATTCTACATGCACTGGGTACCAAATATCGCCTCTCCTTGGAGTTTAGGGCATAAATGCCATAGCCCCACTCCACTAATAAATCCAACTGGGTAGAGAAAGAATCTGTTGGATCACTTCCAAGTTTTTTGTACGTCACGTTATCTTCCAATAATTCACTCAATTGTTGACTGTAAAAAGTTTTGTCCATCACTACCACCCCCCCCCCTTATCAGCGGGGCGCACAATTATGTCCTTCCCTTTTTCAAGTGATCTGATGCCCTCTTTAATATATTCAGGATTGACTCTTTTCTTAGGAGCCAGTTCTTCAATATCCTTCAGCACCAGGCTTTTGAAGACTTCAATGAAATGGTTACTTGGATTCTGGGGATTGAATATGGATTTATTTTTCAATCCGCTATCAATTCTCTCAGTAGTGTAAGTGACCTTTTGCGAAACTTCCGCTGTTTGGTTCAAAAAATATTGGCTCAAAAAAAAAAAAAAATTCATGTTTAAAGTTCGAATATAGACATCAAACTTAAACATTTTTTTGGGGCACATTTTAATCCCAATTGGAGTATGTTTAATTCATTTGGGCCAAGATCCATCTTACTCAGATTATATATCCCTGCATTCAATGATTTCGCATCCACTTTTTTGTGTTGTTTCCGTTTGCCTGATCTGCATCCCCTTCTTCTTTGTTCAAGTGGTATGGGGGTGCTCCTTTCTCGCCTCCCTTGTGTTTGTTGAGTTGGGGGTTCTTCCTTGGTGTTCCCCCCCCCTCCCTCGATGTCCTAAAAAAGAGGAGGTTGGATACCGGTTAGGGTAATCTTCATAGTAATCACTATCAGCCAAGGCTTGATACCTATTATACATAGGTGGTTCATTCCTTGGATCCGGGTAGTGATACGGAGGAGGGTGTTGGTACCATTGTTGGTGATCCCGTGGGGGATAATAATTATTCTGTGGAGTATTCCCCCTACCTACTCTTGGTGATTGATAATAAAAAAGTGATTATTTGACCTATTCGGATGTGGGGAAGGATATTGTTGGTATTGATAACCATCCCTTTCTTGTATATTAGATCTTATTGGTTGCTGATTTTGAATTGGTTGTCCAGTCCTACTTCCTTGTGGACCACCATTTTTTGCAATTGCACCAGCCGCCCTTTCATTTCTAATCGCTCCTTCCTTACCAATAGGTTTTTTATTGTTATTATTGGTAGATTGGAGCCTCGGTGGTGATGGGTTCACCGCCCTCATTAATCACTTCTTCCTTGCCAATGCTAGATACTTGCCATGCGTATATACCATTGGTTTGGAAATCATTTGAATCAAGCAAATATTTTTTGACCTTTTTCTTTTGTATTTCCCTGTCCAATTTTTCCAATTTCTTCTTCATACTATTATTAAAATCTTTTACTTGATTAGTATCCTTTACAGATTCTAATGTAGCCTGTGTTTATTTTTGATTCACAATTCCTAGTTTAATATGCTTCCTTCTTAAAACCAGAGCCTGGAGCTCTCTCCCCATTCTATTAAAAAATTCTAGCCATTCATCCATATACTTTTGTTCTGTGAGGCCACCCCGAGGGGAAACTTCCCACCTCAGGCTTCTAAAAATAAGGTTCTCTTTTTCATAGTGTTCAAAGGTGAATATATCCCACCATGTTTTAATTTGTTTCTCTAAGAGATTCTCTAGAGATTTCAAAGTCCCTGAAACATCTTCCTCACAATCAGTCATTACCTGATAGGTGGAAAAAATACTTTCAGGATTCATCTGCCTATTAGACAGAAAATTAATAGTGTTCATGGCTGCAATAGGTTAAATGAGTGAACTGACAAAAATAGGTATCAAAATATAACCGCTCCTAATATCTTGTACCACCACTGCGCCAATGCAAAAAAATGTGAATAAAAATATATTAAACTAAAGCTGCCACTTAAAATGATAAATATGAAAACAGAAGTTAAACCTAAAAACACACAGGTGAAAAATAGGAAAAAATGTAGCGCTAATAAACGAAAATCACTAAACTAATATAATAGCATTCACTAGTGACACTGTGATAATCAAATTGTACCCCACGTGACATGTGATAAAATTCAAGAACAATAGTCCATAAAGTGAAAGAATGTTCCAAAGAAGAAATAAATATTCCAAAAAGAGAGATGTAGTCTTCTTAATAGAGAATATCTTCCACCCCACCGTGCACGTATCAGCTCCCCTTTGAAAATGCACTCACCAGCTGTATACTGTATGCCTCCCACTCTCGTGTTCGGCTTAAAGGCTTGCTAGTTAACCACTAGAGGGTGAACGACCATCAATTGAAAGCTTGTGTGTCAACACAGGATATTCCATACATGTAAAAATGAAAAGGTGCTCCAATAGTGTAAAATAGTAACAACCAAATTTATACACTGGCATATACTTGGGAGGGACAGACATCTTGGGCAAATAATAACTCAACAACCAAAATTTATATACAGGCGTGCTCCCAATTTTGGTGACCAAGTAGTAAAGAAGATTTTGGACCCCCCAGATAAGCAATTTCTAAAGATTGACTTAAAAGGTTTTTTTGCCTGTAGAAAATGCATTTGCTGTAGGACTGTTAGGGTAAGCAATAGAGGAAAAACTGAAGTCTCTACTAGTGATGGGGAGTCCTTTGACATTAATGAATTCATCACGTGTAATTCCACACATGTGGTGTATTTAATGTGGTGTCCATGCGGATTACTGTATGTAGGAAGGACCAAAAGACTTCTGAGGGTACGAATATCTGAACATTTATCAAATATAAGAAAGGGGTTCCGTTTCCATAGTGTGTCATTACACTTTAAGGAAAAGCACAACCATGATCCGTTTTAATTACAATTTTGTGGGATAGATGTTGACTATCCAGCCTGGAGGGGTTCCAACAGGGTGAGAGACCTGTCCCAAAGGGACTGGATTTTTCTGCTCAAGTGAGTTAGCCCTAGAGGGTTAAACATTGAAGTCGACTTAAACTGTTTTATTAATAATTTCTGACCAGCTTTGTAGCAATTATAGTGATCATTTTATTTTTCCTACTTTTTTAGAATGATTTTTTCTATAATAATTGTCTACTGTACCTGTTCCAATAAGATTTGGTGTTTTTTATTATTCTTCATATTATGTATAATTAGGCTCATTTTATTAGCGAGCATCTAATCTCATGTGGGTTGACACTGTTTGGGATTGTGCAGTAACTTGCACGTTTCTATACAGTGACTTCCCCTCGCCTTTTGCGGTTGTGACGTTTTTATTTAAAAGAGGGAGGTCTTACAGACAGCAGTAATTTTGCTTTACCGTTGGTGCCTGTAAATATACCTGAATCCGGGGTTAATTTGAAGCATAGTTGCCATCATGTGCAGAATGGCTCTGGGATTTGTGGTGTTGCGGTGGAGGGCTCATTTACGACCCATTTGATGAGACCATCCATTGTTACATCATGTATGTGACAGCCCTCCTTATTTTGTTAGAGGAGATTTTAATAATTTTAATACATTTTACTATTTCCCTATATCGTTGATACAGTTAAATTAGTTTTTTAGCAATCATTATGACCTGCTGAATAGATGCTTCTTAAGCCCCATTAATTATTATATCAAATTATAGTGGTTCTCTTTTCAGCAGTGGCGGAACTACCGCCATAGCGACACACGCGGCCGCTATGGGGCCCGCAACCGAGAGGGGCCCGTGGGCTGGGGCCGGTTTCAGTTGCTGCAGTGCTCCCTGTCCCCTCTCTCCTGCTCCTGTGCATTACGGAGCTGGCTGGGTCTGCGTGAGTTCGGCGGTGGGCTGCACTGTAACGCGGTCCCGCCCCCCCCTAGACTGGCTCGTGTGATAGTAGATAGAATGAGTGTTCAGCCTATCACACAAGCCGGTCTAGGGGGGGCGGGACCGCGTTACAGTGCCGCCCGCCGCCGAACACACACAGACTCAGCCAGCTCTGAGGAGATGTCCGCCGTACAGCCCACCCTATGTGCCTGGATAGGAGGATCGGATTCGGCAGGGTGGCCGCATATAGAGGAATTGAGCTTTCTATTGTCCTCCATGCAGCCGCTGAATGCTTGCAGGAGGGAGAGGAGGAGAATCAAGCATTCTGCGGCTGTATGGAGGACAATAGAAAGCTCAATTCCTCTATATGTAGCCGCCCTGCTTCTCCTCCTATCCAACTTCTTTTGCTGCCCCCCCCCAGTGCTCTCCCCCCCACCACACTCTCCAGCCCCCCCCCACAGTTCTCTCCACCCCTGTTCTTGCTGCCCCCCCTGCTCTCAAGCTCTTCCCATCCTTCTCCAGCCACCATCCCAGTGCTCTCCACTCCCCCCAGACTGTGCTCTCCCCCCCAGTACTCTCCACCCCTGTTCTTTCCCCCCAGTGCTCTCCACCCCTGTTCCCCCCAGTGCTCTCCACCCCTGTCCCCCCCAGTGCTCTCCACCCCTGTTCCCCCCAGTGCTCTCCACCCCTGCCCCCCCCAGTGCTCTCCACCTCTGTTCTCCCCCCCAGTGCTCTCCTGCCCCCCGTGCTCTCCACCCCCGTTCTTTTTGGCTCCCCCTCCATTGCTCTCAAGCTCCCCCCCAGCACTCTCCGCTCCCCAACCCTGTACTACTCTCCACTCCCCCCTGCATTTTGCCCCCACCCACATGCTCTCCAACCCCCGCCAGTGCTCTCTCCGCTCCCCCCTGCATTTTGCCCCACCCATGTGCTCTCCAACACCGCCAGTGCTCTCCGCCCACCATAGTGCTCTCCAGCCCCCCGTACTTTCCACCCCTTTTTTTTCTGGCCCCCACTGGTGCTCTCAAGCTCCCCCCATTGCTCTCCACCCCCCAGTGCTCTCCACTCCCCCCAGTGCTTTCCACTCCCCCCTGCTCTTTGTACCCCCCAGTGCTCTCCAGCCCCCGTGCTCTCCACCCCTGTTCTTTCTGCCCCCCCAGTGCTCTCAAGATCCCCCCCAGTGATCTTTACCCCCCACACTCTTAGCCCCTTCAGTGCTCTCCAGCCCCCTCTCTCAGCCTCCCATGCTCTCCACCCCTGTTCTTTTTGGCTCCCCCCAGTGCTCTCAAGCCCCCCCCCCAGCGATCTCCGCTCCCCACCCCTGTGATCTCCACTCCCCCTGCTCTTTGCCCCCACCCATGTGCTCTCCAACCCCGCCAGTGCTCTCCGCTCCCCCTTCTCTCCAGCTCCCACCCAGTGCTCTCACTTCCCCAGGACCAAAGGACAGGCTGTCTGGGGGCAGAAAATGAGGACAGCTGAAGGTGCAGGTGGCCAGGGACCACTCCATCTCACAGCAAACAGATCCTCTGGAAGGAGCACTGTCCCCATCCAAAACTAGAACAGACCCTGCCTGCTGATGGCGATCATGGATATCCTGCTTGCATAGAAGGTACCATACCGAGCATCAACAACACACCTTCCCACAGACAGGGACTGCAGACTGGGACATGGGGCATAGGAGGGGCTGCAATGATGGGCACAGTGAGGCTGAATTTGTGGGTAAAGTGAGACTGCATTCATGGGCACAGTAAAGCTGCATTTGATGGGCACATTGATGCTGCATTGATGGGCACAGTGAGGCTGCAATGATGGGCACAGTGAGGCTGCAATGGTGGGCACAGTGAGGCTGCATTTGATGAGCACAGTGAGGCTGCATTTGATGAGCACAGTGAGGCTGCATTTGATGAGCACAGTGAGGCTGCATTTATGGGCACAGTGAGGCTGCATTTATGGGCACAGTGAGGCTGCATTTATGGGCACAGTGAGGCTGCATTTATGGGCACAGTGAGGCTGCACTTATGGGCACAGTGAGGCTGCAATGGTGGGCACAGTGAGGCTGCAATGGTGGGCACAGTGAGGCTGCATTCATGGGCACAGTGAGGCTGCATTTATGGGCACAGTGAGGCAGCAATGGTGGGCACAGTGAGGCTGCAATGGTGGGCACAGTAAGGCTGCATTGATGGGCACAGTGAGGCTGCATTGATGGGCACAGTGAGGCTGCATTGATGGGCACAGTGAGGCTACATTGATGGGCACAGTGAGGCTGCATTGATGGGCACAGTGAGGCTGCATTTGATGGGCACTGGTGAGGCTGCATTTGATGGGCACTGGTGAGGCTGCATTGAGCTCTTGTGTCTGCAGCCTCTGACCATCTCCTGTATCATGTCTGCAGTCTCTGAGGGAGTCTGGAGAGGAGTCAAGAGTGGGAGCACTGCCGGGATGGGGGTCGTGGGAGAAGTCAGATGTGTGTGGACTGTAGACTTGTGCACAACGGAAAAATTTGTTCCGTTTCGGTTCGCTTCTTGTGCACAACGGAAAAATTTGTTCCGTTTCGGTTCGTTTCTTTCCGGTCCTGTTGATTCGTAATCATTCGTAATTTTGCTAGACGTGATTTTTCGTGTTCGGACTAATTCGTATTTTCGCAAGCGACATTTTTCGTTGAATTTTTTGTTGCTTTATAATTCGTACTTTCGGTAGAGTACGTTGTTTTTCGTTGATTCTGGACACAACTCCAACTTTCGTAACTTTTTTTGGGTTCGTTGATTCGTAATTTTCCGTGTCTCTCTCACAACGACGCTGCCTATTATGCCTAATGTGCTTCGAATGGATTTGTACTTTTCTAAATACATAGTGGTTATTTGTAACGATTCGAAATCTCGTATTTTACTTTCGTTTTTTACATGCGGCTATAGGCTCCGCCCCTGTACACCATTTTGAGAGGGTTCAGCACGGTGAGGGAGAAGCAGAGAGCAGAGCAGAGTGTTATTGTGCTTCGAATGGATTCGAAATCTCGTATTTTACTTTTGTTTTTTACATGCGGCTATAGCCTCCGCCCCTGTACACCATTTTGAGAGGGAGTTCAGCATGGTGAGGGAGAAGCAGAGAGCAGAGTGAGTGTTATTGTGCTTCGAATGTATTCGTACATTCGTAACTTTTTTCATAACGAATTATGCCGAAGACATTCGGGCATTCGCTATTTTGCGGTATAATTTATTTCGGATTCGGTTTTATTCGTAATTGCTTTGTTCGGAAATTCGAATGCTTCCGAATGTCCGAAAGTTGCTAAATTCGGACGAATTTCGATTCGTTACGAAACGAATTGCACAAGCCTAGTGGACTGTAGAGACTATATAGGATAAAACCAGAGCCACCGAGCTGTAGCCGACTGACTGAGCCATGCACGGCGCACCTGAGAGGGGGTCAGTGATGTAAGGGGGGAGTGAATACGATAATGTAAGGGGGCACTTGATGATTGACCACTATTAACTGGAATTTGCATTCATATATATATATATATATATAAAGCCCTATGTGATTTCATATCTGTTTTATCTATATAGAATACACTCTTCAAATGTGCTTTAAAATGTATGGTTTTCCCTTTCATGGACAAGAAAATAATGACGTTATGCTGTTACGCTGGTATTAAAATGCTGTGGGGCTGGTATGAAATTTTTTCCAGGGCTGGATTTTATTCCCAGTTCGGCCCTGCCGTGGGGAAGAGGAGGAATGCATACTGCCGGGGGGCGAGCACCGCCCGCACGGCCCCACAGCCAGGGGAAGTGAGGAGAGGAAGAGGCGAGCTGTCCTTACAAGCAGAGAGCTGTTATAGCTTTCATCTGAATGTCCTTGTCCTGTGTTCCCGGGGCTCACCGTCACATAGCCCCACCTCTTGGCCCGGCGCCTTTGATAGACAGAACGCCGGTCCAATGCGGGACATGTGACGTCATCAAAGGCGTCGGGCCAAGAGGTGGGGCTATGTGACGGTGAGCCCCGGGAACGCAGGACATTCAAATGAAAGCTATTACAGCTCTCTGCTTGTACGCACAGCGCGCCTCTTCCTCTCCTCACTTCCCCTGGCTGGGGGACCGTGCGGGCGGTGCTCGCCCCCCCACTCTGAGGCAGCCCCATGCTCGCCAATAGCCATTTGAGGGCTGCAGTATGCATTTCTCATCCTCCCCGGTAGTTCCGCCTCTGTTCTGCCTCTGGCTCGCCTCTTCCACTGCACTGGTGAGGCTACATTGTGCACGGGTCATGCTGCATTGGGCACAGGTGAGGCTGTATTGGGCACGGGTCACGCTGTATTGGGCACAGGTGAGGCTGCATTGGGCACTGGACATGCTGCATTGAGCACTGGACACGCTGCATTGGGCACAGATGAGGCTGCATTGGGCACTGGACACGCTGCATTGGGCACTGGACACGCTGCATTGGGCACAGGCCACGCTGCATTGGGCACAGGTGAGGCTGCATTGGGCACTGGACATGTTGCATTGGGCACAAGTGGGCACAGGTGAGGCAGTATTGGGCACGGGCAGACCACGCTGCATTGGGCACAGGTGAGGATTATTGAAGCGCTAACACCAGGTGTTTGGAGTATCTTTATCTGTTGATTAAAATTTCTGGAATACATATATTGCTATTGTGGTGTAGGATCTGGGTTCTTTCTTTCATCTCAGACTCGAACCACACGCCCTTTAAACCACGCCCACTATTTAATTTAAGTCCGCCATTTTTTTGTGGGGGGGGGGCCCATACAACATTTTGCTATGGGGCCCTGTGATTTCTAGTTACGCCCCTGCTTTTCAGGTATGATTTTAATTTGAAATGGATTTGTGTTCTATTTTATTTTTATTATTATTAGTTTGCTGCACACCATACTCTCAACAGTAAGGCTTTAAGCCATTTAAACTATTGTTTTGCATTCTTTTTACACACTAACAAGCGCAAGCTGTTATGTCTGTGTGTCAGCATGTCAGCATTTTGCGGTCATGGGGACACAGGATGTGTGCAGGTGCAGGATTGAAGTTTTGGTGAGAGGCAGGTGGGAAAGCATAAAGGGAAGTTGTGAGGGAATGAGCAGCCAATCCCATGAATAAGTCCAAGTGACGAAACGTCGGGTGCATGGCTGCATTATCATTGACACTATCGTGACACGCTGAGGCTAAGAACGCTACGCGGCTGCTGTGACCCAGAGCTCAGGAGGGGGTGAGAGACCTACACCGAGCGTACACCTTGGGTCCGCCGTGACCGCAAATCATTGCAGTGCCATCTTATGCCGCGTACACACGACCGTTTTTCTCGACGTGAAAAACTGCATTTTTTCCTTTCGACGAGAAAAACGATCGTCGGTGGGCTTTAGGTCGTTTTTCTCAACGAGAAAAACGGCATTAAAAACGACGAGAAAAATTGGAACATGCTCTAATTTTTCTCGCCGTTTTGCACGTTGTCGTTTTTCTCGTCATGAAAAATGGTCGTGTGTAGGCTTTAACGACATGAAAAAAGCGCGCATGATCAGAAGCAAGTGATGAGAAGGGAGCGCTCGTTCTGGTAAAACTACCGTTCAGAATGGAGATGGCACATTAGTCATGCAGGAAATGATTGCATCGTTTAATGCAGCGCATTCTTTTCTTCGTTCTAATGCTGCAATAATCCAGTTCTCTTGCTGCTGATATTCTCACAGAGTTAGGAAAAAGTTTGGTCTTTAGTATTTATTGTTTTCTCATGATTAATCTATATTTATTGTAAGCCAGATCTCCCTAAATACCCAATATTTTAGAGTTTCCATCTTGTTTTGAAGATGTATTTTTTAGGATTTTTTTAAATAATATTTTAGACTGTTTTTCCATATTATTTGATATTTTTGAGTGTGTCAAGTTACCACAACATTATTATTTATTCTAATTTACCCTCAAGGAGGTTAGTGTCCCTTTGTAATTTCCCAATTTTTTATCCACTGTCCCTGCCTACTCACTACCAAACTGTCTATTTAGAATAAAAACACATGTTCATTTTGTAACATCAAACAAAAATTCCATTTATTCTGGCCTAAAAACAAATTAAAGGGTAAGCCAAAACAAAACCAGATGTAAAGTAAATCTAAAGAAGCCAGGAAGACAGCACTGGAGACCCTGCTGAAATTAGTGCAGACCCAGATCACCACAGCAAACACCAAAGGATGAGAAGACAAAAATTGGGACCATCTGAGGGACATATCCTGGTCTCATTTTCTGCTTTTCTTTTTTGCCTTCCCTGCAGGCTTCCCTGCAGCCTTCCTTGGAGGCTGTGTCCGTGGAGGAGGGACTGGAGCAGGAGCAGGGACAGGAGCAGGGACTGGGACAGGAGCAGGGACTGGGACAGGAGCAGGGACTGGGACAGGAGCAGGGAGTGGGGCAGGAGCAGGGAGTGGGGCAGGAGCAGGGAGTGGGGCAGGAACTGGAGCAAGGACATAAGAAACGTCCACAACGTCCGTAAAATCATTCAGTTTCCCCAACATGCCCATATTAACAACCTTCAATATCAGGGTCTCGCTTTTTAGACGCTGGGCCATTTCCATTTGGGGCAGTTTGTCCCCAATAAGGGCAGCAAATACCTCTGCAGCGGTGGGGGACTCTCTGAGGGCTGCAGTAGCCTCCCTAATTAGGGCCTGGGTCTCCTCCTCCATTTGAAGAAGCCTCCTTGCCCTTTTTGGTGTAATCCGCAGCGGAGGTATCTGGGGCCTGGTGTTGCGCTGTGTCCCACTGGGGCCTGCCTCCTCCTGTGTCCCACTGGGGCCTGCCTCCTCCTGTGTCCCACTGGGGCCTGCCTCCTCCTGGCTTCCACTGGGGCCTGCCTCCTCCTGGCTTCCACTGGCGCCTGCCTCCTCGTGGGTCACACTGGGGCCTGCCTCCTCCTGGGTTCCACTGGCACCTGCCTCCTTGTGTGTCACACTGACGCCTGCCTCCTCATCCTGTTAAAAAAAGTTACATATAGTTATTTTAGCCTTCATCTTTCACACACATTTGTCACCTCATGACATTTGCTAATTGAATGCTAATAAATATTAAAGTTAATCATTCTGACACCAGCATTTTTCATTCTTGTCCCCCTAATTTTTGGCCACTGCTGTCTATTGATATGTCAGACACTTTGGTTTAACTGGTAACATTTTTCACACAATTTTTTCAACTTTGACAACATTAGACTTTTATTACTAGAAATATTTTGCTAAATATTATACCTGGCTCCAAATATTCAAATCCGGCTCCTCCAGGAGTTGAGCTTGTGCCTCCAAAGAGACCTCAACTTGGCTGGAGGGAAGGCTGGAGGGTTGGCTGCAGGGAATGCTGGAGGGAAGGCTGGAGGGTTGGCTGCAAGGAAGGCTGGTGCTCGTTCTGGGTGAAAGGGTGGAAAGGGATTCCCTGGATTCCAGGTGGTCATCGAGGAAACTGAGATGCTGGTAGTACCAGAGATTTGGAATATATCTGTCCTCTGCAGCTGCTCCTGACCGCATAGATGTTCGGACTTTGTTTCGTTGAGTCCGGTATGTCCCCCTAATGGTCCCAATTTTCGTCTTCACATCCTGTAGTGTTGCTGTGGGGATCTGAGTTTGCACAAATTCCAGCAAGGTCTCCAGTGCTCTCTTCCTGGCTTCTTTATTTTTATTTTTTTTGTTTTTGGTCTCCCATAAAACAGGAAGATTCTTCCATCTTTGCAGGAATTCCAACATGAAGTCGGAGTCCTTAAATACCTGCATTTTTGCTGCAAGTCAAAAAACACACCAAAAATCGAATGTCAGTCAAGACTACTCCAAATCTTTCTCACCATATATAGGCCACTAATGTAGCAATTGATCAGTCATCATAGAGTTGAGTGGACACCTAGATGTTTGTGTTGAACTCTTTTTTGTAAACTTGGTAAAAAGCTAGAGTTCGTGACGTGACTTGACCCGAACTTGACCCCGAACCCAAACCCCATTAAAGTCAATTTTCCCCCGAAAATCTGCGGACTAAAAGGACTCCAAAAAGGTAAAGGAGTACCTAGAACTGTCCCTGCACAAAGTGTCATTTGTGCTTTTCCAAAATTAACTCAAAATTCACTCCTGGGTATAATGAATTGTTGTCTCCCGTCAAATGCAATACATAGAAAAGTAATAGATACAAACATTGAGAAAGCATTGTGGTTCCCCCAAATTCTCTCATGTCTGGAATGGATATTAAGGGAAACCCGCCGCCCATGTTTTTCAAAATGCGTGTGGTCCCCCCAAATATCCATACCAGGCCCTTCAGGGCTGGCAAGGATTTTAAGGGGAACTCCACCCCAAACTAAAAAAAATATGGCGTGGAGTCCCCCCAAATATCCATACCAGGCCCTTCAGGTCTAGCAAGGATTTTAAGGGGAACTCCACCCCAAATTCTGGAAAAAAATGGCGTGGAGTCCCCCCAAAAATCCATACCAGACCCTTATCCGAGTACGCAACCTGGCCGGCCACAGGGGAAGAGGGGGAGACGAGAGAGCGGCCCCCCCTCCCTCCTGAACCGTACCAGGCCACATGCCCTCAACTTGGGGAGGATGTCCCCATGTTGATGGGGACAAGGGCCTCATCCCCACAACCCTTGCCCAGTGGTTGTGGGGGTCTGCGGGCGGGGGGCTTATCGGGATCTGGAAGACCCCTTTAACAAAGGGGACCCCCAGATCCCGGCCCCCCCTCTATGTGAAATGGTAATGGGGTACATTGTACCCCTACCATTTCACCCCAAAACTTGACAAAATCCAAAAAATGACAATAGACGTTTTTTGACAATTCCTTTATTATTGTTTTTCTTCCATCTTCTTCCTTCTTCTTTTCTGTATTCAAGTTTCTTCCTCCATCTTCCTCTTCCTCTTCATCTTCATCTCCATCTTCATCTTCCTTCTTGCTTCGGGCTTCTCGTCTGCATCTTGCTCCGGCTTCTTCTTTCTTCTCCCGCCGCTCCGTTTGAATTTGAGTTTGCCGCTGTGTGACGCTTAAGTTATGCAGTTCTCCTCTAGGTCCGCTGCAAGCCAGTGGCCCTGCCCCCCTCTGACAGCACGGGGAAAGTACCCGTGAAATCCATGTGCATCAGAGGGGGGCAGGGTCCCCGGACCAAGAGGAGAACTGATGCGTCACACAGCGGGAACCTCCAATTCAAATGGAGCGGCCGGAGAAAGAAGAAGCCGGAGCAAGATGCCAGAGCAAGATGCGGACGAGAACACCGAAGGAAGAAGGAAGATGAAGAGGAAGAGGAAGATGGATGAAGAAACACGAATCGAGAAAAGAAGAAGGAAGAAGATGGAAGAAGAAGATGGAAGAAAGCCAAAAAAAATAATAAAGGAATGGTCAAAAACCGTCTATTGTCATTTTTTACATTTTGTACACTTTCTTCGTGAAATGGTAGAGGTACAATGTACCCCTTACCAATTCACCTAGGGGGGGCGGGATCTGGTGGTCCCCTTTGTTAAACGGGTCTTCCAGATTCCGATAAGCCCCCCGCCCGCAGACCCCCACAACCACCGGGCAAGGGTTGTGGGGATGAGGCCCTTGTCCCCATCAACATGGGGACATCCTCCCCATGTTGAGGGCATGTGGCCTGGTACGGTTCAGGAGGGAAGGGGGCCGCTCTCTCGTCCCCCCCTCTTCCCCTGTGGCCGGCCAGGTTGCGTGCTCGGATAAGGGTCTGGTATGGATTTTTGGGGGGACTCCACGCCATTTTTTTCCTGAATTTGGGGTGGAGTTCCCCTTAAAATCCTTGCCAGACCTGAAGGGCCTGCAAATAGAATTTGGGGGGACCCCCACGTTTTTTTTCTTCTCTAAAACTGAGTTTTCAATGTATTGCCATTTGCCGGGAGCCGAGAATTCATTCTAGCCACGATTGAGTTTTAAATGATTTTTCCAACTTCGAAAATGACACTTTGTGCAGGGCCAGGACTAACAGCACGGGAAGCAAGCGCGAAGTTACATGCATATTGCCCAACACCGGCCCCGAACATACAGTGAATGTTTAGGTTTCTGCTCCGGGACCCAGGCCAAAAAATAGGTCTGTACGGTCACTAAATTTTCTGTTCGGGGCCGCTCAACCCTCGACATATCAAGTATGAAAAATGTTACGTACCCGCGATCTACACGTTCGTTGCTTCCGACCTCCTTCCACTCACTGAACGTCGCTTTCAACGATGTTTTTTAACGTTATATACAGTGCGCATGCGTGACGCTCCGCACGCTTTCCCACCCCTGACGTTCGTTAGACTACTTTCCACGCCCCTTCTCGCTCGTCCTTAATGACGGAGACTGACAACATGACGGAGAATCACCCAGATGAGGTAGAAAGTGTGGAAGGAGGCAGGCCCAGACACAGAAGATATAAAGCCACTAACATGTCGTTTGAGGAGATGGTGGATATGGTCACCATCTTGCTGAGGGAGGATTATGACGCCAAACATGGGCCCTACAAAAAGCCAAATCAGGTGAAGGGCCAGATCATGGCTAAAGTGGTCAAAACGCTGTCCCTGAAATTTGGGGTTCGCAGGTCGAAGGAACAGATCCGCAAACAATGGTCGGACATTAAATTGCGTGAGCCGGAGCAATATAAAAAAATAAAAAAAGTGATCCGAAAAAGTAAGTATATTTATATTTACTGTGATTTTTATTAATAGCGTGGTGCTGCATGTGCTTTTTCTTTAATGTATGTAGTACAGTTCAAGATGTCCTGTTTCATGTTCTTGGGCACACGAACCGATCGTAGAAATCATCGTTCAAACGTTCACTAAATGACGATCTTTTGGTCCGATTCAGTGTTAACGACATTTAATCATTCCTAATAATAGGCATGTTCAAATTTAGTTAGCACTGTATTCCCCCAAAACATCGTTTTGGTGGTATTGAACGAGGATTTCGATGTTTGATTCTTGTGCCCAAGAACATGAAACAGGACATCTTTTACTGTTCAAGATGATGCCAAAGGCATTTTCGACCACCCTTCTCGCTCTGGCCAGCCTATAATTAAAGTCCCTCCTCTCAGGGGTGAGGGTCCTTTGTGAAAAAGGCCTCATCAAATGGGGTCCAAGCGCAAATGCCTCATCTGCCAGGAAAACAAAGGGGAGGCCATGTTCATTTTCTTCAGCAGGTGGCAATGCCAGGTCCTCTGAAAGAAGCCGGTCGGCAAACTCGGTCTGGGCAAAAACACCACCGTCAGACATCCGCCCATTTTTCCCAACATCAAGATAGAGAAATTCATAGTTTGCAGACACCACCGCCATCAGCACAATACTGTGGAACCCTTTATAATTATAAAAAAAGGATCCCGATTGGGGTGGTGGCACGATGCGGACGTGCTTGCCATCAATGGCTCCTCCACAGTTGGGAAAGTTCCACCGCTGAGAAAACTCAGATGCCACATTCTGCCATTCCTGTGGCGTCGATGGTAACTGTGGAGTCAAACCAAAAATAAAAATTTATATACTTTGCTAACTAAACATTGCAAGCATGTTAGCACAAAACACTCTGGGCAAAACATCAGTATAGCATTAATTTGGAAGGAGGATTTTAGAGTGGAGCTCCGCAGCCAAAATAATACCAAATTACCCAGCAGCTCCAGCTACAGCAGCTGCATAGTTTTTAGAATTGGACACTTACCTGTCCTGGAGTCCAACAACGTCCGCAGCAGAGGACGAACAATCGCTCGTCACTCTGCTGCCCCCTCCGCCATCCTCGGTGAGGGAACCAGGAAGAGAAGCCTTGCGGCTTCACTGCCCGGTTCCCTAGCGCACATGCACGAGAAGCGCTGCGCAGTTCTGACTGGTCCTCCTGTGTTCTGGGAGCCAAGTGTCTCCAAGAACACTATGGGTATTCTGCGGGAAGTGACTTGTCTCCAGCAGATTTGCCGCAGAGATGACTCCTGGATGTGGGTGAAAATACCTGTCTTAAACAGGTATCTTCACCCCCCTCCCCCCTGAAAGGTGTCAATTTTGACACCGGAGGGGGGGAGGGTTACGATGAGCGGAAAATAAACTTTAGGGTGGAGCTCCGCTTTAATAAGAGCTAAAAATGAGCACAAAAAACATCACCCACTCTGATGGACCTGTGAAATTCTTTTAGGGTGGGGGTGTTGAGATGAGTTGGGGACATCATAATTAAAAGCTCTAGTACTATGTAATTTATTTTGTTAGATTAGACAAAAGCAAATAATTGGGGGGGGGGGGGTTCAGGCAATCTAAGCACTACAATGGAGCGGCCAAAAAACATTGGGGAGTGACTAGGCTAGGTGTGTTTGGGCCCAGGATATAATGCTGGAGAGGTTGGTTTTTGAAAATATGCATGTAGGCCCAAAAAAAGGAACATTCAAAGCTTACAACATGCATGGGGACAAAGGGGACATTCACAGCATATTCGAATCATGGTAATTAGAGCCAGTTCAAAAAATACTATACATTAGCAAGCATAAAAAAACATAGATTGTGATGTTTATAAAGGAGAAAACTTACCTTAATATAGTCCTCCTGAAGGACCTGGATAATGGCAGAGCAGGTTTCTGGGATAATGACGCCCAGAGCCTGGGGGGAGATGCCTGTTGAGAACTTGAGGTCCTGCAAGCTTCTCCCAGTCGCAAGGTATCGCAACGTGGCGATGAGCCTCTGCTCAGCAGTAATGGCTTCCCGCATAACGGTGTCCTGCCTGGTGATATAGGGGGACACCAAAGCCAAGAGCTGCTGAAAAACGGGGTCAGACATCCTAAGAAAATTCCTGAAGTCATCAGGGTTATTCTCCTGGATCTCCAGCAGCAGAGGCATGTGACAGAATTGGTCCCGCTGGAGCAACCAATTCTTGGTCCAAGAACTCCTCCTCACCCTGTTCATGAACCGGATCTGGGACATAGCAACAAGCCCAGAAGCAAGCACAGCACGATCTCGGCGACAAGAACGTACCCGCAACATGGCTTCATAACGGTCGTCTAATCAGAACGAACTAAAAGAACGCACTGAAGAACAGCAAGGCCTCTGAAGAACGAGCTGAAAAACAGTAACGAGCGGACAAGAACGCACTGCAAAAACAGATACGAACTGACTACATGCACTGAAAGACAGATACGAACCCACAAGCACAAACTGAACTCCCGAAAACGATCTTTAAAGCACGAAGACTGAAAAGCGCGAATCGTCTCTTCCCAAACTTTTACTAACACGCGGTAACACGAAATCAGCAAAAGCAGCCAAAAGGGTGGCGCGAACATAATGAAACTTCCCCTTTATAGTGCCGTCGTACGTGTTGGACGTCACCGCGCTTTGCTAGATCATTTTTTTTCACGATAGTGTGTAGCCAAGGCAGGCTTGAGAGGAAACACGAAAAATAACGTCGAGAAAAACGACGTTTTTTTTCATGACATGAAAAACGGTCGTGTGTACGCGGCATTACACTTTTTTCTGCTTGCTGTGATTGATTTAAGGCTGGTTTTATTTTCATATCATGTGAGTGCAATATTTGAAGTGTGGTTGTGTATTTTAATAAATTTGGTCGTTACTATTTTACACTATTGGAGCACATTTTCATTTTTACATGTATGGAATATCCTGTCTTGACACACAAGCTTTCAATTGATGGTCGTTCACCCTCTAGTGGTTAACTAGCAAGCCTTTGAGCCGAACACGAGAGTGGGAGGGAACACGTGAATCTGTTGTGGACTTCTTAGAGGGTCTAAATCATTAAATTGGAATATATTTTCTGGATTTAACCATTGAAAAGGATAACAATAGACTGAATACTAAAGTATTCTTTAAGCCGACGGATCGGAATAGTTATCTGTCAATAGGAAGTGGACATCATCCATCATGGATTAAGAACATTCCAAAAGGCCAAATGTTGAGGGTCCGTCGTAACTGCACGAAGTTGTCTGATTACCAACTACAATCCAAACCATTGAAGACGAAATTTCTGCAGGAGGGATATACAGAAGGCTCTTTAAATGAAATAATCCAGGAGGTATCTAAGATACCAAGAGAACAATGCCTGAGAAAAAAATCTACAGAGGAGATACCAAAAACTGAACAGCAACTGGGGTTCATTTCTAACTTCCATTGCCAGCATAAAGAGATCGAAAACATCTACAAAAAACACTGGCATATACTTGGGAGGGACAGACATCTTGGGCAAATAATAACTCAACAACCAAAATTTATACACAGGTGTGCCCCCAATTTTGGTGACCAAATGGTAAGGAAGATTTTGGACCCCCCCAGATAAGCAATTTCTAAAGATTGACTTAAAAGGTTTTTTTGCCTGTAGAAAATGCATTTGCTGTAGGACTGTTAGGGTAAGCAATAGAGGAAAAACTGAAGTCTCTAGTAGTGATGGGGAGTCCTTTGACATTAATGAATTCATCACGTGTAATTCCACACATGTGGTGTATTTAATGTGGTGTCCATGCGGATTACTGTATGTAGGAAGGACCAAAAGGCTTCTGAGGGTACGAATATCTGAACATTTATCAAATATAAGAAAGGGGTTCCGTTTCCATAGTGTGTCATTACACTTTAAGGAAAAGCACAACCAGGATCCGTCTTTATTACAATTTTGTGGGATATATGTTGTCTATCCAGCCTGGAGGGGTTCCAACAGGGTGAGAGACCTGTCCCAAAGGGAAACCCGCTGGATTTTTCTGCTCAAGTGTCTTAGCCCTAGAGGGTTAAACATTGAACTCGACTTAAACTGTTTTATTAATAATTTCTGACCAGCTTTGTAGCAATTATAGTGATCATTTTATTTTTCCTACTTTTTTAGAATGATTTTTTCTATAATAATTGTCTACTGTACCTGTTCCAATAAGATTTGGTGTTTTTTATTATTCTTCATATTATGTATAATTAGGCTCATTTGATTAGTGAGCATCTAGTCTCATGTGCGTTGACACTGTTTGGGATTGTGCAGTAACTTGCATGTTTCTATACAGGGACTTCCCCTCGCCTTTTCGGTTGTGACGTTTTTATTTAAAAGAGGGAGTTCTTACAGACAGCTGTAATTTTGCTTTACCGTTGGTGCCTGTAAATATACCTGAATCCGGGGTTAATTTGAAGCATAGTTGCCATCATGTGCCGAATGGCTCTGGGATTTGTGGTGTTGCGGTGGAGGGCTCATTTACAACCCATTTGATGAGACCATCCATTGTTACATCATGTATGTGACAGCCCTCCTTGTTTTGTTAGAGGAGATTTTAATAATTTTAATTTAATTATTTTCCTGTATCTTTGATACGGTTAAATTAGTTTTTAGCAATCATTATGACCTGCTGAATAGATGCTTCTTAAGCCCCATTTATTATTTTACCAAATTATAGTGGTTCTCTTTTCAGGTATGATTTTAATTTGAAATGGATTTGTGTTCTATTTTTATTATTATTAGTTTGCTGCACACCATACTCTCAACAGTGAGGCTTTAAACCATTGAAACTATTGTTTTGCATTTTTTTACACACTAAAAAGCACGAGCTGTTATGTCTGTGTGTCACCGGGCATCGGCATGTCAGCATTTTGCGGTCATGGGGACACAGGATGTGTGCAGGTGCAGGATTGAAGTTTTGGTGAGAGGCAGGTGGGAAAGCATAAAGGGAAGTTGTGAGGGAATGAGCGGCCAATCCCATGAATAAGTCCAAGTGACGAAACATCTGGTGCATGGCTGCATTATCATTGACACTATCGTGACACGCTGAGGCTAAGAACGCTACACGGCTGCTGTGACCCGGAGCTCAGGAGGGGGTGAGAGACCTACACCGAGCGTACACCTTGGGTCCGCCGTGACCGCAAATCACTGCAGTGCCATCTTACACGTTTTTCTGCTTGCTGTGATTGATTTAAGGCTGGTTTTATTTTCATATCATGTGAGTGCAATAATAGGATTTTTATAACAGCTTACCTGTAAAATCCTTTTCTTGGGGTACACCACGGGACACAGAGCTAGTCATTACATAATGGGTTAAGGGTCACCAGCGGTGATTGGACACTGGCACAACCAATGGAAGACAGTTCCCCTCCATATAACCCCTCCCATCAGGGAAGTACCTCAGTTTTGTAGCAAAGCAGTAAGGTTCCCATAAGAAGGGGGGGACCTCTGTGTCCCGTGGTGTACTCCAAGAAAAGGATTTTACAGGTAAGCTGTTATAAAAATCCTATTTTCTTTATCGTACACCACGGGACACAGAGCTAGTCATTACATAATGGGACGTCCCAGAGCAATGCTCATATGAAGGGGGGGGAGACACAGATCAAAACAGGCCGCTTGCGGACCAGAAGCCCTATACTGCTGCCTGCAGCACACTTCGCCCAAAGGCGGAATCCTCATGTCCTTTCACATCTATTTGATAGAATTTGGAAAATGTATGGACTGAAGACCAAGTTGCAGCTTTACAGATCTGAGCCATCGAAGCCTGGTGGTGCACTGCCCATGAAGCACTTATCGCCCTGGTAGAGTGCGCCTTAACAGGAAAAGGAGGAGTCCTGTTCTTTAAACCATAAGCTTGAACAATTACTTGTCTAATCCACCTGGAAATGGTGGATTTTGATACCGCTTGGCCCTTCTTGGGCCCATCTGGTAAAATAAACAAAACATCTGTTTTACGTATCTGAGCGGTTGCTTGCAGATACACCTTTACCGCTCTCCCTAGATCTAGAGAGTGTAATAATTTTTCCCCCGCCGTCCGCGGGTTTGGAAAAAAGGAAGGCAGAACAATGTCTTGATTCAAGTGAAAAGCCGACACCACCTTAGGTAGAAAAGCCGGATGGGGTCGTAGTACGATTTTGTCCTTGTGACAAATTAGACAAGGCTCTTTACAAGAAAGAGCTGCTAGCTCTGATACTCTCCTAGCAGAAGCTATAGCAATCAGAAAGGCCAACTTCCTACTTAATATAATTAAAGGAATATGGCGAATAGTTCAAAAGGTTGCTTTTGCAACACTGACAATACCAAATTCAAATCCCATGGACACAAGGGAGTCCTAACTGGAGGATTTATCCTCAGTACCCCCTTAATGAATGTCCGAACTAGGGAGTGAGATGCCAATGGTCTCTGAAAGAAGACTGATAGAGCCGATATTTGCCCTTTGATGGTGCTAAGGGCTAAATTCATATCCACTCCTAACTGGCAAAAAGCAAGAATCCTACTTATTTCATATTTCTGAGGATTCCAACATCTGGATTCACACCAGGAAACGTATGCTCTCCAGACTCTCTGATAGATGAGTCTGGAGGCTGGCTTTCTAGCATTAATGAGCGTAGAAAGAGCCGGACCAGAGACCCCTCTCTTTTTAAAAATGTGGGTCTCAGCAGCCAGGCCGTCAACTTTAGCCTTTGTAAGGAAGGGTGGAATACTGGACCCTGTGACAGCAGGTCGTGTCGGAGTGGAAACTTCCAGGGCCTTCCTATCGCCGTTTTTACAATCTCGGCGTACCAAGGCCTCCTGGGCCAGTTTGGGGCCACTAGGATTACTGGTATTCCCTCCTCCTTGATCCTGCGAAGCAGTCTTTGTAGAAGAGGGATCGGAGGGAATGCCTAGATCAGTGAGAACTGATTCCATGGAGTTATTAGAGCGTCTGTATTATTAGAGCGTCTGTCCCGTAGGCTAGAGGATCTCTCGTTCTGGACACAAAGTTGTCCAATTTCTTGTTGAACCTGGCAGCTAGCAGGTCTACATCTGGGTTTCCCCATCTCAGACATATGGCCTGAAAGATCTCGGGGTGAAGAGACCACTCCCTGGTAGCAGCTGCTGACGACTCAGGTAGTCTGCTTGCCAATTTTCTATCCCTGGAATGAAGATTGCAGAAAGGCAAGGTACATGCTCTTCTGCCCATGCCAGGATCCGGTTCACCTCTCTTTGGGCTGCCCGACTGCGGGTGCCTCCTTGGTGATTGATGTAAGCTACTGCAGTAGCATTGTCGGATTGAACCCGAGCTGGGTAGCCCTGTAACCTGTATGTCCAGGTTTTGAGGGCTAGATATACCGCCCGGATCTCTAGCACATTGATGGGCAGGATCCCCTGAGTCTTGGCCCAGGTTCCCTGGGTAGAAGCCTCCTCGAATACTGCACCCCAGTCCGATAGGCTGGTATCCCTAGATACCACCTTCCAGGCCACTGGGAGGAAGGACTTTCCCTTCCGTAAATTCCTGGCTTCTAGCCACCAATCGAAGTTGTGGCGTACTTGTGAGGACAGGCGCATGGGTATATCCAGAGCTTGGCTCTTCCTGTTCCAGGAAGCTAAAATATTGCCTTGAAGTAGTCTCGAATGAAACTGGGCGTAAGGGACCGCCTCGAAGGAGGCTACCATCTTTCCCAATAGTCTCATGCAAAGGCGAATAGACGGCCTCTTGTTTGCTTTGACCTTGTGGATCAGGTCTTTCAGAGACTGTATCTTCGGTTCTGGCAGGTATACCCCGTTTTGGGCTGTATCTATGATCATGCCCAGGTACCCTATCCTTCTTTGGGCCTGGAGAGAGGATTTTTGTAAATTTATAATCCATCCTAAATACTCCAGGTATCCTACTGTAGTGTGTACAGCGTGACCCAATCCGTCCTTTGACTGATCTATTACTAGTAGATCGTCCAGATAGGCTGTTACCGCAATGCCCCGTGTTCTTAGGTTACTAACAGAGGAGCTAGCACCTTTGTGAATACTATGGGCGCGGTGGCTACACCAAACGGCAGAGCCACAAATTGAAAGTGGCGATCTTCTACCGCAAACCTTAGGAATCTTTGGTGAGCGGGGAGGATGGGTATGTGTAAATGTGCGTCCTTGATATCTATGGACGCCATGAATTTTCCGCCCTTTAAAGTGGCGGCCACGGATCGGATCGTTTCCATTCGAAAATGGCGATCGTTCAGGAACCGATTTAGGGATTTTAGATCCAGGATGGGTCTGACATCTCCACTTGGCTTTGGAATCACAAAGAGGTTTGAGTAAAAACCTGAACCTCGCTCTTTTTGGGGTACGTCTGTAACTACCCCTTGAGCCATTAAGTGATTCAAACCTTTGAAGAAGGATTCTCTTTTTTGTGGATCCTTGGAGAGTCTTGAACCTCGGAATTGAGAAGATGGGATCTCTCGAAATTCCAGTTTGTACCCTGAGGATATTGTGGATACTACTCAATTGTCCTGGATTTCTGACCACCAAGTCGCTCAGAACTGACAAAGCCTTCCTCCCACTTGGCCGAGCGGGGGCGCCCCTTCACTGAGAGGCTTTGGGGGCTTGCTTATTAGCTCTTGCACCCCACGGCTTCTTGTTCTTCTGAGCTTGCCCCTTGGCTTTTGTGGGCGGCTAAAACAGGCCGCCGCCACTGGTTGGAGTCAGATTTCCCGGGAGCTGGGGAGAGAGCGTTTAAAACAAGATCTCTTGTTTTTCTTTCTCTCAGGTAAAAGTCGTTTTACCACTTGATCTTCTGTATATATTTTTCTAAATCTTCCCCAAATAGGCGTTCGCCATGGAACGGGAACTTGCCAACAGCTTTTTGCATGGGGTCTCCGCTGACCAATGCTTAAGCCAAAGTACTCTGCGCATCTGTACCAGCTGGAGTGTAAGGCGTGATGCCTGTATGATAGAATCTCTCATGGCATCCACTGTGAAGCATAAGGCTTTAGGCAAATTTTTCCCAATTTCTAGCCTGCTCTGAAGGCAGTTCCTTCAGCCCCTGCTTTACCTGTTGGCTGATGACCTGACCCATACCGACTGCTGCTACTGCAGGATGGGTAATTGAGCCGGCCAAAAGGAAGGAGGATTTCAACTTCCTCTCAGAAGGATCTTTTAAACCCTTGTACATTATCCACCGGACATGTCAGGTTTTTATTTACACAAGAAATAGCCGCAACTACCGCAGGCAGGCTCCATTTCTTAAAAAAAAAAAAAATTTCCCCCCATAGGATAAAGAATGTTAAACCTTTTTGGAGGTGAGAAACGCTTATCTGGATGTTGCCAGTTTGCGTATATTAGATCCTCTAGTAACGGATGAACCGGGAAGGAGCATGCACCTTGCAGGGATCTTAATGACCCTAGGGAGGAGACAGGTAATTCCGTTACCTCCGCAGAGGTTAACTTAAATGCACTGCTATAGCATTGTACCTGTGACCTTAAAATCTGGCTCCTCATCCTCTGCTGATGTAGCCTCCTCCTCCTCATCCTCCTCCCTCAGGTACTTCTGAAGGGAGGTCCAATACTGGAAGAGACCTGCTTCGCTTATTGTCCTTTTTAGAGGACTTAGCGATTAAGGTAGCAATTTTTTCCTCCAGATTATTTAGGGCAGCTGATAAAGTGTCCTCAGTGACATATACAGGCCCAGGCTTCACTGGGGAAGCCGCCATACCTGACAGAGGTAATGGCTCATCCTGAACAGGTGCATTTAGCAACACAGGAGAGAAAGGTACCGAGTCAGCACAGTTAGAGCCTCCTCTCAGGCGGTGGTGCTTTCTTATCTCTTTTTGTCCGTATTACTTCCCCTGGAAGGCTTACTGTTTAGACAAAATACAAGGTACCTAAATGCATATACTACCGTGTTTAGTTTAGCAAATACATTAAGTATGCAACTTTTAACACATAACTATGCATAACATGGATGTCTTCTAGGAAGTACCCAATCCAACCACATGGAGTCTTACGTCCCTGTATAGCTGCTGTGTTTCTCTGCCAGGAACAAGAGAACTAACGAGCTTGCTTGCTGCTGCAGTGCTTCTCACACTGACAGTCTTTTTAAATTTGGGGCCGTTTCTGTGCCTGCGCGCGCCACGTGCCCGCGCACGCCTTCGCCCCCCCCTCCGATAAAGCGCGCGCGCGCGGCCCTTAGCGCTATGGCGGTGGCCATAGTGAGAGAGGACTCTCATCAGCCCTTGTTCCCACTTACCTGCATCTGCAGGTGTCTGGTCGGCCACCGAAAGGAGGATCGGGGTGCCCCAGCAAGCTCAGCAGCGGAGGTGACGAGCAGTGTACTTCGCCGAAGCCGACACTGAACAGAGTGAGGTGAGTATATTCAGCTCTTTACTCCCCCCAGTGGTGGAAAAAAAGAAGACATCCATTTTTTGAAAAAGGTCCCAACCTAGTTATGGACCTTCTAATCTCACCTTATCCACGCCGCAGGTTTTTCTGCTGAAAGATTTCAGACAGATACCAAACTTCACCCTTCACGGTGGGCTATGTGTGCCAACCTTCAGGGATATGGGTTCCTATTTAAAGGATACCTCTCCCCTGGGCCTTGTACAAGACTCTTACCAGGACTTTATAGCGAAATAGCGAAAGTGCTGGATCTTAGAGCCCAGTCCTCCGAAGAGAGACATTACAGGCGACGCCTCATGGATGAAGCCCGGATCCCATCCAGATTCAGCTCATTTGTAGGCGTCTTGGATGGATCCGAAAGCATAGCTCTTTTACCCCCAGAGGGTCTCTTTGGTAGAGCTTTCCTTTAGCACCTCCTAACGCGTCCAACACCTTTCGACACTGGCGAAAAAACTGAGGTACTTCCCTGATGGGAGGGGTTATATGGAGGGGAACTGTCTTCCATTGGTTGTGCCAGTGTCCAATCACCGCTGGTGACCCTTAACCCATTATGTAATGACTAGCTCTGTGTCCCGTGGTGTACGATAAAGAAATTTGAAGTGTGGTTGTGTATTTTAATAAATTTGGTCGTTACTATTTTACACTATTGGAGCACATTTTCATTTTTACATGTATGGAATATCCTGTGTTGACACACAAGCTTTCAATTGATGGTCGTTCACCCTCTAGTGGTTAACTAGCAAGCCTTTGAGCCGAACACGAGAGTGGGAGGCATTTACAGCTGGTGAGTGCATTTTCAAAGGGGAGCTGATACGTGCACGGTGGGGTGGAAGATATTCTCTATTAAAAAGACTACATCTCTCTTTTTGGAATATTTCTTTCTTCTTTGGAACATTATTTCACTTTATGGACTATTGTTTTTTAATTTTATCACATGTCACGTGGGGTACAATTTGATTATCACAGTGTCACTAGTGAATGCGAATATATTAGTTTAGTGATTTTCGTTTATTAGCGCTACATTTTTTCCTATTTTTCACTTGTGTGTTTTTGGGTTTAAATTCTGTTTTCATATTTATCATTTTAAGTGGCAGCTTTAGTTTAATATATTTTTATTCACATTTTTTTGCATTGGCGCAGTGGTGGTACAAGATATTAGGAGCGGTTATATTTTGATACCTATTTTTATTGTCAGAAGCATTAAATGCTATACCCCCCCCCCCTTCCCCAGGAAGCCTTGGCAATTTAAAATCATACTTCAAAATCAAAGGGGCAGCGGGGAAACTCAAATAGTTGGGAATTTTTCTCACATGAATCTTAACAACTACATTCCAGGAAAATTTCCCTCAATTACTTTCAACCATCTGTAGAGCTTTTTGCCATTGGGGTCTGACCCCCCAAACATGGTTCAGAAGGAATAGTATTTTAAAAATGAATGTGCATCCATGTCCAGTATATCTCTTCCAACCCCTCCCAGTCGTCATCACACTGAACTATGGGAGGTCAAAAGAGAATTTACACAGTTGGCAGATTGCCTGCCCAGAATAACAACAGCACCCTTAGTTTGTCTAAACAATCTAGGGGAATAGGTTTTCTGGATCCAGTTCACTACCACCACCAGGCATAAACATGCCATTTCTAAGAGTTGGGTGTCCCTGGGGCCGGCCATGTCCCAATATCCCCCGTGAGCACTTTCATGTTTATGGAGAACATGCCCATTGTCCATGAGAGATAATTCTAGGTACTACTCACAAAATTATCCTCAGGACTTGCTCCACAATAATTAACTCAGTGGGCTCCATTCCCAGAACCAGATCGTATGCAGTATTTACTGTAGGTGTTTTCCCAAATGCCATATTTACTGCATAAAGCAAAAACACTCAGTAAATACTGCAGTAATAACCGCATAAAACAGGAGTGAAAGTCAATTCATGGAAAAAATAAATTGCAATAGACATTTTAATGACAAGTTAATGTTGTTGACTCAGGGCTCAACCTGCTGACCCGGTCTGGCCTCTGGCTGCTCCACAGCGGGGTATGGCTTATGATGTGCGCAGTCTCATAAGACAATGGGCTTTGTCAGCGAAATAAGGCTGTACGCAGAGCACACAGCCAAATCTCGTGTCTCTAATAATAACACATTTCGTCTTAATGCAATAAAGCATCTTACCAATCATTCGATTTCCCATTCATTCAAAAACCAGACATCACCAGACTGCTTATGTTCTCAGTTCCTCAGCATCACTGATCAGAGACCAGTCTGCATCGATCTTTTATTAAATTACCAACAGGAAGTGATGTGACAGCATGTGACCTCCTCCATGGGAAGTGAGGTCACAGGGTGTGAGCTCCACACAGCAAATGACCATATAAGGATATCCTTCTAACAGGATGTGTTAAATACAGCTAATACAATATAATACAATACAATACAATACAATACAATAATGGCTAAAGTCTTATGGCCGTGTCCGGGCACGGAAAGCGTGTATGTATGTTTTTAACAAACAAAACTCCTGTATGCTATTGTTTACAGAGAGTAACCAACTTTCACCATTGTAAATGATGGGACAGCCATGCTGGCTGCCCCTCCCCTGCTAAACCTCATGGCACACAGGAACAAGACATTTAAGAAATACAAACAGCTCAGTCGCACACACATATTGCAGGCTGCACTAAATAATCCCACATCTATACCTACAAATCATACACACTATACAGTTTCCATATGCATGTTATACCTAACTTTGTTCTGAAAGTTGGAAAGTCAATAGGCACAGAATCACCAACACTGGTCGCCCCTCCCCTATTCAGGCACATGGGTCAATGCAGTAGTCATCCTCAAAAGCAATGGAACAGCTGCCCAAGCTTACGCACGAGTAAGCACTAAATACTAGTGCGAAATGCATCAGCTGTGTGTCCTATTTTCCTGCTGTGGCTTGTAGTGTTTTTTATCCTATTTTTAAAAATAAAGGCAACCAAAGAAATCATTTTTCTGGAGTGCGGCTGTCCAAACATCCTTTCGTTCTTTAACCACTTCAATACAGGGCTTTTTATACCACTTCCATACCGGGCCTATTCTAGCACTTCTCTCCTACATGTACAAATCATCATTCTTTTGCTAGAAAATTACTCAGAACCCCCAAACATTATATATCGTTTTTTTAGCAGACACCCTAGGGAATAAAATGATGGTCATTGCAACTTTTTTTCTTGCACGGTATTTGCGCAATAATTTTTCAAACGCCTTTTTTGGGGAAAAAAAATGGTTTCATGAACTAAAAAATAACAAAACAGTAAAGTAAAGATGATGTTACGCCGAGTAAATAGATACCTAACATGTCACGCTTTAAAATTGCGCACACTCATGGAATGGCGCCAAACTTCGGTACTTAAAAATCTCCATAGGCGACGCTTAAATTTTTTTTACAGGTTACCAGGTTAGAGTTACAGAGGAGGTCTAGTGCTAGAATTGTTGCACGCACTCTAACGCACGCGGCGATACCTCACATATGTGGTTTAAACGGCGTTTACATATGTGGGCGGGACTTATGTGTGCATTCGCTTCTGATCGCGAGCTACTGGGGACAGAGGCGTTTTAATTTTTTTTTTTTTTTTTACATTTATTTAACTTTTTTTTTTTTGATCACTTTTATTCCTGTTACAAGGAATGTAAACATCCCTTGTAATAGGAATGTGTGTGACAGGTCCTATTTATTGAGAGATGCAGGGTCAATAAGACCCCACATCTCTCCTCCAGGCTGGAAAGCATGAGATCGTGAAAATGTTTTCACTGATCTCATACTTACTAGCCGCAATGGCGGCTTTGTTTACATCTGAGGACCCGGGCGTGACATCATCACATCGCGCCCGGGTCTCCGACGATCATAGAGATGACTGGTGACCATCTGGTCACCAGTCATCTCTATGCTCGTCACGTGACCCACCACCGGCGCCGGACGATTCTCTCCGGGTCCCCGATCGCACGGGAGAGCCTGGAGAAGCACCGGATGGCGGCGGGAGGGCGGGGATGTCCCCTCCCGCCACCTATAAGAACGATCAAGCAGCGGAACCGCCGCTATGATCGTTCTTATTGTGCACAGAATCGCCGGCACAACAAAAGGATATCTGAATGATGCCTCTAGCTGCAGGGATCATTCAGATATCCCCCTTCAAACCCAGGACATCATATGATGTCAACCCAGGATGGGAGATCCCATCTGTGGACGTCATATTACTTTAGCTGGGTATTGAAGTGGTTAACAATCTTTCAGCCTCTTTGATGTAGTAAGATCTATTAATCTATAAATTAAATATTTGTATGGCATCTGAGGTAGTTCCCTGTGGTGCTTTTTGTTTATGCTTCCCACTTCGTCTGCCTCTTCTTTCTTTTCTTTTTGCGGTCTTCTCCACTGGGCAGAGAGGTGGTGTGCAGACTAAAAAATTGTCCAAAAGGGCTGGCATGCTATCACTAGAAGGGCCGTCTATGGGAGTTAATGTTCCTTTGATGGCTCGTAAGCCCTCAACAGATAAGTCAGGAAAAGTGTTACAAGATTCTAATGAGCACTGGGAGTTGGTTTGAATGGAGTGGGATTAGAGAGTAATGATGTTATTGTTAGTGGACGCAGTGGAACAGGACGGTACCAGGGTGTTGACCTTCTGGGCATAGGTGGGAGATCTCAAAACAATATTCTGCCTGGTGTTCTCAGCTGTAGCTATACTGTCAGAACCGTTGGAAGGAGTGTCACCTTTATTGCTGGCTCTATTTGTGGCTAGAAGTGGATCGCCTTTCAGAGGGAGTTTGGGACGTTGGCTCCTGGGGTTCCCATTATTGGTCAGAGGTTTTGTTAGGGTATGCCAAAAACGAAAAACGCCTATAAACGAAATGCTGCTAAACACATGTACCGTGTTTAGCCGCGTTTAGAAGCGATTGGCATCTGAAACGTCGGAAACTTCGGCGTCTGAACTCATTTTTTTGCCTTAAAAAAAAGGCCTATAAACACAACTGCCTAAAAACGATAGTAAACTAACCTGTGTACATGTACACATTATTATTATTCTTATACACGATTTATATAGCGCCAACAGTTTACGCAGCGCTTTACAATGTATAGGGGGGACAACACAATTACAGTACAGTTCAATACAAAGGTTAGAGGAGGGTCCTGCTCGTAGAGCTTACATTCTAAAGGGAGGGGGTGGTGGTACAAAAGGTAATGGCTGCAGAGAATGATTTGATCGGGATGGCTTGGGACAATTGTTAGGTGGGTGTAATAATTGAGTTTTCAGGGATCTCCTAAAGGTGGACAGGGAAGGGCTGATTGGACATACTGGGGCAGGGAGTTCCAGAGGAAGGGAGAGGCTCTGGAGAAGTCCTGAAGGCGAGCATGGGAGGAGGTAACAAGGGAGCTAAAGAGCAGGAGATCCTGGGAGGAGCGGAGGGGACGATTTAAGCGATATCTGAAGATGAGTTTGGTGATGTAGATGGGGGCGATGTTGTGAATGGCCTTGTATGTTATGGTTAGCATTTTGAATTTTACATGGTGGGGTAGGGGAAGCCAGTGAAGGGATTGGCAGAGAGGATCAGCAGTCACAGATTGGTTAGTGAGGTGTATTAGTCTAGCAGCAGAATTCATAATAGACTGAAGGGGGGATAGCCTGCTTAATGATAGGCCATTAAGAAGAGAGTTGCAGTAGTAAAGGCGGGAAATAATCAAGGAGTGAATAAGTTGCTTTGTGGTGTCATTAGTCAGGAAAGGTTGAATTCTGGAGATGTTGCGGTGGTTAAGGCGGCAGGATTTAGCCAGTGATTGGATATGGGGGCTGAAGGAGAGGTCAGAGTCAAGGATTAAGTGAAATAAAACTCTGCGCCAAACCTAAATAACTATGAATAGTTTTCAAATGATAATTAGTAATATAAAACTGCTGCTCCCCAGTGTTGTACAGTCCCAATGGTGAATATAGGGGGCACTGTGCCAAAAATTAATATACATTCATTATACATACATAGTGATAGTGAATATAAATCTCATACAATATATCACACAATTAGAATTCCATCACAAAAATTCTGAATGAAAAAATTCTGAATGAAAAAAATTTAAAACACAGTACCAAAGTGATGAATACAGTTGCAAAAAAAGTCCAATCACAAGATATGGATTGCAAAGTGGTGTTATTTCCAAAATACGGATAGTATTCCTTCACCAGATTAACGACACCCAACGTGAACGCTATTGAAATCTGCTTACCACATGTATTTGACTTCTTTGCTTAGAAAGAAAGTAAAATATCGCTTTGGCAGGATAATGCCTGCTCGCATATGTGTATGGTTTGGAGATATGCAACGGAACCCTTTTCCTCAGAGTTCCAGGTAGGATATAGGCAAAAAATATAGGCCATCCATAGCATAATACTGTTTATTTAAAATAAGTTTAAAAAGAATATAGCCGAGTGGCTCCTTACATTTAGGAGTGCCTACCCAGCCCTGGGGCTGCGGGCCTGTCACAATGGATATGGCTGGATCAAACTTGCATCCACCTCCGTGGATGGCGTGTGCTCCACTGACCACAGGAGACAACCAGAGGACCAAATATGGCGCAAGACAGCGTGACCAGGTACCGCCTCGACGTACGTTTGGTTGATTACGTCTTCAGGGGGCGTAACTGGTCACTAGGGATGAACCGAACACCCCCCTGTTCGGTTCGCACCAGAACCTGCGAACAGACCTAAAGTTCGCGTGAACTTTAGAACCCTATTAAATACAATGGACTCGAACGTTCAAAATCTAAAGTGCTAATTATAAAGGCTAATATGCAAGTTATTGTCCTAAAAATGGTTTGGGGACCCGGGTCCTGCCCCAGGGGACATGTATCAATGCAAAAAAAAGTTTTAAAAATGAAAGTTTTTTCGGGAGCAGTGATTTTAATAATGCATAAAGTGAAACAATAAAACGTGAAATATTCCTTTAAATTTCATACCTGGGGGGTGTATAGTATGCCTGTAAAGCAGCACTTGTTTCCCTTGCTTAGAACTGTCCCTGCACAAAATGTAATTTCTGAAGGAAAAAAAGCCATTTAAAACCACTCGCGGCTATAATGAATTGTCGGCTAGGGATGAGCTCGGTGTTCTAGTCGAACGCATGTTCGACTCGAACATCCTCTGTTCGCCGAAACCAGAACTTTGTGGGGCGTTCGCGCCAAATTCGTATGACGCGAACGGCCCACAATACACACCATCGCAGTGCATTGCCAGCGCTGTGATTGGCCAAGCATGCACTGTGACCCCACATGCTTGGCCAATCGCAGCGAGGAGAGCCATAATTGGCCACAGGCAGGATGCCTGTGACCAATTATAGCTCAGGGGGGTTTAGTACATGGCCCACACTATAAAAGGCCGCCAGCGCGGCGGCCTTGTGTAGTATGTTGGCGTGCAGGGATAGAGAAGGATAGGCAGGGACAGTGTCAGTGATATTCTTTCATTAACCTTGTGCATTTACAGTGTGTTGGTATACAGGGACAGAGAAGGATAGGCAGGGACAGTGTCAGTGATATTCTTCCATTTACCTTGTGCATTTACAGTGTGTTGGTATACTGGGACAGAGAAGGATAGGCAGGGGACAGTGTCAGTGTCATTTTTGCTAAGCCCCACTACAGTGGGCGTAGTGTGCCTCCTGCACAGTATACACCTGAAGCTACCCCTTATTGCTGTGTTTTCCTGTTGTGTAACACAGGCAGGCATCTGCAGCACTTACAGTGGGTGTAGTGTGCCTCCTGCACAGTATACACCTGAAGCTACCCCTTATTGCTCATGTTTTTTTTATTTTGTGTTACACTAACAGGCATCTGCAGCACTTACAGTGGGCGTAGTGTGCCTCCTGCACAGTATACACCTGAAGCTACCCCTTATTGCTGTGTTTTCCTGTTGTGTAACACAGGCAGGCATCTTCAGCACTTACAGTGGGCGTAGTGTGCCTCCTGCACAGTATACACCTGAAGCTACCCCTTATTGCTGTATTTTCCTGTTGTGTAACACAGGCAGGCATCTGCAGCACTTACAGTGGGCGTAGTGTGCCTCCTGCACAGTATACACCTGAAGCTACCCCTTATTGCTCGTGTTTTTTTTATTTTGTGTTACATTAACAGGCATCTGCAGCACTTATAGTGGGCAAAGTGTGCCTCCTGCACAGTATACACCTGAAGCTACCCCTTATTGCTGTGTTTTCCTGTTGTGTAACACAGGCAGGCATCTGCAGCACTTACAGTGGGCGTAGTGTGCCTCCTGCACAGTATACACCTGAAGCTACCCCTTATTGCTCGTGTTTTTTTTATTTTGTGTTACATTAACAGGCATCTGCAGCACTTATAGTGGGCGTAGTGTGCCTCCTGCACAGTATACACCTAAAGCTACCCCTTATTGCTGGTTTTCCCATCTCCCTGCAGGCCATTAGAATGTCTGGAAGGCCAACAAGGAGAGGCAGACAGTCACGAGCCAATAAAAGTGGGCAAGCAGGCTCTGTGTCTGGGGGCAACAGTGCTGGTCGTGGACGCGGTGCATTGTCATCAGCACGTGGCCATGGGACACGCTTGTCCTTATTTTCGGCAGCTGGACGTGTTGAGCCGCATCATGCCGAACACTTGGTAGAGTGGATGACCAAGCCCTCCTCATCCTCTCTCACCCAGGCTCAGGGTACTGGCAAAGCAGCTGCCAACGCATCCTCTTCCCTTGTATCTATGTCATCAGTCACTCCTTCCCTAGACCCACCATGTCCTCCTGAGGAGTCCCCCGAACTGTTTATGCACAGTGTTGGGTACATGCTCCAGGAGGATGCTCAGCGTTTTGAAGGGTCTGATGATGATACACAGTTAGAGGAAGGCAGTAGCGTGAGCGCAGAGAGAGGGGATGCTCAAGAAGGACAGCAATCTGGCAGTCATTTTCCAGCAGCTGCAGCATACTGCCAGGTTTGCTCCAGTGATCAAGAGGGAGGGGATGATGAGGTCACTGACTCCACGTGGGTGCCTGATAGGAGAGAGGAGGAGGATGAGGAGGAGGCACATCTCCAATGAGGCAGGATGCCCTCCGGGGGCCAGCGTAAGGGCAGCATACCGACTGAATCACACCGCAGAGCTACGCCTGTGCAGGGCGCTGCCTCTGCCCGTTATTCCAAAAGTTCTTTGGTGTGGGCCTTTTTTGAGTCGAGTGCATCAGATCGCACCGCTGCTATTTGCAAGATATGTCTCAAGCGTATCTCGCGTGGCCAAAACATCAGCCGCTTGGGCACCATATGCTTGACCAGACATATGTTGGCCTGCCATGCAGCTCGTTGGCAAGCGTACCTTAAAGACCCACACCAAAGAACAAAGCGGACCTCTCCTTGCTCCTCATCAGCTGGGATCTCCAACCCCTCTATACCTTCAGTCCTCTCTGAAACTGTTATGTCCCTTAGACACGGGGTGCTAGCAATGCTGCCAGTATCTGCTCAGCAAGTTACACACACAGGCCGGATGAACTTCTTAACCATGGAGAGGGTTTATTACTCACTCAAAAACAAGATGACTTGTTACATGGAGGAGCCTTAATACAACAGGCTTCTGTCATTACCAGATCTATGCATCCATGCTGCTGCTGCTGCTGCTGCTGCTGCTTCCAGTCTCACACACACACCCTCTCTACTTCCTGGTACAGCCCCTCCCCCAGCATGCATAAGGAAAAAGGGTGAAGGGTCAGTGTTCCAGCACAAGCATCACATTTCCTCTTTTTCCCATAAAAAAACCCCCAAAAAAACAAAAAATTAAAAATAAACATAACAAGAGAACAAAATACTCAACACATCAAATAACAAGGCAAGCAGGATCAGTTCAGCAAGTAGTATCTCCAACTTAGTTCTGTGGCTCCCGTATCATGTTATGAGCCCTTTGTCTGTTTCCTGACCTCCAAAGTGTCCCGTAAGATTTCAGTGCTTTGCCAACAAGGAGTTTAATGTGTTTGGCGGGCAGACTTCCGAAGTGGCACAGCACCAGGAGGGGTAGAGGCTGTCAAAGGTTCTGGAGATGTCAGTGGGTGTCCAACAGACAAATCAGTCTCTGCAACTCCAGGCACATGTCCGGGCTCCTCAGGAATATGGTGACCAACCGCTTCAGGGGTTGGTTGTAAACTTGTGGGATCATGCCAGACACCATGCCATATGTCACCAGTAGAGCCCTGAGTAGACTCTGGTGGTTGGGTAGAAAGAGAGGTCGGGTTTGTTTCTACTGGCAGGCAAATGCGCTCTCAATTGCGAAAGGTGTCTTCGAACACAATCGCCATTCTCCAGGCGAACGAGGTACATTCGTTGTCCAAAAGGTCCATCAATAATGCCAGGAAGCCAATGAGGCAAAACTCTGTAATTCCAAAACCATACAAGATCACCGGCACGGAATCCAGGACGGCCTGGCGGATGAGGTGTTGGTGACTGTTCCTGTGGACGAACTAAATCCAGTTTGGTGCGGAGATGCCTGCCAAACATAAGAAAAGCTGGGGATAGCCCAGTAGTAGCGTGTTTTGTGTTTCGGTACATGGTCAAGAACTCCAGCAGCTTCTCCTCTGACAGTCCGACCTGGTCCAGAGTGGACAGTAAGTGCTTCTTAAACGTCTGCACAAACCATTCTGCCAGCCCATTTGAGGCTGGATGATAAGGAGCTGTTTTGTAGTGTTGGATGCCCAAGCCACTGAGGAAGTATTGAAACTCATGTGATGTAAATTGAGTCCCATTGTCCGAGACTATGGCTGTTGGCAAGCCATATTGAGCAAAGAGTTTCCTTAAGACTAGAATGGTAGCAGCTGAGGTAACAGAAGGCATTTGAAAAACCTCTGGCCATTTTGAATGTGCATCTACAACGATCAAATACATTTTACCCTGGATTGGGCCAGAAAAATCAAGATGGAGTCTTGACCACGGTTCTGTCGACCATGGCCAAGGTAGCAGGGTTTCTTTCTTTTGGCGTCGCTGAGCTTGACAGCACCCAGGACATTGAGCCACATAATCTTCAATTGCTGTGTCCATTTGTGGCCACCAAACATAACTCCGGGCTCGCTGCTTCATGCGCACCACGCCAGGATGGCCCTTATGCAGTATCCTTAGCATGGTTGGTTGCAAATACTGAGGTATAATCACTCTGTTGCCCCACTGTAGGCAACCAGCATTAGTCACAAGCTCACATTTTCTGGCAAAGTACGGACGAAATTCACCTGGGACTTTCTCTGGCCATCCAGCCTGAACATATGAGAATATCTGAGACAGGACGGGATCTGTGACTGTATGTCTGGCAATTAAGGAGGTGGACATGCAGGATTTCAGCCTGTGTATTTCCATTATGCGTACGTCTCTTTGTGAGTGGTCTCCAATTGGCAATCTGGAAAATGCATCTGCATTGCCATGGGCATCATGGGAGCGGTATCTGATAGAATAAAGCGTACCTTTGTAAGCGAGATGCGGTTGTTGTAGAAATTCCTTTCTGAGGGTTCAGTATTGACAACAGAGGTTTGTGGTCAGTAATAAGTGTGAACTCCCGACCATAGATGTACGTATGATTTTTTTTTTTATGGCCCACACAATGGCCAAAGCTTCCTTGTCTATCTGGGAGTAGTTTTGCTCTGCTGAGGTTAAAGACCTGGAGGCAAAATAAATGGGGCGCTCTGTGCCATCTGGCATGACATGGGAAAGCACAGCACCCAGTCCATAAGGCGAGGCGTCACAAGCCAAGGTGACGTGTTTCTTTAAATCATAGTGGACCAGAACTTGAGAAGACAGAATGAGTTCTTTAGAAAGCCGAAAAGCTTCTTCACATTTGGCTGTCTATATCCATTTAGCTCTTGCATCCAGTAAGCGATGTAATGGGTAAAGCTGGTGTGCTAGGTTCGGCAAGAAACGGTGGTAGTAATTTAGGAGGCCAAGGTAGGACCTGAGCTGTGTGACATTCTGGGGAGTAGGGGCATGGGTAAGGGCTTTAACCTTTTCTTCAGTAGTGTGTAACCCATGTCGGTCCACAGTGTGGGCACACAATTCCAATTGAGACTTTAGAAATTTGCATTTTGAAAGATTGACACGTAAACCATACCTTTGGAGTCTCTCTAGCACAGTTTCAACATTCTTTCTGTGTTCTTCATCAGTGGGACCAGTGATGAGCATGTCATCTAGTAGACATTGAGTGAAAGGTATGCCTGCCAGGACCTCATCCATGATTCGCTGCCAGATGGCTGGAGCTGGGGGTATGCCAAAAACCATGCGGTTATATTGGAATAATACTTTATGGGTGTTAATGGTCAACAGATGGCATGAATCTGGGTGTACTTGCAGTTGCAGGTAAGCTTGCTTTAAGTCTATTTTTGTAAACTTTTGCCCCCCAGCCAATGAGCTAAATAGATCTTCAAGTCGAGGCAATGGGTATTGATCCACAAGAAGTTGGTTGTTCAGGGAAACCCTGAAATATCCACAAATTCTAATGTCTCCATTCTTTTTCTAGACAGGCACAATTGGCGATGCCCATTCACTTCTATCAACTTTAGTTATGATCTTTTCAGCCAATAGGTGGTCCAGCTCTGCTTCCGCTTTCTTTCTCAAGGCAAAAGGTACCGATCTTGCCTTACAAAAACGAGGTTTAGCACCAGGCTTCAAGAGGAGGTGGGCCATTTTTCCTTTTACTGTGCCCAAAGAGTCCTCAAAAACCCCCTTAAAGCATGACTTCAGGGATTCCACCCAATGGTCTACCTCAGAAAGCAATGTACATTGGGCAATGGTAAGAGGAGGCATGCCCAGGGCTTTGATCCAGTCCCTACCGTACAGCGGAGGACCTCCTTTATTGACAATATAAAGGCGTAGAGTTTGACTGCGGTTGTCTAATGTAACAAGGGGTTTCACATAACCCAAGGGCTGTAGTAGTTCCTTGCTGTAGGTTTGTAGTGTGAGATTTGTAGGTTGGAGCGGTAGGGACAGACCCGATGCCTTTAAATCAGTCCATGAAATGACAGACACAGCCACCCCTGTATCAACATCCATGGAGACAGGACAGCCATTGAGTGTGACATCCACTTTTATCGCAGGAGTACTCCCAGCTACCCGAAACAGTCCAACATGCTGGACACAGGTTTCCTCATCAGAGCTGGAGCCGTTATTGTCAGTATCCATATGAAACATCTGTTTACGTTTAACTTTTGTGGTAGTGTTCGGGGAGCGTGAGCTGCGGCAAACATGCCGAATATGGCCAGTCTTTCCACAAAGAAAAAAATGACATCCTTGAACTTGCAAGCAGGTGCACTGTGAGTAGTGTTACCACAATGGTAGCAAGTTGGGTGTCCTAGAGACAGAAGAATTAGGGTGGCGAGGTTTAGGCAGATTTGGAGATGGCCGTCTTGGGTGTCGGGTGATAGCAGAGTGGAATATTTCCTCTCCCTGGCTTGCAGGAGTTTCAGGTGGTGCCTTCAGTAGGGTGGCGTCCCGTGTAGCCAACTCCATGACCGTAGCAAGGTCAGTGGCTTTCGTCAGAGTCAAGTCGGGTTCTGTGAGTAAACGTTTCTGTATGGCTGGGTCGCAGAGTCCCATGACAAACATGTCACGGAGAGCCTTCTGCAGGTAGTCTCCAAACTGACAAGTGGCAGCTAGTTTACGTAAAGCAATGATATAAGTCTTTATGTCCTCCCCGGCATGCTGCCTTCTACTGTAGAATTTAAACCGCTCTGCAATCTCTAATGGCTTTGGGTTGTAGTGCTCATGTAGCTTCTGAATTAACTCAGGCAGGGGCTTAGAGGCCGGCTTGTCTGGAGAAATTAGGTCTCAGAGTGCCATATGCAGCTTGACTCAATGTTGTGAGGAAAACTGCAACTTTCTTTTCTACAGCCACACTATTTGCTTCCATATACTGCTCCAGCCTCTCCACCCAGGAGCTCCATGATTCAGCAGCAGGATCAAATGGTTGAATAAACCCTATGAAGGCCATGTGTGCTAAAATCCACAATCCCCGTCGCCACTGTTATGTCCCTTAGACACGGGGTGCTAGCAATGCTGCCAGTATCTGCTCAGCAAGTTACACACACAGGCCGGATGAACTTCTTAATCATGGAGAGGGTTTATTACTCACTCAGAAACATGATGACTTGTTACATGGAGGAGTCTTAATACAACAGGCTTCTGTCATTACCAGATCTATGCATCCATGCTGCTGCTGCTTCCAGTCTCACACACACACCCTCTCTACTTCCTGGTACAGCCCCTCCCCCAGCATGCATAAGGAAAAAGGGTGAAGGGTCACAGTGTTCCAGCACAAACATCACAGAAACCTGCACTGAGAGGAATGAAGGTGTAGAATTAGGTGTGTCACAGCCAAGTACTTGCGGGCAATCTGCTAGCAGTACAACGACGTCCGATTGTAGCAGGCAAATTTCCCTGCCCCAGCTGCTGGACCGTCGAAAGAAGTTCACTCCCAGCCATCCACATTCCCAGTGGTTGAATGCTAGCTTGGCTAAATTGCTAGCACTTCAACTGCTGCCTTTTCAGTTGGTAGACTCGGCCCCCTTCCGTGAGTTTGTGCAATGTGCGGTTCCTCAGTGGCAGGTTCTCAAACGCCACTTTTTCTCACGGGAGGCGATTCCGGCTCTCTACCGGCATGTGGAAGGCAATGTCCATGCCTCGCTGGACAGGGCGGTCAGCGGTAAGGTGAATATTACTGCTGACTCATGGTCCAGCAGGCATGGACAGGGACATTACCTTTCTTTAACGGCCCATTGGGTCACTCTTTTGGCAGCTGGGAAGGATGCAGGACAAGTTGCAGTAGTGTTGGAGGTTGTTCCGCCACGCCTCCAAAATGCTACTACTGGTTGTGACACACCTCTCTCCTCCACCCCCTCCTCTTCTTCTTCCTCCATGGCCTCTTCCAGTGCTTTGTCCTCGGAACCAGCGGTGCTCCGTAGGCATTCAAGGGGCTACGCAAGTACGCAGGCAAAAAGATGCCATTCCGTGCTTGCGCTGGTGTGTTTGGGGCAGGCTGAGAGGTGGTTGATGCCACGCCAGCTTAAGCCAGGAATGGTGGTTTGCGACAATGGCATCAACCTCCTCTCCGCCCTCCGACAGGGACAACTGACCCATGTGCCCTGTGTGGCTCACGTTCTTAACCTGGTGGTGCAGTGGTTCTTGGGCAGGTACTCGGGCTTACAGGATGTCCTGAGGCAGGCCAGGAAAGTCTGTGTGCATTTCCGCAGATCATATAATGCCAGTGCTTGGCTGGCTGAGCTGCAAAAGGAGTTAAACCTGCCCAAGAACCGCCTTATATGTGACATGCCCACCAGGTGGAACTCAACGTTGGCCATGCTGCAGCGGCTGCACATGCAGCAGAGGGCCATCAATGAGTACCTGTGCGACTACGGCACCAGGACAGGGTCAGGGGAGCTCGGGTTTTTTTCACCATGCCAGTGGGGCATGGTCAGGGATGCATGCACTGTCCTGGCACCATTTGAGGAGGCCACGAGGATGGTGAGCAGTGACAGTGCATGCATCAGTGACACTGTACCTCTTGTCCACCTGTTGGAGCATACGCTGCGTGGAATAATGGACAGGGCACTTGAGGCAGAACAGAGGCAGGAAGAGGAGGACTTCCTTGCCTCTCAAGGCCTCCTTTACGCAGACAGTGTTCCTTCTGTCCCACCCATCACACAGGAAGATGAGGAGGAGGAGGAGGATTGTGTCAGCATGGAGGTAGAACCTGGCACTCAGCATCAACAGCAGCAGTCTTTTAGGGATGATTTACAGTCCCAAGTAACCCATGGACTTGTACGTGACTGGGAGGAGGTGGCTGCGGATTATGTTGTCCTTAGTGACCCAGAGGACTCCGGACCGAATGCCTCAGCTAACCTACGCTGCATGGCCTCTCTGATCCTGCAGAGCCTGCGGAAGGATCCTCGTATTCTTCGGATCAAGGAGAGGGACCATTACTGGCTTGCCACTCTCCTTGATCCACGGTACAAGGGTAAGGTTGCGGACCTTATCTTGCGGTCACAGAGGGAGCAGAGGATGAGACATCTCCGGGAAGCCTTGCAGAAAGGTCTGTGCAATGCGTTCCCAGAGACTGGGAGGTTACAAACTCCTGGTCCTGGACAACGAGTTGCTGAGGCTTCGTCAGTCAAAGAAGGAGCGGTGGGGAAGGTTGCCGTCTGACCGATGCGTTCAGACAATTTTTTAGTCCGCAGCCCCAAGTTATGATCGGTTCCAGCAACCATCGCCAGCGTCTGATTTACATGGTCCAGGAATACCTAGGGGCAAGGTCAGACTTGGACACCTTTCCCACCGAAAATCCTCTGACTTACTGGGTCTTGAGGATGGATCACTGGCCAGAGCTTGTACAGTATGCAATTGAGCTACTGGCCTGTCCTGTATCCAGCGTTCTTTCGGAACGCACATTCAGTGCTGCTGGTGGCTTTGTAACCGATCACAGGGGTGTGCCTGTCCACCGACTCGGTTGATCGACTGACTTTCATAAGGTGAACCAGTCTTGGATCACCACCACCAAGCACCTGAAGCTTATGTAACTGAATAATTTTTTTGGAAATGTCACATCCCTTCAAGACTGCTTATGATGATGCTGAGTGACTGTCCTGTTATGTTGACTGACTATCCTCTTCCTCCTCAATGATCCTGCCGATAGCTTGGAAGAACATTTGTGGTTCTGGGTTCTGCCACCAGTGGCTAAAGCCCAATTTTTCAGCCCCTGTTTAACAGGGGCGTGTAATTAAAATTTTTGATGCAATGCTTTGCAACAGGGCTCATTGCTGCGCTCCAAATACAGTATCTGTGATGGGTTGAAGTGTTGTGGCACCAGTGGCTAAGGCCCAATTTTTCAGCCCCTGTTTAACAGGGGCGTGTAATTACAATTTTTGATGCAATGCTTTGCAACAGGGCTCAGTGCTGCGCTCCAAATACAGTATCTGTGATGGGTTGAAGTGTTGTGGCACCAGCACCAGTGCCTAAGGCCCAATTTTTCAGCCCCTGTTCAACAGGGGCATGCAATTACAATTCTTGATCTAATAATTCACAGCAGGGCCCATTCATGCGCCCACCAAGAGTAACTGTGAGGGCTTACAGTGTTGTGGCACCAGCACCACCACTAAAGGCCCAATTTTTCCTACCACTGTTCAACAATGGCATGTAATTACAATTCCTGATATAATATTTGACAGCAGGGCGTTCCAGCGCCCACCAAGAGTAACTGTGAGGGCTTACAGTGTTGTGGCAACACCAACACCTAAGGGGAAAATTTCTGCAGAGTATACACGGCAGGCCCCTACTTTCAAACATCCAACTTACAAACGACTCCTACTTGCAAACGGAAGGAGACAACAGGAAGTGAGAGGAAATCTACCCCTAGGAAGGGAAATTCTCTCCTGTAAAAGTTAATATGGGAAAAAGGTGTCTCCTCTCTACTGACGTTTTATCACCAATCCTTGCTTCAATAAAAAAAAACACTTTTCCAAAAACATTTTTCATTGGGACTGAAAGTGAGGTGAAATCTTCTGAACAGGTGCACAGACAGCAAAACAAATGTTACAGGGGTGATATCCCTTCCCTCTGTTCTCCAAAAAGCTAAAAAAAAAATTTTTTGGCTAGAGGTACACTTAAAAAATGTACCTGTTCCAAATTAGAAAAAGATTCTACCCAAGAACAAACCTACAGTACCTGTCTTGTTTGCACCGCCTGTATACTGTTGTTCAGAGTATATAGGGCCTTTTTTAAATTTTGGGTGCAGGGTTCCCCTTAATATCCATACAAGACCCAAAGGGGCTGGTAGTGGGGTGGGGGGTACCCATGCCATTTTTCTCAATGATTTTCATCCATATTGCCGGGACCAGACATTACATTAAAGCCGCAAGCAGTTTTAAATGACCATTTTTTATCTTTAGAAATGTCATTTTGTGCAGGGACAGTTCTAAACACGGGAAACACGGGGCACTTCACAGGCATACTTTAGACACCCCCCAGGTACGATATTTAAAGGAATATTTCACTTTTTTTTTTTCACTTTATGCATCATTAAAATGACTGCTCCCGAAAAAATGGCTGTCTTTAAAACTTTTTTTGCATTGATTTCATGTCCCCTGGGGCAGAATCCGGGTCCCCAAACCCTTTTTAGGACAATGACTTGCATATTAGCCGTTATAATTAGCACTTTTGATTTCGAGCGTTCGCATCCATTGTATTTAATAGGGTTCTAAAGTTCGCGCAAACTTTCGGTCCGTTCGCAAGTTCTGGTGCGAACCGAACCGGGGGGGTGTTCGGCTCATCCCTATTGTCGGCTCCCGGCAATACAGAGAAAAGTCATTGATAAAAAAAAAAATGCGTGGGTGTCCCCCCAAATTCAATTACCAGGCCCTTCAGGTCTGGTATGGATATTAAGGGGAACCCTGCATCAAATAAAAAAATAAAAAAGGATGTGGGGTTCCCCCAAATATCCATACTAGACCCTTCAGGTCTGGTATGGATTTTAAGGGGAACTCCACCCCAAATAATAAAAAAAATGGCGTGGAGTTCCCCCAAAAATCCATATCAGACCCTTTATCCGAGCACGCAACCTGGCAGGCCGCAGGAAAAGAGGGGGGGACGAGAAAACGCCCCCCCCTCCTGAACCGTATCAGGCCACATGCCCTCAACATGGGGAGGATGTCCCCATGTTGATGGGGACAAGGGCCTCATCCCCACAACCCTTGCCCAGTGGTTGTGGGGGTCTGCGGGCAGGAGGCTTATCGGAATCTGGAAGACCCCTTTAACAAAGGGGACCCCCTATGTGAATTGGTAAGGGGTACATTGTACCCCTACCATTTCACGAAGAAAGTGTAAACATTTTTTTTTAAAAACACAGACACCTTGGAAAAGTCCTTTTATTAAAAATAAAAAATGAATAAAAAACACATTCCAGCAATGTAATCCAATGTCCCGCGGCGATCAGAGATTCAGCGCTGCAGTCTCCACTCGAAACGTCATTGGCTGAGCGGAATTGTACCCCTTACCAATTCACATGGGGAGGGCGGGATCTGGGGGTCCCCTTTGTTAAAGGGGTCTTCCAGATTCCGATAAGCCTCCTGCCTGCAGACCCCCACAACCACCGGGCAAGGGTTGTGGGGATGAGGCCCTTGTCCCCATCAACATGGGGACATCCTCCCCATGTTGAGGGCATGTGGCCTGGTACGGTTCAGGAGGGGGGGCGCTCTCTCGGCCCCCCCCTCTTTTCCTGCCGCCTGCCAGGTTGCGTGCTCAGATAAAGGGTCTGGTATGGATTTTGGGGGGAACTCCATGCCATTTTTTTTATTTGGGGTGGAGTTCCCTTTAAAATCCATACCAGACCTGAAGGGCCTGGTATGGATATTTGGGGGAACTCTACGCATTTTTTTTTTCATTTGCGTCAGGGTTCCCCTTAATATCCATACCAGACCTGAAGGGCCTGGTAATTGAATTTGAGGGGACCCCCACGCATTTTTTTTTTTTTTTATCAATGACTTTTCTATGTATTGCCTGGAGCCGACAATTCATTATAGCCGCGAGTGAGTTTTAAATGACTTTTTTTCCTTCAGAAATTACACTTTGTGCAGGGACAGTTCTAAGCACGGGAAACAAGTGCGGCTTTACAGGCATACTATATACACACCCTAGGTACGAAATTTAAAGGAATATTTCACTTTTATTGTTTCACTTTAAGCATTATTAAAATCACTGCTCCCGAAAAAACGGCCGTTTTTAAAACTTAGTTTTGTTTTGATACATGTCCCCTGGGGCAGGACCCGGGTCCCCAAACACTTTTTATGACAATAACTTGCATATAAGCCTTTAACCACTTCAATACCCAGCCATAGTCATATGACGTCCACAGATGGGATCTCCCATCCTGGGTGGGCGTCATATGACGTCCTCGGCTTTGTGGGGGGATATCTGAATGATGCCTGCAGCTAGAGGCAACATTCAGATATCCTTTTGTTGTGCCGGTTCCGCCGCTTGATCGTTCTTATAGACGGTGGGAGGGGACATCCCCCCCTCCCGCCGCCATCCGGTGCTTCTCCGGGCTCTCTCGTGCCATCGGGGACCCGGAGAGAATCGTCCGGAGCCGGTGGTGGGTCACGTGACGAGCATAGAGATGACTGGTGACCAGATGGTCACCAGTCATCTCTATGACCGTCAGAGGCCCGGGCGCGATGTGATGACGTCACGCCCGGGTCCTCAGATGTAAACAAAGCCGCCATTGCGGCTAGTAAGTATGAGATCAGTGAAAAAAAAATCACGATCTCATGCTTTCCAGCCTGGAGGAGAGATGTGGAGTCTTATTGACCCTGCATCTCTCAATAAAGAGGACCTGTCACACACATTCCTATTACAAGGGATGTTTACATTCCTTGTAATAGGAATAAAAGTGATCAAAAAAAAAATGTTAAATAAGTGTAAAAAAATAAATAAGTAAAATAAAATTAAAAATTAAAACGCCCCTGTCCCCGGTAGTTCGCGATCAGAAGCGAACGCACACGCAAGTCCCGCCCACATATGTAAACGCCGTTCAAACCACATATGTGAGGTATCGCCGCGTGCATTAGGGCACGTGCAACAATTCTAGCACTAGACCTCCTCTGTAACTCTAACCTGGTAACCTGTAAAAAAAATGTAAAACGTCGCCTATGGAGATGAAGTACCGAAGTTTGGCGCCATTCCATGAGTGTGCGCAATTTTAAAGCGTGACATGTTAGATATCTATTTACTCGGCGGAACATCATCTTTCATATTTTCCCCAAAAATAGGGCTAACTTTATTGTTTTGTTATTTTTTAATTCATGAAACCATTTTTTTCCCAAAAATAGGCGTTTGAAAAATGATTGCGCAAATACCGTGCAAGAAAAAAAGTTGCAATGACCGTCATTTTATTCCCTAGGGTGTCTGCTAAAAAAACATATATAATGTTTGGGGGTTCTGAGTAATTTTCCAGCAAAAGAATAATGATTTGTACATGTAGGAGAGAAGTGCCAGAATAGGCCCGGTATTGAGGTGGTAAAAAAAGCCCGGTGTTGAAGTGGTTAAAATTAGCACTTTAGATTTCTCCCATAGACTTTTACAGGGTGTTCCGCGGCTTTTCGAATTTGCCGCGAACACCCCAAATTGTTCGCTGTTCGGCGAACATGCGAACAGGCAATGTTCGAGTCGAACATGAGTTTGACTCAAACTCGAAGCTCATCCCTACTGGTCACTGGTGGTCACGTAATTTGTAGTCTTAAAACCTAATTATTTAATATGGGAAATGTGTGCGCGCAGCCGCAGTGCCGGTTTACAAATGCACCAAAAGAAGGTCTGCATGAAAACTGTTTAACAGCGCCATACCTGGTGCCCAAGTGAGGATACAAGTTAAAAACATTTAAGTGTGATCAGGTATTGTATATATGATATGCCCTAACACCATGTAGTACCGCTATAACAATGAAAATCTCATGGCATGACTTTCTTGGTGATTGAAAAATAAAATTACGTTTTAATTATATTTAGACATATAAAAATTATCCGGGGGGGGGCGTGGCTTGGCGCGCAACAGAGATGGCAGCCTGCTAGAGGAGTTTCGGAGGACACGCGGCAGTAACCCGTCTTTTGGCACAATCTACCCCCGATAATGAGCAAGCTGAACTACCGGACACCCCACACCCGATCCCGACGATCATCGGCGGCTTACAAGGGACGGAACATATCTGAAATCTTCAAATCTCAATCCCTCTCTTGGTCTGGAGGCTCCGGATCCAAGATGGCACCGACGCGAGCCTCAGAGGACTTTAGTGAAGATTCCCAATCTGCTCCTGAGGATAACAGTAGGGGACCTCCACACCCTAATCTCCCCCTGACCTATGCTGACATGCCCATAATAGCGGCGGATATAAAATCCTCCTTTTCAGCTGCGATCACTGACCTTAAGTCCAGCTTACTGGTGCTAAACGATCGCATGGCCACAGAGGAAACAGCCGGTAAATACAGGGAGAAAGCCATCCATAGACTGGACAGGTTAACAGCCTCCCACTCCAACCATTTTATTGAAATGAACCTGCACCTGGAAGACCTCGATAATAGGGGGAGAAGGAACAATATTAGGGTGAGGGGGATCCCCGAATCTGTGGACAATGATCAAATTATCCCAGCCTTACAGAGGGTGTTTAATAGCTTACTGGAGAGATCTGAAGACACTCATATTGAGTTTGTCAGAGCTCATAGGGCCCTGAGAGCACGCGACCCTGACACCATGCCTCCACGTGATGTTATCTGCTGCTTACAGAGCTTTACACTGAAGGAGAAAATAATGCAGAAGGCGCGCAGAAATGACCAGATTATATTTAATGGAGAGACTATAATGCTTTTTCATGACTTGTCCCAAATAACCTTCAGAAATCGCAGGGCTCTGCGTCCCCTCCTTGACAAGCTCAGTGAAAAGGACCTACGCTACACGTGGCGCTTCCCATTCGCTCTACTTGTGACCCACAATGGCAGACAACACTCCCTGCGCTCCCCCGAAGGCCTGACAGAGTTCTGTAGTGCCTTACACCTAGGTAATGTTGATCTCCCAGAATGGTACCAGGAATTCCACCTTTCACCTCCAGAGAGGAGCCCACCCTGCTCGCCCTTTCATTCCTCTGACAAGAGACAAAAAAAACTAAAACACAACCGGCAAGGAGGATCGGTGGCAGGTACTCCAAATAATAACAGGGCACACTCATCCAGGGCCCCGAATGATGCATATTAACTTGCTTCAGCTTAGTATCATACCACAGATACTGAGACCTGAGTGTGCAGCTCGGTCCTCAGCTCAGAAAAGTTAGTACCTATGTTCAGTTATTCTCTCTTTTGTGTTTGGGAACTTATCTATTTTTGATCATTAGCCCACTTAGAGCTTGACTATGCACCTCTGCACATGGATCCTTATAATGCAGCTCCTCAATGACATTGTCGATCACCTGTTCAATGCCCCGTGCACGTATTTAACTTTACAAGTTGGGGTTTACAACTATTACCACATTCATTGGGTTGACCTTATTCCACATGGCCCTATCATAGCAGCATTACATATTGCCTCTTGTTATATGCAATGGATACAGAACTGATGCTGGGATATTCTGTCTTAACCTACACACTTAACTGATTTCCCACTACCTATTTTACTCCCATGTCCTGGATCTCGTGTCCCAAATGCACAGATACAATTAATGACATTTAATGTGATAAAAAGGTCTGAGTCATGTTTTTCTATCTCTCCTATAGCCCTGCAGTGTATCACCTTGGAGACAATTCCTTGGACAGGTTGTATGAGAAGGTTTTAACTGCAGAGACCTGAATATAGGCCTCATCTCAACTCGCATTTAGGTTAGGGTGACCAGACGTCCCCCGTTTTCCGGGGACAGTCCCTGAATTGAAGACATGGTCCCCAGAGCCTGTCTGTCCCCAGATCTGTCCCCGGATTGGAGGGTGTGTGTGCCCACGGGCCGCGGGATCTCCCTGAGGCTAACCACTAGTAGTTCTCTTCCTGACTGTATACAGAGGAGAGGGGAGGAGCCTCTGACCTGGGCAGCTATCGGCAACAGTGTGCAAGCACAGCGACTCACTTGTACACTGAAGAGTGATGCCATTACATGCCCCGGGTCAGAGGTCCCTCCCCTCTCCTCTGTATACAGTCAGGAAGAGAATATAGTTTCTGGATCCATGCAGCAGAGCTGTGTCAGTCAGGAGTCAGCAGGGAGGAGGAGGAGGAGGAGGGGGAGCCGGGCAACAGAGGTAAACAGACTGGGCACAGGGCACATTCTTTAAAGTGGCCAGGGCATGGCATGGGCAGAAGGAGTACCTACCCCGGGAGTGGGCTTAATCTTTATTGAGAAGGGCGCTGGGAATTTCAGCATTCTCCTCCTCACTGAACGGGCAGACTGTCCCGCTGCAACTCTCTTGTCACGCTGCCCCCTCCTGTCTCACTTCTCCCCTCCTGTCCCGCTGCCCCCCTCCTGTCCCGCTGCCCCCCTCCTGTCCAGCTTCCCCCCTCCTGTCCAGCTTCCCCCCTCCTGTCCCACTGCTCCCCTTCTGTAACGCTGCCATCCTCCTGTCTCACTGCACCTTCCTGTAACACTGCCCCCTTTCTGTCCCTCTGCCCACCTCCTGTGATGCACTGTCAATCTGCCCCCCAGTTAGTCCAGAGACCAATGAGCCACAATTGACTGGCAGGGGCAGCCCCACCCCCCATATGTCTTGTGTTTTCACCCTAGCAGTGCATAGTCTGCTCAGAGTGTTGATGGTGAAGTCTGTATGAGTCCTGGAATGGGGGAGGATTCACCTGCATGAGGAATCCAGGGATCCGGTGAGTCCAATAATGGGGAGGATCTGTCTGTCTGCACACATTACAATCTGCATAGGGTCATATGACTGCTCTGTCTATGACTCGCACTCACATACACAGTACATACACACGCACACATATTCTCACAAACATGTACACATACATAAATACAAACACACATGCCCATACATACATAGGATGCTCCAATCATGCCTTAGAGTGCCAGGATTGGGACACTCCTCTCCTGCACATACTACCCACTGCCATACACTCCACACTCTTCTCCTGCAAATACTACCCACTGCCATACACTCCACACTCCTTTCCTGCACATACTACCCACCGCCATGCACTCCTCTCCTGCACATACTATCCACCGCCATACACTCCACACCCCTCTCCTGTACATACTACCCACTGCCATACACTCCACACTCCTCTTCTGCAAATACTACCCACTGCCATACCCTCCACACTCCTCTCCTACAAATACTACCCACAAATACTACCCACAGCCATACACTCCACACTCTTCTCCTGCACATACTACCCACCGCCATGCACTCCTCTCCTGCATATACTACCCACCGCCATACACTCTACACCCCTCTCCTGTACATACTACCCACCGCCATACACTCCACACCCCTCTCCTGCAAATACTACCCACCGCTATACACTCCACACCCCTCTCCTGTACATAATACTCACCGCCATACACTCCGCTCTATACAGTCACAATTTAACATTACCAAATTCTGCATTGCTGGGCACTGGTGAGGCTGCATTGCTAGGCACTGGTGAGGCTGCATAGATTGGCACAGCTGGACCCTGCATTCTTTATGTAGTGCACTCCCGAACTCTGCACTCTGACAGTTTTTTCTCTGTCTTATCTTCATAGCGTTTGGTAGTCATATCTCAAAAAAATTCTAAGCAGTATCTTTTTTTAATCTTTATGGACGAAATGTGAGAAATACCTTACATATCATACAATCATTCCATAAACACATACACTGCATATATCATTTGAGGATAATATGCTTATAAAATAGTTTACCATTTGCCAATAAAAAAAAATGTCCCCGGATTTCATTTTAAAAATCTGGTCACCTTTATTTAGGTGTAATAAGGTGACTGCGTCACAAGAGTGCGCTAGCTGACTGTTACTTCATTTTTATATGATTTTGTCAGATTTTACATTGTTTTATTTTTTATTTTTGTGCTCTATGTTTCATGTTCATGTTTTTACTTATGTACCTATGAGGGAAGACTGCACCCTGTTTTTGGTTTCCCTGACCCTACTATGCATAATGAAAGCTACTTACTCTCTCTAGAAATACTTTATTAATACGGTTGCTTAGGACAGATTGTTCTCACCCCACCCCCAATTCCTCGTTGTTTGGTAACTCAACTATACTATTCTAAGCACTTATGTGTTAAAATACTATGCTTGAACATTATTATTAGCAGTCTAACATGGCCGCGGCTCCCCCCCCCTCTCCATTTCCACGGTTTATCTCTTTTTCTAAAAAGAGTGGTCAACTTGGGCTGCCACCCCTGACCGCATCCTTCCATCATCCCACAGAGTGCGTCTTGTGGGGATACTTGATTCTCACAGGACACACTACTAAAAACCTTTATAGATAGTCTAATGCCGCGTACACACAACCGTTTTTCATGACGAGAAAAATGCCATTTTTTTATTTGGTCATTAAAAACGATCGTGTGTGGGCTCCAGAGCATTTTTCACGACGTGAAAAATGGCCATTAAAAATTTGGTACATGCTCTAATTTTTTTCGCCGTTTTTCACGTCGTCGTTTTTCTCATCATGAAAAATGGCCGTGTGTAGGCTTTAACGATGTGAAGAAAACGCGCATTCTCAGAAGCAAGCGATGAGACGGGAGCACTCGTTCTGGTAAAACTAGCATTTGTAATGGAGATAGCACATTTGTCGCGCTGTAATGGACTGAAGAGCACGAGGCTGAAAAGCGCGAATCGTCTCTCACCTAACTTTACTAACACAAGGATCAGCAAAAGCAGCCCAAAGTGTGGCGCCATCTGAATGGTACTTCCCCTTTATAGTGCCGTTGTACATTTCGTATGTCACTGCGCTTTGCTCAAGCATTTTTTTTCATGATAGTGTGTAGGCAAAGCAGGCTTGAGAAGAATCACGTCGAGAAAAACTTCGTTTTTTTCAATGACATTAAAAACGGTCGTGTGTACGCGGCATTACTATTTCAAAACTCCTTATTTTTTCTTCACCTTATATTGTTTCTAATCACCTACCTTTCTATAATAGTAGTTGTACATATTTAACTGGATACTCAACATCGCTGTATAAACTGTCTTTTAAGATTCTCTTTCTTTTAAATGTTGTGTGGGGGGGTTAACTCGGTAGCGGGTGTGTGTGACCCCCTGGTTGGGCTCCCCACACAAAAACAGGCCCAGCAGACGGAGGTTGTGGTTTTCAAGATCAAAAGGTGCGGTTTATTTCTCTATTTACAGTGACAAAAACACAGCAAAGCAAAAAGAAACATAAACAAAATAAATCCTGGTCAGCTTGACCTCTGACTAAACATGCAGGTTTCCCTAACTAACAACTGGGATCAGCCTGGTGCTGTCCTAGTCCCTAAGTCCCTGGTTTAGTAAGTGTCCAAACAAATAGCCACACAGGCTTTGTCTCACCGCACAGGGGTTCACTCTCCCTAGACAGTCCACACAGGTCTGGTTCCAGGCATGAGCAAACACCTAATGAATCTGGGAGTTTTTATAGAGGCCTTAAACGAGCTGACAAGCTTCAGCTGGTCTCATCAACTCCCTGCCTGCACGACGCCCAGCACTCTCCCTAGAGGTATGAATCATCCATGAGCCCACTAGCCTCAGCTGGGCTTCATCAACTCTCTCCCTAGTTGTATAAGTCGGCATAAAGCCTGAATCTGGGAGAAATATACCTACCCCCCTGGATGCAACCAGGTGACTTTACCTTCCTGCTGTCACAGTTGTTTATAGCTCTTGATTCTCTGAATCTGCATCATGGCGTACTCCTCCTTGGGTCATAATCCCACAGTGATATCTCAGAGAGGAGATCGTCCCTGCTACGGGAGCTTAAGAAAGGTAGGCCTCATTTTGCCTTCCTCCAGGAGACACACTTCAATTCGCACAAAATACCCAGGCTCACTGATTCATTCTTTACTGAGGCATATCACGCAACTAATGACCAGACGTAATCAAAGGGGGTATCCATACTTATCAGTAGGGAGGCTCCCTTTGAACTTACTGACAAATTGACAGACCCAGATGGGAGGTTTCTCATATTCAAAGGGAAATATAATGGTAACCCCATCACTTTGGCAAATGCCTACTTTCCCAATAGGGCCCATCTGGCTTTTTGTAGACGCCTGATACAAGAGCTTGAAGGATTCAGCTCAGGATGCATTATCCTGGGAGGGGACTTCAAACTTACCCCTGGACCTATTGACCGACACCTCCACAGGTAAATCGCACATAACGTATAAGATACTGAAAAGTATCAAAAAGTCGCTAAATTCTCTACACCTCCTAGACTCATGGCGGTTCCTTCATTCGGAACACCGGGATTTCACATTCTATTCGGCTCCCCACGCTAAATACTCTAGAATAGACTACCTATTTATATCCCGTAGAGATCTGCATCTTGTTTCTGTAGCAGAAATAGAAATCCAGTCTCTTTCAGACTACGCACCCATTTCACTCACGCTGATGCCTAAAGATCCCAAAACAAAATCCTCTACATAGAGATAAAACTCATCATTGTTGTCAGACCCCGAACTACTACCTAAAATGACATCTCTCCTGAGGACATTTTTCACACACAATTCATCGCACGGATCGCATGGATCCTCTGACGGTATGGGAGGCCCATAAGTGTTCTATCAGGGGAGAGTTGATTAAGATGGGAACACAGCGCAAGAAGGAAAGGGAGAAAGACATAATCAAGTTGACAGATAAAATATCCAAACTTGAGACCCAACACAAACATTCTTTGTCGACGCGAGTAGCCACTGAATTGCTAGATACCAGGAAAATACTCCAACAAACCCTAGATGCCACTACTAAACGATTACTATTCTTTAAGAAAAAAAATTACTATGAATACGGAGATAAAACGGGTAAATTTCTCGCCAGAGCCTTGAGAGGTCCACGTTTCAAAAACAACATCTTAGTTATAACAAACAAGGACGGTAAACTAGATGTAACAGACAACCTCATAGCCCAACACATTCAAGACTATTATACAAACCTTTATAACTTGCTGAAGCAACGTAAACCAATAGACAGCAGGCCATACAAGATTACCTAATATCCTCCCACCTTCCTAAAGTTTCCACAACAGACAATGAACTTTTAGAACAACCCATAGACTCTATTGACGTTCAGTTGGCGATCAAGCATCTGAAAAATGGGAAAAGCCCTGGACCGGATGAATATTCATTCATATATTACAAAACATTCGTAGACATTCTAACGGCTCCCCTCACAAAAGCATTGAACTCCTTCTCAACCCCTAGGTAATGCCCCCCAACTTTCTTAGCAGCTCATATAACGGTACTGCCCAAACCGGAAAAAGACCCTATCCACTGCAATCCCTACTAAACCAGGACGTCAAGTTGATGGCAAAATAGTAGCTAATATACTAAGGCCCTTATTACACAAACTAATCGGCCCAGAGAAGCCAGGTTTTATGCCGGGTAGGGAGGCAAAAGACAACGTCACAAAATCACTCACTCAATCTCATCCATGCGGCCCATATGCGAAAAATCGAGGGCCTTCTCCTGTCCATGGACGCGGAGAAGGCCTTCGATAGAGTAGCATGGGACTTCATGTTGGAAACTTGTAAATTTATAGGCCTTGGGACTCACATGATGTCTTGGATTTCCGCGCTATACTGGAATCTATCGGCAAGACTCCGTATTAACAGATCCTTGTCGGACACGGTTCTTATTTACAATGGCACCAGACAGGGGTGTCCCCTGTTGCCACTTATTTTTATAATCTTGCTTGAACCGTTTATCAGACGAGTGATGTTAAACCCAGACATCAGTGGATTCCATGTCGCAAATTCCGAATACGCGGATGCCCTATTATTCTTCTTAACAAAACTTCACACATCCCTCCCAAACCTGACACAGGAATTCTCTTGTTATGGCTACATCTCAAATTTGAAAATCAATTACTCTAAATCAGAAGTGATGAACATAACCTTACCGGAACAAACCCTAAAACTGGTACAGGCTAGTTGCCCCTTCAAATGGGAAAAAAAGGCACTCAAATATCTGGGGGTGTGGCTAACTCCTACAATCTCTCAGGTATATGAGAACAATTTCCCGCCACTTCTCAAAGCGATAGAAAAGGACCTGTCCTCCTGGCATCCCAGGAATTTTACAGGGCGACCATTTGTAAAATGTCCATTCTCCCCAGGATACTCTACTTATTTCGAACACTTCCAATAAAAATACCAGCTAGTTTTTTCAAACACTTACAATCAATTCAAGTCCAATTCGTTTGGGCTCACAAAACGTCCGTGAATTAAACACTCCCTATTGACAAGACCTAAAGATAAGGGTGGGATGGGCTTGCCCGACTTCAAGAAATATTATTTTGCATCCCACGTCACGAGAATCATAGATTGGCATTGCCATGCAGATCTCAAGGATTGGGTCTCCTTGGAGGAAGAGATGAGTCCTATACCATTGAAATTTTCCTCATGGCTACCGGGATCCAAATCCCGCCTTCTCCACATCCCTGAGCCCACTTAGCCCACTATGTAACAATCCAGATTTTCCCCCAGGAGAAGGCAATAGCTTGTTAAGGCGCTGTAACTCAAACGCCACATTCTTTGCGAAACACTGCTTTGCAGATACAAAGATAAAGGAATTTCGCACACTCACACTAGATAATAACCTGACACACTTGCCACTACAGACCTATTTACAGATCCATAGCTATGTCAATAATATATGCCACAGAACTCACCTCACTAGACAACTGAAAGAATTTGAATCAGTGTGCCTGGAGGGAGAACACACACAAAAAGCCACCTCTTTATCGTATGCCTGGTTGCAGAGCTCGGAGAATTATCCTGCAGACAGATTCAGAGAACATTGGTCAAGAAACCTCGGTGTAGAATTAACTGATAGACTATGGCAAAAAGCTTGTATGATGGCACATTAGATCTCTCTCAGCACTAGAACGCGGGAAACGGCCTATAAATTGCTCACACAGTGGTATGCTATTCCTGGCAAGTTGCACAGATGGTACCCCCAGACCTCTGAATTGTGCTGGCGATGCCAGAAGTATGTGGGCACCCTCATCCACATCTGGTGGCAGTGTCCCATGATTGCAAGATACTGGAAGGAGGTAAAGGATATCATAAAACTCATAAAAATATCATAAAACTCATCACAGAAACCAAACTGAAATTGGATGCGGCGTGCTGTCTACTCCATGTTACCACATTTCCGTATCAGAGGTACAAGACCTCACTGTCTAAGCACCTGCTTAATGTTGCTAAATCTCTTGTGCCCCTATTCTGGAAATCAACCAACTCCCCGTCAATCAAAGATTGGCTATTCCGCATTACTGACATATGTGACATGGAGGAGACTATAGCTCAGTCCAATGACGCAATTGAACGCTATCATAAAACATGGTCTCCATGTTTGCCTTCCGGTATTCACAGAAGTATGAAGACCTGAGCGGCACCACATAGAATTGATCTTTCTTCAGCCCTCGCTGATAACTATCTCATATTGCCATACTGTCACGTACCGTAGCGGAGCCCAACATGCAGGGAGCGGCCTCTCGTAAAGCCTCTGGCTCAAGAACCCCTGGTAGAGTAGACAGGAGCTCAAGAGAACAAAGGGGCACAAGTGCCTGGCAGGTAAGCTGGTGTAGGGGGCTGATGCAGCAGAAGGGAGGTGCACTGTAGTCCACAGCAGGTTGCAGAAGCAGGGAGGTGCACTGTAGTCCAGAGCGGGTTGCAGCAGCAGGAAGGTGCGCTGTAGTCCAGAGCAGGTTGCAGCAGCAGGGAGGTGCACTGTAGTCCACAGCAGGTTGCAGCAGCAGGGAGGTGCACTGTAGTCCACAGCAGGTTGCAGCAGCAGGGAGGTGCACTGTAGTCCACAGCAGGTTGCAGGAGCAGGGAGGTGCACTGTAGTTCACAGCAGGTTGCAGGAACAGGGTACAAAGAATAGTCAAGTCCAGGCCGGGTCAGTTCATCAGGTGGGCAGCAATCAAGTTTAGAGGTAATCAGGAACATAGTCAAGACAAGCCGGAATCAAGACGGGCAGCAATCAGGGGTAGTCAAAGGTGAGCCGGGTCAGATAACAAGTTTCAAAGATCAGGAGTTCAGGTAGCAGGGGTCTCAGGAACGCTGTAGACCGGAAAGCAAGGCAGCAGAGTGTCTGACTTGTTTAAATAGCCTATTCTGCCGCCAAACGCTGTCACATGCGCCGAACGGTTCTTCCGTTCACAGGCATTCCCCTGACACTGCTGTTGCTAGGCAGATTACAAAAACGTCTTTCCTGACATTGCCCCCCCAAGGGGCAGCCTCCGGATGCCCAACTGGGCCATCTTGTTTGGGTGAGATCTTTTAAAGTCCCGAATCAGTCTTTCAGCATGGACATTAGTTTCTGGTTCCCATGAATTCTCCTCCGGGCCGTAGCCCTTCCACTTCACCAGGTACTGAACCTGGTTACGTCTTTTCCTGCAATCCAGGATGGACTCCACTTCGAACTCCTCCTCCCCATTGATGAGCACTGGTTCAGGGGAACCGGTGTTCCTGTTGGTGAAAGGATCCGGGACTGCGGGTTTGAGCAAGGCCACATGAAAAACTGGGTGTATCCGGAAAGACTCTGGTAATTTTAATTCATAGGCCACCTCATTGATCTTCCTAGTTACTTGAAAGGGACCCACAAACTTAAGACCCAATTTCTTAGATGGGCATGCCAGTTTCAAATTCAGGGTAGAAAGCCAGACTTGGTCCCCAAGTGCTATGTTGAGCTCCCCTCTCCTCCCCCTGTCAAACACTTCCTTGTTGTATTCATGAGTTTTAGTCATTGTCTCCTGAAGTAGGTTATTAGTTGTGAAAAAGTTCAGGGTTTCTTGAGCAGCTGGTACTGTACATTCCGGGACATTGTTGGACTAAAACAAAGGGTGGAAACCATAGTTCGAAAAGAACGGGGACTGTTTGGTGGAGGAGTGAACAGAGTTATTATAAGCGAACTCAGCAAGGGGTAATAGGGAAGCCCAATCATCCTGGAAGAAGCTTGAGAAACAGCGCAGATACTGCTCGAGTGTTTGATTTGTACGCTCTGTCTGACCGTTGGTCTGGGGGTGATGTGCAGAAGAAAAGAAAAAGTCAATCTTCAGGGATCCGCATAGTGCTTTCCAGAACCTTGACGTAAACTGCACCCTCCGATCAGATGTGATGTTTGCAGGTATGCCGTGGAGCCTTACTATCTCCTTGATGAAAATGTTTGCAGTCTCGGAGGCAGAGGGTGTACCCATCATAGGCAGGAAGTGTGCCATCTTAGAGAGCCTATCAACTACCATGAAGATGGTGGTGTAATCTTCTGAGGGAGGTAGCTCGACGATAAAATCCATAGAGATCATCCTCCATGGTCTCTCTGGAACAGGTAGTGACTTCAACAGCCCCCAGGCCCTGGTCTTGCTGCCCTTGTTTTGAATACAAGTGGTGCAAGACTCCACATAGCTTCTGCAATCTTGAAGTAGCTGCGGCCACCAAAATGTATGCTGGAGGAGCTCGGAAGTCTTGTGAACACTGAAGTGGCCGGCCAGTTGGTGATCATGACAGGACTTAAGAACCGCTACCCGTAGTTGCTGGGGCACAAACATATTGTCCTTATTCCAAAATAGATCATCCCTTAACTGTAGGGCAAGGTCTGATGGGTGAGGGGTTGCTGAAGAAGCCTGTCTGATTTGGGACAAGAGATCTCCCTGCAGCATGAGAAAGTTTCCGGGGGCTAGGATGGTGTCTGGAGATGAGAGGACTTCAGGTTCATTAAATATCCGGGAAAGTGCGTCCGGTTTGGTGTTCTTTGACCCCGGTCTGTAGGTAATATGAAACAAGAATCGGGTAAAAAAGAGTGCCCACCTGGCCTGGCGTGGTCTTAGTCTCTTGGCGACTTTCAGGTATTCGAGATTCTTATGGTCTGTGTAAATCAAGATAGGATGTGCCGCTCCCTCCAGGAGGTAACGCCACTCCTCGAGTGCAGATTTAATTGCGAGAAGTTCCCTGTCCCCGACGTCGTCATTCCTCTCAGCTTCCGATAACTTACGGGAATAGAATGCAACCGGGTGCATTAGAGCTTTGGGTCCCTGTCTCTGAGAAAGCACCGCTCCAACTGCTACCTCCTCTAGGCATCCACTTCCAAGATGTAGGGTAAAGCCGGATTGGGGTGCTTCAAGACAGAGGCTGAAATTAACAGGTCCTTTAGGGTGGTGTAAGCGGCCTGAGCTTCAGGGGACCAGTGGAACCGGGTGCCTTGTCTGGTTAGACTCGTGATGGGGGAAATGATGGTGGAGAATCCCTTTATAAACTTCTGATAGAAGTTTGCGAACCGCACAAAACGCTGAATCCCCTTCTTATCGGTGGGGGCTGGCCAGTCCAAGATGGCAGTGACTTTCTGGGGGTCCATCTTAACGCCTTCCACCGAGATGATCAATCCTAGGAACTGGATACTCTGTCGTTCAAACTCGCACTTTTCGGGTTTAGCGTACAAGCCATGTTGGCGAAGCCGAGTTAGTACCATCCTGACATGCTCTTGGTGATTAGGCAAGGAAGAGGAAAAGATCAGAATGTCGTCTAGATAGATTATGACGAATAGGTCTAAGTAGTCTCTGAAGATGTCATTAACGAAGTGTTGTAATGTGGCGGGGGCGTTGCAAAGGCCGAAGGGCATGACCAGATATTCAAAGTGCCCAAATCTGGTACGGAACGCAGTCTTCCACTCGTCGCCACTTCGAATGTGGTCTAGGTTATAGGCCCCGCGAAGGTCCAGCTTGGTAAAGATTACTGCAGCTCCGAGTCTTTGGAACAGTTCGGGCACCAAAGGAAGGGGGTACCTGTTTTTAATTGTAATCTTGTTTAAGTCTCGGTAATCTATGCAGGGGCGTAGAGAGTGATCCTTCTTCTCTACAAAGAATATTCCAGCTCCTGCAGGAGAGGTGGAAGGGCGTATGAATCCCTTCTTCAGGTTATCGTCTAGGTAAGTCTTTAAGGTTCCAAGCTCCAGTTCAGACAAGGGAAAGATCCTCCCAAAAGGAATCTCTGCCCCAGGAAGGAGTTCAATTGGGCAGTCATAGGGCCTATGTGGGGGTAGAGTCTCTGCGCCATTTTTACTGAAAACATCCAGAAAACTGTTGTAGACCGAGCTGACGGTTCTCAACATCCGTTTCCAGGCACAGTAAAGGAGACGGGGTATCGGTAGTTTCCTGTAGACAGTGTTGGAGGCAGTAGGAAGAAAGGAAACGGATTCTTCCAGAGTTCCAATCGATTTGTGGATTGTGGGATCTCAGCCATGGCATTCCCAAAAGGATTGGGAATAGAGGGGATTCGATAATGTCCAGGCAGAGTAGTTCCTGATGGTTGTTAGCAATGGTGGTATTCAAGGGAACTGTTTCTTGTGTGACAGGGCCAGATCTAATAGCCGATCCATCGGCTAAATGGACAGAAAGTACCTTGGATCTGGGTCGTAGCGGAACTTGGTGTTTTATGGCAAAGGATAAGTCCATGAAGCCGCTGCAAGCACCGGAGTCAATAATGGTGGGTGCCTGAATATTCCCTCCTGGAAGCTGTAGAGAAATGGAGATTGCCAGGTGAGTGGTATTGTTAAGCAGGGTAGATGAGATAGTAGAGGAGAGGTAAGAGCACTTACGGAGCAAGTCCTCACATAATGTCCCGGTTCCCCACAGTAGAGGCAGAGGTTATCAGCCCGTCGACACTCCTCGGGAGTGAGTGAAGGTCGGAGCAGCCCCAGTTTCATCGGTTCGGATGTATCGACAGAGGTGCGTACAGGAGTCGGAGGAGCGGAGTGAGGAGAGTTGGGCACACGTGGTAACATCCACACCGGGCGAGAGGGCCCCCGATGTTCGCTCGGCTCTTCGTTCTCTCAACCGTCTATCTATCTGAATGGACTGGAGGATTAAGGCATCAAGCGTGGCTGGTATGCCGATCCGGGCTAGCTCATCCTTTAGGGGTTCAGAGAGACCCATGCGAAACTGGTGTCGCAGAGCAGCGTCGTTCCAATTGGTATCGGAACTCCAACGCCTGAATTCTGACACATAGTCCTCCACTGCCCTACGACCCTGCTGCAGTGAACATAGTGCTGCTTCTGCGGTGGCTGCTAGTTGCGGGTCCTCATAGAGGAGGTCCATTGCCTGGAAGAAGGTGCTCAAGAGGTTGAGACAGACGTCCTTATGTTCCAGAAGACGGTGGGCCCATGTCTGAGGTTCACCTGACAGCAGAGCAATAACAAAGCCCACCTTGGTGGATTCAAGGGAGAAGGTCCTGGGCTGTAGAGCAAAAAAAAGTTTGCAAGCATTGCGGAAAGCTCTATACTTGCTGCGGTCCCCAGAAAACCTCTCCGGAGTGGGAACCCTGGGTTCAGGCGGCATCATCACAACTGAAGGTGCAGGAGAGGCTCCAGATGAGCCAGAGGCCGTGGTAGACAGGGTCTGGACCCGCTCCTCCAAATGGGTATAGCCTTCCTGCAGGTTTCTGACTGCCGTGGTAAGTCCATCCAGGTAACGGCATAAGTCCTCCATGGCTGTCTGGTACTGTCACGTACCTGGTAGCGGAGCCCAACGTGCAGGGAGCGGCCTCTCGTAAGCCTCTGGCTCAAGAACCCCTGGTAGAGTAGACAGGAGCTCAAGAGAACAAAGGGGCACAAGTGCCTGGCTGGTAAGCTGGTGTAGGGGGCTGATGCAGCAGCAGGGAGGTGCACTGTAGTCCACAGCAGGTTGTAGCAGCAGGGAGATGCGCTGTAGTCCAGAGCGGGTTGCAGCAGCGGGGAGGTGCACTGTAGTCCAGAGCAGGTTGCAGGAATAGGGTACAAAGAATAGTCAAGTCCAGGCCGGGTCAGTTCATCAGGCGGGCAGCAATCAAGTTTAAAGGGTAATCAGGAACGTAGTCAAGACAAGCCGGAATCAGGTCGGGCAGCAATCAGGGGTAGTCAAAGGTGAGCCGGGTCAGATAACAAGTTTCAAAGATCAAGAGTTCAGGTAGCAGGGGTCTCAGGAACGCTGTAGACCAGACAGCAAGGCAGCAGAGCGTCTGACTTATTTAAATAGCCTATTCTGGTGCCAAACGCGCATGCACCGAACGGTTCTTCCGTGCACAGGCATTCCCCTGACACTGCTGTTGCTAGGCAGATTACAAAAACGTCTTTCCTGACACATACATTACAGAGGATACCAGGGATGGATTGGCCATAGGGACTACCGGGAGTTTCCCGGTGGGCCGATGGCTCAGTGGGTTGTTTAAAAAAAAAAAAAAAGAAAACATTTTTTTTTTCTAATTTTTTTGGGCCGTTTTTTTATGCAGTTTGGCGGCAGCGAGAGCGTGGCAGCAAACAGCGGCCCACAAAAAAAAAAATATATATATTTTTTGTGGCCCGTTTTTTATGCAGTTCGGCGGCAGCGGGAGCGTGGCAGCAAACAGCGGCTGGGATTCGGGAAAGGTGGCCAGCGAGGAGGGCAGTTGGATTTAAAATTCCGGAGGAGGGAGAAGAGCTCCACCCCCTCCCTGACCACCGAAGAGGCAAACAGTAGCGAGCGCGGCCACCCCGGCGCTCCCAGAACCTCGATTCCTCCACCTCCTCTCTGCTCCAGGAACCCTGCGGCCTGGGCCGGAGGGCAGGCTGACTGGGAGCCCGGAGGAAGAGAACATGCGCCACTGTAAGGAGCAGAGCAGTGAGAGCACCCCCCGGATCAAGAGGGAGACTCGTCTGCTGGCCATCAGGTACCTGGCATCTTACACAAACATGCCAGAACACTGAGACAGTAGGGAAGTGAGCAGAGGAGGGACTGCAGAAAGGGACAGTGCTATGTGGTCGGTCTCAGCCCTCCCCTCTGTCTCTCAGACCCCCCTCTGTCTCTCAGCTCTCCTCCTCTGTCTCTCAGCTCTCCTCCTCTGTCTCTCAGCTCTCCTCCTCTGTCTCTCAGCTCTCCTCCTCTGTCTCTCAGCTCTCCTCCTCTGTCTCTCAGCTCTCCTCCTCTGTCTCTCAGCTCTCCTCCTCTGTCTCTCAGCTCTCCTCCTCTGTCTCTCAGCTCTCCTCCTCTGTCTCTCAGCTCCCCCCTCTGTCTCATTCACTCCCTGACTCTTAGGCTGCTTTCACACTGGGGCGGGCATTGACGGTAAAACGATGTTCATTTTAGCAGCACTTTACTGTCGTTTTAGCTGTGCTATTCGACTTCTAGCAGGTGCTTTTAACCCCGGCTAGCAGCCAAATTAAAGGTTAAATGCGGCCGTTTAGCGCTGCTGCTGAAGTGCTTTGCAGGTGCTTCAGCAGCGGTGTCCATTCATTTCAATGGGCAGGAGCGGTGTGTACACCACTCCTCCACCGCCCCAAAGATGCTGCTTGGAGGACTTTTTTAACGCCCTGGCAGCGCCCAAGTGTGAAAGCACTCGGACCCTCACACTGGGAGGCGTTTTTCAGGCACTTTACAGGCGCTATTTTTAGCCCAAAAGCGCCTGAAAAACGCCTCAGTGTGAAAGGGGTCCTACACTCACCCCCTCTCTTTTACACTCACTCCCTCTCTCTTACACTCACCCCCTCTCTCACCCACCCCCTCTCACCCCCTTTTCATCAACCCTCTCTCTCTCTCTCTCTCTCATTCCCCTCTCTCTCAACCTCTCATGGCCTTTTGGTGGGCGTGATTTTTTGGGGGGTGGGGGGCAGCATTTTATTAAATTAAAGTGGGCCGGTCTGGATGAAGTCCAGGGCCAAATTTTTGTCCCAGTCCAGCCCTGGAGGATACCCATTACTACACCGAGAGTCGGGCAGCAACTACAGACAGATCAGTTTCACCTAGCTATTGGGGGCGTGATCCCTTCTCTTTCTACAATCACACTGTCGCATTAAGATGATTAGATGCTACATACTTCTTAAGAACAGTACATATGTTCAGTTTTCCCTTATCGTCTTTCAGGACAGCACATGAGAGAGTGGCTCCACCCACTAGGAAACAGGAAACACCAACACCACCACATTTTAAAAGAAGGCTTCTCCCCACAGCTCATCAGTTTTTGTGTTTCCTCCGGCAAGGGAACACCTAGTAGGAGTCAGGTCTCTTAAGGTGCTGTCCTGAGAGGCCAGGCTTCCTACCCCACCATACCTTTTTCTCCTAGAGAGAGTCTGATCCTCCCACACCGCGCCAAGGGTAGCTGGTAAGTGCACTCCTTCCCTTTTTTCAGCTCAGAGGAGCGGGACTGTTCCTGGAGCCGCTCCTTCAGCGGCGGCAGCCGTTCGCAGGGTTTTTTTGAACCGCATGTCGGCGTTACAGGCCGTCGCCATCTTTGTGGTGGCAGAATAGAGACTTGGCCAGCCGGAAGTGGAGGTATCCGGCAAGGGGCGGCACTGGGAACAGGCGCAGCGTCATTCCCGGCTGAATTTGCGCAGCGGGAGAGGGGAGGAGTGGTCCTGGTGCCTATATTTCGGTTCCCGTCCGGCGCAGTGGCATCTATGTACTCCGGAACCATCGTTTGAAGCCACAGAACGAGCGCTGCTCCACGATGGATTCTGTGACAGCAGCAAGTGGGACAGGCACCAGCAAGGCCCAGGTAAGGGGGGTATGTGGGATCTACCCTGTATACTGTAGGTGCCTCTCTCCTTCCATGTTTTCCCCCTGGTGGCTAGGGCCTGTCTGGGCACAGGGTGTTGGCTGTTATACTACCTGTGCACCTGTGGTGAGCCCATTAGGAGGCAGGTTTGACTCACTGGGATGCTGGTGTTTTCTCTTTTTGTCTTTTTTGTGGCAAAGCTCTGACCCTCCTATGAAAAAGAGATGTCCCTCACGTAAAACAAAGTTACCAGAGGGCTGGAAGAACGCTTTATGCCAAGTTTTCATTGACTCCTTAGTGAAGGAAGAAGCTTCTTCTGCATGCAGCGATTTAATCGCATCGGTTAAGAAAGAGCTAGATGCTACCATACAATCTTTTCACTCTTCTCTTGCAACACCATTCCTGAGTCAGCCAACTACCTCAGGATCCTCTCAGGGCTCACAATGAATCCCAGCGGTAGAGGCTGAAGCTGGCCCTCCTACCCAAGGGGAGCATTTTCCCTCTCACTCCAGGGAAGATGAGGAGGAGGAGGAGGAGGAAGAATAAGAGGCAGGTGATGCACCTTTAAGACACAAACTGTCCTTAGAGCAAGTAGACAGTCTGTTGAAAGCAGTCTATGCAACATTGGGGATAGATGAAGAAAAGAAAGAATTATCGCTGCATGACCGAATGTATGCAGGGCTTAGTGAAACAAAAAAACGCACTTGCCCTGTGCATTCAGTAATCTCAGAAGCCATTAAGAAGGAATGGGCTGATCCAGAGAAAAAAAAACTTTTTCCCAAGAGCGCATAAAAGACGCTTTCCGTTCAATGAAGACCCAGAGGCACTTTGGAACAAAATTCCAAAATTAGATGCAGCATTTTCACAAGTTTCCAGGTCAACCGACTTGGCATTTGAAGACATGGGTATACTGAAAGATCCCATGGACAAAAGGATTGATCAGCAGTAGTGATGAGCCGAACACCCCCGGGTTCGGTTCGCACCAGAACCCGCGAACGGACCGAAAGTTCGTACGAACATTAGAACCCTATTAAATACAATGGATGCGAACGTTCGAATTCTAAAGTGCTAATTATAACAACTATTATGCATGTTATTGTCCTAAAAAGGGTTTGGGAACCCGGGTTGTGCACCAGGGGACATGTATCAATGCAAAAAGAAGTTTTAAAAACTGTCGTTTTTCGGGAGCAGTCATTTTAATGATGCATAAAGTGAAAAAAAAAGTCAAATATTCCTTTAAATATCGTACCTGGGGGGTGTCTAAAGTATGCCTGTGAAGTGCCACGTGTTTCCCGTGTTTAGAACTGTCCCTGCACAAAATGACACTTCTAAAGGAAAAAAAAGCCATTTAAAACTGCTTGCGGCTTTAATGTAATGTCTGGTCCCGGTAATATGGATGAAAATCTTTAAGAAAAATGGCATAGCTACCCCATGACCCCCCCCCCCTACCCCAGCCCATTACCAGCCCCTTTGGGTCTTGTATGGATATTAAGGGGAACCCCGCACATAAAATAAAAAAGGCCCTATATACTCTGAACAGCCGTATACAGGCGGTGCATACAAGACAGGGACTGTAGGTTTGTTCTTATGTAGAATCTGTTTGTAATTTTGAACAGGTACATTGTTTAAGTGTAGCTCCAGCCCAAAAATCTATTTTTAAACTTTTTGGAAAACATAGGTAAGGGTTATCACCCCTGTAACATTTGTTTTGCTGTCTGTGCCCCTGTTCAGAACATTTCACCTCACTTTCCGTCCCAATGACAACTGTTTTTGAAATGTGGTGTTTTTCTTGAAACAAGGATTGGTGATAAAGCATCAGTACAGAGGAGACACCTTTCTCCCATATTAATTCTTACAGGAGAGAATTTTCCTTCCTAGGGGTAGATTTCCTCTCACTTCCTGTTGTCTTCTTGCGTTTGCAAGTAGGAGTCGTTTGTAAGTTGGATGTTTGAAAGTAGGGACCTGCCGTATATACTCTGCAGAAATAGGCCCCTTAGTTGTTGGTGTTGGCACAACACTGTAAGCACTCACAGTTACTCTTGGTTGGTGCTGGAACGCCCTGCTGTCAACTATTATATCAGGAATTTTAATTACATATAATTGTTGAACAGTGGTAGTAAAAATTGGGCCTTTGATGGTGGTGCTGGTGCCACAACACTGTAAGCCCTGACAGTTACTCTTGGTGGGTGCAGCAATGGGCCCTGCTGTGAATTATTAGATCAAGAATTGTAATTACATGCCCCTTTTGAACAGGGGCTGAAAAATTGGGCCTTTCGTGGTGGTGGTGGCGTTGCCACAACACTGTAAGCCCTCAGAGTTACTCTTGGTGGGTGCAGGAATGGGCCCTGCTGTGAATTATTAGATCAAGAATTGTAATTACATGCCCCTTTTGAACAGGGGCTGAAAAATTGGGCCTTTCGTGGTGGTGGTGGTGGTGGCATTGCCACAACACTGTAAGCCCTCAGAGTTACTCTTGGTGGGTGCAGCAATGGGCCCTGCTGTGAATTATTAGATCAATAATTGTAATTGCATGCCCCTGTTGAACAGGGGCTGAAAAATTGGGCCTTTCGTGGTGGTGGTGGTGGTGGCGTTGCCACAACACTGTAAGCCCTCAGAGTTACTCTTGGTGGGTGCAGCAATGGGCCCTGCTGTGAATTATTAGATCAAGAATTGTAATTGCATGCCCCTGTTGAACAGGGGCTGAAAAATTGGGCCTTAGGCACTGGTGGCACAACACTACAACCCCTCACAGATACTGTACTTGGAGCACAGCAATGAGCCCTATGGCAAATTATTGCTAAAAAAATTGTAATTACACGCCCCTGTAAAACAGGGGCTGAAAAATTGGGCCTTAGCCACTGGTGGCGGCACCCATAAACAAAAATGATCTTCCAAGCTATCATCATCAATCATATCATTGAGGACTCGGAGGAGGAGGATAGCCAGTCAACATAACAGCACAGGCACTCAGCATCAGCATCAGTCTTGAAGGGATGTGACATGTTAAAATCAATTAGTCTGTTATATCAGCATCAGGTGTGTGGTAGCTGGTGGTGATCCAAGACTGGTTCATCTTGATGAAAGTCAGTCGATCAACCGAGTCGGTGGACAGGCGCACCCTGTGATCCGTGACAAATCCTCCAGCAGCACTGAATGTGCGTTCCGAAAGAACGCTGGATGCAGGACAGGCCAGTAGCTCAATTGCATACTGTGCAAGCTCTGGCCAGTGATCCATCCTCAAGACCCAGTAAGCCAGAGGATTTTCGGTGGGGAAGGTGTCCAAGTCTGACCTTGCCCCTAGATATTCCTGCACCATGTTTATCAGACGCTGGCGATGGTTGCTGGAACCGATCATACTTTGGGGCTGCGGACTAAAGAATTGTCTGAACGCATCGGTCAGACGGCCACCTTCCCCACCGCTCCTTCTTTGACTGGCCGAAGCCTCAGCAACTCGTTGTCCAGGACCAGGAGTTTGTAACCTCCCAGTCTCTGGGAACGCGTTGCACAGACCTTTCTGCAAGGCCTCCCGGAGTTGTCTCATCCTCTGCTCCCTCTGCGACGGTAACATAAGGTCCGCAACCTTACCCTTGTACCGTGGATCAAGGAGAGTGGCCAGCCAGTAATGGTCCCTCTCCTTGATCCGAAGAATACGAGGATCCTTCCGCAGACTTTGCAGGATCAGGGAGGCCATGCAGCGTAGGTTTGCTGAGGCATTCGCTCCGGAGTCCTCTGGGTCACTAAGGACGACATGATCCGCAGCCACCTCCTCCCAGCCACGTACAAGTCCACTGGTTTCTTGGGACTGTAAATCATCCCTAAAAGACTGCTGCTGATGATGCTGAGTGCCAGGCTCCACCTCCATGCTGACACAATCCTCCTCCTCCTCCTCCTCCTCCTCCTCTTCCTGTACGATGGGTGGGACAGAAGGAACACTGTCTGGGTAAAGGGGGCCTTGAGAGGCAAGGAAGTCCTCCTCTTCCTGCCTCTGTTCTGCCTCAAGTGCCCTGTCCATTATTCCACGCAGCGTGTGCTCCAACAGGTGGACAAGAGGTACAGTGTCACTGATGCATGCACTGTCACTGCTCACCATCCTCGTGGCCTCCTCAAATGGTGCCAGGACAGTGCATGCATCCCTGATCATGCCCCACTGGCGTGGAGAAAAAAAACCAAGCTCCCCTGACCCTGTCCTGGTGCCGTAGTCGCACAGGTACTCATTGATGGCCCTCTGCTGCGTGTGCAGCCGCTGCAGCATGGCCAATGTTGAGTTCCACCTGGTGGGCATGTCACATATAAGGCGGTTCTTGGGCAGGTTCAACTCCTTTTGCAGCTCAGCCAGGCGAGCACTGGCATTATAAGATCTGCGGAAATGCACACAGACTTTCCTGGCCTGCCTCAGGACATCCTGTAAGCCCGGGTACCTGCCCAAGAACCGCTGCACCACCAGGTTAAGGACGTGAGCCACACAGGGCACATGGGTCAGTTGTCCCTGTCGGAGGGCGGAGAGGAGGTTGGTGCCATTGTCGCAAACCACCATTCCTGGCTTAAGCTGGCGTGGTGTCAACCACCTCTCGGCCTGGCCCTGCAGAGCAGACAGGACCTCTGCCCCAGTGTGGCTTCTGTCCCCCAAACACACCAGCGCAAGCACGGCATGGCATCTTTTTGCCTGCGTACTTGCGTAGCCCCTTGAACGGGTACGGAGCACCGCTGGTTCATAGGACAAACCACAGGAAGAGGCCATGGAGGAAGAAGAAGAGGAGGGGGTGGAGGAGAGAGGTGTGTCACAACCAGTAGTAGCATTTTGGAGGCGTGGCGGTGGAACAACCTCCAACACTACTGCACCTTGTCCTGCATCCTTCCCAGCTGCCAAAAGAGTGACCCAATGGGCCGTGAAAGAAAGGTAACGTCCCTGTCCATGCCTGCTGGACCATGAGTCAGCGGTAATATGCACCTTACCGCTGACCGCCCTGTCCAGCGAGGCCAAGACATTGCCTTCCACATGCCGGTAGAGAGCTGGAATAGCCTTCCGTGAGAAAAAGTGGCGTTTGGGAACCTGCCACTGAGGAACCGCACATTGCACAAACTCACGGAAGGGGGCCGAGTCTACCAACTGAAAAGGCAGCAGTTGAAGCGCTAGCAATTTAGCCAAGCTAGCATTCAACCGCTGGGCATGTGGGTGGCTGGGAGTGAACTTCTTTCGACGGTCCAGCAGCTGGGGCAGGGAAATTTGCCTGCTAGAATCGGACGTCGGTGTACTGCTAGCAGAGTGGCCGCAAGTACTTGGCTGTGACACACCTAATTCTACACCTTCATTCCTCTCAGTGCATGTTTCAGAGAGGACTGAAGTTATAGTGGGGTTGGAGATCCCAGCTGATGCGGTGCAAGGAGAGGTCCGCTTTGTTCTTTGGTGTGGGTCTTTGAGGTAGGCTTGCCAACGAGCTGCATGGCAGGTCAACATATGTCTGGTCAGGCATGTGGTACCCAAGCGGCTGATGTTTTGGCCACGCGATATACGCTTGAGACATATGTTGCTAAAAGCAGCTGTGCGATCTGATGCACTAGCCTCAAAAAAGGCCCACACCAAAGAACTTTTTGAATGACGGGCAGAGGCAGCGCCCTGCACAGGCGGAGCTCTGCGGTGTGATTCCGTCGGTGTACTGCCCTTACGCTGGCCACCAAAGGGCATCCTGCCTCGTTGGAGATGTGCCTCCTCCTCATCCTCCTCCTCCTCTCTCCTATTAGGCACCCATGTGGAGTCAGTGACCTCATCATCCCCTCCCTCCTCATCACTGGAGCCAATCTGGCAGTATGCTGCAGCTGCTGGAACATGACTGATTGGTGTCCTTCTTGAGCATCCCCTCTGTCTGCTCTCACGCTACTGCCTTCCTGTAGCTGGGTTTCATCATCAGACCCTTCGAAACGCTGGGCATCCTCCTGGAGCATGTACCCAACACTGTGCTCAAACAGTTCGGGGGACTCCTCAGGAGGAGGACATGGTGGGTCTAGGGAAGGAGTGACTGATGATGAGTCTGACATTGATACCAGGGAAGAGGACGCTTTGGCAGCTGCTTTGCCAGTACCCTGAGCCTGGGTGAGAGAGGATGAGGAGGAGGAGGAGGGCTTGGTCATCCACTCTACCAAGTCTTCGGCATGATGTGGCTCAACATGTCCAGCTGCCGAAAAGAAGGACAAGCGTGTCCCATGGCCATGTGCTGATGACAATGCACCGCGTCCACGACCAGCACTGTTGCCCCCAGACACAGAGCCTGCTTGCCCTCTTTTATTGCCTCCTGACTGTCTGCCTCTCCTTGTTTGCCTTCCAGACATTCTAATAGATGGCCTGCAGGGAGATGGGAAAAAAGCAATAAGGGCTACCTTCAGGTGTCCTTCTCTGTCCCTTTACTTAAGGATTTCTAAATATGGTTGAGGATGATTGCTTTTGCACAGAATAGCACAACGACAATTTCCCTGACTGTCCAAAAAACAAGGATTTCAAAGATGGTTGATGAGGAATGCTTTAGCACACTATAGCACAAGGAGAATTTCCCTCACTGTCCTTCCCTGTCCCTAGAAACAAGGATTATCACAGTGAAAGAAACTGACACTCTTCCTACCTATAGTTTTCTGTCCCTAGAAAATTTTTTTTTTAAAGCACACTATAGCACAAGGAGAATTTCCCTCACTGTCCTTCCCTGTCCCTAGAAACAAGGATTCGCACAGTAAAACACACTGACACTCTCCCTACCTATAGTTTTCTGTCCCTAGGAAAAATGTTTTTTTAAAGCACACTATAGCACAAGGAGAATTTCCCTCACTGTCCTTCCCTGTCCCTAGAAACAAGGATTATCACAGTGAAAGAAACTGACACTCTTCCTACCTATAGTTTTCTGTCCCTAGAAAAAATGTTTTTTTAAAGCACACTATAGCACAAGGAGAATTTCCCTCACTTTCCTTCCCTGTCCCTAGAAACAAGGATTATCACAGTGAAAGAAACTGACACTCTTCCTACCTATAGTTTTCTGTCCCTAGAAAAAATGTTTTTTTAAAGCACACTATAGCACAAGGAGAATTTCCCTCACTTTCCTTCCCTGTCCCTAGAAACAAGGATTATCACAGTAAAACACACTGACACTCTTCCTACCTATAGTTTTCTGTCCCTAGAAAAAATGTTTTTTTAAAGCACACTATAGCACAAGGAGAATTTCCCTCACTGTCCTTCCCTGTCCCTAGAAACAAGGATTCGCACAGTAAAACACACTGACACTCTCCCTACCTATAGTTTTCTGTCCCTAGAAAAAATGTTTTTTTAAAGCACACTATAGCACAAGGAGAATTTCCCTCACTGTCCTTCCCTGTCCCTAGAAACAAGGATTCGCACAGTAAAACACACTGACACTCTCCCTACCTATAGTTTTCTGTCCCTAGAAAAAATGTTTTTTTAAAGCACACTATAGCACAAGGAGAATTTCCCTCACTGTCCTTCCCTGTCCCTAGAAACAAGGATTCGCACAGTAAAACACACTGACACTCTCCCTACCTATAGTTTTCTGTCCCTAGAAAAAATGTTTTTTTAAAGCACACTATAGCACAAGGAGAATTTCCCTCACTGTCCTTCCCTGTCCCTAGAAACAAGGATTCGCACAGTAAAACACACTGACACTCTCCCTACCTATAGTTTTCTGTCCCTAGAAAAAATGTTTTTTTAAAGCACACTATAGCACAAGGAGAATTTCCCTCACTGTCCTTCCCTGTCCCTAGAAACAAGGATTCGCACAGTAAAACACACTGACACTCTCCCTACCTATAGTTTTCTGTCCCTAGAAAAAATGTTTTTTTAAAGCACACTATAGCACAAGGAGAATTTCCCTCACTGTCCTTCCCTGTCCCTAGAAACAAGGATTCGCACAGTAAAACACACTGACACTCTCCCTACCTATAGTTTTCTGTCCCTAGAAAAAATGTTTTTTTAAAGCACACTATAGCACAAGGAGAATTTCCCTCACTGTCCTTCCCTGTCCCTAGAAACAAGGATTCGCACAGTAAAACACACTGACACTCTCCCTACCTATAGTTTTCTGTCCCTAGAAAAAATGTTTTTTTAAAGCACACTATAGCACAAGGAGAATTTCCCTCACTGTCCTTCCCTGTCCCTAGAAACAAGGATTCGCACAGTAAAACACACTGACACTCTCCCTACCTATAGTTTTCTGTCCCTAGAAAAAATGTTTTTTTAAAGCACACTATAGCACAAGGAGAATTCCCTCACTGTCCTTCCCTGTCCCTAGAAACAAGGATTTGCACAGTAAAACACACTGACACTCTCCCTACCTATCCTTCTCTTTCCCTAAACTAAAGGAATCCAGGTTAAGCAAGAAAAAATAAATGTCACTGTCCCTGCCTATGCTTCTCTTTCCCTGCTCCGGAACACACTACACTAGGCCGCCGTGCTGGCGGCCTTTTATAGTGTGGGGCGTGTACTAAACACCCTCAGCAATAATTGGCCACAGGCATCCTGCCTGTGGCCAATCATTGCTCTCCTCGCTGCCGGCGCTGTGATTGGCCAAGCATGCGGGGTCACAGTGCATGCTTGGCCACTCACAGCGCCTGGATGACACTGCGATGGCGTAGTGCATTGTGGGCCGTTCGCGTCACTCGAATTTGGCGCGAACAGCCCAAATCGTTCGATCTTCGTCGAACGATCGAACAGCCGAACGTATGTTCGACTCGAACACGAAGCTCAATCAGCAGCTTAAAAAGGCTTGGCAATCCATCATAAACCAACCTTAAACCAGCTATGGCTACTACCTGTGTCTCCAGAAACATGGAGTTCTGGCTGAATCAGCTAAAATCCTATATTATAGCAGATTCATCTAAGCAGGAGATTCTTGATTCTTTTTCAACTCTAGCCGCAGCTGTAGCTTATATTTCTGACGCTTCTGCAGAATCAATAAGGATGTCAGCCAGATCTGGGGCCTTAACTAACTCAGCCAGGAGAGCTCTATGGCTGAAGACATGGCCAGGGGACGCAGCTTCCAAAAATAAGTTATGTGGGATTCCTTTTTTGGGAGATCTTTTGTTCGGTCCTTATCTAGATTCTGTTTTAGATAGGACAGCGGATAAAAAGAAGTCCTTTCCTGTTAAGAAGAAAAAACAGCCAGTTAAGCGTTTTTTTCTACCTCAAAAAAATCAGGAACAGGGTAGCAGGCCCCAAGAAAAGAGAAGGAATTGGTCGGCACAAAAAGGTAAATGGGAGAAAAAGAAACCCTGGACTGCCGCACTCTGTATAGACAGTTATTTATTCCAAAATTTCAGGTAAAAAATCCAAATTCAAAATAAATCCATAAATCCAAAACAACAAATGCAGATGGTGTGCATGCAGGGAAGGGTGGCTAACGCGTTTCACGTCACGAATTGACGCTTACTCATGCTTGGCGGCCTTGTGTAGTGTGTTGGAGTTGTTTAATGAGAGATTACAGAGACAGACAGTGTCATTTATATTGAGTTAGATAGAGCAGGCAGGCGAATCAGTTAGCTGCAGTTACAGTGTGTAGAGGATATATATGCATCCTAGGTGTTTTATATATAATTATATACTGTATTTAGTTTAGCTATATCCGTTCCTGTTATTCTCTATACTGTTACAGGCAGGCAGGTGATTGTGCTAGCTGCAGACAGTCAGTGTTTCACTTAGTGTACTGTGTGCTTTGCATAGCGTTCACCTAAAGCTTACCTGAATACAGTTAGTGACTAATAGTGGTGTTCTCATAATTAAACCACAGGCAGAGAGCTGCAAGTATTTTCAGTTAGTGTACCGTGTCCCTCTCTGCACAGTTTTCACCTAAAACTAACTGAAGACAATTGCTGCTTTCCCCATACTAATACCACAGCAGGCAGTTGATTCTGATTATCAGTACAGAGATATATATATATATATATATATATATATATATATATATATATATACACACACACACACACAGACACACACACATCCCACCTTTGTGCAGCTACATCTCACTGCAGACCATTAGTATGTCTGGAAGGCAAACAAGGAGAGGCACACAGTCACGAGGCAATATAAGAGGGCAAGCAGGCTCTGTGTCTAGAGGCAACAGTGCTGCTGGTCGTTGACATGGTGCATCCTCATCAGCACGTGGCCGTGGGACACGCTTGTTGTTCTTTTCGGCAGCTGGCCATGTTGAGCCGCAACATGCCCAAGACTTGGTAGAGTGGATGACCAAGCTGTCCTCATCTTCCTCGTCCTCTCTCACCCAGGCTCAGGGTACTTTGTCTGGCAAAGCAGCTGCCAAAGGGGCCTCTTCCCCTCGGCTCAATGGCATCAGTCACTCCTTCCCTAGCCCCACCATGTCCACTTGAGAAGTCCCCTGAACTGTTTGAGCACAGTGTTGGGTATATGCTCCTGGAGGATGCCCAGCGTTTTGAAGGCTCAGATGATGGAACCAAGCTGGAGGAAGGCAGTAACGTGAGCCCAGAGAGAGGGGGTAGTAACGTGAGCCCAGAGAGAGGGGGTGCCCAACAAGGACAGCTATCTGGCATTCATGTTCCCCCAGCTGTAGCATACTGACAGATTTTCTCCAGTGATGAGGAGGGAGGGGATGATGAGGTCACTGACTCCACGTGGGTGCCTGATAGGAGAGAGGGGGAGGAGGCACATCTCCAACGAGGCAGGATGCCCTCCAGGGGCCAGCTTAAGGGCAACACACCACGACTGCACCACACCGCAGAGCTCCGCATGTGCAGGGCGCTGCTGTCTCTGTGAGTTATTCCAAATGTTCTTTGGTGTGGGCCTTTTTTCAGACGTGTGCAGCAGATCGCAACGTTGCCATTTGCAACATATGTCTAAAGCGTATCTTGCGTGGCCAAAACATCAGCCGCTTGGGCACCACGTGTCACGAGGATGCTATACACAGACATCCAATACAGGTGGTCAGATCATTGGGCTGCACATTAAGGAATCAGGAACAGAGTAAGTGAAAAATATAAATATTTATTAAAGATAAAGACACACGTGTAAACAAAACCACAGCAAACCATAAGCAAGAAACTAATACAAAGGAACACAACAAACCCCAAAAACAACCTAATCTAACTAGCTAACTAATATGTACAAAAGAGAACACACATACATGAACAAGGCAGGGATGAGAGACAAGGGGAGCAGAAGGCCAGGTACTGGGAGCAGTCAGCAAGGGGGAGCTGGTATCAGGGGACAGGTCTCAGGGGACAGGTCTCAGGGGACAGGGTACAAGGATCAGAGTCCAGGACAAGGCAGGGAACAGATCAGGATCAGGTTCAGGACCAGGTAACGGATCAGGTTCAGGCAGGGACCAGGCTTACAGAAGGAATTCTGGAGCACTGAGCTTTGTTAAGGGCGGGTTTATATTGTCCAGCAGACCCAGATCAGGTGTGCTTGATGGCTGGTGGAAAGTCTTGGTGAGGAGACACCCGCTGGTGGCCACCAGAACTACACCCACTGCTGCCGAATGCAACAGTGCTACCAGCAGGTGAGCCCAGTAATGACACCATTCCTGACAGTTCCCCCCCCCCCCCTTAAGGAGTGGCCTCCGGACACTCCATTCAGCCCTTGGTTGGACAATCCGAGTGGATGCAGAAACACCCAAAAAAGTCTCCATACTACGTCTGCGGACTTCTTCGCACTTCCTAGGCCAGAGTCCTTTAGTTCACTGGGGGACGTGCCACTAGAGTCTGAAAATAGGGCTCGCATCCCACCACCAGGGTCAGGAAGTTTAGATTTAGAAGTAAAAATTAGCAGGGCAACGGGCAAGAACCCATCGGAGGCAGACCACGCAGGGGCATTACATTCAGGCTGGGTGACCATCAGGATTAAAATAGTAACAAAAAGAAATTTAATAATATATGGAATAAATGGATTGACGGGGGGGCACGGTGGATGAGGGGGGGGGTTGGGAAACGGGAATGAGTTGGAGAATGTATAACATAAGTCAAGGCATATTTGTATTGTAAACACAGGATTGAAATGGATGTATGTATAAATGTTGTGATAAAGAAAAAAAAAAAAATATTTAAAAAAAAATTGTGGAAAAAATGGCATCCATCAGGAAGACATCAGCGGCCAGCTGGGCATCAGGAACAGGTCTTAGCAGGGACCATATCCTCAGGCTGGACAGCGGGCTCCGAGTCATCAGGCTGGGCAGCGGTAAAGGAACCACCAGGCAGAGTATCAGGAATGGAACCATCAGGAACTGGATCGTGAGGCTGTATACCAGGTACATGGTCACCAAGCAAGGACAGTAGGCTCTGGAACATCAGACTGGGCAGCGGGCAACGGAGAAGCAGACGGGAACATCTCCGGCTGGGCAGCAGACGGGAACATCTCCGGCTGGGCAGCAGACGGGAACATCTCCGGCTGGGCAGCAGACGGGAACATCTCCGGCTGGGCAGCAGACGGGAACATCTCCGGCTGGGCAGCAGACGGGATCATCTCCGGCTGGGCAGCAGACGGGATCATCTCCGGCTGGGCAGCAGACGGGATCATCTCCGGCTGGGCAGCAGACGGGATCATCTCAGGCTGGGCAGCAGACGGGATCATCTCAGGCTGGGCAGCAGACGGGATCATCTCAGGCTGGGCAGCAGACGGGATCATCTCAGGCTGGGCAGCAGACGGGATCATCTCAGGCTGGGCAGCAGACGGGATCATCTCAGGCTGGGCAGCAGACGGGATCATCTCAGGCTGGGCAGCAGACGGGATCATCTCAGGCTGGGCAGCAGACGGGATCATCTCCGGCTGGGCAGCAGACGGGATCATCTCCGGCTGGGCAGCAGACGGGATCATCTCCGGCTGGGCAGCAGACGGGATCATCTCAGGCTGGGCAGCAGACGGGATCATCTCAGGCTGGGCAGCAGACGGGATCATCTCAGGCTGGGCAGCAGATGGGGTCATCTCAGGCTGGGCAGCAGACGGGGTCATCTCAGGCTGGGCAGCAGACGGGGTCATCTCAGGCTGGGCAGCAGACGGGGTCATCTCAGGCTGGGCAGCAGACGGGATCATCTCAGGCTGGGCAGCAGACGGGGTCATCTCAGGCTGGGCAGCAGACGGGGTCATCTCAGGCTGGGCAGCAGACGGGAACACGTCAGGCTGGGCAGTAGGCTCCACAGACTGAGAACCGGGCATCATAACCTCAGGCCAGGAAACGGGCACCGGATCTTCAGGCGGGGTCCCATGCACCGAATCTTCAGGCGGGGTCACCGGATCTTCCGACTGGGACACCGGATCTTCCGACTGGGACACCGGATCTTCCGACTGGGACACCGTCATCAGGACTTCTGTTCGGAAGACAGGCCCAGGAACTTCAAGTTGGCAGGCTGGCCCAGGAACCTCAAGCTGGAAGGCTGGCCCTGGAGCTGCAGGCTGGAAGGCTGGCACAGGAATCTCAGGCTGGAAGGCTGGCACAGGAACCTCAGGCTGGCAAACTGGCATGGGAACCTAGGGCTGGCAAACTGGCATGGGAACCTCGGGCTGGCAAACTGGCACGGGAACCTCGGGCTGGAAGGCTGGCACGGGAACCTCGGGCTGGAAGGCTGGCACGGGAACCTCGGGCTGGAAGGCTGGTACAGGGTCTTCAGGCTGGCAGGCTGGTACAGGGTCTTCAGGCTGGCAGGCTGGTACAGGGTCTTCAGGCTGGCAGGCTGGAACAGGGTCTTCAGGCTGGCAGGCTGGAACAGGGTCTTCAGGCTGGCAGGCTGGTACAGGGTCTTCAGGCTGGCAGGCTGGTACAGGGTCTTCAGGCTGGAAGGCTGGCACGGGAACCTCAGGCTGGAAGGCTGGCACGGGAACCTCAGGCTGGAAGGCTGGCACGGGAACCTCAGGCTGGATGGCTGGCACGGGAACCTCAGGCTGGAGCAGGTTTGGTGGGTGTGGAGGCAGGTTGGGATACCGTAAGATTGTGTGGGTTGGAAAGTACTTCCACTTCTTTTTGGGCTTAGTCTCTGCAGGTTTGCAAGTAACGGGGGGAATATATGATATTGGCTATGGGTAGGAGGGAAGAAGCAGGTGGATTGAAGGCAGGGTAAGTGCAGCAGGTGGAGACAGGGTACTGATACTTCATTGTTAGCTGGGTGCATTGTTCAGAAAAAGTGGGAATTGGGGGAAAAGGAGAGGAAGACATCCCAGCAGGTTGGTATCTAGACATACAAATGGATGGTTGGGAGCTGACAGGGGCTGAGTACAACAAACTTGACCAGGCCTGTAATAAGGGTTTCACAAAATCAGGTTTGCACACTGCTTGTTTGACCAGAGACTGCACTGAATCAATACATGCTGCAAGCACCTGTTCAGGACAAGCTGAGTACTGCTCATGGAAAAAGGCTGAGTCATCCTCCAACAGCCACACCAAAGATTCTACTTGAGCTGCATTAAAAAGGAGGTGTATAATCGTCAGTTCCAATAGAGGCATCAGACAGGGCCAACTCTGTACAGATACAAATCAAAGCTTGTACATCCTCAAACACAAAATTGCCCTGATCCACAAAAACGTGAGCTATGCGGATGCATTCTAATAACTGCTCTCTGGTATATTCTCTTAGTGTCTGATAACAGAAATCTCTGTCATCTGTTGCCAGGAGCGAAAGATAAAAAATATCGTCCACCTCCATCTTAGTAATTTTAACAAGTGCTCAGACCCAATTCCAAGGTGCAGCCAATCTGATTGTATGGCTCCAGAATTCTGTCACGAGGATGCTATACACAGACATCCAATACAGGTGGTCAGATCATTGGGCTGCACATTAAGGAATCAGGAACAGAGTAAGTGAAAAATATAAATATTTATTAAAGATAAAGACACGCGTGTAAACAAAACCACAGCAAACCATAAGCAAGAAACGAATACAAAGGAACACAACAAACCCCAAAAACAACCTAATCTAACTAGCTAACTAATATGTACAAAAGAGAACACACATACATGAACAAGGCAGGGATGAGAGACCAGGGGAGCAGAAGGCCAGGTACTGGGAGCAGTCAGCAAGGGGGAGCTGGTATCCGGGGACAGGTCTCAGGGGACAGGTCTCAGGGATCAGAGTCCAGGACAAGGCAGGGAACAGATCAGGTTCAGGACCAGGTAACGGATCAGGTTCAGGCAGGGACCAGGCTTACAGAAGGAATTCTGGAGCACTGAGCTTTGTTAAGGGCGGGTTTATATAGTCCAGCAGACCCAGATCAGGTGTGCTTGATGGCTGGTGGAATGTCTTGGTGAGGAGACACCCGCTGGTGGCCACCAGAACTACACCCACTGCTGCCGAATGCAACAGTGCCACCAGCAGGTGAGCCCAGTAATGACACCATTCCTGACACCACGTGCTTGACCAGACATATGTCGACCTGCCATGCAGTCCGTTGGTAAGCTTACCTAAAAGACCCACACCAAAGAACAAAGCGGACCTCTCCTTGCTCCTCATCAGCTGGGATCTCCAACCCCACTATACCTTCAGTCCTCTCTGAAACCTGCACTGAGAGGAATGAAGGTGTAGAATTAGGTGTGTCACAGCCAAGTACTTGCGGAAAATCTGCTATCGGTACACCGGCGTCCGATTGTACCAGGCAAATTTCCCTGCCCCAGCTGCTGCACCGCCGAAAGAAGTTCGCACCCAGCCATCCACATGCCCAGCGGTTGAATGCTAGCTTGGCTAAATTGCTAGCACTTCAACTGCTGCCTTTTCAGTTGGTAGACTCTGCCCCCTTCCGTGAGTTTGTGAAATGTGCGGTTCCTCAGTGGCACTTTTTCTCCTGGAAGGCGATTCCGGCTCTCTACCAGCATGTGGAAGGCAATGTCTTGGCCTCGCTGGACAGGGCGGTCAGCAGTAAGGTGCATATCACCGCTGACTCATGGTCCAGCAGGCATGGACAGGGACGTTACCTATCTTTCACGGCACATTGGGTGATTCTGCTGGCAGTTGGGAAGGATGCAGGACAAGGTGCAGTAGTGTTGGAGGTTGTTCCGCCACCACACCTCAAAAATGTTACTACTGGTGATTCTGACACACTTCTCTCCTCCACCCCCTCCTCTTCTTCTTCCTCCATGGCCTCTACCTGTGCTTTGTCCTCGGAACCAGCGGTGCTCCGTAGGCATTCAAGGGGCTACGCAAGTATGCAGGCAAAAAGATGCTATGCCGTGCTTGAGCTGGTGTGCTTGAGGGACAGGAGGCAGACTGGGGCAGATATTCTGTCAGCTCTGCAGGGGCAGGCTCAGAGGTGGTTGACGCCACGCCAACTTAAGCCAGGAATGATGGTTTCCGACAATGGCACCAACCTCCTCTCCGCCCTCCGACAGGGACAACTGACCCATGTGCCCTGTTTGGCTCACGTCCTTAACTTGGTGGTGCAGCGGTTCTTGGGCAGCTACCCGGGCTTACAGGAGGTCCTGAAGCAGGCCAGGAAACTCTGTGGGCATTTCCGCCGGTCATATAATGCCAGTGCTCGACTTGCTGACCTGCAAAAGGATTACAATATGCCCAAGAACCACCTAATCTGTGACATGCCCACCAGGTGGAACGTTGGCCATGCTGCAGCGGCTACACACGCAGCAGAGGTCCATCAATGAGTACCTGTTGCAATATGGCACCAGGACAGGGTCAGGGGAGCTTGGATTTTTTTCCCCACACCAGTGGGCCATGATCAGGGATGCATGCACTGTCCTGCCACAATTTGAGGAGGCCACGAGGATGGTGAGCAGTGACAGTGCATGCATCAGTGACACTGTCCCTCTTGTCCACCTGTTGGAGCACACGCTGCATGGAATAATGGACAGGGCACTTGAGGCAGAACAGAGGCAGGAAGAGGAGGAATTCCTTACCTCTCAAGGCCCCCTTTATCCAGTGTTCCTTCTGGCCCGGCTATCACACAGGAAGAGGAGGAGGAGGAGGAGGATAATTGTGTCAGCATGGAGGTGGAGCCTAGCACTCAGCATCAGCAGCAGTCTTCAAGGGATCAATTACAGTCCCAAGACACCCATGGACTTGTACGTGGCTGGAAGGAGGTGGCTGCGAAACATGTCGTCCTCAGTGACCCAGAGGACTCTGCACCGAATGGCTCAGCAAACCTACGCTGCATGGCCTCCCTGATCCTGCAAAGCCTGCGAAAGGATCCTCGTATTCGTGTGATCAAGGAGAGGAATCATTACTGGGTGGCAACCTTCCTTGATCCACGTTACAAGGCTAAGGTTGCGGACCTTATCTTGCTGTCGCAGAGGGAGCAGAGGATGAATCATCTTTGGGAACGCGTTGCACAGACCTTTCTGCAATGCCTCCCAGAGACTGGGAGGTTACAAATTCCTGGTCCTGGACAACGTGTTGCTGAGGCTCCGATCAGTCCGTCTGACCGATGCATTCAGACAATTTTTTAGTACGCAGCCCCAAGGTATGACCGCTTCCAGAAACCAACGTCAGCATCTGGTTTACATGGTGCAGGAATACCTAGGGGCAAGATCAGACTTGGACACCTTTCCCACCAAAAATCCTCTGGGTTACTGGGTCTTGAGGATGGATCACTGGCCAGAGCTTGCACAGTATGCAATTGAGGTACTGGCCTGTCCTGCATTCCAGCGTTCTTTCGGAACGCACATTCAGTGCTGCTGGAGGCTTTCTAACTGATCACAGGGTGCGCCTGTCCACTGACTCGGTCGATCGACTGACCTTCATAACAATGAATCAGTCTTGGATCACCACCAGGTACCAAGCACCTGATGCTGATGTAACCAAATAATTTTTTGGGAAATGTCAGATCCCTTCAAGACTGCCTATGCTGATGCTGAGTGACTATCCGGTTATGCTGAGTGACTATCCTCTTCCTCCTCAATAATCATGCCGATAGCTTGAAAGAACATTTTTGGTTCTGGGCACCGCCAACAGTGGCTAACGCCCAATTTTTCAGCCCCTGTTTAACAGGGGCATGTATTTAATTTTTTTGATGCAATGCTTTGCAGCAGGGCTCATTGCTGTGCTCCAACTACAGTATCTGTGAGGGGTTACAGTGTTGTGGCACCAGTGCCTAAGGCCAAAATTTTTCTGCCCCTGTTCAACAGGGGCATGTAATTACAATTCTTGATCTAATAATTCACAGCAGGGCCCATTCCTGCGCCCACCAAGAGTAACTGTGAGGGCTTACAGTGTTGTGGCAACACCACCACCACCAAAAGCCCAATTTTTCTGCCCCTGTTCAACAGGGGCATGTGATTACAATTCTTGCTCTAATATTTCACAGCTGTGCCAATTCCTGCGCCCACCAAGAGTAACTGTGAGGACTTACAGTGTTGTGGCACCAGTACCACCACCACCAAAGGCCCAATTTTTCCTACCACTGTTCAACAATGTCATGTAATTACAATTCTTAATCTAATATTTCACACAGCTGGGCCCATTCCTGCGCCCACCAAGAGGAACTGTGAGGACTTAGTGTTGTGGCACCATCACTACCACCACTACCAAAGGCCCAATTTTTCCTACCGCTGTTCAACAATGGCATGTAATTACAATTCTTGATGTAATAGTCCCCAGCAGGGCGTTCCAGCGCCCACCAAGAGTAACTGTGAGGGCTTACAGTGTTGTGGCAACACCAACACCTAAGGGCCAAATTTCTGCAGAGTATATACGGCAGGCCCCTACTTTCAAACGACTCCTACTTGCAAACGGAAGGAGACAACAGAAAGTGAGAGAAAAATCTACCCCTAGGAAGGGAAATTCTCTCCTGTAAGAGTTAATATGGGAAAGAGGTGTCTCCTCTCCACTGATGCTTTATCACCAATCCTTGTTTCAAAAAAAAAACACATTTTCTAAAAACATTTGTCATTGGGACGGAATGTGAGGTCAAATGTTCTGAACAGGTGCACAGACAGCAAAACAAATGTTACAGGGGTGATAACCCTTCCCTATGTTTTCCAAAAAGCTTAAAAATAGATTTTTATGGCTGAAGCTACACTTAAAAAAATGTACCTGTTCCAAATTACAAACAGATTCTACTTAAGAACAAACCTACAGTCCCTGTCTTGTTTGCACCGCCTGTATACTGCGGTTTAGAGTATATAGGGCCTTTTTTAATTTGTGTGCGGGGTTCCCCTTAATATCTATACAAGACCCAAAGGGGCTGATAGTGGGCTGGGGGGGGGTGGGGTAGGGGTACCCATGCCATTTTTCTCAATGATTTTCATCCATATTGCCGGGACCAGACATTACATTAAAGCCGCAAGCAGTTTTAAATTACTTTTTGTCCTTTTAGAAATGTCATTTTGTGCAGGGACAGTTCTAAACACGGGAAACACGTGCTACTTCACAGGCATACTTTAGACACCCCCAGGTACGATATTTAACAACTTAACGACCGCTCACTGTATATATACGTTGGCAGAATGGCACAGACAGGCACAATCACGTACAGTGTACGTGACTGCCTTCGTATAGTTGGGGTGTCCCATCGGACCCCCCTTCTATACAGCGAGCGGTCGTTATTTGTTCGGGAGCGATCCGGGATGAGGGGACGGCCGTTCGATTCCGGCCACCCCCTCGCGATCGCTCCCGGCGAATGACAAAGCTTCCTCTGCTGTGTAATGTTTACACAGGCAGAGGAAGTGATGTCATCTCTCATGCGGCGCTCACATATACCGAGCGTCGTACAAGAGAAGACACACAGGTTAGTGCACAAACAGTACACTGACACCAGGACACATAGGAACATAAATCGCCCCCCCAGGCCCCCCCAGATCACCCCCCAGATCACCCCCCAGCCCCCAGTCGCAGTGACCATTTATTTACTGATCACTGCAATCAGTGACATTTGTGACTGTAAAAGTGTCACTACAGTTAGTTTTAGGTCCAGTGTAGCCCCCTAACCCCCCCTAATAAAGGTTTAACCCCCTGATCACCCCCCAGATAACCCTTTCACCCCCTGATCACTACTGTCGCTAAGCGATCGTTTTTCTGATCGCTGTTTTAGTGTCGGCATCACCGACAGGTAGCCAGTTATTTTTTTTAGGTTCGCCGCAGGTCTTTATAGCGTCAGGTACCCCCATATATTACCTAATAAAGGTTTAACCCCCTTGATCGCCCACCAGGTAACCCTTTCACCCCTTATCACCACTGTCGCTAAACGATCGTTTTTCTGATCGCTGTCTTATTGTCGGTGATGCCGATAGGTAGCCAGTTATTTTTTTTAGGTTCGCCGCAGGTTTTTATAGCGTCAGGTACCCCCATATATTATCTAATAAAGGTTTTAACCCCCTAATTGCCCCTAGTTAACCCTGCGTCACACCCCAGGCAGCGTCAGGTTAGTGCCAGTAACGCTAACACCCATGCGTGAAGAATACACCCCCCTTAGTGGTATAGTATCTGAACAGATCAATATCTGATCAGATCTATACTAGTGTCCCCAGCAGTTTAGGGTTCCCAAAAATGCAGTGTTAGCGGGATCAGCCCAGATACCTGCTAGCACATGCGTTTTGCCCCTCCGTCCAGCCCAGGCCACCCAAGTGCAGTATCGATCGATCACTGTCACTTACAAAACACAACACACATAACTGCAGCGTTCGCAGAGACAGGCCTGATCCCTGCTACTCCAGTGCTGTAGGAGGTGATTTCACCACCACAGTTAAAAAAAAAAAGCATACTGTATATGCCGAAGCATTGGGGCAGCAGGGGTGGAGGAGCGGAGGAGCAATTTTGCTCCTAATGCCGCATACATACGGTCGGAATTCCGACGGAGGCTGGCCCGTGGAAAAGTTCGACCATGTGTGTGCGGCATAATTTTTGCGGGAGGATGCCCCAATGCTTCGGCATATATAAATGGTGCATGTATGCCCATCATTAGAAGTGGGTGGATGAAGAGAGGTATTCTAATGGTGGGCATACCCACCGATCAATCTCTTTTTTTCGTTCAGCCAACAGGCTGCATGAAAAAAAAGATTACAATACATGTCCAACAAGGACCAGCAACGTACTGGTATGTTGCTGGACTTTGAATGGTTATACCAGATTGATGCCTGCGGGTTTAGGTATCATCTTGGTATCATTCTTTTCAGCCAGCGGCCGGCTTTCATGTAAAAGCAATCTCAGTGGCTAATTAGCCTCTGGACTGCTTTTACAAGCAGTGGGAGGGAATGTCACCCCCCCGGATATAAAAAGCGCCATTGGGAAATTGGGAAAGCATTTTATCACACCGATCTTGGTGTGGTCAGATGCTTTGAGGGCAGAGGAAAGATCTAGGGTCTAATAGACCCCAGTTTTTTCAAAAAAAGAGTACCTGTCACTACCTATTGCTATCATAGGGGATATTTACATTCCCTGAGATAACAATAAAAATAAAAAAATATGGAAGGAACAGTTTAAAAATAAAATAAAAAAGCAAAATTAATAATAAAAAAAAAAAAAGCACCCCTGTACTGCCCTGCTCTTGCGCAATGGCGAACGCAAGTGTCGGTCTGGCGTCATATGTAAACAGCAATTGCACCATGCATGTGAGGTATCACCGCGAAGGTCAGATCGAGGGCAGTCATTTTAGCAGTAGACCTCCTCTGTAAATCGAACGTGGTAACCTGTAAAGGCTTTTAAAAATGTATGTAGTTTGTCGCCAATGCGCGTTTGTGCGAAATTTTAAAGCATGTCGTGTTTGGTATCTATGTACTCGGCCTAAGATCATCTTTTTTATTTCATCAAACATTTGGGCATAATAGTGTGTTTTAGTGCATTAAAATCAAAAAAGTGTATTTTTTCCCCAAAAAATGCGTTTGAAAAATCGCTGCGCAAATACTGTGTGGAAAAAAAAATGCAACACCCACCATTTTAATCTGTAGGGCCTTTGCTTTAAAAAAATATATAATGTTTGGGGGTTCAACATAATTTTCTTGCAAAAAATAAATAAATATGTTTTCATGTAAACAAAAAGTGTCAGAAAGGGCTTTGTCTTCAAGTGGTTAGAAAAGTGGATGTAAGCTTCCTAATGTTGTGTATAAAATGCCAGAACAGTTCAAAACCTCCTCAAATGACCCCATTTTGGAAAGTAGACACCCCAAGCTATATACTGAGAGGCATGTCGAGTCCATGGAATATTTTATATGTTGACACAAGTTGTGGAAAAAAGACAATTTTATTTTTTTTCTTTTTTTTTTGCACAAAGTTGTTACTAAATTATATATTGCTCAAACATGCCATGGGCATATGTGGAATTACACCCCAAAATACATTCTGTTGCTTCTCCTGAGTACGGGGATACCACATGTGTGAGACTTTTTGGGAGCCTAGCCGCGTACGGGACCCCAAAAACCAAGCACCGCCTTCAGGCTTTCTAAGGGTGTAAATTTTTGATTTCACTTCTCACTGCCTATCACAGTTTCGGAGGCCATGGAATGCCCAGATGGCACAAAACCCCCCCAAATGACCCCATTTTGGAAAGTAGACACCCCAAGTTATTTGCTGAGAGGTATGGTGAGTATGTTGCAGATCTCGCTTTTTGTCACAAAGTTTTGAAAATTGAAAAAAAAAAAATAAAAATTATTTTCTTTCTTCATTTTCAAAAACAAATGAGAGCTGTAAAATACCCAACATGCCTCTCAGCAAATAGCTTGTGGTGTCTACTTTCCAAAATGGGGTCATTTGGGGGGGTTTTGTGCTATTTTGGCATTTTATGGCCTTCGAAACTGTGATAGGTAGTGAGGAGTGAAATCAAAAATTTCTGCTTGTAAAGCAAAATCTTCATTACTAGCACAGTTGCGTTTTAGTCTCATGTACTGTCCCTTAGGGACAGCACCTATCCACTGTGGATGATGGCAACTGTGTGTGGGCACAAAGACATTACGGTCTGTGGCCTTGAAGAATGTTTTTGTCTGAAAATGGCTGCTAGTTTTTGTTATAGTGAGATCCAAATAATTCACAGTTAGATTACTGATTTCTGCCGTAAATTTAAGTCCATACTGGTTTTCATTCATTTGTGCCAAAAATAACTGAAAACTACCCTGTGACCCTTTCCAAAACAAAAGAATATCATTGATATACCTTTTCTAAAAGGAAAGTGATCGATTCCTCTTAAAGATGGTTTCATGCTCCCACTTGTTCAGTACCACATTCGCCACACTGGGGGCATAACAAGCCCCCATAGCTACACCTCCTGTTTGACTATAGTATTGTTCTTTAGCCCAGAAATAGTTGTTGCCCATGGCCAATTTCAGGCCTTGTATTAAATACTGAATCTGAGATTTTTTCAAACGGGATTCTCTTTCCAGAGCCCATTTTAATGCTATTAATGCATCTTGATGTTGTATATTGGTATACAAGGACTCGATGTCCACAGTTACCATAAGGGTGTCTTCGGTTGGAACTATATTTTGGAGCATTACAATAAGGTCCTTATTGTCCATAACCACTTCAGCCCCGGACCATTTCGCTGGTCAAAGACCAGGCCACTTTTTGCGATTCGGCACTGCGTAGCTTTAACTGACAATTGCGCAGTCGTGCGACGTGGCTCCCAAACAAAATTGACGTCATTTTTTCCCCACAAATAGAGATTTCTTTTGGTGGTATTTGATCACCTCTGTGGTTTTTATTTTTTTGCGCTATAAAACAAAAATAGAGCGACAATTTTGAAAAAAATATATATATTTTTTACTTTTTGCTATAATAAATAGCCCCAAAAAAATATATAAAAATAAAATAAAAATTTCCCTCAGTTTAGGCCGATATGTATTCTTCTACATATTTTTGGTAAAAAAATTGCAATAAGCGTTTATTGATTGGTTTGCGCAAAAGTTATAGCGTCTACAAAATAGGGGATAGTTTTATGGCATTTTTATTAATAATTTTTTACTTTTTTTTACTAGTAATGGCGGCGATCAGCAATTTTTATCGTGACTGCAACATTATGGCGGACACATCGGACACTTTTTTGACAATTTTTTTGGGACCATTGTCATTTTTACAGCGATCAGTGCTATAAAAATGCACTGTGAAAATGACACTGGTAGTTAAGGGGTTAACCTGTAGGGGGGCGCTGTAGGGGTTAAGTGTGCCCTAGTGAGTGATTCTTACTGTAGGGGGGTGTGGCTTGGCGTGACACGTCACTGATCGCTGTTCCCGATGACAGGGAACAGATGATCACTGACATGCCACTAGGAAGAAGGAGGAAAGGTTTGTTTACACTAACTTCTTCCCGTTCTTCAGCTCTGTGACCCGATCGCGGGACACTGGCGGCGATCGGGGCCTCGGGTCCCGCGGTCATGGAGCTTCGGACCGGGTCGTGAGCGTGCCGGTGGCGACGCGCGCGACCCAAGGCTGGGATCTTAAAGGGGACGTACCTGTACACCCTTATGCCCAGCCGTGCCATTCTGTCAACCTATATCGTCGTGCGGCGGTCCTTAAGTGGTTAAGGTAGGATGGGCTTTGGGCCACTAAAGGTTTAACCACTTGCCGCCCGCCCTATAGCGGATTGACGTCGGCAAATTGGTTTTAAAATCCTGACTGGACGTCATATGACGTCCGCCAGGATTCGGTGTTATTGCGCGCCCCCGGGGGCGCGCACTGCACCGATCGGTAATGCCGCTTGTCCCTCGGACACAGCGTATACCCGATCAGGGTAAACAGCCAATTTCATTGGCTGTTTACCATGTGATCGGCTGTGTCAAATCACAGCCGGTCACATGTCCAAACAAAATCGGAGGCGCGCCTAATGCGCGCCGATCGGGGATGGCGCGTGTCCCTCGGACATAGCCCATCCTCGATCAGGGTAAACTGCCAATGAAATTGGTTGTTTACCCACGTGATCAGCTGTGTCCAATCACAGCCGGTCACAAGTATAAACAATGTGGCGGTTTCCAGGGATCTCTCCTTCTCTCTCTCACACACCAATTGTGTGAGGAGAGAGAAGGAGAGATCTGTGAGTTTTGGATTTTGTTATATAAAAAATACTGTCTGCACTACACGCCCCCCCCCAATAAAGAGAACCTGTCCCAGCCCATCTGGACCTGTCACAGCCCATCTGGACCTGTCACAGCCCACCATCAGTACCGCCATCAGTACCATCTGGATCTGACAGCCCATCTGTCACACAGGCCACCAACGGTACCGCCATCGGTACCATCTGGATCTGACAGCCCATCTGTCACAGCCCATCTGTCACACAGGCCACCAACGGTACCGCCATCGGTACCAACTGGATCTGACAGCCCATCTGTCACACAGGCCACCAACGGTACCGCCATCAGTACCGCCATCGGTACTGCCATTGGTACCATCTGGATCTGACAGCCCATCTGTCACAGACCATCTGTCACACAGGTAGCCATCAGTACCGCCATCGGTACCGCTATCACTACCGCCGCACAGTCCCGCCATAAGTACCATCACACAGGTCATCAGTAACCTGTCATTACCCTCACACAGGCCCGCCATCAGTGAGCTGTCAGTAGCACCACCAGTACCGCCATGTCTCAAAGAATGTACACACCTGAGGAGGCATATAACATACTCGCCATGTCGGATGATGAGAGCAACGGGGAGCTCACATTATCCAATTCCGGTTCGGAATACGAGCCAGTGGAGGGTAGTGGATCGGAGTCCGAGTCAGCGGAGGAAACCGCCCCTCCTAAAAGAGTAAGGAGATCAGGACCTAGATCAGAAGACCTGCCTACCACCAGCAGTGCCAGACCCCAGGAAGAGGAGTCGAATACCAGTACTGGAAGTACTCATCCAGCCCAAAGAATCCGGGCCCAGTCCTACCTTCCTGATGCCCTGGCAAACCCCTTATGGTTGCCTGCCAACTCAGGATCCGCTACAATCCCCCCTTTCACCGCACAGCCAGGTGTGCAGCCCAACACGTCAAATTTTTCCCAATTGGACTATTTTTATTTGTTTTCCCCCGAAGATTTGTTGCAGTACATGGTGGACCAAACAAATCTTTATGCAGAGCAATTTATTGCTGCCAACCCCAATTTGTCCTACGCCCGTATGTTTAATTGGCGACGTCTCACACTAGAGGAATTCAAATTGTTTTTGGGCCTTAGTTTTAATATGGGGCTTACAAAGAAAAGCGAACTGCATGCCTACTGGTCCACCCGCCCCATCCACCACATGCCCATATTTTCTGCTGTTATGTCCAGGGCACGGTACGATATGATAATGCGCTTCCTTCATTTTAATGACAATTCGCAGTGCCCTCCCCGAGATCACCCCAACCATGACAAATTATATAAGCTTCGCCCCCTAATAAATTCTTTTTCCCAACGGTTTTCTAAAGTGTTTATCCCCGACAAAAATATTTGTGTAGACGAATCCCTTATCCACTTTACTGGCTGGCTGCAGTTCAAGCAGTACATCCCAAGTAAAAGAGCCAGGTACGGGGTAAAATTGAACAAATTGTGCGATCGAGCCACTGGATACGTGCACAAATTTCGTATTTACGAAGGCAAAGATTCCCAGCTCCAGCCCCGTGATTGCCCCACATATATAGGAACCAGTGGTAAAATTGTCTGGGACTTTGCATACCCCTTGTTCAAAAAAGGATACCACATATATGTAGATAATTACTACAGCAGCTTGCCCCTTTTCCGTCACCTGTATCGTGAACAAACCCTGGCCTGCGGTACCTTCCGAAAAAATAGGAAGGGGTTCCCACAGAATTTGCTTTCAAAACAGCTACAAAAGGGGGAAGCCGCATTCATGAGGAATGAGGAGGTGTTGGCCATGCAGTGGCAGGACAAGAAGGATGTTCATATGATGTCTACAATCCACAATGACAACTTGGTGGAGGTTCAGAGAAGACGTGGCCCTGTAGTAAAGCCTGAATGTGTTCATGACTACAATATGTACATGGGGGGGGTGGATTTAAACGATCAGATGCTACAACCCTATTTATCAACCGAAAGTCAAACTATTGGTATAAAAAAGTAGCATTTCTTCTCTTTCACAAGGCCCTGTTCAATTCATTTGTCTGCTATCAAAAATCATCCGAAAACCAACCCACCTCCTACCTCAAATATTTGGAAGACATTGGTACTGCCCTGATTTACCAGCAAGGACCCGCCCCAGGAAGCATTCGCTCCGATAGTGTGAGTCGACTGCATGAGCCACATTTGCCCTATAGCATTCCCCCCGCAGAATCCAGAAGATGCCAAAAGAGATGTCCTCAAGAGGAGGAGCTAGAAGAGATACAAGTTATCATTGTCCCGATTGTCCCTCCCAACCTGGCCTGTGTATCGGTGATTGCTTCAAAAATTATCACCGATCAGATACTAGTTCCCCTTATTAGTAACAGACTGCCATTTCCCCCTTTCTAATACCTGTGCCTGCCTGCTACTGACCCTGGCCTGTTTACCGACAATGTCTTTGCCTGCCGTTTTAACACCTTTCTGATTTCCACATGCACCAACCTCAGCCTGTTTACCGACGATGCCTCTGCCTGCTGTTTTAACCACGTTTCTGACTTCCACGTGTACCGACCTCAGCCTATTAATCGACCATGTTTTTGCCTGCCACTTGGACTGATCTTTGCCCTTCTACTTTAGCACACAGGGGTCTCACATATGTGAGGGGCTCCAAAATAGCGTTCTGAGTACAGAAAATCAGTTTTTGGTTTTCTGTGTTCCCAGAACAGGGTCTGGTTGCCCGGAGGCTTCAAAGAGATTTGGGTGGGAGAAGCCTCTACCCCTGTCCCCCTGGCTCTTCGCTTGACGGTCCTTCCTGCTGCCTGGACCAATACTTTGGCTGTGCTGACCATATCGCTGCCTGTAATGACCCAGGACTTTATGGACTATGTTTCTTTCTGCTGCCTGGACCAATACTTTGGCTGTGTTGACCATTTCTCTGCCTGCTGCCTCTACTGACTATGGACAGTATTTCTGCCTGGACATCTCTGCCTGCTGCCTGGACCTGTGCTTTGGCTGTGCGGTGTCTCTGCCTGTCTATTCCTGCCTGCTGCCTAGACCGATTCTCTCCTCTGTGGACCACTGCACTACTAAAACCACAGGTAATCTTTTGTTATTTGGTATGTACCTGCTATGTGTTAGAAATATGAAGGGCCTTCAAAAATGTGATCGGTAGTCAGAAAATTATATGTGTAATTTTATGCTGCTAAAATGCCTGGAGGTGCTATTTGGATGTTGGGCCTCTGTATATGGCCAGGCTGTGTAAAAGTCTCACACATGTGGTATTGTTATACTCAGGAGGAGTAGCAGAATGTATTTTGGGGTGTAATTTTTGCTATGTACATGCTATGTGTTGGAAATATTTTATAAATGGACAACTTTGTGTAAAAAAAATGCGTGTTCATTTTTTTCCCACGTTTTCCAAAAACTTCTGGAAAAAAATGAACCGTTCAAAAGGCTCATTATGCCTCAGATTATATGTTGGGGTGTTTGCTTTCCAAAATTGGGTCATTTTGTGGATGTTTCCATTGTCCTGGTGCTCCAGGGCCTTCAAAATTGAGATAGGTCATCATGAAATTATATGTGTAATTTTGCTCCTAAAATGCCTGGAGGGGCTACTTGGATGTTGGGCCTCTGTATGTGGCCAGGCTGTGTAAAAGTCTCACACATGTGGTATCGCCATACTCAGGAGGAGTAGCAGAATGTATTTTTGGGTGTAGTTGCAAGTATGCATATGCTGTGTTCAAGAAATAACCTATCAATACAATAAGTTTGCGTAAAAAAAAAAAAAAAATTCTTAATTTTCCCAAGAATTGTGGGAAAAACTTACAACTTCAAAAAACTCACCATGCATCTTACTAAATACATTGGACTGTCTACTTTCCAAAAAGGGGACATTTTGGGGGTATTTGTACTTTCCTGGATTGTTATTGTATCAAGAAATGAGATATGCCTTCAGTACATCAGGTGTGATCAGATGTGATCAATTTTCAGTGATTTGCACCCTAACTTGTAGACTCTATAACTTTCACACAGACTAAATAATATCCACTAATTTGGGTTACTTTTACCAAAGATATGTAGCAGTATAAATTTTGGACCAAATTTATGAAGAAAAATTACTTCTTTGCAAAATTTTACAATAGAAACTAAAAAAAGGTTTTGTTTTTTTTTTAAATCGCTCTTTTTCCGCTTATATCGCAAAAAATAAAAAACCCAGCGGTGATTAAACACCACCAAAAGAAAGCTCTATTTGTTAGAAAAAAAATATAAAAATGTTGTTTGGATACAGTGTAGCATGACTGAGTAATTGTCAATCAAAGCGTGAGAGCACTGAAAGCTGAAAATTGGTCTGGGCGGGAAGGTGTTTAAGTGCCCTGTATGGAAGTGGTTAAAAAACCCATCAAGGTACTCGCCTAATCTGGAAAAAAGGGAATCAATCCCACTAATTATGGGTCTACCAGGCGGGCACTCTTTATTTTTGTGAATTTTTGGTACTATATATAGCACTGGAACTTTGGGTGCATGTAATATTAGATATTCTGCTTCTTTTTGGTTGAGTAATTTCTTATTCAATCCCTCTGTGACTAAATTGGTCAGTTCCAATTTAAGTCGTGCTGTAGGGTCACCATTGAGCTTTTTGTAGGTGGCTGTGTCATTAAGTAGCCTTTGGATTTCTTGGAATAGCACTCCCTAGTGAGTACCACAAACCCCCCCCCCCCTTATCAGCTGGTCTAACAACTGTTTGTTTTCCTCTAATGATCATATTCCTTCCCATATACGCTGATTAGAGGTATGTTTGTGAAGTTTTATTTCTCTGGCCTCATCCTGTACTATATTCTTAAAAACCTCTATATGGTGATTCATCCCCTTTTTGGGGTTGAAAACAGAATTGTTTCTCAACCCACTATGGACAAAAGGGGGGTCACTATTTGCCATACTATGGTTGGTAGTTGTTGCGGAGCTCCAAAGTCCGCTGGGAAATCCTTGAAGCTGAGGAAGTACTGACTTATCCAAGGCAACCTGTTACCCCCCCAGTAACTGGACGACACACAGTTCTGGGAGTAAATCAACGCTTTATTTTCCCCAGGCTGGCTTTTTATATCATTTCCCATGCAAGGGTTTTCTTAACTCATTTTACAGGGGCATTCCCTTCAACAATTAACAGATGACAGCGATTTAATTACCTGGGATGTGTGAGACGTTGGTCTCTGCATATTTACCCATAACAATGAAACCGTGCCAGACACATTACTAGGAGTGTAATTACATCCCGTAGCAGATAGTAGATGGTCATTAACATACTGACAATAGATGAATGGAACGCTACCTCAGACCCCCAATTAACCCAATTTACTTATTCAGACATCAGTAGACATTCTGTCTCTACATTTCCTGGAATTAATCTTTGCTGTCACCTCTGAAGTGATCCAAACCATATTCTCAGTTTCAGCATTTTGCTACAGTAGTTTTGTCTGCAAAATGTTTTTTAATGTTTAATTTTCTGATATATTTCTCAATATCAATAAACAAATCAAGAAGAAGGAATAGTGGGGGACTTTGGACTTTATAGGCACAAAATAAACAGGATGCAATTGTGAAAAAATATAACAATTTTATTAATTTACAGAAAGTAACATTAAAAAGATTTTCTAAAAACCATTTAAGCAATTATATGTATGGGCCAACCAGGTACAATCACTGATGGATACAAAATATACAGTAACAGTAGGGTCTATAGGAGAATTGCTCTCCGAATGCCGTAAGGACCAAACGGTTAGCTAGATACCGACAGTGAAGGCTAGAATTATAGTACCCAGTAAGGTCCACAGCTTTAACAAGTTTCGCGTGAAGACACGCTTCTTCAGAAAGCAACAGCATACAAAGCTAATAAAATAAAAATACAATGTGTTAGAAATATCATGGTTACCTAATAGATGCTTATATAAGTAACAGTACATAAAAATATTCACAAAAAAGAAAAGAACTAGTCAACCGGACAGTAGCTCATAGGACAGCAAGAGGACACGAAAACCCATGGTCCATGAGGACGCAGACCAATCATGGGGGCATGGTAAACAGTGAAAAAAATATGTACAGTAAATATTATCAGCAAAAGAGATTTGGTAAGTATATAATTTGATTAGGGTGCTCAATGGAGCATATAATATAACCATAGAGATGGAAAAGTATTAAAGTATTTAAGGTGAAAATAGAAACTAGACATCTACTTGATAAGTAATACTCACACTCAGAAGTCTTTAAATTTGAATGTCACTGGAGTAGAGTTCCAATACCTTTAAAGAAGCCCTACCAAGATGGGCTAAGGACTAAATTGGAATGGGAGGGGAAGGTGGGGGATAGGTAGGGAGGGAAGGGAGAGGGGGGGAGAGGAACAAACCTAGGACGGGGGATAAGACATGGGAAGAGGACGGGGGGGGAGGAAGAATGAGGGAAGGTAAGGTATGGGAGGGAATAAGAAAGAGGGTAGAATTGCCAGTTAGAACCGATGCCAGCCGAGCCGACGGTGAGGCACAAGCCAGATAGATGTTAAGCTAGAACAGAAATAAATTTAATGAGCTGATTGGTATACAAAGTTTGCCTATAATAACAGTGTAGATAGTATGGTACTCACCCTAAACCGCTGCGGTGGGACTAAATTGGTAATAAACCAAAAATCTGATGGTCTCCAAGAAGTTATTGATAGACTGATAAAAAGGGGTATATATATATATATATATTGTCAATGGATAAACCACACTGGTTTGAAAGACATATAGATTCACTATTGAAAACAAGAAAAAAATTGTAAAAAGAGGGGAGACCGTCAGTGTGCTAATAACAGTTAAGTCCAAAAAGGTAATATTTACAGCTAAGCAGCATACATAAAGTAAAAAAGTATATCCTTACCATTTAACAAGTGGCTAACAGATAGCCTGGATGGTAGCAAGGAAATAGATGGTATGCGGATGATATAGGAAGCTGAAAAACAGGTGTGGGAAAACAGCAGAGCCCTGTAAGGGCGCAAACATTAGCCTTGAAAGACATGTTACAGCAGAAATAGATGTTACATAGAAAGGCAGAGCTGAGAGATGTGTACCTGCAGTATCGGCGCAGCTGGCAGCGGAACAAACGGGCAATGGTAATATTTGACCTAGTTGACACACTGGAAGCAGCGTGTTTAAGTAGCCATGTCCCATCGCTGATGAATCAGCCCGTCATGGCGGAGTGACGTCACCAGCGTCGGCCAACCACCAAGTGCAACGAGAGCCGCCCATTCAATGGGAGGAGCCCATGAACGGCGTACTCCACGTGGGCGCAAGGTAACCAGGCAACCAGTCGAGAGCAAGGAAGACGCTCTCGAAGGATACATGGATGCGTCATCAATCTTGAGGGAAGGGAGGGGGAGGGAGGGGAATGGGAGGTGTATAGATGACGCTGGGCGGCCGCATGAAAGGTTGAGTCCAAGGATCATGAGAAGCATGTCCGGTGCCGTAATAGAGAATACCGGTCGGCATGACTGTTCCAAGCAGAGTAGGCAGTATACAAAAACATGTCTATTGATACTATTATAAAAATCAGAGGACCCATATATCTCAAGTCTCAATTTAAGTGGCCGTCATAGCAGGCACAGCAATATGTCTATCATAACCGGCCAACATAGCGAATATATGTCAAACTACAATAGCCGTATAATCAATGTAGATAAGAAAGTAACAGTAAAAGTAAAAAAAAATTCCCCAAATTCTGAAAAGAGAAAAGAGACCATGAAGATTGAAGGATAACTAGTGGAATGAGGATGCAGTTGTATAATAGACAGTTGTCAAAGGGAAGGGGACAGGGGAATGGAAAGAAAAGGAGAGGGTGGGGATAGAATTCAGAGGGCACTAAAATGAATATTATTAGCATGCAAATAGCATGCATAGGTATTACCTGAGATAGATTGAATTACAGAAACGGTTTGTAAGAATGAGCTTCATGCGTTCTATCCAGAGAGTTTCTTTGCAGAGAATCTGTTTGTCCCAGTTGCCTCCTCGTGGATCACGAGGGATCACTGCAAGGGCTATGAATGATATCAAAGAAGTGTCAAACCTATGGTAGAGATCTAGATGTCTACTCACAGAGGTCACCATTTTGCCTCCTGCTGAATAGTATACGTGATCTTTGATGCGGGCGCAAAATTGTCGGATGGTTTTGCCCACATAGAAAGCCTTACACTGACAGGACATTAGATATACTAGACCTTGCGTCTCACAATTGGCGTGGAAATTAGGTGTAAACGTTTCCCCATTGGGGAGTATGAAACTAGTACCATTGTTAATCCAAGGGCAGAATGCGCACTTACTGCATTTGGTAATGCCATTAGGGAAATCCTTAGGGTTACATAGAGGCAGATAGTGACTCAAAGTCAATTTATCACGTAATGAACGTGACCTTCTAAATGTGATGTCAGGTTTGCTGTGTAAGTATTTCGCAAGGATGGGGTCCTCTGTCAGAAGTGACCAATTGTTAGTTAGTACATTGCGCAACTCACCATGCTGGCTAGAATATCTAGTAATAAATCTAACCACCTGATCCGTCTTATTGGTTTTTGTCTTATAGAGTAACGAGTTGCGCGACTGGCGTAGGGCCTTGTTATAGGCCTTCCGTAAAAGGGATTTTGTGTAACCTCGTGCTCTAAGACGGTCACGCAAAAAACTTGCCTGTACTATAAAATCTCTAGTGTGTGTACAGTTCCGGCGTAACCTTAAATATTGTGCATAAGGTATGCTTCAGATTAGGCTTGCAGGATGGGCACTGGTTGCATGTAAGATAGTGTTTCCAGCTGTTTCCTTCCGAAACAGCGTCAAAGCCAGACGACCATTGGTGTCTTTAGAGATTGTTAGATCTAAGAAGGTGATACAGTGGGTGTCATATGAAAAGGTGAATTTAAGATTGTAGCAGTTGTCATTAAGAATCTCAATAAATGTCTGGAGTAGGGTGGGGGTACCCATCCAGATGATAAAGATATCGTCGATGTACCTTAGCCAGCAAAGTGCATGGCCAGTGTACATCGACAACAGCTCATCCGAAAAAAGGGCACATTCCCACCCCCCCAGGTACAGGTTGGCGTAGGCCGGGGCACATTATGTGCCCATAGCCACGCCCTGTACCTGGAGGAAGTGGGACTCTTTGAAAACAAAACAGTTCCTAGTCAAAATAAATCTTAATAGTGAAATGACAAACTCGCAGAAATCCCAGTGATAGTGGTCCTGTTCCCGAAGAAAGGTATGCACCGTCCAGATGCCCTGCTCGTGAGGGATGCTTGAGTAAAGAGCCTCTACACCCAAAGTCACGAGCAGGGCATCAGGAGGGACGACCAAATCTTCTATCTGTTTAAGTAGATCCAAGGTGTCACGGGTATAGGACGGAAGTGCAAGCACATGGGGCATAAGGATGGAGTCAACAAATCTACTAGCATTCTCAGTCAAAGAACCAATCCCTGAAATGATTGGTCTACCAGGGGGAAGGGAAGGGTGCTTGTGAATTTTGGGAAGGGCATAGAAGGTAGCCAATCTGGGGTTACGTGTGTTCAGAAAATTGTATAGATCTGAATCTATTAGGCCGTCTTGGTGAGCAGAACCAATAATATCCAGGTATTCAGTTTTAAATTTGTTGATGAGGGTCTCATTAATTCCTCTATACCATTCTTTATTTCGAAGAATGTTAAATGCCATAGTCTCATAGTTGGACTTGGTCATCAGTACCACATTTCCGCCTTTGTCGGCTGCCTTAATTTCCAGGTCTGGATGATTTTTTAGGTGGAGAATAGCTTGTGTTTGAATAGGTGAAAGATTCGGGATCAAGGAGGAAATTTGTAATTGTTTGATATCATTTATGGTGCTCAGCAAGAAGGCCCAAATATTGGAATTGGAAGCTAGATCAGGGAATCTCTGAGATTTCAATTTGAATTTTTTGGTATTTTGGACGCCTGTTTGTACAGGAGTACTGGTAGTGTCAGAAGTTTGTGTACTAGTTGGCTCATTTTCATCCAATAGTAACATAAGATCTCTAAGGGTTCTAAAGTCTTCCATTGTAAAATGGTTTTACTTGTTCGGAAATACGTTTATCCTGAATAGCACGTCCACGGTCCCCATCAAAGAGAAATTTGTAGGTTAGATTACGTGAAAACAAGTATAAATCTTTGATGGTTTCATATTTGTCCAAATTCATGGATGGACAAAAACTGAGACCGAGTCTCAGGACATCAAGTTCATCTGAGGAAAAAGAGTAAGGAGTCAAATTAATGACATCCAGACTAGGTGTTAAGAGGGTGGGGGGTGGTTGGCAAGCAACTGAAAATTAGACAAGGGAATAGGGGTCTGTGAAATATGCACATCCAAGGTACTTTGGTGTCGACAGTGCTGTAATTGGGTCAGCATTTGTGCATTTTCAGAAGAAGGATTAGTTCTAGGTAATGGTGTATTGGGTTCACCTAGCACAGGACCGCCTGTTGTAGCCGAAATAGAGTTGGGACCTTGTGTTTTAAAACTAAGTATTTGAATTGCTTGAAGTGCAGTATCCCCCCCATATATCGTGTTTGTGCAGAGGCTCCCTCAGTATTAGGTAGTAAATTAGTCTGTGTTGCATTAAGTTGTAATAGAGCAGTATCAACAGTTCAGGTATTTCCATCTTTTCAAAATGTAACCCCAGAGTTTAAAGTCCTTTGGGAAAAAAACTTGACATTATGTAGTACTGAGTTGATGAGACTTAGTTACACAATACCAATCTGAACTAATTACTCTGGATCAGGATATTGTGGCTTTACAATCCACTCATGAATATATTAAAAGTCATGCCCAATATACCAAACGTTGGCAGGAAATAAAAGATTTTGTATCTAAAATTACCAAAGACATCATCTATAAAAAACAAAATAAACTGTCTAAAGACAGATTAGCATTTATGGAGGGTTTTGCCTACCGGTGGCAGGCACCAGCCCAACATAAAGGCTCGAGATCCAATTTCCGTATACCTAGAAATCGTGATAGTAACTTTACTACTGATGATGATACTGAATCTGACTCTTCCTCTTTTTTCCCCTCGCAGCCTTCCTCTAGACGTGGTAACACAATGCACCCTTTCGCTAATTCTGGAACACGTAAGCGGGATCTTGGTGGTGGGTCACATACACCATATGTCTCTAAGAAACGTCCCCCTACTGTTGATACTGCTCTATTACAACTTAATGCAACACAGACTAATTTACTACCTAATACTGGGGGAGCCTCTGCACAAACACGATATATGGGGGATACTGCACTTCAAGCAATTCAAATACTTAGTTCTCAAACACAAGGTCCCAACTCTATTTCGGCTTCAACAGGCGGTCCTGTGCTAGGTGAACCCAATACACCATTACCTAGAACTAATCCTTCTTCTGAAAATGCACAAATGCTGACCCAATTACAGCACTGTCGACGCCAAAGTACCTTGGATGTGCATATTTCACAGACCCCTATTCCCTTGTCTAATTTTCAGTTGCTTGCCAACCACCCCCCACCCTCTTAACACCTAGTCTGGATGTCATTAATTTGACTCCTTACTCTTTTTCCTCAGATGAACTTGATGTCCTGAGACTTGATCTCAGTTTTTCTCCATCCATGAATTTGGACAAATATGAAACCATCAAAGATTTATACTTGTTTTCACGTAATCTAACCTACAAATTTCTCTTTGATGGGGACCGTGAACATGCTATTCAGGATTAGTGATGAGCCGAACACCCCCGGGTTCGGTTCGCACCAGAACCCGCGAACGGACCGAAAGTTCGAACGAACATTAGAACCCTATTAAATACAATGGATGCGAACGTTCGAATTCTAAAGTGCTAATTATAACAACTATTATGCATGTTATTGTCATAAATAGGGTTTGGGAACCCGGGTTCTGCACCAGGGGACATGTATCAATGCAAAAAGAAGTTTTAAAAACGGTCGTTTTTCGGGAGCAGTCATTTTAATGATGCATAAAGTGAAAAAAAAAAAGTCAAATATTCCTTTAAATATCGTACCTGGGGGGTGTCTAAAGTATGCCTGTGAAGTGCCACGTGTTTCCCGTGTTTAGAACTGTCCCTGCACAAAATGACACTTCTAAATGAAAAAAAAAGCCATTTAAAACTGCTTGCGGCTTTAATGTAATGTCTGGTCCCGGTAATATGGATGAAATTCTTTAAGAAAAATGGCATAGCTACCCCGTGACCCCCCCCCCCCTACCCCAGCCCATTACCAGCCCCTTTGGGTCTTGTATGGATATTAAGGGGAACCCCGCACATAAAATAAAAAAGGCCCTATATACTCTGAACAGCCGTATACAGGCGGTGCATACAAGACAGGGACTGTAGGTTTGTTCTTATGTAGAATCTGTTTGTAATTTTGAACAGGTACATTGTTGAAGTGTAGCTCCAGCCCAAAAATCTATTTTTAAACTTTTTGGGAAACATAGGTAAGGGTTATCACCCCTGTAACATTTGTTTTGCTGTCTGTGCCCCTGTTCAGAACATTTCACCTCACTTTCCGTCCCAATGACAACTGTTTTTGAAATGTGGTGTTTTTCTTGAAACAAGGATTGCTGATAAAGCATCAGTACAGATGAGACCCCTTTCTCCCATATTTATTCTTACAGGAGAGAATTTTCCTTTCTAGGGGTAGATTTCCTCTCACTTCCTGTTGTCTTCTTTCGTTTGCAAGTAGGAGTCGTTTGTAAGTTGGATGTTTGAAAGTAGGGACCTGCCGTATATACTCTGCAGAAATAGGCCCCTTAGTTGTTGGTGTTGGCACAACACTGTAAGCACTCAGTTACTCTTGGTTGGTGCTGGAACGCCCTGCTGTCAACTATTATATCAGGAATTTTAATTACATATAATTGTTGAACAGTGGTAGTAAAAATTGGGGCTTTGATGGTGGTGCTGGTGCCACAACACTGTAAGCCCTGACAGTTACTCTTGGTGGGTGCAGCAATGGGCCCTGCTGTGAATTATTAGATCAAGAATTGTAATTACATGCCCCTTTTGAACAGGGGCTGAAAAATTGGGCCTTTCGTGGTGGTGGTGGTGGTGGCGTTGCCACAAGACTGTAAGCCCTCAGAGTTACTCTTGGTGGGTGCAGCAATGGACCCTGCTGTGAATTATTAGATCAAGAATTGTAATTGCATGCCCCTGTTGAACAGGGGCTGAAAAATTGGGCCTTAGGCACTGGTGCCACAACATTCCAACCCCTCACAGATACTGTACTTGGAGCACAGCAATGAGCCCTATGGCAAATTATTGCTAAAAAAATTGTAATTACACGCCCCTGTAAAACAGGGGCTGAAAAATTGGGCCTTAGCCACTGGTGGCGGCACCCATAAACAAAAATGATCTTCCAAGCTATCATCATCAATCGTATCATTGAGGACTCGGAGGAGGAGGATAGCCAGTCAACATAACAGCACAGGCACTCAGCATCAGCATCAGTCTTGAAGGGATGTGACATGTTAAAATCAATTAGTCTGTTATATCAGCATCAGGTGTGTGGTAGCTGGTGGTGATCCAAGACTGGTTCATCTTGATGAAAGTCAGTCGATCAACCGAGTCGGTGGACAGGCGCACCCTGTGATCCGTGACAAATCCTCCAGCAGCACTGAATGTGCGTTCCGAAAGAACGCTGGATGCAGGACAGGCCAGTAGCTCAATTGCATACTGTGCAAGCTCTGGCCAGTGATCCATCCTCAAGACCCAGTAAGCCAGAGGATTTTCGGTGGGGAAGGTGTCCAAGTCTGACCTTGCCCCTAGATATTCCTGCACCATGTTTATCAGACGCTGGCGATGGTTGCTGGAACCGATCATACTTTGGGGCTGCGGACTAAAGAATTGTCTGAACGCATCGGTCAGACGGCCACCTTCCCCACCGCTCCTTCTTTGACTGGCCGAAGCCTCAGCAACTCGTTGTCCAGGACCAGGAGTTTGTAACCTCCCAGTCTCTGGGAACGCGTTGCACAGACCTTTCTGCAAGGCCTCCCGGAGTTGTCTCATCCTCTGCTCCCTCTGCGACGGTAACATAAGGTCCGCAACCTTACCCTTGTACCGTGGATCAAGGAGAGTGGCCAGCCAGTAATGGTCCCTCTCCTTGATCCGAAGAATACGAGGATCCTTCCGCAGACTTTGCAGGATCAGGGAGGCCATGCAGCGTAGGTTTGCTGAGGCATTCGCTCCGGAGTCCTCTGGGTCACTAAGGACGACATGATCCGCAGCCACCTCCTCCCAGCCACGTACAAGTCCACTGGTTTCTTGGGACTGTAAATCATCCCTAAAAGACTGCTGCTGATGATGCTGAGTGCCAGCCTCCACCTCCATGCTGACACAATCCTCCTCCTCCTCCTCCTCCTCCTCCTCCTCCTCTTCCTGTGCGATGGGTGGGACAGAAGGAACACTGTCTGGGTAAAGGGGGCCTTGAGAGGCAAGGAAGTCCTCCTCTTCCTGCCTCTGTTCTGCCTCAAGTGCCCTGTCCATTATTCCACGCAGCGTGTGCTCCAACAGGTGGACAAGAGGTACAGTGTCACTGATGCATGCACTGTCACTGCTCACCATCCTCGTGGCCTCCTCAAATGGTGCCAGGACAGTGCATGCATCCCTGATCATGCCCCACTGGCGTGGAGAAAAAAAACCAAGCTCCCCTGACCCTGTCCTGGTGCCGTAGTCGCACAGGTACTCATTGATGGCCCTCTGCTGCGTGTGCAGCCGCTGCAGCATGGCCAACGTTGAGTTCCACCTGGTGGGCATGTCACATATAAGGCGGTTCTTGGGCAGGTTCAACTCCTTTTGCAGCTCAGCCAGGCGAGCACTGGCATTATAAGATCTGCGGAAATGCACACAGACTTTCCTGGCCTGCCTCAGGACATCCTGTAAGCCCGGGTACCTGCCCAAGAAGCGCTGCACCACCAGGTTAAGGACGTGAGCCACACAGGGCACATGGGTCAGTTGTCCCTGTCGGAGGGCGGAGAGGAGGTTGGTGCCATTGTCGCAAACCACCATTCCTGGCTTAAGCTGGCGTGGCGTCAACCACCTCTCGGCCTGGCCCTGCAGAGCAGACAGGACCTCTGCCCCAGTGTGGCTTCTGTCCCCCAAACACACCAGCGCAAGCACGGCATGGCATCTTTTTGCCTGCGTACTTGCGTAGCCCCGTGAACGGCTACGGAGCACCGCTGGTTCATAGGACAAACCACAGGAAGAGGCCATGGAGGAAGAAGAAGAGGAGGGGGTGGAGGAGAGAGGTGTGTCACAACCAGTAGTAGCATTTTGGAGGCGTGGCGGTGGGACAACCTCCAACACTACTGCACCTTGTCCTGCATCCTTCCCAGCTGCCAAAAGAGTGACCCAATGGGCCGTGAAAGAAAGGTAACGTCCCTGTCCATGCCTGCTGGACCATGAGTCAGCGGTAATATGCACCTTACCGCTGACCGCCCTGTCCAGCGAGGCCAAGACATTGCCTTCCACATGCCGGTAGAGAGCCGGAATAGCCTTCCGTGAGAAAAAGTGGCGTTTGGGAACCTGCCACTGAGGAACCGCACATTGCACAAACTCACGGAAGGGGGCCGAGTCTACCAACTGAAAAGGCAGCAGTTGAAGCGCTAGCAATTTAGCCAAGCTAGCATTCAACCGCTGGGCATGTGGATGGCTGGGAGTGAACTTCTTTCGACGGTCCAGCAGCTGGGGCAGGGAAATTTGCCTGCTACAATCGGACGTCGGTGTACTGCTAGCAGAGTGGCCGCAAGTACTTGGCTGTGACACACCTAATTCTACACCTTCATTCCTCTCAGTGCATGTTTCAGAGAGGACTGAAGTTATAGTGGGGTTGGAGATCCCAGCTGATGCGGTGCAAGGAGAGGTCCGCTTTGTTCTTTGGTGTGGGTCTTTGAGGTAGGCTTGCCAACGAGCTGCATGGCAGGTCAACATATGTCTGGTCAGGCATGTGGTACCCAAGCGGCTGATGTTTTGGCCACGCGATATACGCTTGAGACATATGTTGCAAACAGCAGCTGTGCGATCTGATGCACTAGCCTCAAAAAAGGCCCACACCAAAGAACTTTTTGAATGACGGGCAGAGGCAGCGCCCTGCACAGGCGGAGCTCTGCGGTGTGATTCCGTCGGTGTACTGCCCTTACGCTGGCCACCAAAGGGCATCCTGCCTCGTTGGAGATGTGCCTCCTCCTCATCCTCCTCCTCCTCCTCTCTCCTATTAGGCACCCACGTGGAGTCAGTGACCTCATCATCACCTCCCTCCTCATCACTGGAGCCAATCTGGCAGTATGCTGCAGCTGCTGGAACATGACTGCCAGATTGGTGTCCTTCTTGAGCATCCCCTCTGTCTGCTCTCACGCTACTGCCTTCCTCTAGCTGGGTTTCATCATCAGACCCTTCGAAACGCTGGGCATCCTCCTGGAGCATGTACCCAACACTGTGCTGAAACAGTTCGGGGGACTCCTCAGGAGGAGGACATGGTGGGTCTAGGGAAGGAGTGACTGATGATGAGTCTGACATTGATACCAGGGAAGAGGACGCTTTGGCAGCTGCTTTTCCAGTACCCTGAGCCTGGGTGAGAGAGGATGAGGAGGAGGAGGAGGGCTTGGTCATCCACTCTACCAAGTCTTCGGCATGATGTGGCTCAACATGTCCAGCTGCCGAAAAGAAGGACAAGCGTGTCCCATGGCCATGTGCTGATGACAATGCACCGCGTCCACGACCAGCACTGTTGCCCCCAGACACAGAGCCTGCTTGCCCTCTTTTATTGCCTCCTGACTGTCTGCCTCTCCTTGTTTGCCTTCCAGACATTCTAATAGATGGCCTGCAGGGAGATGGGAAAAAAGCAATAAGGGCTACCTTCAGGTGTCCTTCTCTGTCCCTTGAAACAAGGACTTTGACAGTGAAAGAAACTGACACACTCTCCCTACCTACAGTTTTCTGTCCCTAGAAAAAATGTTTTTTTTAAGCACAATTTAGCACAAGGAGAATTCACTCACTGTCCTTCCAGGTCCCTGGAAACAAGGACTTTGACAGTGAAAGAAACTGACACACTCTCCCTACCTACAGTTTTCTGTCCCTAGAAAAAATGTTTTTTTTAAGCACAATTTAGCACAAGGAGAATTCACTCACTGTCCTTCCAGGTCCCTGGAAACAAGGACTTTGACAGTGAAAGAAACTGACACACTCTCCCTACCTACAGTTTTCTGTCCCTAGAAAAAATGTTTTTTTTAAGCACAATTTAGCACAAGGAGAATTCACTCACTGTCCTTCCAGGTCCCTGGAAACAAGGACTTTGACAGTGAAAGAAACTGACACACTCTCCCTACCTACAGTTTTCTGTCCCTAGAAAAAATGTTTTTTTTAAGCACAATTTAGCACAAGGAGAATTCACTCACTGTCCTTCCAGGTCCCTGGAAACAAGGACTTTGACAGTGAAAGAAACTGACACACTCTCCCTACCTACAGTTTTCTGTCCCTAGAAAAAATGTTTTTTTTAAGCACAATTTAGCACAAGGAGAATTCACTCACTGTCCTTCCAGGTCCCTGGAAACAAGGACTTTGACAGTGAAAGAAACTGACACACTCTCCCTACCTACAGTTTTCTGTCCCTAGAAAAAATGTTTTTTTTAAGCACAATTTAGCACAAGGAGAATTCACTCACTGTCCTTCCAGGTCCCTGGAAACAAGGACTTTGACAGTGAAAGAAACTGACACACTCTCCCTACCTACAGTTTTCTGTCCCTAGAAAAAATGTTTTTTTTAAGCACAATATAGCACAAGCACAAAACACACTGACACTCTCCCTACCTATCCTTCTCTTTCCCTAAACTAAAGGAATCCAGGTTAAGCAAGAAAGAAATAAAAGTCACTGTCCCTGCCTATGCTGCTCTATCCCTGCTCCGGAACACACTACACTAGGCCGCCATGCTGGCGGCCTTTTATAGTGTGGGGCGTGTACTAAACACCCTCAGCAATAATTGGCCACAGGCATCCTGCCTGTGGCCAATCATTGCTCTCCTCGCTGCCGGCGCTGTGATTGGCCAAGCATGCGGGGTCACAGTGCATGCTTGGCCAATCACAGCGCCTGGATGACACTGCGATGGCGTAGTGCATTGTGGGCCGTTCGCGTCACTCGAATTTGGCGCGAACGGCCCAAATCGTTCGATCTTCGTCGAACGATCGAACAGCCGATGTTCGAGTCGAACGTATGTTCGACTCGAACACGAAGCTCATCCCTATTCAGGATAAACGTATTTCCGAACAAGTAAACCATTTTACAATGGAAGACTTTAGAACCCTTAGAGATCTTATGTTACTATTGGATGAAAATGAGCCAACTAGTACACAAACTTCTGACACTACCAGTACTCCTGTACAAACAGGCGTCCAAAATACCAAAAAATTTAAATTGAAATCTCAGAGATTCCCTGATCTAGCTTCCAATTCCAATATTTGGGCCTTCTTGCTGAGCACCATAAATGATATCAAACAATTACAAATTTCCTCCTTGATCCCGAATCTTTCACCTATTCAAACACAAGCTATTCTCCACCTAAAAAATCATCCAGACCTGGAAATTAAGGCAGCCGACAAAGGCGGAAATGTGGTACTGATGACCAAGTCCAACTATGAAACTATGGCATTTAACATTCTTCGAAATAAAGAATGGTATAGAGGAATTAATGAGACCCTCATCAACCAATTTAAAACTGAATACCTGGATATTATTGGTTCTGCTCACCAAGACGGCCTAATAGATTCAGATCTATACAATTTTCTGAACACACGTAACCCCAGATTGGCTACCTTCTATGCCCTTCCCAAAGTTCACAAGCACCCTTCCCTTCCCCCTGGTAGACCAATAATTTCAGGGATTGGTTCTTTGACTGAGAATGCCAGTAGATTTGTTGACTCCATCCTTATGCCCCATGTGCTTGCACTTCCGTCCTATACCCGTGACACCTTGGATCTACTTAAACAGATAGAAGATATGGTCGTCCCTCCTGATGCCCTGCTGGTGACTTTGGATGTAGAGGCTCTTTACTCAAGCATCCCTCACGAGCAGGGCATCCGGACGGTACATATCTTTCTTCGGGAACAGGACCACTATCACTGGGATTTCTGCGAGTTTGTCATTTCACTATTAAGATTTATTTTGACTAGGAACTGTTTTGTTTTCAAAGAGTCCCACTTCCTCCAGGTACAGGGCGTGGCTATGGGCACATCATGTGCCCCGGCCTACGCCAACCTGTACCTGGGGGGGTGGGAACGTGCCCTTTTTTCGGATGAGCTGTTGTCGATGTACACTGGCCATGAACTTTGCTGGCTAAGGTACATCGACGATATCTTTATCATCTGGACGGGTACCCCTACCCTACTCCAGACATTTATTGAGATTCTTAATGACAACTGCTACAATCTTAAATTCACCTTTTCATATGACACCCACTGTATCACCTTCTTAGATCTAACAATCTCTAAAGACACCAATGGTCGTCTGGCTTCGACGCTGTTTCGGTAGGAAACAGCTGGAAACACTATCTTACATGCAACCAGTGCCCATCCTGCAAGCCTAATCCGAAGCATACCTTATGCACAATATTTAAGGTTACGCCGGAACTGTACACACACTAGAGATTTTATAGTACAGGCAAGTTTTTTGCGTGACCGTCTTAGAGCACGAGGTTACACAAAATCCCTTTTACGGAAGGCCTATAACAAGGCCCTACGCCAGTCGCGCAACTCGTTACTCAATAAGACAAAAACCAATAAGACGGATCAGGTGGTTAGATTTATTACTAGATATTCTAGCCAGCACGGTGAGTTGCGCAATGTACTAACTAACAATTGGTGACTTCTGACAGAGGACCCCATCCTTGCGAAATACTTACACAGCAAACCTGACATCACATTTAGAAGGTCACGTTAATTACGTGATAAATTGACTTTGAGTCACTATCTGCCTCTATGTAACCCTAAGGATTTCCCTAATGGCATTACCAAATGCGGTAAGTGCGCATTCTGCCCTTGGATTAACAATGGTACTAGTTTCATACTCCCCAATGGGGAAATGTTTACACCTAATTTCCACGCCAATTGTGAGACGCAAGGTCTAGTATATCTAATGTCCTGTCAGTGTAAGGCTTTCTATGTGGGCAAAACCATCCGACAATTTTGCGCCCGCATCAAAGATCACGTATACTATTCAGCAGGAGGCAAAATGGTGACCTCTGTGAGTAGACATCTAGATCTCTACCATAGGTTTGACACTTCTTTGATATCATTCATAGCCCTTGCAGTGATCCCTCGTGATCCACGAGGAGGCAACTGGGACAAACAGATACTCTGCAAAGAAACTCTCTGGATAGAACGCCTGAATGCACTATGTGCCCCGGGTATCAATGAAGCTCATTCTTACAAACCGTTTCTGTAATTCAATCTATCTCAGGTAATACCTATGCATGCTATTTGCATGCTACTAATATTCATTTTAGTGCCCTCTGAATTCTATCCCCACCCTCTCCTTTTCTTTCCATTCCCCTGTCCCCTTCCCTTTGACAACTGTCTGTCTATTATACAACTGCATCCTCATTCCACTAGTTAGCCTTCAATCTTCATGGTCTCTTTTCAGAATTTGGGGAAAAATTGTTTAACTTTTACTGTTACTTTCTTATCTACATTGATTATACGGCTATTGTAGTTTGACATATATTCGCTATGTCGGCCGGTTATGATAGACATATTGCTGTGCCTGCTATGACGGCCACTTAAATTGAGACTTGAGATATATGGGTCCTCTGATTTTTAGAATAGTATCAATAGACATGTTTTTGTATACTGCCTACTCTGCTTGGAACAGTCATGCCGACCGGTATTCTCTATTACGGCACCGGACATGCTTCTCATGATCCTTGGACTCAACCTTTCATGTGGCCGCCCAGCGTCATCTATACACCTCCCATTCCCCTCCCTCCCCCTCCCTTACCTCGAGTTTGATGACACATCCATGTATCCTTCGAGAGCGTCTTCCTTGCTCTCGACTGGTTGCCTGGTTACCTTGCGCCCACGTGGAGTCCGCCGTTCATGGGCTCCTCCCATTGAATGGGCGGCTCTCGTTGCACTTGGTGGTTGGCCGACGCTGGTGACGTCACTCCGCCTTGACGGGCTGACTCATCAGCGATGGGACATGGCTACTTAAACACGCTGCTTCCAGTGTGTCAACTAGGTCAACTATTGCCCGTTTGTTCCGCTGCCAGCCGCGCCGATACTGCAGGCACACATCTCTCAGCTCTGCCTTTCTATGTAACATCTATTTCTGCTGTAACATGGTCTTTCAAGGCTAATGTTTGCACCCTTACAGGGCTCTGCTGTTTTCCCACACCTGTTTTTCAGCTTCCTATATCATCCGCATACCATCTATTTCCTTGCTACCATTCAGGCTATCTGTTAGCCACTTGCTAAATGGTAAGGATATACTTTTTTACTTTATGTATGCTGCTTAGCTGTAAATATTACCTTTTTGGACTTAACTGTTATTAGCACACTGACGGTCTCCCCTCTTTTTACTATTTTTTTCTTGTTTTCAATAGTGAATCTATATGTCTTTCAAACCAGTGTGGTTTATCCATTGACAACTGGGCACTGCGGCTCCCCTATTTCCTGCTAATTATACATGATCTATATACACCCCTTTATCAGTCTATCAATAACTTCTTGGAGACCATCAGATTTTTGGTTTATTACCAATTTAGTCCCACCCCAGCGGTTTAGGGTGAGTACCATACTATCTACACTGTTATTATAGGCAAACTTTGTATACCAATCAGCTCATTAAATTTATTTCTGTTATAGCTTAACACCTATCTGGCTTGTGCCTCACCGTCGGCTCGGCTGGCATCGGTTCTAACTGGCAATTCTACCCTCTTTCTTATTCCCTCCCATACCTTACCTTCCCTCATTCTTCCTTCCCCCCCGTCCTCTTCCCATGTCTTATCCCCCGTCCTAGGTTTGTTCCTCTCCCCCCTCTCCCTTCCCTCCCTACCTATCCCCCACCTTCCCCTCCCATTCCAATTTAGTCCTTAGCCCATCTTGGTAGTGCTTCTTTAAAAAGGTATTGGAACTCTACTCCAGTGACATTCAAATTGAAAGACTTCTGAGTGTGAGTATTACTTATCAAGTAGATGTCTAGTTTCTATTTTCACCTTAAATACTTTAATACTTTTCCATCTCTATGGTTATATTATATGCTCCATTGAGCACCCTAATCAAATTATATACTTACCAAATCTCTTTTGCTGATAATATTTACATATTTTTTTCACTGTTTACCATGCCCCCATGATTGGTCTGCGTCCTCCTGGACCATGGGTTTTCGTGTTCTCTTGCTGTCCTATGAGCTACTGTCCGGTTGACTAGTTCTTTTCTTTTTTGTGAATATTTTTATGTACTGTTACTTATATAAGCATCTATTAGGTAACCATGATATTTCTAACACATTGTATTTTTATTTTATTAGCTTTGTATGCTGTTGCTTTCTGAAGAAGCGTGTCTTCACGTGAAACTTGTTAAAGCTGTGGACCTTACTGGGTACTATAATTCTAGCCTTCACTGTCGGTATATAGCTAACCGTTTGGACCTTATGGCATTCGGAGAGCAATTCTCCTATAGACCCTACTGTTACTGTATATTTTGTATCCCTCAGTGATTGTACCTGGTTGGCCCATACATATAATTGCTTAAATGGTTTTTAGAAAATCTTTTTAATGTTACTTTCTGTAAATTAATAAAATTGTTATATTTTTTCACAATTGTATCCTGTTTAATTTGTGCCTATAAAGTCCAAAGTCCCCCACAATTCCTTCTTCTACAATCATAGGACGTGGCACACGCTCATTATGTATCCACAGTACCACTATGTGCCAAGATACAACCAAACTTTCTTTAATAAACAAATCAAACTTGTCCACGTCTTTGTTTGGTGCAAATTTCAACCCCTAGCTTAATACTTCTAGTTCTTTATCTGAGAATTCTACTCCTGCTAAGTTGTAAATACCCTGATTTAATTGTCTCTTTTTCTTTCCCCTTCCTCCTCTTCTACCTCTTTTTCTTGACGTTCCTTGGTAGAATGTGGGGGATTGGCCAGAATACAATAAAGCTCCCTCCAATCCCTCCATTCCCCCCCCCTGGTGATGGTTTTGATAGGGCATGGGCCTACCTCTAAAGTTCCCTCTAAAACCCCCTTGCGGTGGTCTATGTGGATACTGATTCCGATTCTGTTCATAATAATTGTATTCTGATGGTCTATTATCCAAAGGTGCAAATCTGTTATAGGTGTGCACTGGATAGGAAGGTGGATATGTGTATGGATTATGCGGGTCATAATGGTTTAGAATTGGTGGAAGGTTTGATGTTGTTTTTTTTGGGGTACTAGATTTTTTAGGTGTTTTGGGTGTTTTTGTCATTTGTGCTACTACATGGTGGATTTCAATCTCCCTCTCTACTGATGTTTCTGGTGAGGTGGCCTGACTAAGATTCTCCTGCCATCTGTAAACCTTGTTTTCCTCAAAATCTTTGGTGTCCCTCTGATATTTATTTTTTATTTTTTGCTTTTTATTTCCCCATCACACTTGGATAAATGGGTTTGTAAGATTTTAGCTCTATCTGCATAATCACTATTGTTTTTAGGGTTGAAAATATATTTATTGGTATTTTAACAGAGTATACATTAAAACAATATGCAAGGTTACAAACCGAAGACATTTACGGGTGAATCGGCGTGATGAGTCAGCAAAATGGCTATCGCCCACAGCTAAACTCACATTGCCACATATAACAGTGATAACAACAATGACCGTAAATCAACAAGGTAGAGTTGGCTAAAATAGCCTCGTCAATTATGGTAAGATTATAACCACCAGATGCCGTATAAGGAGGGGATGGCAAAAACAAAAGGAGAGGGTAGGGGAAACAATAAAAATAAAAATAAATTTGGAATTAGTGAATCAGATGATGGGGGTGGGGTAGGGTAGGAAGGAACAGAGAGGCGAGGAAAAGACGGAAAAGGAGGAAGAGAAGAGACAGACAGAGAAATGAGAGGGGAGAGAGTAAAGAAAAGTTTAAGAGCGGCTGAGGAGACCGTCCTGGAAGGATGATGGTGTTGTGGGGTGGGCTGGGACTCTAAAGTGGAAGCCCAGATCATTTCAGTGGCACGTAACGTGCAAGAATGATCACGTCGGAGCAGTCAACATATTAATGAGAGTATCGGAGGAGGAGAAGCGAAGCCAGATGAGCCACAATAATTTATATTTGTCAAAAGGTGTCGTTGTCAAGGGCCAGCATTTCCTCCATTCTCACAGTGTCGTTCATAATCGAGACCCAATGTGACAAGGGAGGAATGGTGGTTGTTTTCCAATAGGATGGGATGAGCTGTCTGGCCGATGACATAAAGAAACGGAGTAGATTCCGTTTCTGTGAGGTGATCGATCCCGGGAGTATAGAGAGAAGGGCAATCTTAGGGGAGGGAGTCAAAGATTAATCGTACAGTGTGTTATAGCAATCAAATACCTGATTCCAGAAGGGGCGGATCCTCTCGCATTCCCACCAGACATGGAAGTAGGTCCCCGTAGTGGCAGAACAACGCCAGCAAGACGCTGAGGTGGACGGAAAAATCTTATGTAGTCTGGAGGGGTCTCTGTACCACCTTGACAGTATCTTGTAGTTTTTTTCCTGGGAGTAACAGGAAGTTGTGGACTTATGGGTAAAATGGAACGAGGTCTGCCATTCAGGTCGCGGGATGTCCTCACCTAAGTCTGCAGACCACAGCCTGGTGTAAGAAGGTAGATCAGTGTGCGTAAGGGTTTGTAAGAGGCAATATATGGACGAGAGAAGGTGTCTGGGCGTCTCCGAGAGGGAACATAGCCGTTCAAACTCAGTTCTAGGTCGATGTATTTGGGATGAAGAATGTAAATGTTTCGTGAGAGTAGACAAGTGTAGTGTAGTGAGCCAAGCGCAAGGTCCGGTTGATGTCACAGGTGTCCCTTGTGTCGGGTGTACAAAGGAGTGCGCTTGGGGCCAGTCAGTCCTCTTGTAGGGGCCTATCGTCGCTGCCCCTACACCCTGGGGGAAGGCGGGATTATCAAATAGGGGAGACAATGGTGAGGGTTCGGAGGATAGAGTGGAATTCAGTCCCCTATATTACCACAATCTGAGAGAGGCCAATGTCAGAGGGGAGCAAGAGGGAATACGAGCAAGTTCATTTTTGTATCCCCATAGTAATGCTCAGAGATCTACGGGAGCTAAATCCTGTTCTATGGCGACAGAGGCCTTTAAGAAGGGACGAGGGAACCATTCAAGGATGCGCGCTACGTGGGTGGCCTTATAATAGGACTCAAAGTCAGGGAGGCCCGCTCCACCCTGCATTTTTGGGCGGGTGAGCAAATTACCCCTCACACTAGGTAACCTCCGGTTCCACATAAATCTAACAGCGAGGGAGCGTAGAGAGGCAAAGAAAGATTTGGGGACCAGGATAGGAACAGTTTGCAGTAGATACAGAAGTTTGGGTAGGGTGTCCATTTTCAGGGTATTGATTTGTCCAAACCATGGTAAAAAAGACCCCCCCCCCATTCCCCCAGGTCCTTCCGCAGACGGGAGAGTAAGGGAACATAGTTTAAAGAAAAGAGATTGGAGAGGTCAGAAGGTATGATGACCCCTAGGTACGAAACACCCTTCGTCTGCCACTGGAAAGAGAAGTTCGCCCTGAGTACAGACATCGTGGTGGGGGGAAGGGAGATATTGAGAGCTTCAGTCTTAGAAATGTTAAGTTTGAAATTGCTGAACGAGCCAAAGCGATGGAATTCTGAGAAAAGGGATGGCAAGGAAATATGGGGGTGTTGTATGTAGACTAGGAGATCATCGGCATAGAGGGACAATTTGTAATGAGAGGAGGGTGTTTGGATACCGTGTATAGAGGTATTTTGTCTAATGGCGCAGGCTAGGTGTTCTATAACAATGACAAATAAGAGGGGGGAAAGGGGGCAGCCCTGTCGGGTACCGTTGAAGATATCAAACGGCTCAGAGGCGGTGCTATTGACTAGGACCGAGGCCGAGGGATGGGAGTAAAGAGACCGTACCTTAGAGATAAAGGTCGTGCCCAAGCCTAACTGTTCTAGTGAGAGCTGAAGAAATCTCCAGTTGACCCGATCGAACGCTTTCTCAGCGTCGAAAGAGAGGAGGCAGGCTTTTAGACCTTTGCGCCGAATAAGAGAGATTAGGTGAATAGTCTTGCTGGTGTTGTCCCACTTGGTCATTATGGATTACTCCTGGGAGTAGAGGGGATAAGCGATCTTCCAATACCTTTGCGAACAGTTTCAGGTCGACATTGAGCAGAGATATCGGCCGGTAACTGCTACATTGAGATGGATCCTTGCCCTGTTTGGGAATGACGGAGATGTTGGCGGACAGTAAGCTTTTAGGAGGTGGGTTGGATTCATCTATGGCATTGAACGTCTTCGCCAAAAGTGGGGCCAATAGGGGAGCAAAAGTTTTATAAAAACGGGGAGTGTACCCATCCGGGCCCGGGCATTTACCAATCTTCAAGTCTCTGATGGCGCCCATAAATTCGGCCGCGACCATGGGCCTGTCTAGTTCCTCGACCTCTGGTGAGGCAATGGGGGGTAACGCCGTCTCCATAATATAATCTCGCATGTCGTCAGTCGTGGGGGTGGTGTGTGCAGGTGAAGTAGCGGGTTGTAGGTTGTAGAGTCTGGAGTAGTAGTCCCGGAAGGCAGAAGATATGCCGTCCGTGTTAAACGTCTTAGTTTGATCAGAATGTGTAATAAAGGGAATGGAGTATCGGGGAGGTCTAGGATGGAGGACCCTAGCCAGGTATTTGCCGCATTTATTTGCTAGTGAATAGTCGTAATTGCGTGCCCTATCCCGGGCTATTAAGGAATGTGCGTCTAGTAGCTGAAGTAGGTCTCTGCGAGCGTTCGACAGTCTGACAAAAATGGCGGGGTCTAAGTTTTGTTTGTGGACAGGTTCAAGTTCCGCTATAGTAGAGAGGAGACGGCGGAAGTCATCCGTTCGTGTCTTTTTGAGACGTGAGCCGTGCTGTATAAATACGCCACGGACCACGCATTTCAGGGCCTCCCACTGATTGGGAGGAGAGGTAGTATCTGTGGAGTGGTCTGAAATAAAGTTCCGGATGGCCTTAGAGATTTCCGCCACACAGACGGAGTCCTGTAGCAGATTGTCATTAAGTCTCCATTGTGTGCCTCTACGGAAGGCTAGGGGATGTGAAAGGGTCAGGTAAATCGGTGCGTGGTCAGACCAAAGCAGGTGACCCAGCGTCGCCTGAATGGGCGAATCTACTAATGATTGGGATATGAGGAAGTGGTCGAGTCTGCTATATGAATTGTGTGCAGTTGAGTAATGGCTATAATCTCTGTCCGTGGGATGTTGGACACGCCAAACATCCACTAGGTGGGAGGAATGTAGTAGGGCATTGATGCGTGCGAGTGTAGAGTGTGGAACAGAGGACTTACCCAAGGAAGAGTCTGCAGACGGGGACATGACGATGTTGAGATCCCCACCAATGATGAAGCATGGGCCCCCGAATGAGGAAAGTCTGGTGAGAACCGACGAGAGGAACCGAGCCTGATCCACATTCGGTACATAAATGTTGGCCACTGTGAAGAGAAAACTGTTTAGTTTCAGCTTGAGAAAGATGAATCGGCCATTGACATCAACAAGGGAGTCTAGGACCTCAGGTTTAAATGATTTATGGAAGGCAATGGATACTCCCTTAGATTTGGCTAGGGGGTTAGTACTATGGTACCAATGTGGGTAGTACCTGTTGCGTAGTGCAGGTACGGAATCCGTACGGAAATGCGTTTCCTGTAGTAATAAAATGTTAGAGCACTTTTTATGAAAGTGGTAAAGAATCTGGCTTCGCTTCTCTGGTGTGTTAAACCCCCTACAATTAAAAGATGCTAAAGCTATCGGGCAAACAGTAGCCATGACATATTCACGTATGGGGGGTGGGGATAGGGGGAGTAGTTAGATATAGTAGACATGTCATAGGTCAGCAGCTCATGGGGAGGAGGACAGTGCCACAGAAGGCCCAGAAAAAGAGAGAGAAAGAAGAGAGGTAAGAGAGTAAGAGAGAAAAATGAGGGGAGTAGACAGGAGGGAAGAAGGGGGGTGGCATAAATCAGCAGGATCAGGGGAACATAGTAACACTTGGTATCATTACGGTCATCGTCCCCACCTCCCGTGAAGAGTAACAGAAACATCAAAAAATATTCAAAGAGGGCCAGTGAGGAAGATGACCAACATATCAAGTTCAATAGAAAAAATCGAACAATAACAAAAAAGGCCACAAGGTGGCTCCAAAGGACTGCAGGTGAGAGAAAAAAAATTCTCATAGCATGGCATATAACCATATACCAGTCAGTGTCCATAGTGACACTGATAAAAAGAAAAACCCCGTCAGTGGGGGGGGGGGGGGGATGCAGTGGGAATTCGCCGGGCGGGGTAGCTTCCCGGATCCCAGCTCCACGGAAAATCGAACACTAAACAGGACCAATGTACGGGAACCATGGCGTGAAAACAGTGCTACATGAAATTGGTCAAAAACATGTGTAAGGAAACTCGAGGTATAGGCAAACACATACCATGGCGTAGTGGTAATACAGTATAAAATACACAGGTGGGAGGTGACTGCAAAAGAGAAACATGCACATCTAGGTTGCAAAGGGTAGTTATTAGTTAATGCATAACAAGAGGTCTGAGTGCTGGGCCAAAGAATATGAGCAACCTGTGGGAAACACAATGGGGTTAACAGGGAGAAAACCACTAGAACAGTACAAGTCTTAGGGTGAATAAACCACGTGAAAGAAACAGTAACTGGATGAGGGCGGCAGAATAGGTCTTAGAAAACAATGGCAGTAACCCAGGTACAGGGGAGGCAGACTGCAATAGCGACTCGTCCGCTCCCGCCCTGTGTCATCTCAGGGGGGGGGACCCTGAAAAAGCAAAACAAGGGGAGTATCAAATTCAAACAGGGCAATTTCAATCGGCCGAGTCTCGTTGAGGCGGGGGCCTGGAGTAGTGCTTGCGTCCTTGTGTCTGCCATGAAGGGGCAAAGGGTAGGCCAGGAGTAGTCGGCGTGAATGGCCAATCTGGGATAGACACCTGTGGGAGTCCTAGTGTGCTGAGGAAGGACGGCAGGTCTCCAAGCGTGCGAAAGATGGCGGTTTTACCCCCATGATGGACTCGCAGATGGAACGGGAACCGAAATTGGTATTTCATCTGCTTCGACTGTAGGAGCTGCGTGAGCGGCTTCAGTGCTTTTCTCATCGTCAATGTCTGGCGGGACAGGTCTGGGAGAAGCATCACGGGGGTATCGTTAAAACGTATGGTGTCCTGCGAGCTAGCAGCTCTCATAATGTCTTCCTTGATTTTGTAGAAATGCACGCGGCACAGGGTGTCTCCGATAAAGGAGGGGTCCGGGGTCCGCGGACCGGACGTTCTGTGGACCCGGTCTAGCTCAATGGGGTCATCTTTAGGGCGCTGCAACAATTGATTAAAGATAGCGGTCACCGCCGCAGGTAGATTTTTGTCGTCCACAGACTCGGGGATTCCGCGGATGCGTATATTATTGCGATGATTACGGTTTTCGATGTCATCCTGCTGGTACGCAAGCTGCTGCATCATAACGGTATGTGCGTTAAGGATCTTCTCATGCGACTGTACTGTGGCGCTAAGACTGTCAGTGGCAGCATCTATGTCCTCAAAGCATGCACCCACATCTTTCTTTAGGTCAGAGATCTCTTTCTTGTAGGATTTCTCTATCCTGTTAACATAGTGTTCAAAGTCTGCTTTAGTGGGCAGGGACCTGACATAGCTGTGCAGGGAACGGATCTGTGCCTCCATGTCCCAGCCCTCACCAGAGCCCAGGGAGGCATTAGAGCGGCTTCTGGTGAGCATAAAGTCAGTTTCCTCAGGGAGGGGATGGCTATTGTGTGTGCTCACCTGAGAGTGCAGGGATGGCTCAGAGCGGGCCGGGGACGGAGGCGCCGGCGCCATCTTGGATTCGGATCAGCGCTGTGCAGCGTTCCGGGATCGGGTGAAAAACTCCTCCAGATCGCCTCCTTTTCTGCCCCCACCAGTTCCCTTCTGTGCCCGGTATCTGTCTTTCCCCATGTGCTGATGTTTGGGCGAATTTCTGGCGAGTTTCCAGCAGTTAGAAGGTCCGTGGAGCTGAAGGATCAGGGAGCTGAGAGAGAACACGTCTCACTGCTCCATGCGTCAAGCCACGCCCCCCCACTATTGTTTTTAAACGGTTCAATTTTTTCTTTTAATTCTGCAATTTTTGATTCCAAAACTGCATTTTTTGCCCTGCGTCTTCTTATCATTAATTGCATCAACTTCTGTTTGCAGGCTTTGAAAAATTTGTACCATTCATCCAATAGTTGCAGATCCTCAATCCCATCATTGGGACTGACAGCTCATCTCAATCTCCTTGGAGTTCGGTTCTTGCCATTTCAAAAGATGCTATGTCCCACCATAGTCTAATTTGCTTCTCCATGTCATACTGTAATTGTTTAGAACCCCTCTCTAGATCTAAATTGGAGCTTGGGGCCTGTTGAAAAAATTATTCTACATTGATGTGGCGTTCTTTCATGAAGTCAAACACATCCATCGCTGCGTGAGTGAAAATAGTTCAAAACCTCTAAATTTTGATACGGTCAGTGAATAAGTGAAATAAAATTCTGAAATAACTGAAATAACTATGAATAGTTTTCAAATGATAATTAGTAAAATAAAACTGCTGTTCCCCTTAAAAAAGTGTTATACACTTCCAATGGTAAATATAGTGAATATAGGGGGGCGCTGTGCCAAAAATTAATATACATTCATTATACATACATAGTGATAGTGACTATAAATCTCATATAATATATCACACAATTAGAATTCCATCACAATCAAGGCCACAGACCGTAATGGCCTTGTGCCCACACACAGTTGCCATCATCCACAGTGGATAAACAACAAGAAAATCATATTAAAAGATATTTATTACATAAAAAAGAATACAATTAAAAACATTTGAGCCAAACCCCACAATAGAAAAACAGCATTTGTTGATAACGGAAGCACCATCACGTGTCTGTTTGTAGTGGAGAGAGGCAAAAAACCTCAACCGATTTTGCGGTTGGAACCGCTTCTTCAGGAAGGTCTGTATGATACATAATACAGTATAAATGAACTAGCAACGACATACACATATTACATATAAATATACAATATTTTAACATCATGAATACAGTCAATGTCAAAAGAATGCTTTATCTGCTCACCGGGTTGGGCTCATGGGTTTGACGAAGGCTCAAATTACCCCTGCGGCGAACAAGGGGTACTATGTGATGCTCTCTGGTAAGAATAATTGCATGATATCAAAATATATCCATTAATGTATATAAAGAGTTGTAGGGACACCTGGTGAGGGTAAGGAGGGAGAGGAGGGGGGGAATGAGGGGGTGGAAGGCAAAGGGGAAAGGGAGGGGAAAAGAAGGGGAGGGGGGAGAGAGGAGGGAGGGGGACAGGAGGTAAAGGAGGAAAGGGAATGAGGAGGGGAGGGAAGAACGAAGGGAAGAGGAAGGGGGGAGGGGGAAAAAGGGGGGGAGGGAGGGAAGGGGTGAAGGAAAGGAGGAGAGGGGGGAGGGGGAGAGAAGAAAGGAAGGGGGGGAAGGGAGAGAACCCCATGCACCAGTTAGTGTAATCTAGGTAAAACCCCCACCATGGATACCTAATTAGTATATCTTACCACAGTCTAGAAAGGCTGTGCTTACTGGGTCAACAGTATAGAATTGGACACAGTATATAAATTCCACAGTACAGCCGACACTGGAGGAGGGCTGACAGAAAGGCACCGATATAGGGCGCAGAGGAAGCCAGATGCTAAAGATCACAAGGTAAGGGAGAGAAAACACAGCGGTGTTAGCAAGGAACACACACATATGTTAGTCGCTAAGTGGATGGTACTCCACAAATTGATAGGCAGAGAAGCGCTTACCTCAGTGTTGTGTCCAGTGGAAGGGTGCCCCAGGGAGAGTAATCACTCACAAAAGGAACCGTTTAAATGTGATCCCCAACCCCGCCGCACGCACCGCCGCGGGGGGTGTTTTGAGACTTCGCCAAACCCATGAGCCCAACCCGGTGAGCAGATGAAGTATTCTTTTGACATTGACTGTATTCATGATGTTAAAATATTGTATATTTATATGTAATATGTGTATGTCATTGCTAGTTCATTTATACTGTATTATGCATCATACAGACCCTCCTGAAGAAGCAGTTCCAACCACGAAACCGGTTGAGGTTTTTTGCCTCTCTCCACTACAAACAATCACGCGATGGTTCTTCCGTCATCAACAAATGCTGTTTTTCTATTGTGGGGTTTGGCTCAAATGTTTTTAATTGTATACTTTTTTATGTAATAAATATATTTTTATATGATTTTCTTGTTGTGTATCAGTACCTAGAAAAGTCCAAATCAACATCCCTATTCCAGGTGACCATATATGGGTTAGACGGCACTAGCAGCCATCATCCTATGCTCATCCGGCTCAATAATTCATTACTTACTATGGATGATGGTACTAATTTATTCTTAGACTGATGTGTTTTTTTTTTTGAGGCTATACTCAAAATTTTGCTATTACTTTAGGGTGGATAACACACCCGTTTCTCCTGTGTGTCCATCACTATATGACTCACACATATCGAGTGCCTCTACTTTATTAATAAAATATTATTGCATTTTTGCCCCTCTTTTTCTCTATCACCAACGCAATTCTTGGAATCGCTGGTAATTTTCTTTGGGGATACTGTTGATCATTGACGTTCTTGGGACGGATTGGACAGGGTTTACTGTATGTCTAATATCCAGACTTCTTGTTTGAATGCTCACAAGTTAGAAGATGATCTTAAATAGTTTTTTTCTAAAATGTTTTCCCTTTTGAAACGTAAATCACATCTCCACTGGCATATAGAGTACTTTAGACGCTATTTAACTGACAATATTTGTCCAATTGGATTGAGGGTCCAAATTTTCCCCACAATTAAGGACCCCTCAGTAGAGTTTAAGAAATCATGGGAAAGTACCCTCTCTAGCTGTAGCTCTGAATTGATGAGATCTCTTATTTTACAATACTCTCAAGATATGATCACTCTCGATCAAGAAATCGACCGTTTAAACACTAAATACCTCCACCTGGCTGGTAATTTAATATTCATTGCCAAGTGGAAGGAACTTAAAGAACATTTGGAGGTTATTAACAAGGAGATCATTGTTAAAAAACAGACTAAATTTAACAAAGATAAGGCTGCCTTCTTGGCGGGATATGCCTATAGGTGGTCGAGCGGCGGCCCTGTGAGGAGGGGTTTCCGACATGCTAACCACACTGGGAACCCCACCACAGAGGCCTAATCCGACTCATCACTCTCGTCTGTATTTTCACAACAGAGTACTACATGCTATACTGCAACACCAGCAGTCAACTCATCTCGTAAGAGATTGAGATATGGAGGTGGTACCCCCCCCAGCTGGCCCCAAGAAGGGCAAAAAAGGATCCTCTGGGCCTAAAACAGGTGTACCCTCATCACGTAACATAGTTGATACCACCAACCTCACTGCTAGTGTGGCTACTGGATCCACTTCCCTGCATGGAGCAATCCCAAAAATCCTTAACTCAGCGCTAATGACCAACAAGTACACTAAAGAAAATGAAGATGCTATTTTTTTAGATCTAAAGAAACAAACAGGGAAATCTAGACATATTTGTTCTCAAAACCACTCAGCCACCGTCACTCCCGTCTCAGCCAATTCTGAGCACAATACCCACTAAAATATTATTAACCTCACTTCTTATGCACTTTGAGGATGAGTCCTCAGTCTTACATTTAGGTTTGGGCTTTTGCCCTTTAGACCCTTTGAAAGTCACTGATACTATCAAAGATCTCTATTTATTTGCTCGGAACCTTACGCTCAAATTTATCTATGATCATGACCATGCCAAAATTAATCTGGAGCGTGAGCTTGCGGAGCGCACGAAACAGTTTACTATGGAGGAGTTTTGTGCGCTCCGCGACCTTATGCTCCTATATGATGAAGGGTCTGTTGAGGATTCTGGGTCCTCACAGCCTACCCTTCACAATACACCCCAGTCTCCCCTTCCCCTAATCACTTCAGGTCGTTTATCTAAACCATTCAAACTCCGTTCACAGAGATTTCCAGATTTAATGACTTGCCCTGCTATTTGGGCCTTTGTACAGGCCACCATCTGTGACCTCAAGCGACAGGAGTGGCAGGACATTTCCCCTAACCTTAACAATAACCAAACCAAAGCTTTAAAATCCTTACAGAAATGTCCAGATTTGGTTATTAAAAATTCGGATAAAAGGTGGGAATATTGTTCTTGTGACACATGATTTTTACCAAAACATGTGCCTTTCCATCCTCAATAATTCCAATAGGTACCGTCCCATTTCCCATCCCTTGGTCTCTTCCTTTCTTTCGGGCCTCATTAAAAAGGACACTTTGGAGTGCCTCCTTCCCAAATTTTCCCGTACCCCCACTTTTTATTCATTGCCTAAGACGCATAAGAATGTTCATAATCCTCCAGGTCGACCCATCGTTTCTAGTATTGGGTCTCTAACAGACAATGCGAGCAAATTTGTTGATGCCTTTTTGATGCCGCACGTCAGTGGGCTACCCTCTTACATCAGGGACACCACTGACCTTTTGAGACACATTGAGGGTATCCAGGTCCCTGCGGACGCCCTGCTCGTGGCAATTGATGTCAAGGCCCCTTACTCTAGCATCCCCAAAGAGCCGGGCGTCCGGATGGTCGGTTCCTTCCTGCGTGAACAGGAGCGAACTTCCGGGCCCCTCAATTAATTTATCCTCAAGTTATTGCAGTTTATCCTAACCAAGAACTATTTTACTTTCAATGGTCAACTTTTTTTTACAGACCCAAGGGGTCGCAATGGGGACTTCCTGTGCCCCGGCTTATGCCAATTTTTATTTGGGTGGTTGGGAGCGACTTTTAAATGCAGATGATAAATAGGGATGAGCCGAACACCCCCCCTGTTCGGTTCGCACCAGAACCTTCGAACGGATCGAAAGTTCACGCGAACTTTAGAACCCTATTAAATACAATGGACGCGAACGTTCGAAATCTAAAGTGCTAATTATAACGGCTAATATGCGTGTTATTGTCCTAAAAGGGGTTTGGGGACCCGGGTCCTGCATCAATGCAAAAATAATTTTTAAAAACTATAGTTTTTTCGGGAGCAGTGATTTTAATGATGCATAAAGTGAAAAAAAAGTGAAATATTCCTTTAAATATCGTACCTGGGGGGTGTCTAAAGTATGCCTGTGAAGTGGCAGGTGTTCCTCATGTTTAGAACTGTCCCTGCATAAAAAAGGGATTTTTATAACAGCTTACCTGTAAAATCCTTTTCTTGGAGTACATCACGGGACACAGAGCGACTTAGTCATTACTAATGGGTTATATAGTTTACCTTCAGGTGTTGGCACTGGCCAATTCCAAACCGGAAGTACCCTCCCCTATATAAGCCCCTCCCACCCGGGAGCACCTCAGTTTTGTAGCCAAGCAATAAGTGTCCCAAAAAGAGGGGTGGGAGCTCTGTGTCCCGTGATGTACTCCAAGAAAAGGATTTTACAGGTAAGCTGTTATAAAAATCCCTTTTTCTTTTTCGTACATCACGGGACACAGAGCGACTTAGTCATTACTAATGGGACGTCCCAAAGCAATGCCAAATGAGGGGGGGGTACATAAGCTGGGCGCCATCAGGCATGAGGATCTTTTGCGGCCTGCAACACACTGCGCCCAAAGGCGACATCCTCCTGACTTCTAACGTCTACCTGATAGAATCTAGTAAACGTGTGTACCGAAGACCATGTTGCGGCCTTACATACTTGAGCCAGGGAGGCCTGGTGATGCACTGCCCATGAAGTTCCAACCGCTCTTGTGGAGTGCGCCCTAACTTTGAACGGAGGCGGTCTCTTTCTCAAGCCATAGGCTTGTATTATGACCTGTCGAATCCACTTGGCTAAAGTAGATTTTGATGCTGCCTGACCCCTTCTGGGGCCTTCCGGCAGAACAAACAAAGAATCCGTTCTGCGAATCTGAGCAGTGGCTTTTAGATAAGCTTTAACTGCTCTTACCACATCCAAAGAATGTAATAACTTTTCCTCTACTGAGCTAGGTTTGGGGAAAAAAGAAGGAAGAACCACATCTTGGTTCAAATGAAACCTCGATACCACCCTAGGAAGAAAGGCTGGATGAGGACGTAATACTACTCTGTCCTTATGGACAACCAGATATGGCTCCTTACAGGACATAGCTGCTAATTCCGACACTCTTTTAGCCGAACAAATGGCTACTAAGAAAACCAATTTCCTGGTGAGAAGAACCAAGGAAATGTGTTGTAATGGTTCAAACGGTTGTTTCTGTAGAACCGACAGCACCAGGTTTAAGTCCCAAGGACATATGGGAATACTAACCGGAGGGCTAATACGCATCACTCCTTGTATAAAGGCTTTGACTAGTGAATGCGAAGCCAAGGGCCTTTGAAAAAATATTGACAAGGCCGAAATCTGACCCTTGATAGTACTCAAGGCCAGCTTCCTATCTACAGCCCACTGTAGGAAGTCCAGAATCCTCCCTATCATGTACTTACGTGGATGCCATTTCTTGGTCTCACACCACGTAATGTACGCTTTCCAGATCCTATAATAGATCTGCCTGGATACCGGTTTCCTGGCATTGATCATGGTAGATACCACAGAATTAGAGAGCCCTCTCTTTTTCAGAATGTGGGCCTCAATAGCCAGGCCGTCAAACCTAGGGCTGGTAAGGAAGGGTGGTATATCGGTCCTTGCGACAGCAGGTCCGGACGAAGTGGGAGGGTCCACGGACTCCTCACTGACATTTTTACAATCTCCGCGTACCATGCCCTTCGGGGCCACGCTGGAGCCACCAGAATCACTGGTTTCTTTTCTACCCTGATTCTGCGGAGTAATCGCGGTAACAATTGTGGCGGTGGGAATGCATATATCAGCTTGAACCGATCCCAAGGGAACACTAGGGCATCCGAGCCGCAAGCTAGGGGATCCCTTGTGCGAGACACAAACCTGTCCACCTTTGCGTTGAATCTGGATGCTAGCAGATCTACATCCGGTGTTCCCCACCGCTGGCATATTGCCTGGAAAACCTCGGGGTGAAGAGACCATTCCCCCGGGCATAATTGTTGGCGACTTAGAAAGTCCGCTCTCCAATTTTCCACTCCTGGGATGAAAACCGCGGATATGGCTGGGACATATCTTTCTGCCCACTCCAGGATGCAATTTGCTTCCTTCTGGGCTGCACGACTTTTGGTGCCACCCTGATGATTGATATATGCCACTGCCGTGGCATTGTCTGATTGAATTCTGACAGGGGACCCCTGGAGTTTTGGATGTCCATGCTACTAGGGCATACCGGGCTGCTCGTATCTCTAAGAGATTGATGGGCAGGGCCTTTTCTGCTTCTGACCACCTGCCCTGGAGACCATTGCTCCAGCACTGCCCCCCAGCCGATGAGGCTGGCATCTGTAGTGACCACCTTCCAAGAAACCGGACTGAAGGGTTTCCCTCTTTCCAGATTCTGGGGCACCAACCACCAATGGAGGCTCTTGCGAACGGAAGGGGACAGGGACATTGGTAAGTCTAAAGCCTGAACTTTTTTGTTCCAGGCTGACAGTATGGCCCTTTGCAAATTCCTTGAATGGAATTGACCGTAGGGTACCGCTTCGAATGAAGCCACCATCATTCCCAGCAGCCTCATGCAGAGACGTATGGATGGTTTTCTTTTTATACCCACTAAGTGGGTCAAATTTCTTAAAGACGACACCTTCTCTGGAGGTAAGAAAATCTTTCTCTGATTTGAATCCAGCCTTAGCCCTAAGTATTCCAGACTTTTGACTGGTCTTAGAGCTGACTTGTCCCGGTTGATAATCCAACCGTGATATTCCAGATACTCGATTGTCTTGTGAATAGCTACTTCCAGCTTTTCCACTGAGTGGTCTATTAGTAGCAGGTCGTCTAGATATGCCATTATCGTTACACCCTGTGTTCTTAGATTGGCCAATAATGGGGCCAGAATTTTTGTGAACACTCGTGGTGCTGTGGCCAGACCGAAAGGTAAGGCTCTGAACTGAAAATGGCGCCCTTCTACTGCAAAGCGTAGAAATTTCTGATGGGCCGGAAAGATGGGAATATGCAGATAAGCATCCCTTATGTCGATCGAGGCTAGCCATTCCTGCCCTTGTAGGGCGGTGGCCACTGATCGGATCGACTCCATCCGAAAGGTCCTGATATTTAGGAACTTGTTTAGCCCTTTTAGATTTAATATGGGCCTCACGTCCCCATTTGGTCTGGGGACTGTGAAAAGGTTCGAGTAAAACCCGAATCCGCTTTCTTCCAGGGGAACCTTCATGATTACCCCTTGGAGCAATAGTTGTTCTAGTGCCAGAAGGAGGGATCCTCTCTTTTGGGGATCTCTTGGCACGTTTGACCTCATAAATTGGGCAGGAGGAGTGCCTTTTAACTCCAGCTTGTATCCCAGACTTACTGCGGAGAGCACCCATCTGTCTCTGATGGTGTCCCGCCAGGTCTCTGTGAACAACTGAAGTCTTCCCCCCACCCGATTGAGCGGGGGCAACGCTTCATGCCTTAGGGGGAGGTTTTGTACCTCTCTTGATCCAGGGCTTCTTGTTACCCTGTGATTGTCCCTGATTTCTGCCCCCTGAATTTGACCGCGGAGGCCGTCGGAACTGCTTCCCAGCCGATGTGCCCGGGACTGGAGAGGTAGGCCTCTTAAAAGAAGGACTTCTACCCTTGTTCTTAACCGGTAAGAGTGAACTTTTACCGGCAGAAATTTTCTGGATATATTTGTCCAGATCTTCTCCAAATAAGCGTTCTCCATGAAATGGGAAGCTAACCAGCAGTTTTTTACAGGGAGCTTCAGCAGACCAGTTTTTGAGCCACAGAAGCCTACGCATATGTACTATAGACAGCGTAAAGCGGGAGGCCTGTTGGATTGTATCCTTTATGGCGTCCACCGCAAAACACAAGGCTCTAGGCAGGTCAGCTAGGGCATGAGCCTGCTGATCTGGTAAGTCCCTTAAGACTTGTTTCAACTGATCTTTCACTGCTTGGCAGACTCCAATCGCTGCTACCGCAGGTTGTGTCACCATACTTGCTGTAGAGAAAGCAGATTTTAGTAAAGACTCCAATTTTTTATCTATTGGGTCTTTGAACATTGGAACATTATCTACTGGACATGTCAGTGATTTGTTAACAGAAGAGATGGCTGCGTCCACTATAGGGACCCTCCATTTTCTTATGAACTTATCCTCCATGGGATAGATCACCGGAAATCTCTTGGGGGGAGCAAATATTTTATCAGGATGCTCCCAATCCTGGTAAATAAGCCCTTCTAATAAAGGGTGGATTGGGAAGGAACAGACCGCCTGGGGAGCTTTTAGCGACCCCAGCGAGGAAACCGTAGTGGATGGTGGTTCCGCCAGAGGCATTTTAAATGCTGATCGGACCATGTTAGTCAGAGACTGAACCCATAATCTTTCAGCCTGAGAAGCTGAGAAAAGGTTCTTCCACTGTTGATTCCTCTATAAGTGAATCAACCTCATCCTGATCCCCTTCAGGTAGGTCGATCTCTGTGTGGGGCTGTTCCTCCACTAACAGGCACTCTGAAGGAGGAGACGGAGATCGGACGCGCTTTTCCTGTGACAGGGAAGCAGCGATCAATGCTGTTAATCTCTCTTCCAATCCTCCCAGAGTTGAGGATAAAACCTCCTCTGTTATATATACAGGAGCAGGTGGACTGGGGACAGCCGCAGCACCAGGCATTCCTGCGGGGTTTCTACGGCTACTGACCTCTGCATTCTCAGGGGAGATTGGTGCAGTGCAAGCATGCCCAATATCCTCAGAGCCCGATGGAGACCCCTTTGGCTTCCTGGAAGATCTATTTCCGGAGCGTCTGGACGACATATCCTTTAAGCACAAAGCTGAGGTATTCCCGTCGTCATACACCAATTTTTGCTGGTAATAGTCTAACACAGGTGCTGCTATATACCAGCTGGTGTCCACTAAAGTGCCTTTCTATGGGGATGCCTGCATCAACCGCCTCTGTGTGCCACTGTTTGTTGCTAGCTCTGTTTGCATGCAGCTGACACTTGTACTGTGTCTTTTACCATGCTGGGACGCCCGCACATGCGCAGAAGCGCCGCGGCGCGCATCGAGCGTCATCCACCCGCCCCGCCCCTTTTTTTTCATAGGAGGCGCGTGCACGCGCCCGCGCGCGCGCCCGTGCGCCAATGGCGCCCTTTTCGAAAACCAACAGAGGACTAGGAGCCAGGGCCCTTTTTGCCGGAGGGCCTGTGCGGTGGATGAACGCAGCAACAGGGCAGAGGAAGTGGATTCCCTCAGAGAAACTTACCAACTGCCTGGATCTTTTGAGTTGAGAAAACCAAAGATCCACATTTACAAGAAAAATGGACTACAGCGGCCTCTAGTGGTTTAACACAGGTACCGCGGTCCCTGTTTTTTTTTTTTTTTTCTTGACTACTATTAAAATTTTACATTTTCAGTAGATATAGGCAAACACAGATATTTAGCGGGAATACCGTTAGGTAACAGACAGAAAGACAAATTAGGCTTGGGGGTCCCCCAATAGAACCAAGTTCCTGAGGGCCCCCACTTACCTGATCCCCGCCGCAGGACTTTGTTTGGTCCACAAAAGTCCAAACTTCACCTATCACGGCAGGCATTGTAATTAAACCTTCAGGGACCGGGTTCCCAAGGATTCCACTCCCCTGGACCTGTATAGCACCCTGCACAGACAGCGTCTTGGTCGTGGGTATGACCAGAGCTCTGGATCCCAGGGTCCAGCCCTCCTAAGAGAAGCATTACAGGCAAAACCTTGCTCTTCTGCTGCAAGGCCCGGGTACCGACCGTTTAGCTATGAAGCTTTTTTGGTGGGATCCGGAACAGCTTACTAAGGCCCAAAAGAACCTGTACGCAAGCCCAGTGAAAACACATGTTACTCTTTGGCCAACACCTTAGACACTGGCAAAAAACTGAGGTGCTCCCGGGTGGGAGGGGCTTATATAGGGGAGGGTACTTCCGGTTTGGAATTGGCCAGTGCCAACACCTGAAGGTAAACTATATAACCCATTAGTAATGACTAAGTCGCTCTGTGTCCCGTGATGTACGAAAAAGAAATGACATTTCTAAAGGAAAAAAAGCCATTTAAAACTACTTGCGGCTTTAATGTAATGTCTGATCCCGGCAATATGGATGAAAATCATTGAGAAAAATGGCATGGCTACCCCATCACCCACCCCAGCCCATTACCAGCCCCTTTGGGTCTTGTATGGTTATTAAGTGTAACCCCGCACCCAAAATAAAAAAAGGCCCTATATACCCTGAACAGCAGTATACAGGTGGTGCAAACAAGACAGGGACTGTAGGTTTGTTCTTAAGTACAATCTGTTTGAAATTTGGAACAGGTACATTTTCTAAGTGTAGCTCTAGCCCAAAAATCAATTTTTAAGCTTTTTGGAGAACATAGGGAAGGGTTATCACCCCTGTAACATTTGTTTTGCTGTCTGTGCACCTGTTCAGAACATTTCACCTCACTTTCCATCCCAATGACAAATGATTTTGGACATTTTTTTTTTTTTTATTGAAACAAGGATTGGTGATAAAGCATCAGTAGAGAGGAGACACCTTTTTCCCATATTAACTCTTACAGGAGAGAATTTCCCTTCCTAGGGGTAGATTTCCCTTCACTTCCTGTTGTTTCCTTCCGTTTGCAAGTAGGAGTCGTTTGTAAGTTGGATGTTTTAAAGTAGGGGCCTGCCATATATACTCTGCAGAAATTTGCCCCTTGGGTGTTGGTGTTGCCACAACACTGTAAGCCCTCACAGTTACTCTTGGTGGGCGCTGGAACGCCCTGCTGTCAACTATTATATCAGGAATTGTATTTACATGCCATTGTTGAACAGTGGTAGGAAAAATTGGGCCTTTGGTGGTGGTGCTGGTGCCACAACACTGTAAGCCCTCACAGTTACTCTTGGTGGGCGCATGAATGGGCCCTGCTCTGAATTATTAGATCAAGAATTGTAATTGCAAGCCCCTGTTGAACAGGGGCTGAAAAATTGGGCCTTTGGTGGTGGCGGTGGTGCTGGTGCCACAAGACTAAGTCCTAACAGTTACTCTTGGTGGGCACAGAAATGGGCCCAGCTGTGAAATATTAGATCAAGAATTGTAATTACATGCCCCTGTTGAACAGGGGCAGAAAAATTGGGCCTTAGGCACTGGTGCCACAACAATGCAACCCCTCACAGATACTGTACTTAGAGCGCAGCAATGAGCCCTGTTGCAAAGTATTGCATCAAAAATTGTAATTACACGCCCCTGATAAACAGGGGATGAAAAATTGGGCCCAGAACCAAAAATGTTCTTTCAAGCTATCAGCATGATTATTGACGAGGAAGAGGATAGTCACTCAGCATAACAGGATAGTCACTCTGCATCAGCATAGCCAGTCTTGAAGGGATCTGACATTTCAAAGAAAATTATTCTGTTACATCAGCATCAGGTGCTCGGTAGCTGGTGGTGATCAAAGACTGATTCATTTTTATGAAGGTCAGTCGATCGACCGACTCGGTTGACAGGTGCACCCTGTGATCAGTTACAAAGCCTCCAGCAGCACTGAATGTGCGTTCCAAAAGAACGCTGGATGCAGGACAGGGCAGGATCTCAATTGCATACTGTGCAAGCTCTGGCCAGTGATCCATCCTCAAGACCCAGTAACCCAGAGGATTTTCGGTGGGAAAGGTGTCCAAGTCTGATCTTGCCCCTAGGTATTCCTGCACCATGTAAACCAGACGCTGGCGATCGTTGCTGGAACCAATCATACCTTGGGGCTGTGGACTAAAAAACTGTCTGAACGCATCGGTCAGACGGCCACCTTCTCCACTGCTCCTTCTTTGACTGACCGAAGCATCAGCAACATGGCAAGATAAGGTCCGCAACCTTACCCTTGTAACATGGATCAAGGAGGGTTGCCGGCCAGTAATGATCCCTCTCCTTGATCGCATGAATACGAGGATCCTTACGCAGGCTTTGCAAGATCAGGGAGGCCATGCAGCGTAGGTTTGCTGAGGCATTCGGTGCCGAGTCCTCTGGGTCACTAAGGACGACATGATCCGCAGCCACCTCCTCCCAGCCACGTACAAGTCCATGGGTGTCTTGGGACTGTAATTGATCCCTTGAAGACTGCTGCTGATGCTGAGTGCTAGTCTCCACCTCCATGCTGACACAATCCTCCTCCTCCTCTTCCTGTGTGATAGCCAGGCCAGCAGGAACACTGTCTGGATAATAGGATTTTTATAACAGCTTACCTGTAAAATCCTTTTCTTGGCATACATCACGGGACACAGAGCGGCATAGTAATTACTATGTGGGTTATAGAGCTTACCTTCAGGTGATGGACACTGGCACACCCAAGACAGGAAGTCCCCTCCCTATATAACCCCTCCCATATCGGGAGTACCTCAGTTTTGTAGCAAAGCAATAAGTGTCCCCAAAAGAGGGGTGGGAGCTCTGTGTCCCGTGATGTACTCCAAGAAAAGAATTTTACAGGTAAGCTGTTATAAAAATCCTATTTTCTTTATCGTACATCACGGGACACAGAGCGGCATAGTAATTACTATGTGGGATGTCCCAAAGCAATGCCAAAATGAGGGGAGGGAGACACCATAACAAGCTGGGCGCCATCAGGCATGAGGATCTCTACTGCAGCTTGCAGCACACTACGCCCAAAGGCGATATCCTCATGACCTCTTACATCCACCTTATAAAATTTTGTGAATGTGTGGACTGAAGACCAAGTTGCGGCCTTACAGATTTGAGCCAAGGAGGCCTGGTGATGCACTGCCCAAGAAGCACCAACCGCTCTAGTAGAGTGTGCTGTAATTTTAAATGGAGGCACCTTCTTTCTCAGACCATGAATAATCAGGCTTAAATAATAACTTGCCGAATCCACTTAGAAATAGTAGATTTCGACGCTGCTTGGCCCCTTCTGGGGCCTTCTGGCAGAATAAATAAAACATCAGTTTTTCGAATCATAGCAGTAGCTTCAAGATAGGCTTTAACTGCTCTTACTACCTCCAAAGAATGTAATAATTTCTCTTCCACCGAACTAAGTTTGGGAAAAAAGGAAGGAAGAACCATATCTTGGTTCAAATGAAAACTTGACACGACCTTCAGAAGAAAGGCTGGATGTGTACGTAAAACCACTCTATCCTTATGGATAATCAAATATGGCTCCTTGCAAGATAAAGCTGCTAATTACGATACCCTCCTGGCTGAGGATATAGCTACCAAGAACACAAATTTCCTGGTGAGGAGCACTAAAGGAATGTGGAGTAATGGTTCAAAAGGTTGTCTTTGAAGAACTGATAGAACCAAGTTTAAGTCCCATGGACATATGGGAGACCTCACTGGTGGGTTAATACGAGTCACACCCTGCAAGAAAGTTTTTACTAGCGAATGTGTAGCTAGTGGCCTTTGAAAAAATATTGATAAGGCCGAAACCTGTCCCTTAATAGTACTTAAGGCTAGGTTTTTGATAACAGCCCACTGTAGGAAGTCAAGTATTCTGCCTATGACGTACTTCCGAGGATGCCATTTCTTGGCTTCACACCATGCCACATACGCCTTCCAAACTCTATAATATATATGTCTAGATACTGGCTTTCTAGCATTGATTATCGTAGACACCACTGTGTTAGAGAGACCTCTCTCTCTCTTAGAATGTGGGATTCAATAGCCAGACCGTTAAATTTAGAGTTTGTAAAGAAGGGTGGTATATCGGACCCTGCGTGAGCAGGTCTGGCCGAAGCGGAAGGGTCCAAGGCTTGCCTACAGACATTCTTACAATTTCCGCGTACCAGGATCTCCGAGGCCATGCTGGGGCTACCAGAATCACCGGCCTCCTTTCCATCCTGACTCTGCGGAGGAGTCGAGGTAGTAGCTGCAGCGGAGGGAACGCATATATTAGTGCAAACTGATCCCATGGGAACACCAGCGCATCCGATCTGCAAGCGAGCGGGTCTCTCGTCCTGGACACAAAGCTGTTCAATTTCTTGTTGAACCTGGATGCGAATAGATCTACATCTGGTGTCTCCCATCTCTGACATATTGTCTGAAAGATGTTGGGGTGAAGAGACCATTCCCCTGGGGGATAACTGCTGCCGACTCAGGAAGTCTGCTTTCCAATTCTCTATTCCTGGAATAAAGATAGCGGATATGCATGGGACATGTTTTTCTGCCCATATCAGGATATGATTCACCTCCTTCTGGGCCGCACCGCTCTTGGTGCCCCCTTGGTGATTGATGTATGCCACAGCTGTGGCATTGTCTGATTGGATCCTGACAGGAGACCCATGTAGCTTGGAAGTCCATGCTTCCAGGGCCAACCGTGCCGCCCGAATTTCCAGCAGGTTGATGGGCAAGGTCTTCTCGATATTCGACCACTTTCCCTGGAGTGAACATTGCCCCAGTACTGCCCCCCAGCCTAGAAGGCTGGCATCCGTAGTTACTACCCTCCAAGAGATTGGGATGAGCGACTTTCCCTTTTGTAAATTTTGGGGTACCAACCACCAACATAGACTCCTGCGTACTGACGATGCCAGGGACATTGGGAAGTCTAGGGCTTGAACCTTTTTGTTCCAGGCAGATAGGATGGCGTTCTGCAATTTCCTTGAATGGAATTGAGCATACGGAACTGCTTCGAATGAGGCCACCATCTTTCCCAGCAACCGCATGCAAAGACGAATGGATGGCTGTCTCTTTGCACAGATCGCTTGAATTAGTTCTCTTAAGGAAGAGATTTTTGCCTGAGGCAGAAAAACCTTTCTTTGGTCTGTGTCTATGAGTAAGCCTAAATATTCGAGTCTTCTTGCTGGCTGCAAGGCCGACTTGTCCAGATTTAGGACCCAGCCCCGGGATTCCAGGTATTGTACCGTGTTGTGTACAGCAACCCTTAGGTTGGAAGCCGACTGATCTATTATCAATAGATCGTCCAGGTAGGCCCTTATAGATATTCCCAGAGTTCTTAAGTCGGCCAACAGAGGGGCCAAGATCTTTGTGAACACTCGCGGAGCCGTGGCCAACCCGAAGGGTAGCGCCACAAACTGATAATGGCGTTGTTCCACCGCAAAGCGTAGAAGCTTTTGATGACTGGGGAATATAGGAACATGTAAATAAGTGTCCCTGATATTGATGGACGCCAACCATTCTCCCCCTTGTAGGGAGGCGGCTATTGACCGAATTGATTCCATACGGAACAATTTGACGATTAGGAATTTGTTTAGACCTTTGAGATCTAGTATGGGTCTTACATCTCCGTTGGGCTTTGGAACGGTAAAGAGGTTTGAGTAAAATCCCAACCTCTGTTCCTTTACCGGAACCTCCACAATTACCCCTGGGATAATAGTCGGTCTAACGCCGAAAGGAGAGATCTTCTCCTTACTGGATCTTTTGAGACGTTTGACGTTATAAACCGAGGAAATTCCTGTAACTCCAACTTGTATCCCAGGGATACCGTGGAGAGATCCCATCTATCCCGGATCGTCTCTCGCCAAGCCCCTGAAAACAACAGAAGTCTTCCCCCCACTCGTCTGAGTGTGGGCGACCCTTCATAAGGCCGACTTGGGGGCTGGTTTAGTATTCCTTTGGTTCCAGGGTTTTTTATTACCCTGTGGCTGTCCCTGAGCTCTCCCTCCAGGATTGGATCGGGGAGGCCGTCGGAACTGCTTAGAGGCTGAAGTTCCTGGGACTGGCGAGGTGGGCCGCTTGAAGGCAGGACCCCTGAATTTCCTTTTAACAGGTAAGAGAGTACTCTTCCCACTGGAGATTTTCTGGATGTATTTATCCAAGTCCTCGCCAAATAACCGCTCCCCATGGAATGGAAATCCAGCCAGGAGCTTTTTACAGGGCGTCTCGGCTGACCAGTTTTTCAGCCATAGGAGTCTACGCATGTGTACCAACACCAGCGTAAGGCGGGAGGCCTGATGAATTGAATCTTTAATGGCGTCAACCTCAAAACAAAGCCCTAGGTAGATCTGCTAAATCCTGCGCCTGCTGAACTGGCATGTGTTTTAAAGCCAGCTTCATCTGGTCTTTCAAGGCCTGACAGATGCCAATGGCTGCCACTGCAGGCTGAGTTACAGCACCAGCTGAAGAAAAAGCAGTCTTTAATAGGATTTCCAACTTTTTATCTGTTGGATCTTTAAACATCTGTAATTGTCCACTGGACATGTCAGGGATTTGTTCACAGAGGAGATGGCAGCATCCACAGTAGGAAGGCTCAATTTTTTGGTGAACTTTTCCTCCATAGGATATACCACAGAAAACTTTTTGGGAGGAAGGAACAGTTTATCAGGATGTTCCCAATCCTTATAAATGAGATTTTCTAGCAATGGATGCACTGGAAAGGAACCATTAGCCTGCGGGGCTTTCAAAGAGCCCAATCAGGAAACCAATGTAGTTGCTGGTTCTGAAAGGGCTGAAAACGGCTCCTCTAAAGTAGATTCCTCCGAGGCTGCATCATCCTCCCGATCCCCTGCAGGAAAATCAATTTCATCCTGAGACAATTGCTCTGCTGTTAGATACTCTAACGGTGGAGATGGAGATCTGGCGCGCTTTTTTCCCGGCAGGGAGGAAGCGATTAATGCCGCCAATCTTTGTTCTAATCCTCCCAGAGCAGAGGTAAAAGCCTCCTCTGTCACATATACCGGAGCAGGTGAACTGAGGGCAGCCGCAGCACCTAGCACTCCTGATGGCTCCCCTCGGGTAACTACCTCTGATTTATCAGGGGAGGATATATTAGTAGGAGCAAGCCCCAGATCCTCAGAGCCCGATGGCGAACCCTTTAGCCTCCTAGGATTTTTACTCCCAGAGCCCTTGGAAGGCATAGTCCTAGCTCAAGCTAAGGACTTACAGCCAAAAATGCACCCACTACTAGCTATAGTCTAGCGTACAAGCTTGCTATCAGAGCTAGTCAGGTGACTAAACTAATGTGCCTTGGGGATGCCTGTATCACCACCTGTAGTGTGCCCAATATAATATCAAAAATAAATATCACCAAGGAGCTCTGCTGATGTGTCCGTCCTCTTACAGCATGTCTCGCAGAGGCTGTCTTTTTAAAGCAGAGGACGCCCGCACATGCGCAGAAGCGCGCGTGCGTCAATGCGCGCGCATGCGCTAATGCGTGAGTCAATGCGCACGCGCATGTGCCAACGCACACGCCAATGCGCGCGCACCAGAAACGCTCCCTGGAAGAAATGGGGAGAGGAGCAGGAGGAACTTTTCCTCCATAGGCTTCTCACTGGGAGCTGCAGTTTTCATTGGAGCCTAGCTGACACTACAGAGGGAGACCACAGCGCCATGTCTAAGAACGCTGTTTCCAGGTCCCCCTAGCAGGTATGGTAACATTTTTACAGATGGGTACTGCAGAGCTTGTACATACAAGAATGCTCCTCCATCTGTCTAGGCATTACACTTATAGAAGGTATGCCCAGCTATATAGACATTCTCAAGTATCTCCCTCCTGTGGCCAAACAGGGGTACTACGTAATGTCCAATAGAACCATAAGAAAATACATTTCAGGTTTATCAAAGATATTTTAGGCATCAGGTACAGTGGGAAATATATCATGAAGGTAAAATACAGGCAAGCACATTAGTTTTGAAGGGTCCCTGCTGGACCAAGTTCATCAGGGACCCTCACTTACCTGTCCCCGCCGCAGGACCCTGTTCGGAACAGACAGCCCAAACTTCGCCCCTTTGGCGGGCAACGTCATTTGACCTTCAGGGACCAGGGTCCTACTGAAAGGAACACCACTCCCCTTGACCTGTACAGCACCCTGCCAGAAAACCTCTTGGTATTGGGTCTGACCAGAGTACTGGATCCCAGGGTCCAGCCCTCCTAAGATAGGCATTACAGGCCAAACCTCGTAGATGGTCCACATCTTCTTCCCCGAGGCCCGGGTACCGTCCATTTTGGCATTGAAGCACTTTGGACGGATCCGGAATAGCTCGCCTTTAGGCCTCAAAGACCATACGCAGAGCTAACTTGAATACATGCTTAACCGTGACCAACACCTTTAGACACTGGCAAAAAAACTGAGGTACTCCCGATATGGGAGGGGTTATATAGGGAGGGGACTTCCTGTCTTGGGTGTGCCAGTGTCCATCACCTGAAGGTAAGCTCTATAACCCACATAGTAATTACTATGCCGCTCTGTGTCCCGTGATGTACGATAAAGAAAAAGGGGGCCTTGAGAGGTAAGGAAGTCCTCCTCTTCCTGCCTCTGTTCTGCCTCAAGTGCCCTGTCCATTATTTCACGCAGCGTGTGCTTCAACAGGTGGACAAGAGGGACAATGTCACTGATGCATGCACTGTCACTGCTCACCATCCTCGTGGCCTCCTCAAATGGTGACAGGACAGTGCATGCATCCCTGATCATGAGCCACTGGCGTGGCAAAAAAAAAAAACCAAAGCTCCCCTGACACTGTCCTTGTGCCATATTGCAACAGATACTCATTGATGGCTTTTTGCTGTGTGTGCAGCCGCTGCAGCATGGCCAACGTTGAGTTCCACCTGGTGGGCATGTCACAGATTAGGCGGTTCTTGGGCAGGTTAAATTCCTTTTGGAGGTCAGCCAGCCGAGCACTGGCATTATATGACCGGCGGAAATGCAAACAGACTGTCCTGGCCTGTCTCAGGACATCCTGTAAGCCCGGATACCTGCCCAAGAACCGCTGCACCACCAAGTTAAGGACGTGAGCCAAACAGGGCACATGGGTCAGTTGTCCCTGTCGGAGGGCGGAGAGGAGGTTGGTGCCATTGTCGCAAACCACCATTCCTGGCTTAAGTTGGCATGGCATCAACCACCTCTGAGCCTGCCCCTGCAAAGCTGACAGAATCTTTGCCCCAGTGTGGCTCCTGTCCCCCAAGCACACCAGCTCAAGCACCGCATGGCATCTTTTTGCCTGCATACTTGCGTATCCCCTTGAACGCCTACGGAGCACCGCTGGTTCCAAGGACAAATTAGCACAGGAAGAGGCCATGGAGGAAGAAGAAGAGGAGGGGGTGGAGGAGAGAGGTGTGTCAGAATCACCACTAGTAGCATTTTGGAGGCGTGGTGGCGGAACAACCTCCAACACTACTGCACCCTGTCCTGCATCCTTCCCAGCTGCCAGCAGAGTCACCCAGTGGGCCGTAAAAGATAGGCAACGTCCCTGTCCATGCCTGCTGGACCATGAGTCAGCGGTAATATGCACCTTACCGCTGACCGCCCTGTCCAGCGAGGCCAAGACATTGCCTTCCACATGCCGGTAGAGAGCCGGAATCGCCTTCTTGGGAAGTTGCCACTGAGGAACCGCACATTCCACAAACTCATGAAAGGGGACAGAGTCTACCAACTGAAAAGGCAGCAGTTGAAGTGCTAGCAATTTAACCAAGCTAGCATTCAACCACTGGGCATGTGGATGGCTGGGAGCGAACTTCTTTCGGCGGTGCAGCAGCAGGGGCAGGGAAATTTGCCTGGTACAATCTGACGTTGGTGTACCGATAGCAGATTTCCCGCAAGTACTTGGCTGTGACACACCTAATTCTACACCTTCATTCCTCTTAGTGCAGATTTCTTAGAGGACTGAAGGTATAGTGGGGTTGGAGATCCAAGGTGATGGAGGAGCAAGGAGATGTCCGCTTTGTTCTTTGGTGTGGGTCTTTTATGTACACTTGCCAACGGACTGCATGGCATGTCGACATATGTCTGGTCAAGCATGTGGTGCCCAAGCAGCTGCTGTTTTGGCCACGCGAGATACGCTTCAGACATATGTTGCAAATAGCAAAGGTGCGATCTGCTGTACACGTCTCAAAAAAGGCCCACACAAAATAACTTTTGAAATAACGCGCAGAGACAGCAGCGCCCTGCACATGCGGAGCTCTGTGGTGTGATGCTGTCGGTGTGCTGTCCTTAAGCTGGCCCCTGGAGGGCATCCTGCCTCGTTGGAGATGTGCCTCCTCCTCCTCGTCCTCCTCCTCCTCCTCCTCTCTCCTATCAGGCACCCACGTAGAGTCAGTGACCTCATAATCCCCTCCCTCCTCATCACTGGAGCAAACCTGGCAGCATGCTGCAGCTGGGGGAACATGACTGCCAGTTTGCTGTCCTTCTTTGGCACCCCCTCTCTCTGGGCTCATGTTACTGCCTTCCTCAAGCTGGGTACTATCACCGGAGCCTTCAAAGCGCTGCGCATCCTCCTGCAGCATGTACCCAACACTGTGGTCAAACAGTTCGGGGAACTCCTCATGAGGACATGGTGGGGCTAGGGAAGGAGTGACTGATGCCATTGAGCCGAGGGAAGAGGCCGCTTTGGCTGACAAAGTACCCTGAGCCTGGGTGAGAGAGGATGAGGAGGATGAGAACGGCTTGGTCATCCGCTCTACCAACTCTTCAGCATGTTGCGGCTCAACACGGCCAGCTGCCGAAAAAAAAGGACAAGCGTGCCCCACGGCCACCTGCTGATGAGGATGCGCTGTGTCCATGACCAGCACTGTTGCCTCTAGACACAGAGCCTTCTTGCCCTCTTTTATTGGCCTGTGTGTGTCTGCCTCTCCTTGTTGGCCTTCCAGACATACTTTATTTGATGTATTGGAATAGGTAGGTACACAAGGAATTGTCTGCAGTCTGCTTTAGCTGCACACAGTGACCAGTATACAGTACACTGACTGAAAATACTGCATCTGCCTGCCTGTGGTATTATTTGGAAGAGAACACCAGCACTTGTCTGCAGTTAGCTTTAGTTGCACACTGTGCACAGGATAAAGTACACTGACTGAAAATACTGCAGCTGCCTGCCTGTCAGTATATTAGGAAGAGAACACCAGGAATTGTCTGAAGTTAGCTTTAGTTGCACACTTTACACAGGATACAGAACACTAACTGAAAATACTGCAGCTACCACAATCAACTGCCTGCCTGTCAGTAGATTAGGAAGAGAATAACAGGAACGGATCCAGCTAAACTGAATACAGTAATTATATATATATATATATATATATATATATATATATTATACAGACACACAAACTCCTAGGATGCATATATATACGAAATATACTGACTAAAGCTAACTCAATCGCCTGCCTGCTCTATGTAACTGAAATGAATTGACACTCTGATTCTCTATCTATTGCTCTCCGCTGCCGCAACGCACTACACAAGGCCGACACGCAGGCGGCCTTATATAGTGTGGGGCGTGTACCTACTCCCCTGAGCCATGATTGGCCAAAGACACCCTGCCTTTGGCCAATTATGGCTCTTTGTGCTGACGGCGCTGTGATTGGCCAAAGCATGCGGGTCATAGTGCATGCTTGGCCAATCATCAGCCAGCAATGCACTGCCATGCCGCAGTGAATTATGGGCCGTGACACGCCACTCGAATTTGGCACGAACGGCACATAATGTTCGATCTTCGGCAAACGATCGAACAGCCGATGTTTGAGTCGAACATGAGTTCGACTCGAACACAAAGCTCATCCCTATTGTTGATGTATCAGGTGCTAAATCTCAGCCCAAATTGAGATAATAGTTTCTCTGGGCTGTAATGGTAGCAGCACAATATAGTTAAAAGGTATTTTTCCTACTTGTGTTACCCACTCATAGCAGTGGAAGTGTATTGGAATTGCATCAGTGTCTTTTCAGTGTCTCTGCCCATTTAAAAAAAAAATAAAAGAATTCTAGATTTTAGCTTTAACTACCATTGTAGAAAATATATTTTAGATGCTGATAAGGAACCACATACAAAAGTATGAAAAGGAAAATATTGTAATTAATAACCGAAGCCAACATAGATATTAAACCTTCTTATCAGAATGTAAGAAAATAAACTTGGACAAGAGGGATGGTTGGGTCTGTAATTTATTTGGAGTATTTAATATGGCTGCAGGTTGAACTCCAGGCAGATATAAACTGATAACTACTGATAAAAAAAATGTAATTCTGTGCTTATAATTTTATTCAAGAATCCAAAAAGTAAAATTTTCCAATATTCATACACTTTGTTAAAATATAGACATTACTATCTTTCTATAAGGATATTGAACAATAACACACAAATCCCCTCCTTGAGTAGACTCCCCTGTATGTGGCCAACTGCTTACTATGCACAAAACATATTTCAGTTAGTCCAGAGGTTCACTTTGTTTGGCTTCTACCGAAGTTTCCTTTTCCAATGCATTTCACATATCAGGAAAGAAAGGAGAGGAAAATTAGCCATATGTTTGCTATCTGTTCACATCACCAACTGCATAATTGACTCAGGATTTGCCTCCCAGCCCCTGTACATTCACATACAGGAGGGAGGGAAATGTTTTGTGATAACTGGGTGAATGCTGGGCGGGGCTGGTGCAAGAATTTTTGACACCCTAGGCGAGACCTTATTTTGTGGCGCTTCTCTACCTATTTCTTCAGCCGTGGTCCGCATCTGTGCCTCCTGGCCTCTAGACAAATAGTGGCAATATAGCACCCCCTTACAATACAGTGCCTGCTTTCCATCACAGACCTCTTTGCATCCAAGTCCCGCAATTTACATCAGGCCCCCTTTAGCTTAATGCCCTCCTTCCCCCTTCACATCACAGCGCCCCTCTTTACATCACAGACCTTCCTCTTTTCAGCAGTGTCCTCAGCCCCCCTTCCTTGCATTTAAGTCCCCTTTACAGCACCACTTGTATTCCAGCCCCCTTGTCAACCCCCTTTTACTTGTACCTCAGTCCCTTTTACAGCACCCCCCCTTACTTGCACCCCAGTCCTCTTCACAGCTGCTCCCCTTATATGCACCGCAGAACCCTGAAAAGCCCAATTCCTTGTATCCCAGTCCCCTCCACAGCCCCCCTCCCTGCATCCCAGTCCCCTCCACAGCCCCCTTGCTTGCATCCCAGTCCCCTTCACAGCCCCCCCTTGTATAACAGCCCCCCTCCTTGTATCAAGTCTCCCTCCCTGTATCCAGAATACAGGATCACAGTATCCCAGTCTCTTCTACAGCTGTGCCCCCCTTCTGGTATCACGGTCCCTTTAACACAGTCCCCTTTATGTCAATGCCCCCTCCCTTACCTTACACAGCAGATAGAAGACAGAGGATATGACATGTCCGAGCAAAGGGCGGGAGCTGTCCAACTTTCCATTTAACAGACAGACGATTGGTTGCTAGAAACCCCCCCGCCCCCCACTGCAACAAATCACAGGCTTTTTAACTTGAAAAATTGGGACAGCTCCCACCTTCTGCTCGGACAATCTGTCTTCTACCTGCTGGTTAAAAGCAGGGAAGGGGGAGTCGCATGGGAGAGGACACCCAGGCAGGCTGCACCACCCCTCACTTCCTCCAGCAGTGATACTCTGCAGCCAGTACTGGAACTAGCAGTACAGGGAGCTCAGTCTGTACTGCAGCGTCACCACCTTGTATAGCTGAGCAGAAGAAGGTGGTCCGTTCGCAGTCATCTTGAAAGCAGCAGCACCTTCTCCCGGAGTCCAAATTGAACTCCAAGCCTCCTGGGGGTGGAGGCTGGACGGGGATGGGAGCTAGCTGTGTCTTCTTAGGCAGTCCGTCCGGCAATACAGTTCACTTCTCACCGCCACATGCAGCCAGCGCAGCGCCCCCAACTGGTGTGCGCTCTAGGCCGCCGCCTACCTAGCCTATGGGTAGCGCTGGCCCTGATGCTGTGATTGCCATATATGTATGTTTCACACCCTATTGCTAATGTCCTTCAGTTGTACCTTAACTACTTTGCTTCCATAACATTATTCAACCATCCTTTTGTTAAATTGTGTGATACAAAGGCGCAGGACTCCTGACAGCCTACGTACTATGTTAAGATGGAAAGCGGGCTTAGCCTAGGCTTCTCGCAGGCCATGCTCTCTGACACTTTTCGATTCTTTATTTAGATGGTCATATACTGTATGGTCTAATTGCTAGTTCTACATTTAACTGTCCTCAACGAAGTTCATACATTGTATCACTGGACCTAGGATAAACCAAAATGGGCTTGTGCTTCGAATTGATGTTGGCAGCTACGTATATGGCAGAGGAGATTTAATATTGAACAAAGCAATGCTCTCGGGAGCTAAAAATATGCATGCAAGTTACTTGCTAGGGGGAGAACCAAATGAGGAATCAATGATGGAAAAGGATCTGGGGGTCCTAGTAGATGACAGACAGCATGCAATGCCAAGCTGCAGCTAGCAAGGCTAACAGAATATTATCATGCATTAACCACTTAAGCCCCGGACCAATACACAGCATAAAGACCAGGCCCCTTTTTGCGATTCGGCACTGCGTCACTTTAATTGACAATTACGCGGTCGTGCGACGTGGCTCCCAAACAAAATTGACGTTTTTTTTCCCCCACAAATAGAGCTTTCTTTTGGTGGTATTTGATCACCTCTGTGGTTTTTATTTTTTGCGCTATAAACAAAAATAGAGCAACAATTTTGAAAAAAATTCAATATTTTTTACTTTTCGCTATAATAAATATCCCCAAAAAATATATAAAAAAAACATTTTTTTCCCTCAGTTTAGGCCGATACATATTCTTCTGCATATTTTTGGTAAAAAAAAATTGCAATCTGCGTTTATTGATTGGTTTGCGCCGTAATGGCAGCGATCAGCGATCTTTTTTGTGACTGCGACATTATGGCGGGCATATTGGACACTTTTGACACATTTTTGGGACCATTGTCATTTTCACAGCGACCAGTGCTATAAAAATACACTGGTTACTGTGAAAATGTCACTGGCAGTGAAGGGGTTAACCACTAGGGGTGCTGAAGGGGTTAAGTGTGCCTAGGGGAGTGATTACTACTGTGTGGGGCGTGGCTACGAGTGACACGTCACCGATCTCCGCTTTGTTTACACAGAGCGGAGATCGGTGATATTGTCAGTAGGGGAGCGGAGAGATGTTGTGTTTACACTAACATATCCCCGCTCCATGCCTCTGTGAGATGATCGCGGGGATCCCCGCAGCGATCGAGTCCGCGGGACCCGCAGTCCGACTCACGGGGAAGGCAGGGTGTCACGAGCGCGCCGCTGGTGGCGTGCGCGCCACCCTGACGTCGGGCAGTTAAAGGGGACGTGATTGTGCCTGTACGAGCCATTCTGCCGTCATATATATACAGTGGCTGTTCCTTAAGTGGTTAAAAAGTGTATTTACGCAAAACAACAAAACTATAAATCTACCACTTTATAAAACACTAGTTCTGCCATATCTTGAGTATGTGGTCTAGTTTTGGTCAATAATCCTCAGGAAATATGTCTGTGAATTGGAGAAAGCCCAGAGAAGGGCAACAAATCGAATAAGGTGGCTGGAGGATCTCAGTTATGAGTAGGGATGAGCTTCGAGTTCCAGTCGAACTCATGTTCGACTCGAACATTGCCTGTTCGCCTGTTCGCCGAACAGCGAACAAATTGGGGTGTTCGCGGCAATTTCGAAAAGTCTATGGGAGAAATCTAAAGTGCTAATTATAAAGCCTAATATGCAAGTTATTGTCCTAAAAAGTGTTTGGGGACCCAGGTCCTGCCCCAGGGGACATGTATCAATGCAATTTTTTTTTTTTAAAACGGACGTTTTTTCGAGAGCAGTGATTTTAATAATGCTTAAAGTGAAACAATAAAAGTGAAATGTACCCCTTACCAATTCACATAGGGGGGGCGGGATCTGGGGGTCCCCTTTGTTAAAGGGGTCTTCCAGATTCCGATAAGCCCCCCGCCCGCAGACCCCCACAACCACCGGGCAAGGGTTGTAGGGATGAGGCCCTTGTCCCCATCAACATGGGGACATCCTCCCCATGTTCAGGGCATGTGGCCTGGTACGGTTCAGGAGGGAGGGGGGGCCGCTCTCTCGTCCCCCCCTCTTCCCCTGCGGCCGGCCAGGTTGCATGCTCGGATAAGGGTCTGGTATGGATTTTTGGGGGGACTCCACGCCATTTTTTTTAAAATTTGGGGTGGAGTTCCCCTTAAAATCCATGCCAGATCTGAAGAGCCTGGAATGGATATTTAGGGGGAACCGCACGCCATTTTTTTTTAAATTTGCGGCGGGGTTCCCCTTAATATCCATTCCAGACCTGAAGGGCCTGGTAATTGAATTTGGGGGAACCCACACGCTTTTTTTTTTTAAAGTTTTAAATGACTTTTTTTCCTTCAAAAATGACACTTTGTTCAGGGACAGTTCTAAGCACAGGAAACATGAGCGACTTTACATGCATATCATACACACCCCCCAGGTACGAAATTTAAAGGAATATTTCACTTTTATTTTTTTCATTTTAAGCATTATTAAAATCACCGCTCCCGTAAAAACGTCTATTTTTTAAACCTTTTTTTGAATTGATACGTGTCCCCTGGGGCAGGACCCGGGTCCCCAAACACTTTTTAGGACAATAAATTGCATATTAGCCTTTATAATTAGCACTTTAGATTTCGAACGTTCGAGTCCATTGTATTTAATAGGGTTCTAAAGTTCACACGAACATTTTGTCTGTTCGCAGGTTCTGGTGCGAACAGAACAGGGGGGTGTTCGGCTCATCCCTGGTTATGAGGAATGACTACAAACATTAAACGTATTCTCCCTGGGGAAGAGACACTTTAGATAGGATAGGATTTGAAATTTACAAATCTTTAAAATGGTGACCATCATTGGGAGAAATCTATTTAATATTTAGTATCTAAAGTAGACACGTGGTAATACAATGAAGGTGGACGAGAGGTGGTTCAATCTTAAACTGCATAAGAGGTTCTTTACTGTTAGAGTGGCATGGATGTGGAATTCCCTTCCACAACTGGTGGTTATGTCAGTGGGGAGTGTACATAGAATTAAAAAAAAAATTAGATGTGTTTTTTAGTGAATACAGTGTACACTGCAGGTGTACACAAGTGTATTGAAAATGATAGGAACATAAACACACACGTTGAACTGGATGGACTGGTGTCTTTATTCAACCTCATCAACTATATAACTATGAAAGTGCCATGTGTTTTGGTGTAGCTCAATAAAAAAAAAAAGTGCTTGTACTTCTTTGGTTCAATTTTCACGTATAGGTTAACTAATTGAAATGAATTGGCTGCTCTGAATTTGACAAACCAAAATGCACAAAAAACGTAGGTGTGAATGGAGCCTCCGTGTTGATGAATAGGCGGAAAGTTGAAGAAGACAGACCTCAAAGAGTATTGTGCTTGAAACAACTAATTTCCCTGTTCTATTGTACTTTACAACATATATTCTACTATTGTTTTCTGTTTTTTTAAAAGGTGTGGTTTCAGAATCGCAGGGCTAAGTGGAGGAAAACTGAGAGGGGCAATGAGCAGGATGGATCAAAAGAAGGTGCAGCTGAATTGACTTCCCCCTCCAGAAACCTTAATTCGCCCCCTACTGGGGAACCTGCCAGGGCAAAAAAAGAAAGTTTGGATGCACAGCAGAGGTAATTGATATATAATATGACATTTCTCATGTGGGAAAAGGATCTGAATCAGTATGACACCAAAGTGGCCACCAAGCTGCCTGTAAAAATTAAGGCAAAGACAGATGAAGAGTTTATAGAGAGATATAATATCTGTTTGTCCCAAAGTGATGAGTTCCAAGTGCTATCATGAGAATCGCTCCCAATAGTTTGCAATGATAGATATAGTTTATCCCCAAATCAACTGTTCTCTTTATTTGAAAAATGGAACAGTAGAGGATTGCCAACATGAGATGATCCAGCATGCTGGAAAATAACTTCTACCATCATCACTCTCGTAATCCACAATTTGTACAATTTGTCTACAATAACTGAATACGAAGAGGTTATTTAATAAATGAGAGGAGCTTAGTTAATGTAGTGTAGCCAAGTGAAAATTCACTTTGCAAAAAGTACCCAAAGACAATTAAACAGGATTTTTGCATATTTAAAGAGAAATGCTCAAATGTGCATCCTCACATGGTGACACTGTGGATGCCCCGATAATCATAGAGGAACACTGATTTAAACTAAAAGATGGACTTTTAACGGACATAGGTTAATAGGGTAAAAATCTAGGGGTTTTATTAATAGAAAAATTGTAAAATTACATTTGTTACAAAAAATGTCATTATAATGATCATTATTAGTACATGGCCCGGAGTAGTGCTAACATCTCACTTCCAAAAACGATAACAATATAGATAAGCTCAAAATTATAATAAGAGACACATATCCAACAATCAAACATTGCATTTGGTAGAACAGTTCATATAGGAAGTGGGTAGCCTTAATCCTGGGCCTGGATGTGTAGAAAACGTGGTCTTGCTCTGCTCTACATGTTTCGCGTATCGTAACGCTTCCTCAGGAGCATAATAATAAACAGACCGTATTAAAAGTGCAGAACGGCCCTGAATACCAGTACCCTGGCGATTTGTCTATAGAAAATAGCCAGTTGGGTAAATGAAAATCATAAAAGACAACAGCAGGGTAATTTACTGGAGCACAGGCTGCTGGTAAGCAGATGAAGGGGATTTCCTCCAGGTATGTAGAGCTATGGACAAAGGGGGGTATGCAACGGTGCAAGCATGATGCATGAACTGGGCAGAAAAGTAGACTGTCCACAGTGTAACCCCCGGGTAAGGTAGCGTGACCAAGCTTATCTCTTGAGCTAGTCTACCAAGCAAGCCTGTCAAGAACCTCTCCTGTGCGCTGTTGTTAACCCCCTTTGTCCATAGATCGCTGGATAGAGATGGGGCTCAGGTAAGTATTGGGGGGGGGGGCTGCTACACACAGAAGGCTTTTTATCTTATTGCATAAAATGCAATAAGATAAAAAAAACTTCTGCCTTTACAACCATTTTACCTGCATTCCATACTACACAATACTAAATGGGATCCAATTCTTGCAAGAAAGTACACTTGCTTTAAGCACATGTCAAACAAAAGGCATTTGTCAATGCATTCTAGTAGACAAAAAAAAAAAAAGAGCAAAAGATAAAGCTGGGTGACTAAATACTAATATAAAAGGGCATATTAAAAAATAAAAAAGTGTCTTTAACCACTTAACGACCGCCCACCGCCGATTTACGTCGGCAGAATGGCACGGACAGGCAGAATCACGTAGATCTACGTGATCGCCTTTGTGCAGTTGGGGGGTCCATCCGGACCCCCCTTCACTGCAGTGAGCGGCCGTTAAGTGTTCGGGAGCGATCAGGCATGAGGGGGCGGCCGCTCGATTCCGCCCCCCCCCCCTCGCGATCGCTCCCGGCCAATGAAAATGCTTCCTCCGCCATGTGATGTAAACACAGGCTGGAGGAAGTGATGTCATCTCCCTCGCCGCGGTCTTTTCGTTCCCGGCGCCGAGGAGAGAAGACAGAGGTTAGTGCTCCAACAGTCCACTGACACGTAGGTACACATAGGCACACAAATCACCCCCCAGTCACCCCCAGATCACCCCCAGGTCACCCCAAAGCCCCCAATCACAGTGTCACTGATTGCAGTGATCATTTATTTTACTGATCACTGCATTTAGTGTCATCTGTGATTGTAAAAAGTTGCAGGGCAGTTAGGATTAGGCCCCTTTAGGTCCAGGGTAGCCCCCTAACCCCCCCTAATAAAGGTTTAACCCCTTGATCACCCCCCAGGTAACCCTTTCACCCCCTAACTTCAGCGTCACTAAGCGATTGTTTTTCCGATCGCTGTATTCGTGTCGCTGGTGTTTTAGATAGGCAGTTATTTTTTTTTAGGTTCGCCGCAGGTTTTTATTAGTGTCAGGTACCCCCATATATTATTTTAACCCCCTGATTGCCCCTAGAGTTAACCCTTTCACCAGTGATCGCCGTATAAGCGTCACTGGTGTCACTGGTTAGCCAGTAAGTTATCTAGTTATTTAGGTAACCCGTCAGGTTTTTATATAGCGTCGGGTACCCCCATATTTAACCTAATAAAGGTTTTAACCCCCTGATTGCCCCTAGTTAACCCTTTCACCAGTGATCACCATATAAAGGTTACAGGTGACGCTGGTTGATTAGTTTGCTTTTTATAGCATCAGGGCACCCGCCGTATATAACCCAATAAAGGTTTAACCCCCCTGATCGCCCGGCGGGTGAGATCAATTAGGTTTTAGCGCCAGAGAGGGTCTGCGTCGCCCCAGGCAGTGTTAGGTTAGTTCCAGTAACGCTAACACCCACGCGCAAAGCATACACCCCCCTTAGTGGTATAGTATCTGATCAGATCTATACTAGCATCCCCAGCGGTTTAGGGTTCCCAAAAACGCAGTGTTAGCGGGATCAGCCCAGATACCTGCTAGCGCCTGCGTTTAGCCCCTCCGCCCAGCCCAGCCCAGCCCAGCCCACCCAAGTGCAGTATCGATCGATCAATGTCACTTACCAAACACAACACACATAACTGCAGCGTTCGCAGAGACAGGCCTGATCCCTGCGATCGCTAACAGTTTTTTTGTAGCGTTTGATATATTTGCTGACGACAGTCAGGTGCTTTTTTTCCTGTGAATCTTACTAGTGTACCCCTAAATTTAGAGCCCAAAATGGCAAGACGAAGGTACACTAGTAAAGAGGCCTACGAGATTCTGAGCATGACAGATAGTGAAGAGGAGGTCACGTATCTGTCAGATTCAGGCTCAGAATATCTTCCCGTAGAAGACAGTGACGTCAGCGGCCCCACGTCAGATAGCTCTGACGACGAAGTTGAGGTCCCTGCTAAGGTCAGGTGTACCCGATCCCGATCTTCTGAGGTTGTTGAGGAGCAAGAACCGCAGGTCTCTCGTATCATGGAGCAGAGTAGTACTAGCGCCGCTATTCCTTCTGGTGAACTGGCAAGCACCAGCGGCCTAGTACAGCCTGGACGTACATCCAGCACTGCAGTAACACTTGGTGACGTGGCGAGTCCCATAAGTGCAGTTCAAGCTGGCGAGGTGGCAAGCACAAGTAGTGTCCCGCTGCCACCAAGAAGACAAAGGCAGGCCCGTCGTGCCCATACTGCCCTTCCTGCAGAATTCGCCTATCCTGATTGGGTCCCCACCACTTCTGCAGAACCCGTACTTCCCCCATTCACTGCCCAACCCGGTATTCAGGTGGAAACAGCTGATTTTATTCCAATTGATTTTTATTCGCTGTTTTTCACGGAAGATCTCTATAGATCTATTGTGGACCAGAGTAATTTATATGCTGGTCAATTTATCGCCGCTAACCCCCAGTTGCCTAAAATTGCCAGAAATTGGAAACCAATTACGGTTTCCGAATTTAAGACCTTTCTGGGCCTTTCCCTCAACATGGGCACACATAAATTTCCGTCATTGCGTGCTTATTGGTCCACGCACCCAATTGACCACATGCCCGTGTTCTCTGCCTCCATGTCCAGGGCACGATACGAGCAGATTTTGCGGTTCATGCACTTCAACGACAATGAACTTTGTCGTCCACGTGGGGACCCTGAATACGACCGGCTCTATAAAATTCGGCCCCTCATAAACCACTTCAACGAACGTTTTGCAGCCTTGTTTACTCCCGATCAAGTTATCTGCGTTGATGAGTCCCTGATTAAATTTTCTGGCCGCTTGTCTTTCAAGCAGTACCTTCCCAGCAAGCGTGCCAGATACGGGGTCAAGCTCTACAAGTTCTGTGACAGGGCAACAGGCTATGTAGTGAACTTTACGGTTTATGAGGGAAAAGACAGTCAGATTGAGTCGGTCAACTGCCCGGATTACATAGGGAGCGCTGGCAAGATAGTGTGGAACTTGGTGTCACCCTTATTCGGAAAGGGGTACCACTTGTATGTGGACAATTTTTACACGAGCGTGCCACTGTTTAGTCACTTGTTTGATCATAAGATTGGAGCATGTGGCACCGTGCGACCTAATCGCCGGGGCTTTCCCCAGCGGCTTGTAGATGCCCGTCTTAGGCTGGGGGAGAGAGCCTGCTTGAAGTGTAATAACTTGCTCGCTATGAAGTGGAGGGACAATAAGAATGTTTTCCTTCTTACCTCCCTTCATGCAGACACGACAGTCCAAATTCGTACGGCGACTGGTGTTGTGGAGAAACCCCTCTGTGTCCACGAATATAACCAAAATATGGGAGGGGTGGACCTCAACGACCAGTTGATGGCGCCGTATCTAATTGACCGTAAGGCGAGACGCTGGTACAAAAAAGTGTCTCTATCATTATTCGAATTGGCTTTGCTGAAAGCTCATGTGCTATACAGAGCTTCAGGCGGGACGTTATCTCTTCTAAAATTCCAGAATGAGATAGTCACAGAACTCCTGTATCCAGCCGGTTCTGCACCTCACCATCCCCAACCAAATGCAGTAAGCCGGCTGCATGAGAGGCATTATTCGTATGTCCTCCCGAGTACCCCTACCCAAAGCCACCCCCAAAAAAAGATGTCGTGTCTGTAGCAAGCGCGGATTTAGGCGTGACACCCGTAGTTTTTGTCCACTCTGTCCTGACAAGCCTGGTCTTTGCCAAGGTGAATGTTTTGAACGCTACCACTCAAAAGTGAAGTTTTAGCGTAGGGTACAGCATTTCACAGACAAGGACACACTTACACAGGGTCTCCCAAGATGCCATTACATTTTGAGAGACCCGAACCATTACAGTTGTAAAGTTACAAAAAAAAGTGTAAAAAAGAAAAAAAAAACGTAAAAAACAAAAACACAAAAAAAATATAAAATAAAAAAACCAAAAATAGTTGTCGTTTTATTGTTCTCTCTCTCTCTCTATTTTCTCTCTATTGTTCTGCTCTTTTTTACTGTATTCTATTCTGCAATGTTTTATCATGCTTGCTTTTCAGGTATGTAATTTTTTGTTTTCAGGTGCGCCATTCAACTGCAGCGCAGAATTATTTATCTTGACAGCAACAGCGTTTGCTCCCACGATACATAAAGCCGTGACTCCAGTGCTGTAGGAGGTGATTTCACCACCACAGTTAAAAAAAAGAGCATATATGCCGAAGCATGGGGGCAGCAGGGGCGGAGGAGCGATTTTGCTCCTAATGCCGCGTACATACGGTCGAAATTCCGACGGAGGCCTGCCCGTGGAAAATTCCGACCGTGTGTACGCGGCATAACTTTTTTGCGGGAGGATGCCCCCATGCTTCGGCATATATATATTTTAGGCACAGGTTGCGTTAAAACATTTTTTTATTTTTTACTAGGTTTTGTTTTGGTATTTGCTTTGCAGGTATGGCATGGTAAGGTCTTACTGTTGTACTGTAATGTTACTTTGTTTTAATGTTAACCACCACTTGCTTAGCAGGTACGCCATTCAGTTGCAGCGCGGATCTATTTATCTTGACAGCAACAGCGTTTGCTCCCACGATACATAAAGCCGTGACTCCAACGCTGTAGGAGGTGATTTCACCCCCACAGTTAAAAAAAAGAGCATATATGCCGAAGCATGGGGGCAGCAGGGGCGGAGGAGCGATTTTGCTCCTAATGCCGCGTACATACGGTCGAAATTCCGACGGAGGCCTGCCCGTGGAAAAGTCCGACCGTGTGTACGCGGCATAACCTTTTATGCTGCGTACATACGGTCGAAATTCCGACGAAGGCTTGACCGTGTGTACGCGGCATAACTTTTTTGCGGGAGGATGCCCCCATGCTTCGGCATATATGCCCATCATTAGAAGTGGGTGGATGAAGGGAGGTATTCTAATGGTGGGCATACCCACCAATCAATCTCTTTTTTTCGTTCAGCCAATAGGCTGTATGAAAAAAAAGATTACAATACATGTCCAACAAGGACCAGCAACGTACTGGTATGTTGCTGGACTTTGAATGTTTATACCAGAATGATGCCTGCGGGTTTAGGTATCATCTTGGTATCATTCTTTTCAGCCAGCGGCCGGCTTTCATGTAAAAGCAATTCTAGCAGATAATTAGCCTCTAGACTGCTTTTACAAGCAGTGGGAGGGAATGTCCCCCCCCCCCGGATATAAAAAGCGCCATTGGGAAATTGGGAAAGCATTTTATCACACCGATCTTGGTGTGGTCAGATGCTTTGAGGGCAGAGGAAAGATCTAGGGTCTAACCCCCCAATTTTTTTCAAAAAAAGAGTACCTGTCACTACCTATTGCTATCATAGGGGATATTTACATTCCCTGAGATAACGATAAAAATGGTAAAAAAATAAAATATGGAAGGCACAGTTTAAAAATAAAATAAAAAAGCCAAATAAAAAAAAAAAAAAAAAAAAAAAAAAAAAAGCACCGCTGTCCCCCCCTGCTCTTGCGCAAAGGCGAACGCAAGCGTCGGTCTAGCGTCATATGTAAACAGCAATTGCATCATGCATGTGAGGTATCACCGCGAAGGTCAGATCGAGGGCAGTCATTTTAGCAGTAGACCTCCTCTGTAAATATAACATGGTAACCTGTAAAGGCTTTTAAATGCTTTTTTAAAATGAATGTAGTTTGTCGCCGCTGCGCGTTTGTGCGCAATTTTAAAGCATGTCGTGTTTGGTATCCATGTACTCGGCCTATGATCATCTTTTTTATTTCATCAAACATTTGGGCAATATAGTGTTTTTTAGTGCATTAAAAATAAAAAAAGTGTGTTTTTCCCCCAAAAAATGCGTTTGAAAAATCGCTGCGCAAATACTGTGTGGAAAAAAAAATGCAACACCCACTATTTTAATCTGTAGGGCCTTTGCTTTAAAAAAATATATAATGTTTGGGGGTTCAACATAATTTTCTTGCAAAAAAAATTTTTTTTTCCATGTAAATAAAAAGTGTCAGAAAGGGCTTTGTCTTCAAGTGGTTAGAAGAGTGGATGATGTGTGACATAAGCTTCCTAATGTTGTGCATAAAATGCCAGGACAGTTCAAAACCCCCCCAAATGACCCCATTTTGTAAAGTAGACACCTCAAGCTATTTGCTGAGAGGCATGTTGAGCCCATTGAATATTTTTTTTTCTTGTCCCAAGTGATTGAATAATGACCAAAAAAAAAAAAAATGTACAAAAAGTTGTCACTAAATTATATATTGCTCAAACATGCCATGGGCATATGTGGAATTACACCCCAAAATACATTCTGTTGCTTCTCCTGAGTACGGGGATACCACATGTGTGGGACTTTTTGGGAGCCTAGTCGCGTACGGGACCCCAAAAACCAAGCACCGCCTTCAGGATTTCTATGGGTGTAAATTTTTGATTTCACTCCTCACTGCCTATCACAGTTTCGGAGGCCATGGAATGCCCAGATGGCACAAAACCCCCCCAAATGACCCCATTTTGGAAAGTAGACACCCCAAGCTATTTGCTGAGAGGTATGTTGAGTATTTTGCAGATCTCGCTTTTTGTCACAAAGTTTTGAAAATGTAAAAAAAGAAAAAAAAAAAAAAGAAAAAAAAATGTCTTTCTTAATTTTCAAAAACAAATGAGAGCTGTAAAATACTCACCATGCCTCTCAGCAAATAGCTTGGGGTGTCTACTTTCCAAAATGGGGTCATTTGTGGGGGTTTTGGGCTATTTTGGCATTTTATGGCCTTCAAAACTGTGATAGGTAGTGAGGAGTGAAATCAAACATTTATGCCCTTAGAAACCTTGAAGGCGGTGCTTGGTTTTTGGGGTCCCGTACGCGGCTAGGCTCCCAAAAAGTCCCACACATGTGGTATCCCCGTACTCAGGAGAAGCAGCAGAATGTATTTTGGGGTGTAATTTCACATATAACCATGGCATGTGTGAGCAATATATCATTTAGTGACAACTTTTTGTACATTTTTTTTTTCTTTTTGTCATTATTCAATCATTTGGGACAAAAAAAAAAAATATTCAATGGGCTCAACATGCCTCTCAGCAAATAGCTTGGGGTGTCTACTTTCCAAAATGGGGTCATTTGGGGGGGTTTTGTGCCATCTTGGCATTTTGTGGCCTTCAAAACTGTGATAGGTAGTGAGGAGTGAAATCAAAAATTTATGCCCTTAGAAACCTTGAAGGCGGTGCTTGGTTTTTGGGGTCCCGTACGCGGCTAGGCTCCCAAAAAGTCCCACACATGTGGTATCCCCGTACTCAGGAGAAGCAGCAGAATGTATTTTGGGGAGTAATTTCACATATGCCCATGGCATGTGTGAGCAATATATCATTTAGTGACAACTTTGTGCAAAAAAAAAAAAGTTTGTCATATTCCCGCAACCTGTGGCAAAATATAAAATATTCCATGGACTCAACATGCCTCTCAGCAAATAGCTTGGGGTGTCTACTTTCCAAAATGGGGTCATTTGGGGGGGTTTGTGCTATTTTGGCATTTTATGGCCTTCGAAACTGTGATAGGTAGTGAGGAGTGAAATCAAAAATTTTGCGCCCTTAGAAATCCTGAAGGCGGTGCTTGGTTTCCGGGGTCCCGTACGTGGCTAGGCTCCTAAAAAGTCCCACACATGTGGTATCCCCGTACTCAGGAGAAGCAGCAGAATGTATTTTGGGGTGCAATTCCACATATAACCATGGCATATGTGAGCAATATATCATTTAGTGACAACTTTTTGTAATTTTTTTTTTTTTTTTTGTCATTATTCAATCACTTGGGACAAAAAAAAAAAATATTCAATGGGCTCAACATGCCTCTCAGCAATTTCCTTGGGGTGTCTACTTTCCAAAATGGGGTCATTTGGGGGGGTTTTGTACTGCCCTGCCATTTTAGCACCTCAAGAAATGAGATAGGCAGTCATAAATTTAAAGCTGTGTAAATTTCAGAAAATGTACCCTAGTTTGTAAACGCTATAACTTTTGCGCAAACCAATAAATATACGCTTATTGACATTTTTTTTACTAAAGACATGTGGCTGAATACATTTTGGCCTAAATGTATGACTAAAATTGAGTTTATTCGATTTTTCTTATAACAAAAAGTAGAAAATATAATTTTTTTTCAAAATTTTCGGTCTTTTTCTGTTTATATCGCAAAAAATAAAAATCGCAGAGGCAATCAAATACCATTAAAAGAAAGCTCTATTTGTGGGAAGAAAAGGACGCAAATTTCATTTGGGTACAACATTGCATGTCCGCACAATTTACAGTTAAAGCAGCGCAGTGCCGAATCCCAAAAACAGGCCTGGTCCTAATGGCCCGAAATGGTCCGGGGCTTAAGTGGTTAACCTAAGGCTGAACAAGCAGAGCAATTGTTTTTTTGTTTTTTTTTTGCAAAGTGAATCTTCACTTAGGTGTAGTGGCGAAACTAGACATTCTTTCACCTGGGGCAAAGAATCAGGTCAGTCAGTGCCCTGGCGAAGATGCCAAACTGGCAAAAATGCCTAAACAGGCCCCATGATGTCTGATTTTTGAGACACAGAAAGGGACTGAGGGACTGAGGACTGATGACTGATGACTGATTCCCCAGTTCCTTTCTCTGCAGCCTCAGCTGCACTGGACAGTGAATGAACAATAAGTGCTCTGTGCTAAGTGGCTTCCTGCTCATTCACAAACTGAAGCATAATAAACACAACTGTGTTCATTCAGAAAAGGAAGGGGCTGGTAAATGACATATTTACAGGCCTCTTGGCCCACTCTCAAGACAAAAAATTAAACTACTACAGGGAGAAAATTACCATACTGTATGCCAACTTGCAATATTTTTGCATGGTCTAGGGCAGAAGTTGGTGTCAGTAGGGCAGAGGTTGGTGTCAGTTGGGAAGAGGTTGGTGTCAGTAGGGCAAATGTTGGTGTCAGTAGGGCAAATGTTGGTGTCAGTAGGGCAGAGGTTGGTGTCAGTAGGGCAGAGGTTGGTGTCAGTAGGGCAGAGGTTGGTGTCAGTAGGGACAGTGGATGTGTCAGTCGTTTTCTGTCAGGGGAGTGCTAGGGTGGGCACCTGTGACAATTGCCTTGGATCTCTTGCGGGGTGCCCAGTGTCCCAGTTTCCACAATGGCCACCTCTATGGCATCTGGCATCTCTTTGATTTGGGGGGGGTGTAAGAGGACACGTGCTAGTGGGTGATTTGGAAGGGGAGAGGACTTGTGTTTTGGGGGGTCAGACTTCAAATCAGACCCCCCCTTCTAGCACACACACACGGTAATGGCTCATTACTGTCTGGGAGCAGCCTTAATGACGTTTGAGTTTGGCAGAGGCATCCTAGCTTATATTTTAGCCATAATTAAGGGTAGTGATGAGCCGAACACCCCCGGGTTCGGTTCGCACCAGATAAATAAATACAATGGATGCGAACGTTCGAATTCTAAAGTGCTAATTATAACAACTATTATGCATGTTATTGTCCTAAAAAGGGTTTGGGAACCCGGGTTGTGCACCAGGGGACATGTATCAATGCAAAAAGAAGTTTTAAAAACGGTCGTTTTTCGGGAGCAGTCATTTTAATGATGCATAAAGTGAAAAAAAAAAGTCAAATATTCCTTTAAATATCGTACCTGGGGGGTGTCTAAAGTATGCCTGTGAAGTACCACGTGTTTCCCGTGTTTAGAACTGTCCCTGCACAAAATGACACTTCTAAAGGGAAAAAAAGCCATTTAAAACTGCTTGCGGCTTTAATGTAATGTCTGGTCCCGGTAATATGGATGAAAATCTTTAAGAAAAATGGCATAGCTACCCCATGACCCCCCCCTACCCCAGCCCATTACCAGCCCCTTTGGGTCTTGTATGGATATTAAGGGGAACCCCGCACATAAAATAAAAAAGGCCCTATATACTCTGAACAGCCGTATACAGGCGGTGCATACAAGACAGGGACTGTAGGTTTGTTCTTATGTAGAATCTGTTTGTAATTTTGAACAGGTACATTGTTTAAGTGTAGCTCCAGCCCAAAAATCTATTTTTAAACTTTTTGGAAAACATAGGTAAGGGTTATCACCCCTGTAACATTTGTTTTGCTGTCTGTGCCCCTGTTCAGAACATTTCACCTCACTTTCCGTCCCAATGACAACTGTTTTTGAAATGTGGTGTTTTTCTTGAAACAAGGATTGGTGATAAAGCATCAGTACAGAGGAGACACCTTTCTCCCATATTAATTCTTACAGGAGAGAATTTTCCTTCCTAGGGGTAGATTTCCTCTCACTTCCTGTTGTCTTCTTGCGTTTGCAAGTAGGAGTCGTTTGTAAGTTGGATGTTTGAAAGTAGGGACCTGCCGTATATACTCTGCAGAAATAGGCCCCTTAGTTGTTGGTGTTGGCACAACACTGTAAGCACTCACAGTTACTCTTGGTTGGTGCTGGAACGCCCTGCGGTCAACTATTATATCAGGAATTTTAATTACATATAATTGTTGAACAGTGGTAGTAAAAATTGGGCCTTTGATGGTGGTGCTGGTGCCACAACACTGTAAGCCCTGACAGTTACTCTTGGTGGGTGCAGCAATGGGCCCTGCTGTGAATTATTAGATCAAGAATTGTAATTGCATGCCCCTGTTGAACAGGGGCTGAAAAATTGTGCCTTTCGTGGTGGTGGTGGTGGTGGTGGTGTTGCCACAACACTGTAAGCCCTCAGAGTTACTCTTGGTGGGTGCAGGAATGGGCCCTGCTGTGAATTATTAGATCAAGAATTGTAATTGCATGCCCCTGTTGAACAGGGCCTGAAAAATTGGGCCTTAGGCACTGGTGCCACAACACTCCAACCCCTCACAGATACTGTACTTGGAGCACAGCAATGAGTCCTATGGCAAATTATTGCTAAAAAAATTGTAATTACACGCCCCTGTAAAACAGGGGCTGAAAAATTGGGCCTTAGCCACTGGTGGCGGCACCCATAAACAAAAATGATCTTCCAAGCTATCATCATCATCAATCGTATCATTGAGGACTCGGAGGAGGAGGATAGCCAGTCAACATAACAGCACAGGCACTCAGCATCAGCATCAGTCTTGAAGGGATGTGACATGTTAAAATCAATTAGTCTGTTATATCAGCATCAGGTGTGTGGTAGCTGGTGGTGATCCAAGACTGGTTCATCTTGATGAAAGTCAGTCGATCAACCGAGTCGGTGGACAGGCGCACCCTGTGATCCGTGACAAATCCTCCAGCAGCACTGAATGTGCGTTCCGAAAGAACGCTGGATGCAGGACAGGCCAGTAGCTCAATTGCATACTGTGCAAGCTCTGGCCAGTGATCCATCCTCAAGACCCAGTAAGCCAGAGGATTTTCGGTGGGGAAGGTGTCCAAGTCTGACCTTGCCCCTAGATATTCCTGCACCATGTTTATCAGACGCTGGCGATGGTTGCTGGAACCGATCATACTTTGGGGCTGCGGACTAAAGAATTGTCTGAACGCATCGGTCAGACGGCCACCTTCCCCACCGCTCCTTCTTTGACTGGCCGAAGCCTCAGCAACTCGTTGTCCAGGACCAGGAGTTTGTAACCTCCCAGTCTCTGGGAACGCGTTGCACAGACCATTCTGCAAGGCCTCCCGGAGTTGTCTCATCCTCTGCTCCCTCTGCGACGGTAACATAAGGTCCGCAACCTTACCCTTGTACCGTGGATCAAGGAGAGTGGCCAGCTAGTAATGGTCCCTCTCCTTGATCCGAAGAATACGAGGATCCTTCCGCAGACTTTGCAGGATCAGGGAGGCCATGCAGCGTAGGTTTGCTGAGGCATTCGCTCCGGAGTCCTCTGGGTCACTAAGGACGACATGATCCGCAGCCACCTCCTCCCAGCCACGTACAAGTCCACTGGTTTCTTGGGACTGTAAATCATCCCTAAAAGACTGCTGCTGATGATGCTGAGTGCCAGGCTCCACCTCCATGCTGACACAATCCTCCTCCTCCTCCTCCTCCTCCTCCTCCTCTTCTTCCTGTACGATGGGTGGGACAGAAGGAACACTGTCTGGGTAAAGGGGGCCTTGAGAGGCAAGGAAGTCCTCCTCTTCCTGCCTCTGTTCTGCCTCAAGTGCCCTGTCCATTATTCCACGCAGCGTGTGCTCCAACAGGTGGACAAGAGGTACAGTGTCACTGATGCATGCACTGTCACTGCTCACCATCCTCGTGGCCTCCTCAAATGGTGCCAGGACAGTGCATGCATCCCTGATCATGCCCCACTGGCGTGGAGAAAAAAAAACAAGCTCCCCTGACCCTGTCCTGGTGCCGTAGTCGCACAGGTACTCATTGATGGCCCTCTGCTGAGTGTGCAGCCGCTGCAGCATGGCCAACGTTGAGTTCCACCTGGTGGGCATGTCACATATAAGGCGGTTCTTGGGCAGGTTCAACTCCTTTTGCAGCTCAGCCAGGCGAGCACTGGCATTATAAGATCTGCGGAAATGCACACAGACTTTCCTGGCCTGCCTCAGGACATCCTGTAAGCCCGGGTACCTGCCAATGAACCGCTGCACCACCAGGTTAAGGACGTGAGCCACACAGGGCACATGGGTCAGTTGTCCCTGTCGGAGGGCGGAGAGGAGGTTGGTGCCATTGTCGCAAACCACCATTCCTGGCTTAAGCTGGCGTGGCGTCAACCACCTCTCGGCCTGGCCCTGCAGAGCAGACAGGACCTCTGCCCCAGTGTGGCTTCTGTCCCCCAAACACACCAGCGCAAGCACGGCATGGCATCTTTTTGCCTGCGTACTTGCGTAGCCCCGTGAACGGCTACGGAGCACCGCTGGTTCATAGGACAAACCACAGGAAGAGGCCATGGAGGAAGAAGAAGAGGAGGGGGTGGAGGAGAGAGGTGTGTCACAACCAGTAGTAGCATTTTGTAGGCGTGGCGTTGGGACAACCTCCAACACTACTGCACCTTGTCCTGCATCCTTCCCAGCTGCCAAAAGAGTGACCCAATGGGCCGTGAAAGAAAGGTAACGTCCCTGTCCATGCCTGCTGGACCATGAGTCAGCGGTAATATGCACCTTACCGCTGACCGCCCTGTCCAGCGAGGCCAAGACATTGCCTTCCACATGCCGGTAGAGAGCCGGAATAGCCTTCCGTGAGAAAAAGTGGCGTTTGGGAACCTGCCACTGAGGAACCGCACATTGCACAAACTCACGGAAGGGGGCCGAGTCTACCAACTGAAAAGGCAGCAGTTGAAGCGCTAGCAATTTAGCCAAGCTAGCATTCAACCGCTGGGCATGTGGATGGCTGGGAGTGAACTTCTTTCGACGGTCCAGCAGCTGGGGCAGGGAAATTTGCCTGCTACAATCGGACGTCGGTGTACTGCTAGCAGAGTGGCCGCAAGTACTTGGCTGTGACACACCTAATTCTACACCTTCATTCCTCTCAGTGCATGTTTCAGAGAGGACTGAAGTTATAGTGGGGTTGGAGATCCCAGCTGATGCGGTGCAAGGAGAGGTCCGCTTTGTTCTTTGGTGTGGGTCTTTGAGGTAGGCTTGCCAACGAGCTGCATGGCAGGTCAACATATGTCTGGTCAGGCATGTGGTACCCAAGCGGCTGATGTTTTGGCCACGCGATATACGCTTGAGACATATGTTGCAAACAGCAGCTGTGCGATCTGATGCACTAGCCTCAAAAAAGGCCCACACCAAAGAACTTTTTGAATGACGGGCAGAGGCAGCGCCCTGCACAGGCGGAGCTCTGCGGTGTGATTCCGTCGGTGTACTGCCCTTACGCTGGCCACCAAAGGGCATCCTGCCTCGTTGGAGATGTGCCTCCTCCTCCTCCTCCTCCTCTCTCCTATTAGGCACCCACGTGGAGTCAGTGACCTCATCATCCCCTTCCTCCTCATCACTGGAGCCAATCTGGCAGTATGCTGCAGCTGCTGGAACATGACTGCCAGATTGGTGTCCTTCTTGAGCATCCCCTCTGTCTGCTCTCACGCTACTGCCTTCCTGTAGCTGGGTTTCATCATCAGACCCTTCGAAACGCTGGGCATCCTCCTGGAGCATGTACCCAACACTGTGCTCAAACAGTTCGGGGGACTCCTCAGGAGGAGGACATGGTGGGTCTAGGGAAGGAGTGACTGATGATGACATTGATACCAGGGAAGAGGACGCTTTGGCAGCTGCTTTGCCAGTACCCTGAGCCTGGGTGAGAGAGGATGAGGAGGAGGGCTTGGTCATCCACTCTACCAAGTCTTCGGCATGATGTGGCTCAACATGTCCAGCTGCCGAAAAGAAGGACAAGCGTGTCCCATGGCCATGTGCTGATGACAATGCACCGCATCCACGACCAGCACTGTTGCCCCCAGACACAGAGCCTGCTTGCCCTCTTTTATTGCCTCCTGACTGTCTGCCTCTCCTTGTTTGCCTTCCAGACATTGTAATAGATGGCCTGCAGGGAGATGGGAAAAAAGCAATAAGGGCTACCTTCAGGTGTCCTTCTCTGTCCCTTTACTTAAGGATTTCTAAATATGGTTGAGGATGATTGCTTTTGCACAGAATAGCACAACGACAATTTCCCTGACTGTCCAAAAAACAAGGATTTCAAAGATGGTTGATGAGGAATGCTTTAGCACACTATAGCACAAGGAGAATTTCCCTCACTGTCCTTCCCTGTCCCTAGAAACAAGGATTATCACAGTGAAAGAAACTGACACTCTTCCTACCTATAGTTTTCTGTCCCTAGAAAAAATGTTTTTTTAAAGCACACTATAGCACAAGGAGAATTTCCCTCACTGTCCTTCCCTGTCCCTAGAAACAAGGATTCGCACAGTAAAACACACTGACACTCTCCCTACCTATAGTTTTCTGTCCCTAGAAAAAAAGTTTTTTTAACCACTTAAGCCCCGGACCATTTCGGGCCATTAGGACCAAGCCTGTTTTTGGGATTCGGCACTGCGCTGCTTTAACTGTAAATTGTGCGGACATGCAATGTTGTACCCAAATGAAATTTGCGTCCTTTTCTTCCCACAAATAGAGCTTTCTTTTAATGGTATTTGATTGCCTCTGCGATTTTTATTTTTTGCGATATAAATGGAAAAAGAACGAAAATTTTGAAAAAAAAAAGATATTTTCTACTTTTTGTTATAAGAAAAATCGAATAAACTCAATTTTAGTCATACATTTAGGCCAAAATGTATTCAGCCACATGTCTTTAGTAAAAAAAATGTCAATAAGCGTATATTTATTGGTTTGCGCAAAAGTTATAGCGTTTACAAACTAGGGTACATTTTCTGAAATTTACACAGCTTTAAATTTATGACTGCCTATCTCATTTCTTGAGGTGCTAAAATGGCAGGGCAGTACAAAACCCCCCCAAATGACCCCATTTTGGAAAGTAGACACCCCAAGGAAATTGCTGAGAGGCATGTTGAGCCCATTGAATATTTTTTTTTTTGTCCCAAGTGATTGAATAATGACAAAAAAAAAAAAAAAATTACAAAAAGTTGTCACTAAATGATATATTGCTCACACATGCCATGGTTATATGTGGAATTGCACCCCAAAATACATTCTGCTGCTTCTCCTGAGTACGGGGATACCACATGTGTGGGACTTTTTGGGAGCCTAGCCGCGTACAGGGCCCCAAAAACCAAGCACCGCCTTCAGGATTTCTAAGGGCGCAAATTTTTGATTTCACTCCTCACTACCTATCACAGTTTCGAAGGCCATAAAATGCCAAAATAGCACAAAACCCCCCCAAATGACCCCATTTTGGAAAGTAGACACCCCAAGCTATTTACTGAGAGGCATGTTCAGTCCATGGAATATTTTATATTTTGCCACAAGTTGCGGGAATATGACAAACTTTTTTTTTTTGCACAAAGTTGTCACTAAATGATATATTGCTCACACATGCCATGGGCATATGTGAAATTACACCCCAAAATACATTCTGCTGCTTCTCCTGAGTACGGGGATACCACATGTGTGGGACTTTTTAGGAGCCTAGCCACGTACGGGACCCCGGAAACCAAGCACCGCCTTCAGGATTTCTAAGGGCGCAAATTTTTGATTTCACTCCTCACTACCTATCACAGTTTTGAAGGCCATAAAATGCCAAGATGGCACAAAACCCCCCCAAATGACCCCATTTTGGAAAGTAGACACCCCAAGCTATTTGCTGAGAGGCATGTTGACCCCATTGAATATTTTTTTTTTTTGTCCCAAATTATTGAATAATGACAAAAAGAAAAAAAAATGTACAAAAAGTTGTCACTAAATGATATATTGCTCACACATGCCATGGTTATATGTGGAATTGCACCCCAAAATACATTCTGCTGCTTTTCCTGAGTACGGGGATACCACATGTGTGGGACTTTTTGGGAGCCTAGCCGCGTACAGGGCCCCAAAAACCAAGCACTGCGAACGCTGCAGTTATGTGTGTTGTGTTTGGTAAGTGACAGTGATCGATCGATACTGCACTTGGGTGGGCTGGGCTGGGCGGAGGGGCTAAACGCAGGCGCTAGCAGGTATCTGGGCTGATCCCGCTAACACTGCGTTTTTGGGAACCCTAAACCGCTGGGGATGCTAGTATAGATCTGATCAGATCTGATCAGATACTATACCACTAAGGGGGGTGTATGCTTTGCGCGTGGGTGTTAGCGTTACTGTCACTAACCTAACACTGCCTGGGGCGACGCAGACCCTCTCTGGCGCTAAAACCTAATTGATCTCACCCGCCGGGCGATCAGGGGGGTTAAACCTTTATTGGGTTATATACGGCGGGTGCCCTGATGCTATAAAAAGCAAACTAATCAACCAGCGTCACCCGTAACCTTTATATGGTGATCACTGGTGAAAGGGTTAACTAGGGGCAATCAGGGGGTTAAAACCTTTATTAGGTTAAATATGGGGGTACCTGACACTATATAAAAACCTGACGGGTAACCTAAATAACTAAATAACTTACTGGCTAACCAGTGACACCAGTGACGCTTATACGGCGATCACTGGTGAAAGGGTTAACTCTAGGGGCAATCAGGGGGTTAAAATAATATATGGGGGTACCTGACACTAATAAAAACCTGCGGCGAACCTAAAAAAAAAATAACTGCCTATCTAAAACACCAGCGACACGAATACAGCGATCGGAAAAACAATCGCTTAGTGACGCTGAAGTTAGGGGGTGAAAGGGTTACCTGGGGGGTGATCAAGGGGTTAAACCTTTATTAGGGGGGGGGGTTAGGGGGCTACCCTGGACCTAAAGGGGCCTAATCCTAACTGCCCTGCAACTTTTTACAATCACAGATGACACTAAATGCAGTGATCAGTAAAATAAATGATCACTGCAATCAGTGACACTGTGATTGGGGGCTTTGGGGTGACCTGGGGGGTGATCTGGGGGTGACTGGGGGGTGATTTGTGTGCCTATGTGTACCTACGTGTCAGTGGACTGTTGGTGCACTAACCTGCTTCTTCTCTGCTCGGCGCCGGGAACGGAAAGACCGCGGCGAGGGAGATGACATCACTTCCTCCAGCCTTGTTTACATCACATGGCGGAGGAAGCATTTTCATTGGCCGGGAGCGATCGCGAGGGGGGGGCGGAATCGAGCGGCCGCCCCCTCATGCCTGATCGCTCCCGAACACTTAACGGCCGCTCACTGCAGTGAAGGGGGGTCCGGATGGACCCCCCAACTGCACAAAGGCGATCACGTAGATCTACGTGATTCTGCCTGTCCGTGCCATTCTGCCGACGTAAATCGGCGGTGGGCGGTCGTTAAGTGGTTAAAGCACACTATAGCACAAGGAGAATTTCCCTCACTGTCCTTCCCTGTCCCTAGAAACAAGGATTCGCACAGTAAAACACACTGACACTCTCCCTACCTATAGTTTTCTGTCCCTAGAAAAAATGTTTTTTTAAAGCACACTATAGCACAAGGAGAATTCCCTCACTGTCCTTCCCTGTCCCTAGAAACAAGGATTCGCACAGTAAAACACACTGACACTCTCCCTACCTATCCTTCTCTTTCCCTAAACTAAAGGAATCCAGGTTAAGCAAGAAAAAATAAATGTCACTGTCCCTGCCTATGCTTCTCTTTCCCTGCTCCGGAACACACTACACTAGGCCGCCGTGCTGGCGGCCTTTTATAGTGTGGGGCGTGTACTAAACACCCTCAGCAATAATTGGCCACAGGCATCCTGCCTGTGGCCAATCATTGCTCTCCTCGCTGCCGGCGCTGTGATTGGCCAAGCATGCGGGGTCACAGTGCATGCTTGGCCAATCACAGCGCCTGGATGACACTGCGATGGCGTAGTGCATTGTGGGCCGTTCGCGTCACTCGAATTTGGCGCGAACGGCTCAAATCGTTCGATCTTCGTCGAACGATCGAACAGCCGATGTTCGAGTCGAACGTATGTTCGACTCGAACACGAAGCTCATCCCTAATTAAGGGGTGTGTAGCATTATACCTCGCCTGTGTGGCTAGTTAGTTCCCAGTTGTGCTGGCATGGAACCGTCAGGAAAACAGAAAATTGAATAACAGATATTTACCGCCTGACGAGCTCCATGGCAGCACAGATCCCACCCAGCTTGGTAGGACTAGTTACAGAACACTGAGGCTGCAGGTGGACTCACATTTATGAGTTAAGATCCTGGAAGCACATGGGGGGGGGGGGCTGGGCCTATACCAAGCTGCCATGGAGCTCATCGGGAAAGGAAAATTACGGTAAAGATCTGTCATTCAAATTTCCGTTTTACTGTCACTTTTTAAATAGGCTTTATCTTTCTTTCCTTTCTCCAGTCTGCTAATTAAGGGGAGTGGTTAATTGGTCACACGTGTTATATCATTTTTTAAAAGTCCCCTCCTCTTCCAAATGCAAACACAGAGCTGGTTGCATATGTGGAAGTAAGAGACAACTTGGGAAAACAGTGTTCACTGAGTAATTACATTTGCCATAAATTACAGGAAAAGAAGACACAAGGTTAGGACAAGAACACTACATTTCAAAAGAGCCAACTTAAAGTTATACTAAAGTCTTGTTTTTTTCTTTTTCTTTAAAAATAATAAACATGTTATACTTACTTGCTCTATACAGTGGGTTTGCACAGAGCAGCCTGTGCAGATCCACTGGCGGAGTCCGTCCGCTCATGTGAAAAAGCTAATACAAGCAGGGCAGATGATACAATAGACAGGGGGATTAGGCAGGAAAGTAAGAATCTCAGGCCATAGTTATGCAGTCAACTGTCTGCCCCCTCCTCCCTCCTGGGAAAAAACAGGAAATAAAGCATAGGACTTTAACGGACGACAACTGCAATCCTAAGCAAAGTGAATACTCAGATTATATGAAAATTACACAAAGTTTTATTTCACAACCTTGTTAACCACTTCCCGCCTGGTCAATAGACAATTGACGTCCTGGAAGTGGTTTCATTATCCTGACTGGACGTCTATTGACGTCCTGCAGGATAACAGCCGCCACACGCCCGAGGGGGCGCGCATCGCGGCGATCAGTGGAGCGGTGTGTCAGTCTGACACACCACAACACCGATCTCGGTAAAGAGCTTCCGGCGGAGGCTCTTTACCACGTGATCAGCCACGTCCAATCACGGCTGATCACGATGTAAACAGGAAGAGCCGTTGAGCGGCTCTCCTGACAGGGGGGGGGTCGCGCTGATTGTTCATCAGTGCAGCCCCCCCTCGGATGCCCGCCCAGGACCACCAGGGAAGCCTCCAGGACCACCAGGAAAGCCCCTAACATGTGGATGGCCAGGTACATCCCCCATGGCCATTCACATGTTAAAAAACATGCCCAACATATGCCAATCAGTGCCCACAAATGGGCACTGACTGGCACCATAGTAGTTCATAAAAACAAAGTGATGCCCAGCAATACCCCCCACCAAAGTAACCAGTGCCACCTATCAGTGTCCCTCAGTGCCACCTATCAGTGCCCATCATGCCCATCAGTGCCCACCATCAGTGCCCATCAGTGCCATATTTACCCATCAGTGCCGCCTATGGGTGCCCATCAGTGCCGCCTATGAGTGCCCATCAGTGCCGCCTATGAGTGCCCATCAGTGCCCATCAGGGCCGCCCATCAGGGCCGCCCATCAGTGCCCATCAGGGCCGCCCATCAGTGCCACCCATCAGTGCCAGCCATATTTACCCATCAGTGCCGCCTATGGGTGCCCATCAGTGCCGCCTATTAGTGCCCATCAGTGCCGCCTATGAGTGCCCATCAGTGCCGCCTATGAGTGCCCATCAGTGCCACCTATGAGTGCCCATCAGTGCCGCCTATGAGTGCCCATCAGTGCCACATACCAGTGCCGCCTATCAGTGCCCATCAGGGCCGCCTATCAGTGCCCATCATCAGTGCTTATCAGTGCCACCTCATCGGTGCCATCTCATTGGTGCCACCTCATCAGTGCCCATCAGTGCCCATCATTGAAGAAGAAAACATATTTATTTACAAAAAAAATTAACAGAAACAGATAAAAACATTTTTTTTTTCAAAATTTTTGGTCTTTTTCTATTCGTTGCGCAAAAAAAAAAAAAAAAGATCGCAGAGGTGATAAAATAACACCAAAAGAAAGCTCTATTTGTGGGAACAAAATGATAAAAAAATTGTTTGGGTACAGTGTAGCATGACCGCTCAATTGTCATTAAAATTGCGACAGCACTGAAAGCTGAAAATTGGCTTGGGCAGGAAGGCGCGTAAGTGCCTGGTATTGAATTGGTTAAAATCTTGGAATAAAAAAACATATAAAAAATAGGATTTTTTACTCACCGTAAAATCCTTTTCTCTGAGTCCATGGACCGACACAGCTTCTCTATTGACAAAGTGGGTATTATCCGTTAATTAGGAGTGACTAGGCAGAAAAACTTGTAAAAAGTGTTGCATCACACCTTCTACAGTATACCCCTCTGGTTATACCCTCTCAGTCTGCATCTTCGCAGATCAGTTCATCAAAAAGCAGTACAAACTTAAAAAGGAGGGGTGGGTGCTGTGTCGGTCCATGGACTCAGAGAAAAGGATTTTACGGTGAGTAAAAAATCCTATTTACTCTTTCGTCCATGGACCGACACAGCTTCTCTATTGACAAAGTGGGACGTCCAAAAGCAGTGTCAGAGAAAAAACGAGGGGTGGTAACAGCATAAAAATAAACTTCACCCCAAACACAAAACAGCACTCCTCCAATGGAGGAGTTGCAACTCTAAACAGCCGCTTGCAAAACCTTGCGGCCAAAAGAGGCATCCGAAGATGCACCTACATCAATTTTGTAGAATTTTGTGAAAGTGTGAGCGGACGACCAAGTCGCCGCTTTACATAATTGGGAAACAGACGCTTGATGTCGGAAAGCCCAAGAGGCACCTATTGCCCTGGTCGAATGCGCCGTGACAGGAAAGGGAGGCGCCTGACCCTTTAAGGCGTAAGCCTGGATTACTATCTGTCGGATCCACCTAGAGATGGTGGCTGATGAGACTGCTTGGCCCTTCTTGGGACCAGCCACCGAAACAAACAGTGAGTCTGACTTCCGGAACAGGGAAGTAGCAGATAGGTATACTCTCAAAGCTCGGACAACGTCCAAGGAATGCAACGCCGACTCCTTAGGATTCGACGGCTGAGGACACAAGGATGGAAGTACAATGTCTTCGTTGAGATGAAAAGCCGAAACGACTTTCGGAAGAAAGGAAGGCTGCGGCCGCAGCACCACCTTATCCTTGTGGAAAATCAAATAGGGAGCCTTGCAGGACAAGGCTGCCAGCTCAGAGACTCGTCTAACTGACGTAACAGCCACCAAAAAGACCACTTTCTGAGAAAGTGTCAACAGGGGAATATCTCTAATATTCTCAAACGGTGCCTTCTGAAGCACCGAGAGGACCAGGTTCAAGTCCCACGGAGGTAACGGGGGACGGACCGGAGGGGCCACATGTCGGACCCCCTGCACAAATGTACTCGAGAGAGTGAGTCGCCAGGGGTCGCTGAAAAAAGACAGCCAGGGCAGATATCTGTCCCTTAAATCGTACTTAGGGCAAGCCCTTGGTCCACCCCATGCTGTAAAAACAGCAGGATTCTGGAAACCAAATAGGTACGCGGATGCCATTTCATTTCCTCACACATGGAGATGTAGGCCCTCCAAGTGCGGTGATAGACCTTCCTAGAGGACGGTTTTCGAGATTACTGAGTCTGACAGGCCCCGGTCTCTCAGTACCTGGTTCTCAACAGCCATGCCATTAAAGCCAATGACTGTAAAGCAGGATGGAATATGGGACCTTGCGATAGCAGGTCCTTCCGTAGTGGTAGGCGCCAGGGGACGTCTGCTACCAGACGTACTAGATCAGCGTACCAAGGATGCTGAGGCCAATCTGGAGCGATTAGGATCATTGGAATTCCCTCTGCCTCCACTCTGCGGAGCAGAAGAGGAAGAAGCCTTAAGGGAGGGAAGGCATAGATTAGCCGATACTGACCCCATGATGCTACCAACGCGTCCGTTGCGTCTGCCCATGGGTCTCTTGACCGGGCCACAAATCTCAATACCTTCCGATTGAGTCGGGAAGCCAGAAGATCTACGTCTGGTGTGCCCCATCTTTGGCAGAGGAGTTGGAACACCTCCGGGTGTAAGGACCCTTCTCCCTGGTCCAGCATCTGGCGGCTCAGGTAGTCCGCCTGCCAGTTTTCCACACCCGGAATGTACACGGCCGACAGTGCCGGTACGCTCCTCTCTGCCCACTTCAGGATGCGAGCGATCTCCGATGTTGCAGCTGAGCTTCTTGTTCCTCCTTGATGATTGACATGTGCCATTTCTGTGGCGTTGTCTGACTGGATCCTGACTGGACGCCCTTGCAGCCTCTGAGACCATTTGAAGAGGCACAGCCTGATCGCCCGGATTACCAGGACATTGATCGGCAGGCGGGCTTCCTCTGGGGTCCAGCGACCTTGCGCCGACTGAACACCCCAGACTACCCCCCAACCTGTAAGGCTGGTGTCCGTCGTGATCACTATCCAGTAAACCGGAAGAAATGACTTCCCGGCCATTAGAGCCGGTGCTGTCAGCCACCATATCAGGGATCTCCTGACTATGTGGCTCACTCGTATTTGATAATCCAGAGATGATGGACATCTGTTCCATCTGGACAGAACTTCCTTCTGTAACACTCGAGTGTGGTATTGAGCATATGGGACCGCCTCGAAGGAGGCTACCCTGAGGCCCAACACTCGCATGCAAAAAACGGAGTGACGACCAATTCCTGGAAGTCAGCTGCCGTACTGCAGCCCGGAGGGTCTGCAACTTCTCCACAGGGAGGAATACCTTTGCCTCTGAAGAATCCAGAATCAACCCCAGGTACCCTAGGTTTAGTATCCAACCACAGTCTCGAAGAGTCTGACAGGTAATGGACTCGCTTACCTCTAATTCTGAGCTTGAAGGGGCCTTCAGCAGAAGGTCGTATAAGTAGCCTGTGATAGCGATACCCCGCTGTCTTAGAAGTGCCAGAATCGGAGCGAGCACCTTGGTGAACGTCCTGGGTGCTGAGGCAAGGCCCAACGGGAGGGCCACAAACTGGTAGTGGTCCTTCCCGATAGCAAATCGCAGAAACCTCTGGTGTCTGGAGTATATGGGGACATGCAGGTATGCGTCCTTGATGTCCGAGGAGGCCAGAAAGTCCCCCGGATGGAGAGCCGTGACTACAGATCGAACCGACTCCATCCGAAAACTTTGTACCTTCACAAAGCAATTGAGGGCTCTGAGATCCAAGCTTGGACGAACCCCCTCCTTCTTCGGCACAATGAACAGATTTGAGTAAAAACCCCGTTCCAGTTCTGGAACTGGAATAACTACCCCGCGTTCCAGTAGACCCTGGACCGCCCCATACAGGGCCTCCCGACGGGTCGGTAGTAGCTGGAGATTGGAGGTGTTGAATCTGTCCGGTGGACAAGAGAGAAACTCTATCTTGTAGCCTGAGGAGATTACTTTGCAAACCTACCTGTCGGAGATTAGTGCTGTCCACTGAGTCGCGAATTTGCGAAGACGTCTCCCCACCCGAGAGCTGGGTGGGGGTGGACCTTCATGCGGACGCAAATTTGTCCGCAGGCTTATTGGGTATGCGGGACCAGGGATGCTTTTGTCCTTGGGCAGGCGCTTTATCGGCCTGGGGTCTTTTCCCTGTCGCCCTAGGGGGACGAAAAAAACACTTGTGTGCAGTAAAGGAGGGCCCTTGCCCTTGGCGTGGCCCCTTACCCTTGCTAATTTGGGGAAGCAAAGTGCTTTTACTTCCTGTGGCATCCTTGATGATGTCATCCAGAGAAGCCCCAAAAAGTCTGTCGCCCTTAAAAGGCAGATCCAACAGGGCTTTCTTGGAAGTCTGGTCCGCAGACCAGCCTTTTAGCCAGATCAGGCGGCGTATTGCTACTGCATAAACCGAAGTTTTAGACAGCAGGGGAATAGTATTCATGTCTGACTCGCAGACAAACCTAAGGCCCTGGACCAACAGGTCGGCCAATGTTATCTCATCAGGAGGAGCATCTCGCTCCTTAACCCCTGGAGTAGCAATCTTGCCCATTCAGTAAGTGTGTGAGACACTAGGGCCCCCGCCAATGCCGGGCGTACTGCCGAGCCTACCACTGAGTATAGGTAGCAAGCGAGTGCTTCAGCCTTCTTATCCACAGGGTCCTTGAAAACAGGAGCCCCTTCTACAGGAATTGTGGTGGCTCTATTAAGTCTGGACACCGGAGGGTCCACTATAGGGGGGAGAGGTCCATTTCTTCAGAAAACTCTCCTCAAAAGGGGTACCGTACCGCAAACCTCTTTGGGGCTGTAAAGACCCTCAGTGGGTTCTCCCATTCCTTGTATAAGAGTTTATCAAAAGACACACAAGGGAACACCTTAGCAGTGCGGGCAGGTCTATGAAACCCAAGTGGACCGGAGTCTCTGCTGCTTCTGCAGTATTTTCCAATTTTAGCATATCCCGCACTGCAGTAATAAGGTCAGATACCAAAGCCGTCTCGCGTACTGACCTGGACTTTGAGTCATTCTCACTGTCCTGGTCATGGTCTGCAGTCTCTGATGTGTCAGAATCTGGGCCCGAGCCGTAGCTGGACCTGGTTCTGCACCAGAATTATCCCCAGAAGCTTGCAGGGGATGGGGCGTTTACTACCCCCTGTATTCCCGTGTGCTGCTTCCACCCTGGCAGCAAACGCCTCTAGGATTGCAGTCATAGCGTTCATAGACACCTCAGGGGCACCAGCTGCTAAATCTGGTGTTTCAGGGGAGAAGACATCTGGCTCAGATGCCATGCTGACCACACGCTGACACTCACAGGGCTCCAGGCAAGATATCAATAGGCCACCCTCCTGTGCTGCAGAGAGGCCGGGTCACCCAGAGGACTCACCACCCTGGATAGGTACTGCTATGCTGCGCCTGTGATGCTGTCCCTCTGCTGCGGTGTCAGTCTGCTTCTTTTATCAGCACTTCCTGTGTGAATTTTCGCGCCAGTGTAATGCACGCTAGAGGCCGGAGGCTCTCGAAAAATGGTTGCCAAAAACGTCTGTATGGAAGATAATGTGGGCTCTAAGAAAATGGCCGCCGACAGAAGATAGAGGTCAAGCAGCCATAGCCCACAAAAAGATGGCCGCCGAACGGCAATATCTGCATACAGGGTGGACAAACATGGCCGCCGATCAGCTGATAGGGGCCAGTGGGTGTGGCCGAACCACAGGAAGATGGCCGCCGGGCAGTCACAAGAGGCCAAACTTGGCATGGACCACCTCAAAATGGCCGCCGACAGCATGGAGGAGGAAGGACACAAACACAGGTAAGAAAAAATGACATTTCTTTTAAATGTTAGTTACAGCCAGCCCCGCTCCAGTGGGACCCCCTAGGTGACCCCCAGCACCCAGCAACCTTTAGCTAGAAGCCCAGGGAGGAGGGAAAGGCAGGGAGAGAGGGAAGAAAGGGGCCACAACCACTTACTTGATCTCTCCAGGAATGTCCAGCTAAATCACCCAGCCGAGGCAGGGGAGTTTTACTTACCTATCCTGCATGTATTCTGCTGGAAGACATTCCAAACAGATCATCGTCCGCGCACGGAAGGTGACTGTTGGCCAGGCATGCTGTGATTGGACCCAGAAGGGACGATCATATGTATGCCCTGGAGCATGACGCTCACCGGACAGGCTGCTGCGACTCTGCCGTAAGGTCAGCCGAAGCTGAGCGGTCCGATGCAAGCCTTGGAGCGTAAGCTCACCTACCAGGCTGCTGCGACTCGGCCGTAAGGTCAGCCGAAGCTGAGCGGTCCGATGCAGGCCCTGGAGCGTAAGCTCACCGGCCACCCGTGGAGCGACGGGCATGTCGTGGAAAACCCAGCGCGTAGCTAGGGTTGGCACATGCTCGATGGCCGAAACTGGGGAGACTACAAGGATCGAGGATCCAGCCTGTCACCCAGTCGGCAGTTGATCGGAGATCGCAGGAAACAACAAATGTAGCAAAAAAAAAAATTATTATATATATATATATATATATATATATATATATATATATATATATATATATATATATATATATATATCTTTTTTCCCTGGACCAATGGGCCCGAAGGGAGCCATGTCCTACTCCTTGCTAGACAGAAAAAAACTGATCTGCGAAGATGCAGACTGAGAGGGTATACCCAGAGGGTATACTGTAGAAGGTGTGATGCAACATTTTTTACAAGTTTTTCTGCCTAGTCACTCCTAATTAACGGATAATACCCACTTTGTCAATAGAGAAGCTGTGTCGGTCCATGGACGAAAGAGTAAAGTACATTCAGTCAAGTGTGTATTACATTCCCCCATAGGCTAATAACCCCCCTGTGCTCCTCTGGTTCCCCCGCCCCCCACGCCGTGCTCACCTCCTCTCCCTGGCTAGCTGTGCAGTAAGTGGACGGGCTGAATAAAGGCATAACCCTCAGCACGGAAAAGCTCATCATGCGATCAGAAAGACAGCCACAAAAATCTGCAACAACATTCCTCTGCACTCGTTCTCCTGGTATTTCCTTCCCCTGCTCTACATCCTGTCTGCTGCTGTGGGGAATCTAGATGGAGAGCAGGGGAAGGAAAGACCAGGAGAACAAGTGCAGCTGGCTCTGCATTTACAGGTACCAATCCCTGTATTTTCCTCTTGCAGCAGTTGAATGCTGGAGGGAGGTAGAGGAGGAGAAGTGGCCTTTCAGCTGCTGCAGCAAAATTGGTACCAGCTGAGGCACCCCTCGCAATGCCACACACAAGGACATGCCTCCACCCCCAGTTTTGGCTCTGTTTAGGTGTACCTCATTCACTAAACTCTGCTCTTTAAGGTTTTCCTTGCAGATTGTAACCGAGTAACATTATGAAGTTCTGTTAGCATAAATATGATTATCTGAATCCTTGAAGCTGTACTGTGTTAACACATCTTTATGTATCCTGTTTGCACATAGGTGTCTAAGTCATGACAGGACAGTGGCTCCAGCAGCATCATTCTTTCCTTCTTGTCTTCCTGGAGCAATCCTAAACACTGCCAGCTATGCTCAAGCGCTGTCACATGTAGCATCTCTGAAAGGTGAGTACTTCAGTGGGAATCCTCATTAAAATTGTGAAACTATTAGTGCATAATTGTTACTTCTCAATTATGAAACTCTGCAGACATGTATGTTGCTAAGATTGTGAAAAACTAGGACAACCTAGGGACAGTAACCAAGGCATATTTTTTGGATACAAGCAACCTGTGTACAGTGTGATAACCATTCCTTATTAGACCACGTCTACTGTTAGGCGGGGCCATATCACGCCTAGCAGTAGAAGTGGTCTAAAAAGGAATGGTTATCACACTGTACACAGGTTGCTCGTATCCACAAAATATGCCTTGGTTACTGTGCCACAAGCTACAGTCTCACAGATGCACGTAGATCTCAGGATCATTTTCAGAAGAAAAAAAAAATATTGACACAGAGCTGATCGTTAGACTGAGTCTAAGTTAATCGGCTACACAGAGGCACAATCTATGATTGATGTGTTTCTCTGACATAGCGGATCAGTCTAGGGTGCCCACGTATCCCGGATTGCCCGGAACAGTCCCTGATTGGTGATTTTTGTCCCGTGTCCCGGCTAGTTCATTCCGGGACAATACAGAAGTCCCGGAATGAACAAAAACCACAGTGACCAGTCCACACCAGTCCGCTCCGCCAACTCTGCCCACCTGCCGCCACCACCTTAGAAAGTTTAAGGCATCTCTCACTTGATGATACAGTCTGGTTGCTAGGCTAGGGGCCGCTCCGCGTCTAGCAACCAGTGACGTCAGCTGAAGCCTGTCTGGCTGTCCTCTCCTTCCAGCCCGCCCCCTCCCCATTCAGAGGCCCCGTGTGTCACATGGCAGTCTGCATAGTGTTGGCGCGGAACTGCAAAATGAAGGGACCTCAGTGCTGGATCGGGGATGATTGGCTGAGCAGCATGTCTTTTGTCCACACAGCCGACCAGGAACAGATGCTGCAGGACTCAGGAGACCAGCCACAGTAAGAGAAACGCCGACCTGAGGAGGAGAAGGGGGAGGGGGGGAGTTCTGAGGATTCTCTGATCTGTGTTGTGGTGTGAGATGATTTTGTCAGTCAGGGCTGGTGCCAGCATAAGACAGAGTGCCCTGCACATGAGGGAGAATAGTGTCCACTCCACATGTCCTCCACCTGTCACACTGTCCCCCCCCCAATGTTTCTATCACCCCCCCTTGTCACATTGCCCCCCTCCGATGTTTCTATGACCCCCCCTTGTCACACTGTCTCCCCCAATGTTTCTACGACCCCCCTTGTCACACTGACCCCCCCTAGTCACACCGTCTCCCCCAAAGTTTCTATGAACCCCCCCTTGTCACACTGTCTCCCCCCAATGTTTCTATGACCCCCCTTGTCACACTGTCTCCCCCCCAATGTTTCCATGACCCCCTCTTGTCACACTGACCCCCCTTGTCACACTGTCTCCCCCTAATGTTTCTATGACCCCCCCATTGTCACACTGACCCCCCTTGTCACACTGTCTCCCCCCCAATGTTTCTATGACCCCCCCTTGTCACACTCCAGAGTGCTCCCTACCTCCCCTTTACTTTCTCCAGAGTGCCCCCTTACTTCCTCCAGAGTGCCCCTTAGTACAGTAGTACTAAGGGGGCCCTCTGGAGGAGAATGTAAGGGGGCCCTCTGGAGGAGAATGTAAGGGGGCCCTCTGGAGGAGAATGTAAGGGGGCCCTCTGGAGGAGAATGTAAGGGGGCCCTCTGGAGGAGAATGTAAGGGGGCCCTCTGGAGGAGAATGTAAGGGGGCCCTCTGGAGGAGAATGTAAGGGGGCCCTCTGGAGGAGAATGTAAGGGGGCACTAAGGGGGCCCCCCGGAGGATGTAAGGGGGCTCTGACTAAGTACCGCCAGAGTGCCCCCTTACATCCCCCCCTTACAACCTCCAGGGTGCCCCCTTAGTGCCTCCAGAGTGCCCCCTTACATCCTTCGGAGTGTCCCATCACCAAGGTGGTATAGCAGTGGCTGACAGACTATCAGGAGGTGGTATTTCACGCCTCTTCCTCCTCTCTCCACTAACTACCCCCCCCCCCCATACACTCAGCACTCCTCTCATATACATACTACTCACCGCCATACACTGCACTCCTCTCCTGTACATGTTACTCACCACCATACACTCCAAACTCCTCTCCTGTACATATTACCCCCCCTCCGCCATACACTCCGCACTCCTCTCCTGTACATGTTAACCCCCCGCCATACACTCCGCACTCCTCTCCTGTACATACTACCCCCCGCCATACACTCCGCACTCCTCTCCTGTACATATTACCCCCGCCATACACTCCGCACTCCTCTCCTGTACATATTACCCCCGCCATACACTCCGCACTCCTCTCCTGTACATATTACCCCCGCCATACACTCCGCACTCCTCTCCTGTACATATTACCCCCCGCCATACACTCCGCACTCTTCACCTGTACATATTACCCCCCGCCATACACTCCGCACTCCTCTCCTGTACATATTACCCCCCCCCGCCATACACTCCGCACTCCTCTCCTGTACATATTACCCCCCGCCATACACTTTGCACTCCTCTCCTGTACATATTACCCCCCTCCATACACTCTGCACTCCTCTCCTGTACATATTACCCCCCCCATACACTCCGCACTCCTCTCCTGTACATACTACTCACCACCATACACTCTGCATTCCCTATTTAACATTATCACATTTTGCACTATATAAGTCATCTCAGACTCTTTAACAACACCCCCTTTAAGCCAATATTTAGCGCAATTTAAGACATGTCCACTGTTCACCACGATGCGCTTTTCGCGCCATATTTTTGTTCTTCTTGATGCCTAGGGAGCACTTTTGATCTTGCACACGGGCCCGCTGATTTCATGATACGCCCCTGCCCCAAAAATCTGAATTTTTTTGGTCAAAAATCATCATTTTTTTTGGGGGGGGGGGGGGGGGTGTCCCTGAATGGCAGTTTGGAAATGTGGTCACCCTACAGATCACTGACCAATCACACATGTAAACAGGCTGCAATGCTGCAGCCTGTGAAGTCTCTTCTGTCACAGCAATCAACTGAAAATGTCACACACACATGTGTAGCGGACCCCCACTCTCTCTCCTTCTGTCTTTAATGGCTTCTCCGGTTCTGGTCTAGGGGTATCTCGGAGGAGAGAGAGGGGCGGGGCACTACGCCAAGCTTTCACCACAGATGTAGTAGGTGTATGCAAAGTTCTATTACCTTAGGGGTCGGTGTCCTGCAGTAAAAGCTCCTTCTCTGGAACAGTGTCTGTATTAAAACAGCCCCACACCACTAAAGTCCAACACTCCTTTATTTCTTCAGCATAGAATGTCACACAATCAGTTGGACTTCCTTTAAACGAACAGGGGGTGTGGATACAAGTGAGCCCAGGCACAGCAAACTCTCCTATTCCTGTAGTGAGTCGAATAGGCATGGCGCACGGTCTCTGCCACCGACCGTGAAGTGGTAGCTGCCACCTACCGGGTGAACTGTTGCAGCCCCTGCCACAGGCCTGTAGGTAATGGTCCTTGCTTGCGACCTTTAAGAAGAATGTCTCTGCCAGACCTTTCCTCCATAGAACCACCTTCCATGTGTATCAGTGTTTGAGAGGGCATCCCTCCAGACGGTCTCCGGAGGCCCTCACCCATCACCGGCAGTCTGCTGCACCAGGTCTTCGGAGAGGCCACCCTCCAGTCCATTGCATCTTAGATTCGGGTATCCATCCCCCGGATACCCTTGGACGATCCCTCCCAGGCGGAACCCAGTGGAAGAAGCTGGGCCCCAGGCTAGGACAAGTACCTCACCCCAGACCGAAGGTGTCTGGGATGGCTCCCGAACTCCCGGTGTCCAGGCCTAGGCCACCTGGACACCGCCCACAGACAGCAGCCCTCAGGCTAAAGGTGCCTGGGATGCGAAGAACCCCGTGACCAAGATGACCGGCTCCTTTATACCCTCTCCCGGCAAGCACGGCGGGTTCCCCGCCCCACCATACCGCTGCCGAGGGAGGACAAAAAGGAGGTACGGCACACAGCAATGATTCAACCCCAACCCAGGGCGACAGCGCCACCCACTGGGCTACGAGGAATTACACATCACTAATCTCACTTCCAAGTTCAAATTTACACCCGGGAAAGTACACACCCGCTACACATGTTTTTGGGGTGTAATTGTAAGTATGCCTATGCTGTGTGTGAGAAAGAAGTTGTTAAAATACAACTTTGTGAAAAAAATAAAATAAAAAAAATATATATATGTACCATAGTTTGTAGATTAACTTTCACACAGACTAAATAATATACACTGATTTGAATTATTTTTACCAAATAAATATAGCAGAATACATTTTGGCAGTGGCGGTGCGTCCATAGAGGGCGCCGGAGCGCCGCCCCCTCTAGCTCCCACACCGCCACTGAAAGACAATACACAGATTCATGCATTGCATGAATCTGTGTATTGTCACCACTGCCGCGCTGCCCACTATTCATATGGCCGGCCTCCTGGTGAGTGCCGGCCATATGAATTAGAGCGGTGGCCGGCGGTGGGTGTGACTTGGAAGTGTCTATCAGAGCCAGCGGCTCTGATAGGCTTTCCGAATACAGCTCTCATGCTGTATTCGGCTTCCAAAAACTCCTCCCAGGTATGCACGGGGGTGCGTTCCTTGGAGAAGACTGTGTGGAGGTTTCAGCCCATCAGGTTCACCGGATCTGGTTACCGGTAACCTGATTGGCTGAAGCGACATCGAGGGCGGGAGAACACATCGAGGACGGCGCGGACCGAGGAAGGTAAGTGCAGGGCTGGGGGGGGGGGGGGACAGGCTGCATTTGGGGGACAAACTGGCTGCATTTGGGGGGAACTGGCTGTATATGGGGGACACGCTGGCTGAATATGGGGGGAACTGGCTGTATATGGGGGACAAACTGGCTGAATATGGGGGGACACGCTGGCTGAATATGGGGGGAACTGGCTGTATATGGTGGACAAACTGGCTGAATATAGGGGCACACTGGCTGTATATGGGGGCAAACTGGCTGTATATGGGGGCAAACTGGCTGTATATGGGGGATAAACTGGCTGTATATATGGGGGCACACTGGCTGTATATATGGGGGCACACTGGCTGTATATATGGGGGCACACTGGCTGTATATATGGGGGCACACTGGCTGTATATATGGGGGCACACTGGCTGTATATATGGGGGCACACTGGCTGTATATATGGGAGCACACTGGCTGTATATGGTGGGCACACTGGTTATATATATATGGGGGCACACTGGCTGTATATGGGGACAAACTGGCTGTATATGGAAACAAACTGGCTGTATATGGAAACAAACTGGCTGTATATGGAAACAAATTGGCTGTATATGGAAACAAACTGGCTGTATTTGAGGGGGCAAACTGGTGGCGTTTGGGCACAGTGGCTGCGTTTAATGGGCACAGTGGCGGCAATTGATTTTTTTTTTCAGTTTGTTTGCGCCCCCCCAAAAATTTTGAGAACCAGCCGCCACTGCATTTTGGCCTAAATTTATGAAGTCGCATTGCAAAATGTTATAATAGAAATGAAGATTTTGGCCTTTTGTACTTTTTATATAGCAACAAAAAAAACTGGGTACAGTGTTGCTGAGTAATTGTCATTTAAATTGTTACAGCAATGAAATCTGAAAATGTCATGGGCAGGAAGTAATTGAAACAGTCCGGTCTTGAAGTGATTAAAGAAACACTTCATTAATATAATTGGGGACTAATTTACAACCAACAACTATTGAGACAATAAACACCTTAGCAGTGGAGGCCTGTAATGCACTGTGCAGGGGTGCCGCCCCCTAATCCATGCATCCGGCTCCCTAATCTACAAGTGGGGCGCCAGCCGTATGGATTCCACGGGGGTGTTTTTTTTTTAGAAGCACGTGATTAGAGCCGGAGGCTCTAATAGGCTTCAAAAAAAAAAGGGTGGACGTGGGGCGGCAGGTGGATTGTTTGCCGCCCCCCCAAAAAAATATACCACCAGCCGCCACTGCATCTTAGTAAGGAAAATGTAATGTGCAGGATGGTTAACAGATTGCTGCAGTAGGAATATGTTTGTACAGAATAGATAGGATCTATGTAACATACAACATAATAATTATTTACTAAAGGCAAATCCACTTTGCACTACAAGTGCAAACTACAAGTGCACTTGAAATTGCACTGAAAGTGCACTTGGAAGTGCAGTCGCTGTAGATCCGAGGGGGACATGCAAGGAAAATAAAGAACATAAGTTTAGCTTGCACATGATTGGATAATAAAAGTCAGCAGAGCTTCCCCTCATTTCAGATCTACCCCTCAGGTTTACAGCGAGTGCAATTTCAAGTGCACTTTGCACTTGTAGTTTGCACGTGTAGTGCAAAGTGGATTTGCCTTTCGTAAATAACCCCCAATGTATGAAGTGCAGTTGTCAGAACATGTCATTTGTAACATACTGTATTAGCGTATGGAGTGCAATTGTCTAGATTACTTAACATATAACTCTGTATACAGTGCAGTTCTCAGAACTTTGTAACAAACATAGTATGCTGCTGTACAGTCATCAGGACTGTGCCATGTGCAACATAGCTTATAGATTACAGAAGTCCGATCAACAGAGCTGTGTTCTGGCAGTGTCTTGGGTTGGACTGAGTGTGTCTCAGCCTATTCGAGTAAGCCCTGTATTTTTATCAAGGAATATACCATTAATGTACTTTTGCAGAAATAAAAAAGCTTTCTATTTATTGTGCACACCCCTTACCTCTGTGTCCAGCTGGCATATAAAAAACTTCTCCATTACTTCCTGGACAGACCTTGGGACTTGACAAAGGAAGGAGTTTACCAGCTGACCTCATTAGCACACACCCTGCATCAACTATCCTCCTATAAGGCTGGATTCACACCTATGCATTTTTAGTGCTTTTTGCATTTTGCAGATTTGCACTACAGTCCATTTACCATGGATTCCTATGGCACATGTTCTGTAGTGCAAATCTGCAAAATGCAAAAAGCACTAAAAATGCATAGGTGTGAATCCAGCCTAAGAGATCATTACTAGGGATGAGCCGAACACCCCCCGGTTCCGTCCGCACCAGAACTTGCGAACAGGCAAAAATTTGTTTGAACACCGTTAAAGTCTATGGGACACGAACATGAAAAATCAAAAGTGCTCATTTTAAAGGCTTATATGCAAGTTATTGCCATAAAAAGTGTTTGGGGACCTGGGTCCTGCCCCAGGGGACATGTATCAATGCAAAAATTTGTTTTAAAAACTGCAGTTAGTGAAAAAATAAAAATGAAATATTCCTTTAAATTTCGTGCCTGGGGGGTGTCTACAGTATGCCTGTAAAGTGGGGCATTTTTCACGTGTTTAGAACATTACCTCAGCAAAATGAAATTTCTAAAGGAAAAAAAGTAATTTAAAACTGATCGCGGCTGTAATTAATTGTTGGGTCTCGGCAATATACATAAAACTCATTGAAAAAAAACGGCATTTCATACCAGTCCATTTCCAGGCTCTTTGGGTCTGGTATGAATATTAAAGGGGAACCCCAAACCAAAAATTGAAAAAACAATTGCATGGGGGTCCCCCCAAAATCCATACCAGGCCCTTCAGGTCTGGTATGAATATTAAGGGGAACCCTGCGTCAATTTTTTTAAAAAAATGGCATAGGGGTCCCCCCAAAAATCCATACCAGACCCTTATCCGAGTACGCAACCTGGCAGGCCACAGGAAAAGAGGGGGGTGAGAGAGCGCCCCCCCTCCTGAACCATACCAGGCCACATGCCCTCAACATGGGGAGGGTGCTTTGGGGTCTGATCCCCAAAGCACCTTGTCCCCATGTTGATGCGGACAAGGGCCTCATCCCCACAACCCTTGCCTGGTGGTTGTGGAGGTCTGCGGACGGGGGGCTTATTGGAATCTGGAAGCCCCCTTTAACAAGGGGACCCCCAGATTCCACCCCCCCCCATGTGAATTGGTAACGGATACATTGAACACCTACCATTTCACAAAAAAAGTGTCAAAAATTGTAAAAAAGACAAGAGACAGTGTCAGGGACGTACTGGGCTTGAACGTGGGACCTCTTCTGTGTCTGGCATTGACTCTTCCCACTGAGCTATCTGGGATGCTGAACAGTTGCCTGCCTGATTTGCTAGATAACCTATCTGATCCATTAGACTACTCTGCTTGGGGTCTTGATTGCTGTTGAACCCTGAACCCCTTGCTCCTCCCATGAACTTCCTATAAAAGACATTTCAGAGATGTTGCCCCTTGCGGTTTGATCTGCTTCTGTTCCCTGAGTTCCTGGTTCTGTGCCTGTATCCTGTTCCTGTGTTTGACCTGGCTTCCTGACCACGCTTCTGTCTCCAGTCCTGACCTCGGCTCGTTTGACCCTGCTCAGTTATCTGCCAGTCTGCCTGTTGCCAAGACTCAGCCTGGCCTTTGACTACTCTCTGCCTGCCACTTATGATGCATTCTCTGCTCTGCAAGCTGCACCCGCTGACCTGCATTCTCTGCTCTGCAACCTGCACCTGCTGACCTGCACCTGCTGCTTCCGGAACCAGCCGTTCCAGTCTCCACTCGGCTCCACCACTCCAAGCAGTGAGGATCAGACAGGCACCCTTACCTCACCGTGCTCTTACCACGACTGTCCCCACTCCAGTGATCTCCGAGCCGGAGTTGTACGGGAGGTCCCTCTCCACACATCAGGCTCACACCTAAGGTACATTACAGTATTAAACCGCAACGCCTGAGCCTGCAGGAGATACCTCGCCTATGAACAATGTCTATCAACACCTTACAGATCTCACTCAGATCGTGAAGTCTCTGCAGGGCAGCCACGTCCGAGTGGATAAACAGACACAAACTCAAGCCACCTCTGCAGATTCACCTCCAACCCCAACTTCCTCTATTTGAATGATACCATCTCCTGAGCCCAGAGTTCCTGTTCCTGAGAAGTTTTTTGGGGATCGGAGTAAATTTCCGGGCATTTCGCAACGCATGTGAACTTTACTTTTCGTTGCTACCTCTGACTTTTTTATCTGAAGCCACCAAGGTGGGCTTCGTTATCGCTCTGCTGCAGAGGGAACCTCAAGCTTGGGCCCATCACCTACTTGAAGTACGCCATGTAGTTCTAGACTCTCTGTCCTCTTTTCTTGATGCCATGGCCCGACTTTATGACGATCCGCAGCGGACTTCTACTGCCGAGGCTGCTCTCCATGCGCTCCAGCAAGGCCGCCGAGCGGTCGAGGACTATGTGACTGATTTCAGACACTGGAGCGCGGATACCCAGTGGAACGAGGCGGCTCTGCGGCATCAGTTCCGGCTTGGTCTCTCTGAAAGCTTGAAGGACGAGTTAGCACGGGTCCGTGTTCCTGATGGTCTAGAGACTTTAATTACTTTGTCTATCCAGATAGAGCGACGACTCCGGGAGCGCAGAGCAGAAAGGTCTACCCAGCAGCTCCGCCCAGCTTGGATGCTACCCCGGATACTAGCCCCTGGGTACCCTGCCAGTGCCAGTATGGTTCCAACTGAACCCTCATCCCTCAACCAGACCTGTACCGTCAAGCCAGGGCAGCTTGGACTGATGAAACATTCCCTATCGGCCAAGGAATTACTTCGTCGGCTGCAGAATTATCTATGCCTGTATTGCGGGGAACCCGGTTATTATGTCTCTTCTTGTCCCGCTAAGCTGCCCAAGGTCCTGGCTACCTCTTCTCCCAACTACTCACCCCCATCTACCAATGCTACTCACCTGGCTCTTCCTATCTCTTTCCAACTACCAGGGAGGACAATACCAGTAACTGCAATAATCGACTCAGGGGCATGTAGTTGTTTTTGTCGATCTAGACTTTGCAGCACAACAACACATCCCACTCCAACCTAAGACTCTGGGACTTTCCATCTTCCTGGCAGATGGGTCTCGCATCAAGTCCAGAGTAGTGACCCAGGAGACCCCTTCTTTGCCTGTGATTACCTCCATGGACCATAAGGAACTATTGACTTTGGATGCTATTGCATATCCCATGTTTTCAGTTATCCTGGGTCTACCCTGGCTTCAGGCACACAATCCACAGATTGATTGGGGAACCAGAAGTATTAAGTTCCAGTCACCATACTGTCAACACCACTGCATGCTTCCACGTCCCAGCACCTCGGGGCCTCTGTTATGCCTGGATTCAGATCCAGAGATACAAGCTTCTGTACCCAAACAATATCATTGTTCCTGGACGTCTTCAGCAAGCGAGGGGCCGAAGTCCTCCCGCCTCATCGTCCTTACGATTGTCCAATCGAGGTTCTTCCCGGTGCTGAGATTCCTTTCGGATGGATTTTCCCCCTATCTGAACAGGAGCTTGAGGTACTGAAAGAATACGTTGATGAGAACCTTAAGAGGGGTTTCATCTGTCCTTCCACTTCTCCAGCAGGGGCAGGAATCTTCTTTGTGGAGAAAAAAGACCATTCTCTTTGGCCCTGTGTAGATTACCGGGAATTAAATAAAGTCACGGTCAAGAACCGGTACCCTCTGCCTCTGGTACCTGAACTTTTTCAAAGACTCAGACTTCCTCTGTGTTTACCAAATTAGACCTGCGGGGGGGCGTACAACCTGGTACGCATCCGAGCAGGGGATGAATGGAAGACTGCCTTTCACACCAGGTTCGGCCATTACGAATACCTAGTAATGCCCTTCGGCCTATGTAACGCACCTGCCACCTTTCAGCATCTAGTCAATGATGTTTTCAGAGACTGTCTGGACATTTATGTAGTTGTCTATCTTGATGATATTTAGATTTTTTTCCTCCTCTCTTGAGCAGCACCGGAAACACGTCAAAGGTGTACTCTGTCGTCTCTGCCAGCATGGACTGTATGCAAAACCAGAAAAGTGCGAATTCGAGCGACAGAGTATCCAGTTCCTTGGCCTAGTGATCTCTACAGAGGGATTCAAGATGGACCCACAGAAGGTTTCAGCCATTCTGGATTGGCCTGCACCTTTGGACAAAAAGGGGGTGCAGCGCTTCGTTGGCTTCGCCAATTTTTATCTGAGGTTTATCAAGGGATTCTCTGCTATTATTTCCCCGATTTACGCTGCTAACGAAGCAAAATGCTTGATTCCAGTGGACATCTGAAGCACAGGCTGCTTTCACAAACCTAAAAATACTTTTTACGTTTGCTCCTATCCTGAGTCATCCCGATCCTGCCCTACCGTATCTACTTGAGGTAGACACCTCAGAGACAGCGGTTGGAGCTGTTATCTCCCAGCGCCAAGGTCTCAAGGACTTGATACACCCGGTAGCCTTCTTCTCCCGTAAGCTCACCCCGTCCGAGAGGAATTATGATTTTGGAGACCGGGAGCTCCTGGCCATTAAATATGCCCTTGAGGAGTGGAGGTACTTGTTGTAGGGAGCAGCGCATCCTATACTCATTTACACAGACCACAAGAACCTAGAGTATCTGAGAGCTGCCAAACGTCTGAGACCACGCCAGGCACATTGGGTACTATTTTTCTCTAGGTTCTCGTTCCACTTACCGGCCAGGCTCCAAGAACACCAAACCAGATGCTCTTTCCCACATGTTTGATGATCTGAAAGAGGTGTCAGCTCCAGATTCCATTCTATCAGAAGGCAACTTCTTACTTTTACAAACTAGCCTGATGTCTAGCTTGAAGCAAGCTTCTACAGGTGTGTCTGGTCCCTCTGGAATCACTCTGGTACGCAAGGATGGGTTACTTTGGAAGAATGACAAAATCTTTGTGCCAGAAGAAGTTCGAGTCACAGTGTTAAACTTGTGTCATGATCATCCCCTGGCAGGCCATTTCGGAATGCATAAAACCCTTGAACTGATTTAACGCACGTTTTTGGTGGCCGGATCTTGAAAAAGACTGCAGGGAATATGTAGGTTCATGTGCCACCTGTATCCGTAGCAAGACCACTAGAAGCAAGGCCGGGGTCTGCTCAGACCCTTACCAGTCCCTGGAAAATGATTGCCATGGACTTCATAGTGGAACTCCCCCAGTCTGAAGGTTGCTCAGCCATCTTTGTAGTGGTTGACCGTCTATCCAAGATGGCCCACTTCGTGCATCTCAAAGGCCTGCCCTCTGCCATGGAAATTGCCCAGGTCTTCATTAGGGAAGTAGTAAGGCTACATGGGGTCCCTGCGGACATAGTTTCGGATAGAGGGGTGCAGTTCACCTCTCGCTTCTGGAAGGCTTTGTGCAAGGTCCTGAAGATTGAGTTGTCCATGTCCTCGGCCTATCACCCCCAAACTAACGGGCAAACCGATAGAACTAATCAGATGCTCGAACAGTACCTCAGATGCTTCACCACCTTCGTTCAAGACGACTGGGTAGCTTTACTACCCCTGGCAGAGTTTGCCTTTAACAACGCCAGTCATTCGGCTACAGGTCAGTCGCCATTTTTTGCCAACTACGGGTTTCACCCGACCTTCTTACCTGATCTCACCCCTGATTCAACAGTCTCAGCGGTCCAGAGTACCGTTAATTTCCTGACCCGTAACAGCAGGATATTGCAGGAAGCCATGACTAAGGCACAAGCAGCCAATAAAAGGATCTTTGACAGGAAAAGGAGAGGGGAATTATTCCTGCAACAGGGTGACCAAGTATGGTTATCTACCACCAACCTTAAGATGGCTTGCCCCACAAGTTCATTGGTCCTTTCCCAGTAAAACGGAAATTTAAACAAGGTCTCCTATGAACTTGCCTTACCGGAGTCGTTGAAGATTCACCCAGTCTTTCACGTATGCTTGCTGAAACCCGCAGTGCCCGACCCGTTCCCAGACAGGGGATCGGGACCACCCGAGCCTGTAATCATTGACGGTGATGAGGAGTTTGAGGTGGAGGCCGTCTTGGACTGCCGAAGAAGAGGGAACCAGCTTCAATTCCTGATCAAGTGGAAGGGGTACGGTCTGGAGGAGAACTCCTGGGAACCCCAACAGAACATCCACGCCCGAGAGTTAATCCAGGCCTTTTTTCGCAGTCACCCCCAGAAAAGAGCTCTCTTTGGCACCCGGAGGTTGCCCTTAAGGGGGGGGGGCACTGTCAGGGATGTACTGGGCTTGAACCTGGGACCTCTTCTGTGTCTGGCATTGACTCTTCCCACTGAGCTATCTGGGATGCTGGACAGTTCCCTCCCTTATCTGCTGGATAACATGTCTGATCCATTAGACTACTCTGCTTGGTGTCTTGATTGCTGTTGAACCCTGAACCCCTTGCTCCTCCCATGAACTTCCTATAAAAGACGTTCCAGAGATGTTGCCCCTTGCTGTTTGATCTGCTTCTGTTCCCTGAGTTCCTGATTCTGTGCCCGTATCCTGTTCCTGTGTTTGACCCGGCTTCCTGACCATGCTTCTGTCTCCAGTCCTGACCTTGGCTCTTTTGACCCTGCTCAGTTATCTGCCAGGCTGCCTGTTGCCAAGACTCAGCCTGGACTTTGACTACTCTCTGCCTGCCACTTATGATGTTTACCTTGATGTGTATGACCCGGCTTGTCTGACTCTGCAAACCTGCACCTGCTGACCTGCATCCTCTGCTCTGCGAGCTGCACACGCTGACCTGCATCTTTTGCAATGCAAACCAGCACCCGCTGACCTGCATTCTCTGCTCTGCAACCTTCACCTGCTGACCTGCACCCGCTGCTTCTGGAACCAGCTGTTCCAGTCTCCACTCGGCTCCACCACTCCAAGCAGCGAGGATCAGACAGGCACCCTTACTTCACCGCGCTCTTACCACCACTGTCCCCACTCCAGTGGTCTCCGAGCCGGGGTTGTACAGGAGGTCCCTCTCCGCATGTCAGGCTCACACCTAAGGTATGTTACAGACAGCTTGGGACAAATCCTTTATTAAAAAAAAAAAAAAAAATGTCCAGCGATGTAAATCCACTTTGCCCGTCAGAAAAAAAAAAAAAAAAAAGCCGCAACCGTTCCACCTCCATGGGAGGCTCCCGCCGAGTGATGCTTCTCCCGCTGATGACAGCTGTTACATAGCTGAGGGCTGGGCCACCCGGTGACGTAAACGTGTGACCCCGCCCCCTCTGATGCCACGTCCCGTGGCGTCAGAGGGGGGCGGGGTCACCTGTTTATGTTATGTCACCGGGTGGCCCCGCCCTCAGCTATATAACAGCTGTCAAAGCGTCACTTGGCAGGAGCCTCCCATGGAGGCAGAACTGTTGGAGCTTTTTTTTTTTCGGTCCGTCGGGCGGCGTGGATTTACATCGCTGGACATTTTTTTTTTTTTGCTATTAAATGGGGCTTCCAGATTCCGATAAGCCCCCCCACCTGCAGACCCCCACCACCACCGGGCAAGGGTTGTGGAGATGAGGCCCTTGTCCCCATCAACATGGGGACGAGGTGCTTTGGAGGTCAGACCCCAAAACACCCTCCCCATGTTGAGGGCATGTGGTCTGGTACGGTGCAGGGGGGTCGCTCTCTCGTCCCCTTCTCTTTTTCTGCGGCCTGCCAGGTTGCGTGCTCGGATAAGAGTCTGGTATGGATTTTGGGGGGACCCCTACGACTTTTTTAAAAAAAAATTGGCGCAGGGTTCCCCTTAATATTCATACCAGACCTAAAGCGCCTGGTATGGATTTTGGGGGGACCCCCATGCGATTTTTTTTTTGGTTCGGGGTTCCCCTTTAATATTCATACAAGACCCAAAGGGACAGGTAATGGACTGGGGGGGGGGACCCATGCCGTTTTTTTTCAATGAGTTTTATGTATATTGCCGAGACCCGACAATTCATTACAGCCGCGATCAGTTTTAAATTACTTTTTTTCCTTTGGAAATGTAATTTTGCTGTGGTAATATTCTAAACATGGGGAAAAATGCACCACTTTACAGGCATACTATAGACCCCCCCCAGGCACAAAATTTTAAGGAATATTTTATTTGTATTGTTTCACTTTAAGCATTATTGAAAATCACCGCTCCCAAAAAAACTGCCATTTTTTTATTTTATTTTGCATTGATTCATGTCCCCTGGGGCAGGACCCGGGTCCCCAAACACTTTTTATGGCAATAACTTGCATATAAGCCTTTGAAATTAGCACTTTTGGTTTTTCATGTTAGTGTCCCATAGACTTTAACGTGGTTCTGCGGCTTTTGAATCTGCCCCGAACTCCTCATATTGTTCGTTGTTCTCCAAATATCCAAAGTTCGGCCCGAACTTATGCTTGGGCCAAACCGTTCACCCATCCCTAATCATTACCACCCCTCATCAGGTGTACTTTTTCCAATGCAGTTAGTGAATATCGTTCTCACTAAATACACAGCCATAGATCGTTCATTTGGCAGAGTGTTCAGGCACTGAGCGATAAGATAACAGCCTATGTAGATAGAGCTGTAATATTAAAAACAGAAGGAGTATGTCCTGGGTTCTGTAAAGGTCATCATACACTATACATCCTGATTGTGCAATCCCCTTTAGATCTACCATCAACTATATAGTGCAAGGGCCTGCCTGATTGGATACAGTGTGATTGGATAGATGGTGTGTCCTATTTTATAGGAGATTATACAGAGATTGCATAGTGTATGGCCAACTTGTATACACCAAAATGTACCCAGTTGCGCTTTTGGTGCCATTAATTGTTAACTGTAATGAAAACAGCTACACAGGCAAAGGTCTAATCTCTAAAATAAATGGTACCCACATTCCAATTTATTGTCAAGAGAAATTTTGGAATGAGTGGGGCAACAGGATTTTCTCAGTACCGTCACAAGGCATTAACAAAATATAGGTTTAAAATCAATATTTTTTTTACATACAAAACAATATAAAAATAGTCTATCAAGACAGAAAGGTATACAAATAATTTCCTCTAGACGGTTCCTTCACTCCCACCATGGGAGCCGCCTCACACAGAGGCGTTACTCCAGTTTTTTTGATGAACCATCAAGTTTCTCAACATGTTTTGCGCTTGCCCGCTTCTTCAGGAGAATATAGAGGATATAGATGCTAAAATGCAAGTAAAGAATATACAGTAAATAAGTATGTATACACACAAGATTATCATAGCAGTTTCATATAGTTCTGTTTAGGAACCTATTATCATGTTAACAGTCAGAGTAATGTGGGAACACTCACCCGAGGTCCAAGCCTAGCCACCAGGCTGTCACATAGTGGGGCGCCAAGGGAGAAGACCTAGGGCGAGCATGAGAGCAGGTACACCGGAGACACCGGAACTTCCTCTATATGTATGTAGCGGCCTCACCCCGACCTCTTTAACTAGGGGTATGTCGAGCGACAGAGTGAGGTGCGCTACGGCCCATGTCCTCCCCATGCATGTGGGTGAGGTGAAGGCCAGTATCAATCTTTTCCTCGGGCCAAATGTGTGCTGGTTATGAGGGTCAGTCCTTCCGTGCCGGAATCTCCCTTTGTTCCCATCAACAGAGTCCATACACCCATCAAAGTCCAAACTCAGGTTTATTGCGTATCTCCACATACAGTCAAATGCAACGGCATGATACGATGGGGAAGCAGGTCGAGGCACTGTACAGGTTCCTAGTCCCTACACTCCCTGTGCTATGACCAGGGGTTGCAGGAATCTTGATGAAAGCTCCTCCGCTGCGCTGTAGCCCATATCAGGGGAAGATGTCCTCCAAGGGAGTTACTGAAGGCCCATCCGTCACCGGGTTGACGCTACACCGGGTCTTCGGACGGGTGACCCCCCCCCCCAGCCTCCTCACCTCAGATGCGGGTCCCCTCGCAAGGGGCGCCCTGGAGCAACTTCACCCTCGCGGGACCCAGTCGGAGTCACCGGGTCCCAGGCCTCCTTAATAGTACCTCACCCCAGGCTGAAGGTGCCCGGGATGGACTCCATCTTCGTTCCGGCCAGGCCTTGGGCGCCTAGGCCGGAACCTTGAACCGCCCGCACCCAGGCCTAAGGTGCCTGGGTGCGTGAAGAGATGATCCCTTCCGAAAAACCAACAGACCTCGTGGCGAGGGCGTCTCCCCCTTTTATCTCCTCCCATCGACACCACGGCGGGTTCCCCACCCCAGCCGTACCATCTCCAGGAAGGGACAAAGAAGGGTAGCACTGTGGTAGTGATTCTACCTCGAGCCAGTAGGTACACTGACACCCACTGGTCAAAGAGAATATTACACCACCCAATCCTCCACGAATAAGAAAAAGGGGTCTAATCCCTGACATAATTACACACCTGGGTCTCTCTACCCCCAGGTGTATCCCACTAACTTTTAAGACCCCGCTACATGTAATACATAGATATATGCAATATAATTAAAAATAAAATATCAGAAGATCTCCCTAAGGTGCCTCTGATCCTAGCGCTCAATGGACAAAAAAAAACAAACAAAATTCTTCTGTAGTACAGCAGCTATTATAACATCATAAAACTTCATACAAAATATGCTCAATAAATAATTGAAACAACTATGCATCAAACATTAACAGCGCTTCACAGGAAAGATAAAATCCTGTGGATGATGAGGGTTCTTATCCTACAGTACTAAACCATGAAACATATAAACACATATAGGCCAAATGCATATAATTGGTAAAATTGAAAAAAATCCACTTCTCCAATCCTCTCATCTACCAGCATTATCACTATAAATACATGTTATTGCACTGGCTCCTTATGTGAAAAAGATACACTGTCAGTTCCAATGGCATCAGCAGTTCATTCACTGTGAGTGTACACCAGAATCTTCTCAGAGGAACCCAGCAACTGTAACTTGAATAGACGTTTGAATCCTTAGACACTTCACCATTAGATGCAATGCAGCTCCCTTAGGAGATCTACTCACCAGACTTCCAATCAAAGATAGCCTTAGTCACTCCTCTGTATGGGTGGTTATCAGCTCCTCATAGAGAAAGTTACTCCTGGGATGAGCGGTATCCCTGATCAGTGGATGTCAGCGTGCAGCAATGCAGGCATATAAAAATGTAAGGGGAAACTGGACATAGTGTAAAACCCTTTTTATTGTAAAAAGATAATCCCCCCCCCCGCTTACAAGCATGCTTAAAAGATTAAAAGCGTATAAAGACATGTCACATACTGTTGATTCATCATGCTCACTTGAAACCAAAAGTTCTGCCAATCGGTGGCTTGCTAAAGTGAGTCCCGGGAAGATGATCACCTGTATGGACAGATGAGTCATGTGGTCACGCTCTGACGCGTTTCGTGATTGGTTCACGTCTTCAGAGGGTGACCATCGGCCACAAAAGCAAGAGGGAGGATAGGGAGCAGAGATGCTTTTCCTCATTCCTCCCCCTTGAAGAATCGCATGCTTGCCCAGATCCTAATACCGAAGCGCCCTCCAGAGGCCGCACAGCCAGGCCCGGGTACCAGCAGGGCAAGTTTACCACAAAACTCTGACAGTGTAAATAGTACAGCATTGTATCGAATAAACAAAAGAAAATATTGAGATATAAATAGGAAAACAAAAAAGGGTACATTTATGAACCCTCAAAATGCAGTTCTACCATAAATATAATCAATTAGGATAAACTCTAGCGTTCCTTATACTATACAGGATTCTGGAATAGACGTGGAAAACGCAAAAGGAAAAATAAAAAACAAACAAACGTGGAAACAAAACCAAACAAGGGAAGGGGAAAAGAGGAAGGGAAAGAGGAGGGAATGTGTTGGAGGGGAAGGAAGAGGTGGGGGAAGGAGGAAACAGACCTGGAAAGAGTCACAGGAAAGATTTGTAAGTGTGCATTTCATTCAACCCTGGAGGGCTTGCTGCGTTGAATCGCTCAATCCAGAGCATTTCACGCTGTAAAATTTGACGATCCCAGTCACCCCCCCAGGGATCTGGGGAGGTTACCTCAAGAACATAAAAGGAGACTACTGTGGTATCAAATCTATGATGACCTTACCATTGCCCGAATAGTATGTATGATCGCCAATTCTTTGACCAAATTGACGTTTTGTCTTTCCTATGTAGAATGCTTGACAGCGAAGGGGAATCAAATAGATGACTCCCTGGGTGGTGCAATCTGCGAAAGTGGATAATCTGTTGTTGGCCATTGGGCAGGCGGATACTCGGGCCTTCTGTTACCCATGGGCATCTAGGACAATTCCCGACACTCACAAGTGAGCGCGGGTAGCCACGAGCCATAAGGCGCTGTTGTAATTAATTGGCCTGATCTTGAAAATCCTTATGTGTACAGTTTCTGCGAAGTTGCAGATATTGTGCGTAGGGGTTACTCCTAACCAGAGGGGCAGGGTGGGCACTAGTTGCATGTAGCAATGTATTGCCAGCACTGGGTTTCCAAAAAAGGTTGGTAACAATATGGCCATTCTGTTCGAGTATAACATCCAGGTCCAAAAATGATACCCTACTGTCACTGATTGTATATGTAAATTTCAGGTTGTAGTCATTTATGTTGAGCGCCTAGATAAAGGAGTATATTTAAGTTGTCCTCCTGTGACTCTTTCCTGGTCTGTTTCCTTCCCCCTTTTCCTTCCCCCTCCATCACCTTCAATCCTCTTTCCCTTCCTCTTTTCCCCTTCCCTTGTTTGGTTTTGTTTCCATGTTTGTTTTTTTTATTTTTCCTTTCGTGTTTTGCACATCTTTGCCAGAATCCTGTCTTTTATAAAGAACGATAGAGTTTATCCTAACTGAATATATTCATGGTAGAACTGCATTTTGAGGGTTCATAAATGTACAATGTTGTATTATTTACACCACAGGTGTCAAACACAAGGCCCGCGGGCCGAATCCAGCCCTCCAGGCCATTTCACGTGGCCCTCGCACCTCTCCTGCAGCTGCAGGAGCGCTCCAGCCCTCCTCTGTTCCTACTCCAGACCCTTACATTCTGCTTTCAAACAAAGCATCCAGCTTCTTCCCAGCAGCAGCATAAGAAAAGGGGGGTGCACTGTGATGTAAGGGACAGTGGGGGACTCAAGTTCTGATAGTGGAGTGGCTCTTGACATCTAATGTAAAGGGGAGGGGATGCACACTCCTGAACCCAGCATTCTGAGTGCAGGGCACTCCTTATCCCAGCATTAGGGATGAGCCGAACACCCCTGGGTTCTGTTCGCACCAGAACCTGCGAACGGACCGAAAGTTCGCACGAACGTTAGAACCCTATTAAATACAATGGATGCGAACGTTCGAAATCTAAAGTGCTAATTATAACGACTAATATGCATGTTATTGTCCCAAAAAGGGTTTGGGAACCCGGGTTGTGCCCCAGGGGACATGTATTAATGCAAAACGAAGTTTTAAAAACGTCCGTTTTTCGGCAGAAGTCATTTTAATGATGCATAAAGTGAAAAAAAAAAAAAAGTCAAATATTCCTTTAAATATCGTACCTGGGGGGTGTCTAAAGTATGCCTGTGAAGTGACACATGTTTCCCATGTTTAGAACTGTCCCTGCACAAAATGAAATTTCTAAAGGAAAAAAAGCCATTTAAAACTGCTTGCGGCTTTAATGTCATGTCTGGTCCCGGTAATATGGATGAAAAACTTTGAGAAAAATGTCATGGGTACCCCCCACCCCACTACCAGCCCCTTTGGGTCTTGTTTGGATATTAAAGGGAACCCCGCACCCAAAATTAAAAAAAGGCCCTATATACTCTGAACAGCAGTATACAGGCGGTGCAAACAAGACAGGGACTGTAGGTTTGTTCTTAAGTAGAATCTGTTTGTAATTTTGAACACGTACATTGTTTAAGTGTAGCTCCAGCCCAAAAATCTATTTTTAAGCTTTTTGGAAAACATAGGGAAGGGTTATCACCCCTGTAACATTTGTTTTGCTGTCTGTGCCCCTGTTCAGAACATTTCACCTCACTTTCCGTCCCAATGACAACTGTTTTTGAAAAGTGGGGTTTTTATTGAAACAAGGATTGGTGATAAAGCATCAGTAGAGAGGAGACACCTTTTTCCCATATTAACCCTTACAGGAGAGAATTTCCCTTCCTGGGGTAGATTTCCTCTCACTTCCTGTTGTCTCCTTCCGTTTGCAAGTAGGAGTCGTTTGTAAGTTGGATGTTTGAAAGTAGGGGCCTGCCGTATATACTCTGCAGAAATTGGCCCCTTAGGTGTTGGTGTTGGCACAACACTGTAAGCACTCACAGTTACTCTTGGTGGGCGCTGGAACGCCCTGCTGTCAACTGTTACACAACAGGAAAACACAGCAATAAGGGCTAGCTTCAGCTGTATATTTTTCAGGAATCACACTACGCCTGCTTTAAGTGCTGCAGATGCCTGCCTGTGTTACACAACAGGAAAACACAGCAATAAGGGCTACCTTCAGGTGTATACTGTGCAGGAGGCTTAGCAAAAATATCACTGACACTGTCCCCTGCCTATCCTTCTCTATCCCTGCACACAAGGTTTAGCAGAATATCACTGACACTGTCCCTGCCTATCCTTCTCTCTCCCTGCACACAAGGTTTAGCAGAATATCACTGACACTGTCCCTGCCTATCCTTCTCTCTCCCTATACACAAGGTAAATGAACAAATATCACTAACACTGTCCCTGCCTATCCTTCTCTCTCCCTGAACCGGAACACACTACACAAGGCCGCCGCGCTGGTGGCCTTTTATAGTGTGGGGCGTGTACTAGACCCCCCTGAGCTATAATTGGCCACAACGCACTCCTGAACCCAGCATTCTGAGCATAACGCACTCCTGATCCCAGCATTCTGAGCGTAACGCACTCCTGATCCCAGCATTCTGAGCGTAACGCACTCCTGATCCCAGCATTCTGAGCGTAACGCACTCCTGATCCCAGCATTCTGAGCGTAACGCACTCCTGATCCCAGCATTCTGAGCGTAACGTACTCCTGATCCCAGCATTCTGAGTGTAACGCACTTCTGAACCCTGCATTATTTTTTATGTTTATTTTATGAGAAAAGACAACAGTACAATGATTGAGCGAAGGTTTCGGATTGAGGCCTTCGCCGTACAAAATAAACAAATGCATATGAAAACATTTTTATACCCTAGGCCGAAATATGTCACACAAGAGAATAATTACTATCCTAGGATAAATACAAAGAAACAGGAACTATCAATAGGACCTGATGAGTAGAAGCGGATAAGTTGGCAACCGGATAAATGAGACAAACAGTTAATAAACACAATACTAAGGTTTGGAATGTCTAAGGGGGGGTAGGAGTGGGGACCTAAGACTCGGGGGAGTCTCGTATTTTAAGTTAACCCGCAGGTGATTGGTTGCTAGGTCCTAAGCAACAAATCATCAGCTTGTCAATATGAAAAGTCACTCAGGCATCTCCCGCCCCTGTCCAGAACTGTGCTTTCTGCCGATCTCCACTATATGCAGAGGTAGGATGCCTTGAAACTACGCCATGGAACACTTCTATGGGAGGGAAGGGGTCCAGAGGTCACTGCTAAAGGGGGAAGAAGAGGAAACTACTGGGGGGTAGTTGATGCAAAGGGGGCAGTGGACACTGCTGTGGGCAGGGCCACCCCCATAGCAGTGTCCTCTACCACCCTTTACATCAGCCCCCACCAACTCTGTATCCTGAGTGCAATGCACTCCTTCAACCTGCATTCTGAGCGTAACGCACTCCTTGATCCTGCATTCTGAGCGCAATGCACTCCTTGATCCTGCATTCTGAGCGCAATGCACTCCTTGATCCTGCATTCTGAGCGCAATGCACTCCTTGACCCTGCATTCTGAGTGCAATGCACTCCTTGACCCTGCATTCTGAGCGCAATGCACACCTTGACCCTGCATTCTGAGCGCAATGCACACCTTGACCCTGCATTCTGAGCGCAATGCACACCTTGACCCTGCATTCTGAGCGCAATGCACACCTTGACCCTGCATTCTGAGCGCAATGCACACCTTGACCCTGCATTCTGAGCGCAATGCACACCTTGACCCTGCATTCTGAGCGCAATGCACACCTTGACCCTGCATTCTGAGCGCAATGCACACCTTGACCCTGCATTCTGAGCGCAATGCACACCTTGACCCTGCATTCTGAGCGCAATGCACTCCTGATCCCTGCATTCTGAGCGCAAGGCACTCCTGATCCCTGCATTCTGAGCGCAAGGCACTCCTGATCCCTGCATTCTGAGCGCAAGGCACTCCTGATCCTTGCATTTTGAGCGCAAGGCACTCCTGATCCTTGCATTTTGAGCGCAAGGCACTCCTGATCCCTGCATTCTGAGCGCAAGGCACTCCTGATCCCTGCATTCTGAGCGCAAGGCACTCCTGATCCCTGCATTCTGAGCGCAAGGCACTCCTGATCCCTGCATTCTGAGCGCAAGGCACTCCTGATCCCTGCATTCTGAGCGCAAGGCACTCCTGATCCCTGCATTCTGAGCGCAAGGCACTCCTGATCCCTGCATTCTGAGCGCAAGGCACTCCTGATCCCTGCATTCTGAGCGCAAGGCACTCCTGATCCCTGCTTTCTGAGCGCAAGGCACTCCTGACCCCAGCATTCTGAGTGTAACACACTTCTGAACCTTGCATTCTTTTCTTTTTATGTTTATTTTATGAGAAAAGACAACAGTACAATGATTGAGCGAAGGTTTCGGATTGAGGCATAACGCCTTCGCCGTACAAAATAAACAAATGCATATCAAAACATTTTCATACCCTAGGCCGAAATATGTCACACGAAAGAATAATTACTATCCTAGGATAAATACAAAGAAACAGGATCTACCAATAGGACCTGAGGAGTGGAAGTGGATAAGTTGGCAACCGGATAAATGAGACAAACAGTTAATAAACACAATACTAAGGTTTGGAATGTCTAAGGGGGGGGGTAGGAGTGGGGACCTAAGACTCGGGAGTCTCGTATTTTAAGTTTTCCCAGTGAGTTAGCCAGATCCGCTTGCATAGATACCAGTCAGTGTAGCAGAAAGGCTTCATATGAGTGGAAATCTCCTCAATAGAAAAGGAGCATTCCATGTAGCAGCGCCACCTGGTGATGAAGCGTCTCATGGGTTTGTAGTTTTGGGTGATAGTGTCCAGCTTCTCCATAAAAACATAGTCCAAAGAGATTGCTTCATTGCCAACAATTGTGGCGGGGAAGGGTTGATCAATGATTGCATTATGGTCCTACGCGCTACCAGGAGACATATATGGGCCAATTGAAGGAGATTTTTAAGAGTGAAGGTTGGTGGAGAAGTCATTGAGGTGTCACATCTGAAGACACAGAGCATGGGGTCTTTAGGTACAGTGATTTGATAGGTTTTGCCGATATATCTTAAAACCTGGTTCCAAAAGGAGAAGATTGCTGGGCAGTCCCAAAGCCAAAGGAATAGAGTTGGTCTGGAGATAGCACACCATGGGCAGGAGGAATGAGAAGAGTCTGTTGGATTGTGATAGAAAGGATAGTAAGCTCGGTGAGCAATCTTGAATTGAGTCTCTCTCCATGACTCACAAATTACCAGTTAGCGGACTTTCTGGTATCCTGATAGAATCATTTCCGGAGCATCTTCCTTAGCTAGGACTGATATCCAGGGTTTAAATGGAGCAAGGCGGTATTTAGAAGTTTGGTGCGTGAGAAGGTGAGAATAAATCCCTGATATTAAGTAGTGACCTTGGCTTATCATAGCATCAATAAAAGAACCTTGGAGGGGGTTTTGGCACAGGCTGATGCAAGTTTTGAGATAACTGGTAAGTTGGTAGCAGTGGAGTGGCTGGGATAGTGGAAGAGAGAACTGCATAGCTAAATCCATGAAGGACCTGAAGTTACCTTCAGCAATGTCCATGACCTCCGAGGTTGTAGAAGGGATGTAAACAGCCCACTGGGCAAATGCTTTATGTTCTAAGGAGGGGGTGGACATTGGATTGCCATATATGGGCAGGTATCGAGAAATGGTGGAAGGCAAACTGAGGAGTCTCCGTACTACTCTCCAAGCGATAGTGGTATCTCTAATTAGCAGATTGAATCTTAAAAAAGCAGGTAGGGAGCGTAACTTGGGGTAAAGAACGGCTTACAGATTGAACAGAGACATGAGGGCGCCCTCCAGCATGTAATTTGTGTAACGAGATTTCTTTGATAGCCAGTTGATTCCCTGCCTTAACTAACAAGAGAGATTATATAATCTAAGGTTGGGCAAACCCGCCCCAACTTCGCTATTCGGTAGACATAGTTTTTAAAGTGCAATTCTGTGTTTTTTACCACACCACAGGAAAGTAAGCAAGCACAAATGAATTTTTTGGACATCCAAGTGTTTCAATAGGAGAGAAAGAGTCTGCAGAGGGTAGAGTAATCTGGCGAACGAAACCATTTTGAAGAGGTGACATCTCCCAAAGAGCGAAAGGGGAAGGGATGCCCATGCTCCCATACAATATTTGCTATAAATGGGGGTAATTAGGATTATATATGGAATATAGTTTCCTACCAATGTGAATACCAAGATAGGTGATGTAATGTTTAGCTACAATGAATGGGGAAGAGTCAACCCATCCTGAGGACATGGACGGGTTGACGGCTAGAATCGCACTCTTATCAAAATTAACCTGTAAGCCTGAGCAGGCTTGGAAGGCCGCAAACTGTTCATGAAGCATGGAAATGTCAGAGGAAGAGGGGTTGGTGAAACAAAAGGGAATGTCATAAGCTTATAAGGTAGAGCGAAAGGTTTAATTGCCATTCGGGATACCGCTAATCTCCAATGGTGAATTCAAGATTCTAGACAACGGTTCCATGACGATATTAAAGGGAAGAGGGGAAATTGGACATCATTGCCCTTAGAGAGAGAGAGATGTCCGAAGACATAGAGTCTGGGGTGACAAGGCAGGCTGTCGGAGAGGTCTACAGTTTTTTAATAAACTTGAGAATTGGGCCTGACATGCCGAAGGCTTTCATGACCATGAATAACAAGGAAAAGTTGTTAATGTTATCGAAAGCCTTTTCTGCATGAAATTAAATTATTGCTATATCCTGGTGGGTCTTGGCATGCTCAAGAGCTAGCAAAACCTTGCGGATATTCAGAGTAGCTGAGCGGCTTGGTACAAATCCTGACTGGGACTGGTGGAGAATTGAAGGGAGAAGTCGGGCTAACCGGGATGCAATGAATTTAGAGAGGATTTTCACGTCTACATTAATGAGAGAGATGGGTCTGTAGGAGCCCGGTAATAGAGGGTCTTTTCCTTTTTTAGCTATGAGTTTTATGTGTGCTTGGGAGCCAGTAAACTTTGAAGTAGGGTGTTTGGGATAAAATCGAATGTCAATTTGTAGAATTCAGCAGGGAACCCATCAGGTCCCGGGGTTTTGCCTGTTAATAAGGATTTGATCGTAAAACATATGTCAACTATAGTGATGCAGGAATTTAGGGAGTCTAGCTGAGTAGAGGTTAGAGAAGGTAGTGTGGTCTCTGCGAGTAGTTTGTCCGCCGCAGCCGAGTCTAAAGGGTCTTCCGAGTAAAGAGACGTATAAGAAGTAGTAAGAAGGGTACTGATTAGGGTTGAGCGAACCCGAACTGTAAAGAATGTACTGTAGGTTCGGGTTCGGTGTTCGGCAATGTAATGGCGCATTTTAAAAAGCTGCAGGGCAGCCAATCAACATTCGTTTAACTCGTGTGCCCTTAGAAGCCATCACAGCCATGCCTACTAATGGCATGGCTGTGATTGGCCAGTGCAGCATGTGACCCAGCCTCTATATAAGTCAGGCACATAGCACAGCACGTCACTCTGCTTCAGTTAGTGTAGGGAAAGGTTGCTGCTGCTTTGAGGGAGAGAATTAGATAGGAGTCCTGATTCAGAAATCAAATTACTCAGCGATCTACCTTGCTTTTGTTGTGTGGGTGCAGTGCACAATCTTTTTATCCTGCCCTGAGCCCAGTGCCAGAGAAAAGATAACTTTTATCCGTCTGTTAGTTAGGTTGGCTTCAGCGGGCATTTTATGCAAGCTCAGTGCACCAGCACTGCATATGTTACTGTGAGATACACACTTTAGATACTGTTCTCCTATTCTGCTCTTCAAAAAAATAATAATTTAGGGCAAAAAAATGTTTTTTGGTGCGTTTTCTGCCATAGAAATTTATTTTGGTGCATTTTCTGCATATCTGTACATGTGAGATACACACTTTAGATACTGTTCTCCTATTCTGTTCCTCAAAAAAATAATTTAGGGCAAAAAGTGTTTTTTTGGTGCGTTTTCTGCCCAAAAATTTTTTGGGGTGCGTTTTCTGCATATCTGTACGTGTGAGATACACACTTTTTAGATACTGTTCTCCTATTCTGCTATTCAAAAAAATAATAATTTAGGGCAAAAAAATAAACATTTGGTGCATTTTCTGCATATCTGTACCTGTGAGATACACCCTTTAGATACTGTTGCTCTATTCTGCTATTCAAAAAACACCCATTTAGGGCAAGGTCCTAAATTTTAGAAATATGAGGAGAAAGTCAAATAAGGGACGTGGCCCCGGTCGTGATGCTGCTGGTGGAGCTCCTGTTGCAGGGATCTGTGCCAGCTACACGCACAAGTGAAACACCTTCCTCAGGTGCGAGTAGGCGACAGAGCCAGCAGCGGTATTTGGTCGGGCCTAATTCGGCTCTACGAATGTTGAGGCCAGGACAAGTACAGGCGATAGTAGATTGGGTTGCTGACAGTGCCTCCAGTTCCTTCACATTGTCTCCCACTCAGTCTCCTGCTGAGTTGGCACCTGCAGCCGATGTCCATCAGTCTTTCACCTCACTCCAAGCACAGCCACTTGTCCAGAGCCAATGTGGACAAGCTTACGTTCATTAAAATGAACCAGACATGGATCCTACAGGACTTGTCCATACCTTGTGCAGAATAGACATGTATACCGGCCTTACCCAGCCATTGTTGTATTTTTGATCTTTCTCACTCTTTTGGGGTGTACCCTAATTTAAAAAAAATAAAAATAAAAACAAAAACCAGTGTTGGCTACCTCGTCCTCCTCCACCGCCGCTTCCAGCTACACTGCCACATCCACCGCCACCGCAACCTCCTACTCCATATGGACCTCGTCCTCCTAGGTCAAGATTATTATTTTTTATTTTTATGTATTTTATGTTATTTTAAGTTATTTCCCTATCCACATTTGTTTGCAGAACACTTGCCATGCTCTCAACAACATTTTGCTGCCGTTTGCAGCCCTCTAGCCCTTTCCATTACTTTTTTAGAGCCATTTTAGTCCTCAAAAGTTCGGGTCCCCATTGACTTCAATGGGGTTCGGGTTCAGGGTCAAGTTCGAGTCCTGAACTCAAACTTTTTTCAGAATTTCGGCCAAACCCGTTGAACCCGAACATCCAGGTGTCCGCTCAACCCTAGTACTGTTCTCAGAGGGCGCAGTGATAATGGTACCAGAGGGGGAGCGTAGGGACCTTATGTAGGTCGGGCGGTGACCGCCTGAGCAGAATTTTGCCAAAGGCTTACCCGCCTTGTTGCCGTATCTGTAAAATTGAGGAGCGGAAAAAGAATGCTTTGTGACTTCTTGTTGTGCAGCGCAGTGGTCAGTCACTTTTGGCAGATTGCCAGGCAAAATTTGTTTTTTAAATTGTGGGGTAAAGGAAATAATGCACCCCCTGAGAAAATAAGGTTGGAGTAGAAAAATGCACCGCCATTAGTCTCCGTGAACTCCACCCAGGCAGACCGCAGGGTGTGTTTAAGGTCTTCGTTGCCTGCTAGATAGGAGGGAAAGCGCCAGGTGGAAATCAGTCAAGGGGATTTAAGCCCAGAGAATTTAATACTAATGGGAGAGTGGTCTGAAATGACCATGTCTTCTATGTCAGAGGAGGTCACTAGGAAAAGTGAAAAGGAATCATGAGGATGGGAAAAGAAGGTGTAGTCACGATCGGTAGGGTGGGATGTGCGCCATATATCTGTAAGATGAAGCATAGAAATTGAGTGGGCAAGCATGGTAGGGGTATCCCCATGAGAAGTCTGTCGGGTAGACCCTGGTGTGCAATCCTCTGAAGGGTGCATAACTGAGTTGAAGTCTCCACCATTAAGATGCCAAGGTTCAGGAATTTGCATGGCCCAGGAGATCATATACTGATAGAAGGCCTGTGTTAGCGAATTTACAGCATAGATGCTAGAGATAGCCATATCACGAGAGACAACCGCAAGATGCAAGGTAAGTCTGCGACAAACCGAGTCCGCTTCTATGGAGCGAACAGTATAAGTGAGATTTTTGTGGATAGGGATGGCTACCTCCGCTTTGCATCCTACAGCTGGAGAACCATAGACAGTACCCACCTACAGTTTACAAAGGCGTGTGAGAACGTCTGCTGACAGATGTGTCTCTTGGAGAAGAGCAACATCTGCCCGCAGACGTTTAAGATGTCTCAGGACTTGTGTAGCGGGGTCTCCTTTAAGACTCCCCGGACTACATTTCCTAGAGTCCCGTTTGGCACCCAGGGTGCAATGTTGCCACCGCAGAGACTTGTGGGAGGGAGATAAAAGGAGGAGGCATGGAGAGCTCTGCCTCTTTGGGACACCGCGCGGCTGCTGACTGGTCTTCCTGTGCGGATCTGCTGGAGTGCAGGGCCTGAAGCCTGGGGCCTTGCGCAACTTCCGAAGAGTCTTCCATCCCACTGCAGAGCCTGGGTGGCATCTGACTTTGTTACCGCGGACATCAGTTGGATCGGGGACCCGACCGTTGCAGACGCTGTGTGCGGAGACACAGCAGGTGGAAGTCCCGGACTGGGATCGCGTCCGGAGTGGTGAGCGAGCACCTGCTCAATCCAATAGGCTGTACTGTGTTAAGGCCCATAGACTGCCTTGGCCCTCCGATCCTTTATTTGCTGTTCCACTCGAGACTGGTAGCAGGACAGAGTTACAGGGTCTTCAGTATAGTGTTCCTTGTGATTGCCTACTTTGTGGATTACAAATATTGTTCCTGAACGTGCACCACCATTTCAAGTTTGCATGCAAAGAAATCCTTATTCTAAAGACTGAGTTTACTTCTGTGTCAGGCCTGACCAGGGAGGGGAGATAGAATATTGTTTAGTGCGCCACAGGGCGCGTAGATAGTAATAGCTGCACGTGGTGGATTACCGCGCTGTGCTATTACTGTATACTATATCTATTACTACAGGGCTCTGTAAGCAAGTTACATGTTATGCTTTAACCTATGCCTTTTTGCCTAAAGTAAAGCCGTTATACCTTACCACTTGCTATCACTGTGTTATCATTGCACATAGTGCTTATATCTCATCTGAATTAGGGGTGTGTATAATCAGGTATAGGTTGTGATTAGGGATGAGCTTCGAGTTCGAGTCAAACTCATGTTCGACTCGAACATTGCCTGTTCGCCCGTTCGCCGAACAGCGAACAAATTGGGGTGTTCGCGGCAAATTCGAAAAATCTATGGGAGAAATCTAAAGTGCTAATTATAAAGGCTTATATGCAAGTTATTGTCCTAAAAAGTGTTTGGGGACCGGGGTCCTGCCCCAGGGGACATGTATCAATGCAAAAAGAAGTTTTAAAAACGGCCGTTTTTTCGGGAGCAGTGATTTTAATAATACTTAAAATGAAAAAATAAAAGTGAAATATTCCTTTAAATTTCATACCTGGGGGGTGTGTATGATATGCATGTAAAGTGGCACATGTTTCCCGTGCTTAGAACTGTCCCTGCAAAAAATGTCATTTTTGAAAGAAAAAAATGCATTTAAAACTGACTCGCGGCTATTAATGAATTGTCGGCTCCCGGCAATACATACAAAAGTCATTGATAAAAAAAAAAAAAAAAGCGTGGGGGTTCCCCAGAATTCAATTACCAGGCCCTTCAGGTCTGGAATGGATATTAAGGGGAACCCCGCCGCAAATTTAAAAAAAAATTGACGTGGGGTTCCCCCAAATATCCATTCCAGGCCCTTCAGATCTGGCATGGATTTTAAGGGGAACTCCACCCCAAATTTAAAAAAAAAATGGCGTGGAGTCCCCCTAAAAATCCATACCAGACCCCTTATCCGAGCACGCAACCTGGCCGGCCGCAGGGGAAAAGGGGGGGACGAGAGAGCGGCCCCCCCTCCCTCCTGAACCGTACCAAGCCACATGCCCTCAACATGGGGAGGATGTCCCCATGTTGATGGGGACAAGGGCCTCATCCCCACAACCCTTGCCCGGTGGTTGTGGGGGTCTGCGGGCGGGGGGCTTATCGGAATCTGGAAGACCCCTTTAACAAAGGGGACCCCCAGATCCCGGCCCCCCCCTATGTGAATTGGTAAGGGGTACTTTGTACCCCTACCATTTCACGAAGAAAGCGTAAAAAAATGTTTAAAAAAACACACAAACACCTTGAAAAAGTCCTTTATTTATAAAAAAAAAACATTCCAGCGGTGAAATCCAGTGTCCCGCGGCGATCCCGATGTCCAGCGCTGTCCTTCATTGGTTGTGCCTGAGCGGACCTGATGGGGAACTCCCTCTCAGTATTTTAAATGTATAGACCCGCCCCTTCTAAAGTTCCCCATCAGGTCCGCTCAGCGGACCAGATGCGGAACATGAGAAGGGGCGGGTCTATACATGTATTACCAAAGTGAGAGCAGTTCCCCATCAGGTCCGCCCCCTCGGTATGTCGGACCCGCCTACGTCATTGGCTTGAGCGGGGAACTTCCTTCACTGTGTAATTTAAATTACAATGTACCCCGTTACCAATTCACAAAGGGGGGGGTGGGCTGAATCTGGGGGTCCCCTTTGTTAACCACTTCAGCCCCGGACCATTTTGGCTGGTTAAAGACCAGGCCACTTTTTGTGATTCGGCACTGCGTCGCTTTAACTGACAATTGCGCGGTCGTGCGACGTGGCTCCCAAACAAAATTTACGTCCTTTTTTCCCCACAAATATAGCTTTCTTTTGGTGGTATTTGATCACCTCTGCAGTTTTTATTTTTTGTGCTATAAACAAAAATAGAGCGACAATTTTGAAAAAAATTCAATATTTTTTACTTTTTGCTATAATAAATTTCCCCAAAAAATATATACATTTTTTTTTCCTCAGTTTAGGCCGATATGTATTCTTCTACATATTTTTGGTAAAAGAAATTGCAATCAGCGTTTATTGATTGGTTTGCGCAAAAGTTAAAACGTTTATAAAATAGGGGATAGTTTTATGGCATTTTTATTAATTATTTATTTTTTTACTAGTAATGGCGGCGATCAGTGATTTTTTCGTGACTGCGACATTATGGCGGACACATTGGACACTTTTGACCCATTTTTGGGACCATTGTCATTTTCACAGCGATCAGTGCTATAAAAATGCACTGATTACTGTGAAAATTACACTGGCAGTGAAGGGGTTAACCACTAGGTGGCACTGTAGGGGTTAAGTGTTCCCTGCATAGTGTTTCTTACTGTAGGGGGGATGGGCGCTGTGTCATATGACACCGATCTCCACTCCGAGTACACGGAGCCAAGATCAGTGTCATTGTCACTAGGGATGAGCTCGGTGTTCGAGTCGAACATACGTTCGACTCGAACATCGGCTGTTCGATCGTTCGGCGAACATCGAATGATTTGGGCCGTTAGCGCCAAATTCGAGTGACGCGAATGGCCCACAATACACTGCGCCATCACAGTGCAATCCCGGCGCTGTGATTGGCCAAGCATGCTTGGCCAATCACAGCGCCGGAAGCTAGGAGAGCCATAGTTGGCCACAGGCAGGTTGCCTGTGGCCAATTATAGCTCAGGGGGTTTAGCACACGCCCCACACTATAAAAGGCCGCCAGCGCGGCGGCCTTGTGTAGTGTGTTGCGGCGCAGGGAAAGCGAAGGATAGGCAGGGACAGTGTGATATTCTTTGTGCTATTCTTGTGTGCAGGGAGAGAGAAGGATAGGCAGGGGGCAGTGTCAGTGTCATATTCTTTGCGAAACCTTGTGTGCAGGGAGAGAGAAGGATAGGCAGGGAGAGTGTCAGTGTCATATTCTTTGATAAACCTTGTGTGCAGGGAGAGAGGATAGGCAGGGGACAGTGTCAGTGTCATTGTTGCTAAGCCTCCTGCACAGTATACACCTGAAGCTAGCCCTTATTGCTGTGTTTTCCTGGTGTGTTACACCAACAGGCATTTGCAGCACTTACAGCAGGCGTAGTGTGATTCCTGCAAAATATACTCCTGAAGCTACGCCTTATTGCTGTGTTTTCCTAGTGTGTTACACCAACAGGCATTTGCAGCACTTACAGCAGGCATAGTGTGATTCCTGCAAAATATACACCTGAAGCTAGCCCGTATTACGGTGTTTTCCTGGTGTGTTACACCAACAGGCATTTGCAGCACTTACAGCAGGCGTAGTGTGATTCCTGCAAAATATACTCCTGAAGCTAGCCCGTATTGCTGTGTTTTCCTGGTGTGTTACACCAACAGGCGTTTGCAGCACTTACAGCAGGCGTAGTGTGATTCCTGCAAAATATACTCCTGAAGCTAGCCCGTATTGCTGTGTTTTCCTGGTGTGTTACACCAACAGGCATTTGCAGCACTTACAGCAGGCGTAGTGTGATTCCTGCAAAATATACTCCTGAAGCTAGCCCGTATTGCTATGTTTTCCTGGTGTGTTACACCAACAGGCATTTGCAGCACACACAGCAGGCAAAGTGTGATTCCTGCAAAATATACTCCTGAAGCTAGCCCGTATTGCTGTGTTTTCCTGGTGTGTTACACCAACAGGCATTTGCAGCACTTACAGCAGGCGTAGTGTGATTCCTGCAAAATATACTCCTGAAGCTACGCCTTATTTCTGTGTTTTCCTAGTGTGTTACACCAACAGGCATTTGCAGCACTTACAGCAGGCGTAGTGTGATTACTGCAAAATATACACCTGAAGCTAGCCTGTATTACTGTGTTTTCCTGGTGTGTTACACCAACAGGCATTTGCAGCACTTACAGCAGGCGTAGTGTGATTCCTGCAAAATATACTCCTGAAGCTACGCCTTATTGCTGTGTTTTCCTAGTGTGTTACACCAAGAGGCATTTGCAGCACTTACAGCAGGTGTAGGGTGATTACTGCAAAATATATACCTGAAGCTAGCCCGTATTACTGTGTTTTCCTGGTGTGTTACACCAACAGGCATTTGCAGCACTTACAGCAGGCGTAGTGTGATTCCTGCAAAATATACTCCTGAAGCTAGCCCGTATTGCTGTGTTTTCCTGGTGTGTTACACCAACAGGCATTTGCAGCACTTACAGCAGGCGTAGTGTGATTCCTGCAAAATACACTCCTGAAGCTAGCCCGTATTGCTGTGTTTTCCTAGTGTGTTACACCAACAGGCATTTGCAGCACTTACAGCAGGCGTAGTGTGATTCCTGCAAAATATACTCCTGAAGCTAGCCCGTATTGCTATGTTTTCCTGGTGTGTTACACCAACAGGCGTTTGCAGCACACACAGCAGGCAAAGTGTGATTCCTGCAAAATATACTCCTGAAGCTAGCCCGTATTGCTGTGTTTTCCTGGTGTGTTACACCAACAGGCATTTGCAGCACTTACAGCAGGCGTAGTGTGATTCCTGCAAAATATACTCCTGAAGCTAGCCCGTATTGCTGTGTTTTCCTGGTGTGTTACACCAACAGGCATCTGCAGCACTTACAGCGGGCGTAGTGTGCTTCCTGCAAAATATACTCCTGAAGCTAGGCCTTATTGCTGGTTTTCCCATCTCCCTGCAGGCCATTAGAATGTCTGGAAGGCAAACAAGGAGAGGCAGACAGTCAGGAGCCAATAAAAGAGGGCAAGCAGGCTCTGTGTCTAGAGACAACAGTGCTGGTCGTGGACGCGGTGCATCGCCATCAGCACGTGGCCATGGGACACGCCTGTCCTTCTTTTCGGCAGCTGGACGTGTTGAGCCGCATCATGCCGAAGACTTGGTAGAGTGGATGACCAAGCCCTCCTCGTCCTCCTCATCCTCTCTCACCCAGGCTCAGGGTACTGGCAAAGCAGCTGCCAAAGCGTCCTCTTCCCTGGTATCAATGTCATCATCAGTCACTCCTTCCCTAGACCCACCATGTCCTCCTGAGAAGTCCCCCGAACTGTTTGAGCACAGTGTTCGGTACATGCTCCAGGAGGATGCCCAGCGTTTCGAAGGGTCTGATGATGATACCCAGCTAGAGGAAGGCAGTAGCGTGAGAGCAGAGAGAGGGGATGCTCAAGAAGGACACCAATCTGGCAGTCATGTTCCAGCAGCTGCAGCATACTGCCAGATTGGCTCCAGTGATGAGGAGGGAGGGGATGATGAGGTCGCTGACTCCACGTGGGTGCCTAATAGGAGAGAGGAGGAGGAGGAGGATGAGGAGGAGGGGGCCAGCGTAAGGGCAGCACACAGACGGAATCACACCGCAGAGCTCCGCCTGTGCAGGGTGCTGCCTCTGCCCGTTATTCAAAAAGATCTTTGGTGTGGGCCTTTTTTGAGTCGAGTGCATCAGATCGCACAGCTGCTATTTGCAACATATGTCTCAAGCGTATATCGCGTGGCCAAAATATCAGCCGCTTGGGCACCACATGCTTGACCAGACATATGTTGACCTGCCATGCAGCTCGTTGGCAAGCCTACCTTAAAGACCCACACCAAAGAACAAAGCGGACCTCTCCTTGCACCGCATCAGCTGGGATCTCCAACCCCACTATACCTTCAGTCCTCTCTGAAACCTGCACTGAGAGGAATGAAGGTGTAGAATTAGGTGTGTCACAGCCAAGTACTTGCGGGCACTCTGCTAGCAGTACACCGACGTCCGATTCTAGCAGGCAAATTTCCCTGCCCCAGCTGCTGGACCATCGAAAGAAGTTCACTCCCAGCCATCCACATGCCCAGCGGTTGAATGCTAGCTTGGCTAAATTGCTAGCGCTTCAACTGCTGCCTTTTCAGTTGGTAGACTCGGCCCCCTTCCGTGAGTTTGTGCAATGTGCGGTTCCTCAGTGGCAGGTTCCCAAACGCCGCTTTTTCTCACGGAAGGCGATTCCGGCTCTCTACCGGCATGTGGAAGGCAATGTCTTGGCCTCGCTGGACAGGGCGGTAAGCGGTAAGGTGCATATTACCACTGACTCATGGTCCAGCAGGCATGGACAGGGACGTTAGCTTTCTTTCACGGCCCATTGGGTCACTCTTTTGGCAGCTGGGAAGGATGCAGGACAAGGTGCAGTAGTGTTGGAGGTTGTTCCGCCGCCACGCCTCCAAAATGCTACTACTGGTTGTGACACACCTCTCTCCTCCACCCCCTCCTCTTCTTCTTCCTCCATGGCCTCTTCCTGTGCTTTGTCCTCGGAACCAGCGGTGCTCCGTAGGCTTTCAAGGGGCTACGCAAGTACGCAGGCAAAAAGATGCCATGCCGTGCTTGCACTAGTGTGTTTGGGGGACAGGAGCCACACTGGGGCAGAGGTTCTGTCTGCTCTGCAGGGGCAGGCCGAGAGGTGGTTGACGCCACGCCAGCTTAAGCCAGGAATGGTGGTTTGCGACAATGGCACCAACCTCCTCTCCGCCCTCCAACAGGGACAACTGACCCATGTGCCCTGTGTGGCTCACGTCCTTAACCTGGTGGTGCAGCGGTTCATTGGCAGGTACCCGGGCTTACAGGATGTCCTGAGGCAGGCCAGGAAAGTCTGTGTGCATTTCCGCAGATCTTATAATGCCAGTGCTCGCCTGGCTGAGCTGCAAAAGGAGTTGAACCTGCCCAAGAGCCGCCTTATATGTGACATGCCCACCAGGTGGAACTCAACGTTGGCCATGCTGCAGCGGCAGCACACGCAGCAGAGGGCCATCAATGAGTACCTGTGCGACTACGGCACCAGGACAGGGTCAGGGTAGCTCGTTTTTTTTTCACCACGCCAGTGGGGCATGATCAGGGATGCATGCACTGTCCTGGCACCATTTGAGGAGACCACGAGGATGGTGAGCAGTGACAGTGCATGCATCAGTGACACTGTACCTCTTGTCCACCTGTTGGAACATACTCTGCGTGCAATAATGGACAGGGCACTTGAGGCAGAACAGAGGCAGGAAGAGGAGGACTTCCTTGCCTCTCAAGGCCCCCTTTACCCAGACAGTGTTCCTTCTGTCCCACCCATCGCACAGGAAGAGGAGGAGGAGGAGGAGGAGGATTGTGTCAGCATTGAGGTGGAGCCTGGAACTCAGCATCATCATCATCAGTCTTTTAGGGATGATTTACAGTCCCAAGAAACCCGTGGACTTGTACGTGGCTGGGAGGAGGTGGCTGCGGATCATGTCGTCCTTAGTGACCCAGAGGACTCCGGACCAAATGCCTCAGCTAACCTATGCTGCATGGCCTCCCTGATCCTGCAAAGTCTGCGGAAGGATCCTCATATTCTTCGGATCAAGGAGAGGGACCATTACTGGCTGGCCACACTCCTTGATCCACGGTACAAGGGTAAGGTTGCGGACCTTATGTTACCGTCGCAGAGGGAGCAGAGGATGAGACAACTCCGGGAGGCCTTGCAGAAAGGTCTGTGCAACGCGTTCCCAGAGACTGGGAGGTTAGAAACTCCTGGTCCTGGACAACGAGTTGCTGAGGCTTCGGTCAGTCAAAGAAGGAGCGGTGGGGAAGGTGGCCGTCTGACCGATGCGTTCAGATAATTCTTTAGTCCGCAGCCCCAAGGTATGATCGGTTCCAGCAACCATCGCCAGCGTCTGATATACATGGTGCAGGAATACCTAGGGGCAAGGTCAGACTTGGACACCTTCCCCACCGAAAATCCTCTGGCTTACTGGGTCTTGAGGATGGATCACTGGCCAGAGCTTGCACAGTATGCAATTGAGCTACTGGCCTGTCCTGCATCCAGCGTTCTTTCAGAACGCACATTCAGTGCTGCTGGAGGATTTGTCACGGATCACAGGGTGCGCCTGTCCACCGACTCGGTTGATCGACTGACTTTCATCAAGATGAACCAGTCTTGGATCACCACCAGCTACCAAACACCTGAAGCTGATATAACAGACTAATTTATTTTCAAATGTCACATCCCTTCAAGACTGATGCTGTGTGACTGTCCTGTTATGTTGACTGACTATCCTCCTCCTCCTCAATGATCCGATTGATGATGATTAGTGATGAGCCGAACACCCCCGGGTTCGGTTCGCACCAGAACCCGCGAACGGACCGAAAGTTCGCACGAACATTAGAACCCTATTAAATACAATGGATGCGAACGTTCGGATTCTAAAGTGCTAATTATAACGACTATTATCCATGTTATTGTCCTAAACAGAGTTTGGGAACCCGGGTTCTGCACCAGGGGACATGTATCAATGCAAAAAGAAGTTTTAAAAACGGACGTTTTCCGGGAGCAGTCATTTTAATGATGCATAAAGTGAAAAAAAAAAAGTCAAATATTCCTTTAAATATTGTACCTGGGGGGTGTCTAAAGTATGCCTGTGAAGTGCCATGTGTTTCCCGTGTTTAGAACTGTCCCTGCACAAAATTACATTTCTAAAGGAAAAAAAAGCCATTTAAAACTGCTTGCGGCTTTAATGTAATGTCTGGTCCCGGTAATATGGATGAAAATCTTTAAGAAAAATGGCATAGCTACCCCATCACCCCCCCCCCCCTACCCCAGCCCATTACCAGCCCCTTTGGGTCTTGTATGGATATTAAGGGGAACCCCGCACACAAAATAAAAAAGGCCCTATATACTCTGAACAGCCGTATACAGGCGGTGCATACAAGACAGGGACTGTAGGTTTGTTCTTATGAAGAATCTGTTTGTAATTTTGAACAGCTACATTGTTTAAGTGTAGCTCCAGCCCAAATACCTATTTTTAAGCTTTTTGGAAAACATAGGGAAGGGTTATCACCCCTGTAACATTTGTTTTGCTGTCTGTGCCCCTGTTCAGAACATTTCACCTCACTTTGCGTCCCAATGACAACTGATTTTGAAATGTGGTGTTTTTATTGAAACAAGGATTGGTGATAAAGCATCAGTAGAGAGGAGACACCTTTCTCCCATATTAATTCTTACAGGAGAGAATTTTCCTTCCAAGGGGTAGATTTCCTCTCACTTCCTGTTGTCTTCTTCCGTTTGCAAGTAGTAGTCATTTGTAAGTTGGATGTTTGAAAGTAGGGACCTGCCGTATATACTCTGCAGAAATTGGCCCCTTAGGTGTTGGTGTTGGCACAACACTGTAAGCACTCACAGTTACTCTTGGTGGGTTCTGGAACGCCCTGCTGTCAACTATTATATCAGGAATTGTAATAACATATAATTGTTGAACAGTGGTAGTAAAAATTGGGCCTTTGATGGTGGTGCTGGTGCCACAACACTGTAAGGCCTGACAGTTACTCTTGGTGGGCGCAGCAATGGGCCCTGCTGTGAATTATTAGATCAATAATTATAATTGCATGCCCCTGTTGAACAGGGGCTGAAAAATTGGGCCTTTGGTGGTGGTGGTGGTGGTGGTGTTGACACAACACTGTAAGGCCTGACAGTTACTCTTGGTGGGCGCAGCAATGGGCCCTGCTGTGAATTATTAGATCAATAATTATAATTGCATGCCCCTGTTGAACAGGGGCTGAAAAATTTGGCCTTTGGTGGTGGTGGTGGTGGTGGTGTTGACACAACACTGTAAAGCCTGACAGTTACTCTTGGTGGGCACAGCAATGGGCCCTGCTGTGAATTATTAGATCAATAATTATAATTGCATGCCCCTGTTGAACAGGGGCTGAAAAATTGGGCCTTCGGTGGTGGTGGTGGTGGTGGTGGGGTTGACACAACACTGTAAGGCCTGACAGTTACTCTTGGTGGGCGCAGCAATGGGCCCTGCTGTGAATTATTAGATCAATAATTATAATTGCATGCCCCTGTTGAACAGAGGCTGAAAAATTGGGCCTTAGGCACTGGTGGCACAACACTGCAACCCCTCACAGATACTGTACTTGGAGCACAGCAATGAGGCCTGTTGCAAAGTATTGCATCAAAAATTGTAATTACACGCCCCTGTTAAACAGGGGCTGAAAAATTGGGCCTTAGTCACTGGTGGCGGCACCCATAAACCAAAATGATCTTCCAAGCTATCATCATTAATCGGATCATTGAGGAGGAGGAGGAGGAGGATAGCTAGTCAACATAACAGCACAGGAACTCAGCATCAGCATCAGTCTTGAAGGGATGTGACATTTTAAAATCAATTAGTCTGTTATATCAGCATCAGGTGTGTGGTAGCTGGTGGTGATCCAAGACTGGTTCATCTTGATGAAAGTCAGTCGATCAACCGAGTCGGTGGACAGGCGCCGTGATCTGTGACAAATCCTCCAGCAGCACTGAATGTGCGTTCTGAAAGAACGCTGGATGCAGGACAGGCCAGTCGCTCAATTGCATACTGTGCAAGCTCTGGCCAGTGATCCATCCTCAAGACCCAGTAAGCCAGAGGATTTTCGGTGGGGAAGGTGTCCAAGTCTGACCTTGCCCCCTAGTATTCCTGCACCATGTATATCAGACGCTGGCGATGGTTGCTGGAAACGATCATACTTTGGGGCTGCGGACTAAAGAATTGTCTGAACGCATCGGTCAGACGGCCAACTTCCCCACCGCTCCTTCTTTGACTGCCCGAAGCCTCAGCAACTCGTTGTCCAGGACCAGGAGTTTGTAACCTCCCAGTCTCTGGGAACGCGTTGCACAGACCTTTCTGCAAGGCCTCCCAGAGTTGTCTCATCCTCTGCTCCCTCTGTGACGGTAACATAAGGTCCGCAACCTTACCCTTGTACCGTGGATCAAGGAGAGTGGCCAGCCAGTAATGGTCCCTCTCCTTGATCCGAAGAATACGAGGATCCTTCCGCAGACTTTGCAGGATCAGGGAGGCCATGCAGCGTAGGTTAGCTGAGGCATTCAGTCCGGAGTCCTCTGGGTCACTAAGGACGACATGATCCGCAGCCACCTCCTCCCAGCCACGTACAAGTCCACTGGTTTCTTGGGACTGTAAATCATCCCTAAAAGACTGCTGCTGATGATGCTGAGTGCCAGCCTCCACCTCCATGCTGACACAATCCTCCTCCTCCTCCTCCTCCTCCTCTTCCTGTGCGATGGGTGGGACAGAAGGAACACTGTCAGGGTAAAGGGGGCCTTGAGAGGCAAGGAAGTCCTCCTCTTCCTGCCTCTGTTCTGCCTCAAGTGCCCTGTCCATTATTCCACGCAGCGTGTGCTCCAACAGGTGGACAAGAGGTACAGTGTCACTGATGCATGCACTGTCACTGCTCACCATCCTCGTGGCCTCCTCAAATGGTGCCAGGACAGTGCATGCATCCCTGATCATGCCCCACTGGCGTGGTGAAAAAAACCCGAGCTCCCCTGACCCTGTCCTGGTGCCGTAGTCGCACAGGTACTCATTGATGGCCCTCTGCTGCATGTACAGCCGCTGCAGTATGGCAAACGTTGAGTTCCACCTGGTGGGCATGTCACATATAAGGCGGTTCTTGGGCAGGTTCAACTCCTTTTGCAGCTCAGCCAGGCGAGCACTGGCATTATAAGATCTGCGGAAATGAACACAGACTTTCCTGGCCTGCCTCAGGACATTCTGTAAGCCCGGGTACCTGCCCAAGAACCGCTGCACCACCAGGTTAAGGACGTGAGCCATACAGGGCACATGGGTCAGTTGTCCCTGTCGGAGGGCGGAGAGGAGGTTGGTGCCATTGTCGCAAACCACCATTCCTGGCTTAAGCTGGCGTGGCGTCAACCACCTCTCGGCCTGCCCCTGCAGAGCAGACAGGACCTCTGCCCCAGTGTGGCTCCTGTCCCCCAAACACACCAGCGCAAGCACGGCATGGCATCTTTTTGCCTGCGTACTTGCGTAGCCCCTTGAACGCCTACGGAGCACCGCTGGTTCCGAGGACAAACCACAGGAAGAGGCAATGGAAGAAGAAGAGGAGGGGGTGGAGGAGAGAGGTGTGTCACAACCAGTAGTAGCATTTTGGAGGCGTGGCGGTGGAACAACCTCCAACACTACTGCACCTTGTCCTGCATCTTTCCCAGCTGCCAAAAGAGTGACCCAATGGGCCGTGAAAGAAAGGTAACGTCCCTGTCCATGCCTGCTGGACCATGAGTCAGCGGTAATATGCACCTTACCGCTGACCGCCCTGTCCAGCGAGGCCAAGACATTGCCTTCCACATGCCTGTAGAGAGCCGGAATCGCCTTCCGTGAGAAAAAGTGGCGTTTGGGAACCTGCCACTGAGGAACCGCACATTGCACAAACTCACGGAAGGGGGCCGAGTCTACCAACTGAAAAGGCAGCAGTTGAAGCGCTAGCAATTTAGCCAAGCTAGCATTCAACCGCTGGGCATGTGGATGGCTGGGAGTGAACTTCTTTCGACGGTCCAGCAGCTGGGGCAGGGAAATTTGCCTGCTAGAATCGGACGTCGGTGTACTGCTAGCAGAGTGGCCGCAAGTACTGGGCTGTGACACACCTAATTCTACACCTTCATTCCTCTCAGTGCAGGTTTCAGAGAGGACTGAAGGTATAGTGGGTTTTGAGATCCCAGCTGATGCGGTGCAAGGAGAGGTCCGCTTTGTTCTTTGGTGTGGGTCTTTAAGGTAGGCTTGCCAACGAGCTGCATGGCAGGTCAACATATGTCTGATCAAGCATGTGGTGCCCAAGCGGCTGATGTTTTGGCCACGCGATATACGCTTGAGACATATGTTGCAAACAGCAGCTGTGCGATCTGATGCACTCGCCTCAAAAAAGGCCCACACCAAAGAACTTTTTGAATGACGGGCAGAGGCAGCGCCCTGCACAGGCGGAGCTCTGCGGTGTGATTCCGTCGATGTGCTGCCCATACGCTGGCCACTCAAGGGCATCCTGCCTCGTTGGAGATGTGCCTCCTCCTCATCCTCCTCCTCCTCCTCTCTCCTATTAGGCACCCACGTGGAGTCAGTGACCTCATCATCCCCTCCCTCCTCATCACTGGAGCCAATCTGGCAGTATGCTGCAGCTGCTGGAGCATGACTGCCAGATTGGTGTCCTTCTTGAGCATCCCCTCTCTCTGCTCTCACGCTACTGCCTTCCTCTAGCTGGGTATCATCATCAGATCCTTCGAAACGCTGGGCATCCTCCTGGAGCATGTACCCAACACTGTGCTCAAACAGTTCGGGGGACTCCTCAGGAGGAGGACATGGTGGGTCTAGGGAAGGATTGACTAATGAAGATAATGATACCAGAGAAGAGGACGCTTTGGCAGCTGCTTTGCCAGTACCCTGAGCCTGGGTGAGAGAGGATGAGGAGGATGAGGTGGGCTTGGTCATCCACTCTACCAAGTCTTCGGCATGATGTGGCTCAACATGTCCAGCTGCCGAAAAGAAGGACAAGCGTGTCCCATGGCCATGTGCTGATGACAATGCACCGCGTCCACGACCAGCACTGTTGCCCCCAGACACAGAGCCTGCTTGCCCTCTTTTTTTGCCTCCTGACTGTCTGCCTCTCCTTGTTTGCCTTCCAGATATTTTAATGGATGGCCTGCAGGGAGATGGGAAAAACAGCAATCAGGGCTACCTTCAGGTGTATACTGTGCAGGAGGCTTAGCAACAATGACACTGACACTGTCCCCTGCCTATCCTTCTCTGTCCCTAAACACAAGGATTTGCAATATGCTTCAGCAAGTTTGGTTTAGCACAGAATAGCACACTGACAGTTTCCCTCACTGTCCTTCTCTGTCCCTAAACACAAGGATTTGCAATATGCTTCAGCAAGTTTGGTTTAGCACAGAATAGCACACTGACAGTTTCCCTCACTGTCTTTCTCTGTCCCTACAAACAAGATTTAGCACAGAATAGCACACTGATAGTTTCCACGAGTGTCCTTCTCTGTCCCTAAACTCAAGGATTTCAAATATGGTTCAGCAAGATTGGTTTAGAACAGAATAGCACACTGACACTTTCCCTCACTGTACCTCTCTGTCCCTAAACTCAAGGATTTAAAATATGGTTCAGCAAGATTGGTTTAGAACAGAATAGCACACTGTCAGTTTCACTCACTGTCCTACTCTGTCCCTACAAACAAGATTTAGCACAGAATAGCACACTGACACGTTCCCTCACTGTACCTCTCTGTCCCTAAACTCAAGGATTTCAAATATGGTTCAGCAAGATTGGTTTAGAACAGAATAGCACACTGTCAGTTTCACTCACTGTCCTACTCTGTCCCTACATACAAGATTTAGCACAGAATAGCACACTGATAGTTTCCACGAGTGTCCTTCTCTGTCCCTAAACTCAAGGATTTCAAATATGGTTCAGCAAGATTGGTTTAGAACAGAATAGCACACTGTCAGTTTCACTCACTGTCCTACTCTGTCCCTACAAACAAGATTTAGCACAGAATAGCACACTGACACTTTCCCTCACTGTACCTCTCTGTCCCTAAACTCAAGGATTTCAAATATGGTTCAGCAAGATTGGTTTAGAACAGAATAGCACACTGTCAGTTTCACTCACTGTCCTACTCTGTCCCTACAAACAAGATTTAGCACAGAATAGCACACTGACACTTTCCCTCACTGTACCTCTCTGTCCCTAAACTCAAGGATTTCAAATATGGTTCAGCAAGATTGGTTTAGAACAGAATAGCACACTGTCAGTTTCACTCACTGTCCTACTCTGTCCCTACAAACAAGATTTAGCACAGAATAGCACACTGACACTTTCCCTCACTGTACCTCTCTGTCCCTAAACTCAAGGATTTCAAATATGGTTCAGCAAGATTGGTTTAGAACAGAATAGCACACTGTCAGTTTCACTCACTGTCCTACTCTGTCCCTACAAACAAGATTTAGCACAGAATAGCACACTGACACGTTCCCTCACTGTACCTCTCTGTCCCTAAACTCAAGGATTTCAAATATGGTTCAGCAAGATTGGTTTAGAACAGAATAGCACACTGTCATTTTCACTCACTGTCCTACTCTGTCCCTACAAACAAGATTTAGCACAGAATAGCACACTGACACTTTCCCTCACTGTACCTCTCTGTCCCTAAACTCAAGGATTTCAAATATGGTTCAGCAAGATTGGTTTAGAACAGAATAGAACACTGACACTTTCCCTCACTGTACCTCTCTGTCCCTACAAACAAGGTTTAGCACAGAATAACACACTGACACTCTCCCTACCTATCCTTATTTGTCCCTAAACACAAGGAATCCAGGATTAGTAAAGGAAAAAAAATGACACTGTCCCTGCCTATGCTTCTCTTTCCCTGCTCCGGAACACACTACACAAGGCCGCCGCGCTGGCGGCCTTTTATAGTGTGGGGCGTGTACTAAACCCCCTCAAGAATAATTGGCCACAGGCATCCTGCCTGTGGCCAATCATTGCTCTCCTCGCTGCCGGCGCTGTGATTGGCCAAGCATGCGGGGTCACAGTGCATGCTTGGCCAATCACAGCGCCTGGATGACACTGCGATGGCGTAGTGCATTGTGGGCCGTTCGTGTCACTCTAATTTGGCGCGAACGGCCCAAATCGTTCGATCTTCGTCGAGCGATCGAACAGCCGATGTTCGAGTCGAACGTATGTTCGACTCGAACACGAAGCTCATCCCTAATGATGATAGCTTGGAAGAACATTTTTGTTTCTGGGTGCCGCCACCAGTGCCTAAGGCCCAATTTTTCAGCCCCTGTTTAACAGGGGCATGTAATTACAATTTTTTATGCAATGCTTTGCAGCAGGGCTCATTCCTGCACTCCAACTAGAGTATCTGGGAGAGGTTGCAGTGTCGTGGCACCAGCACCAGTGCCTAAGGCCCAATTTTTCAGCCCCTGTTTAACAGGGGCGTGTAATTACAATTTTTGATGCAATACTTTGCAACAGGGCTCATTGCTGTGCTCCAAGTACAGTATCTGTGAGGGGTTGCAGTGTTGTGGCACCAGTGCCTAAAGGCCCAATTTTTCTGCCCCTGTTTAACAGGGGCATGTAATTACAATTCTTGATCTAATAATTCACAGCAGGGCCCATTCCTGCGCCCACCAAGAGTAACTGTGAGGCCTTACAGTGTTGTGTCAACACCACCAAAGGCCCAATTTTTCAGCCCCTGTTCAACAGGGGCATGCAATTACAATTCTTGATCTAGTAATTCACAGCAGGGCCCATTCATGCGCCCACCAAGAGTAACTGTGAGAGCTTACAGTGTTGTGGCAACACCAACATGTAAGGGGCAAATTTCAGCAGAGTATATACGGCAGGCCCCTACTTTCAAACATCCAACTTACAAATGACTCCTACTTGCAAACGAAAGGAGACAACAGGAAGTGAGAGGAAATCTACCCCTAGGAAGGGAAATTCTCTCCTGTAAGAGTTAATATGGGAAAAAGGTGTCTCCTCTCTACTGATGCTTTATCACCAATCCTTGTTTCAATAAAAACCCCACTTTTCAAAAACATTTGTCATTGGGACGGAAAGTGAGGTGAAATGTTCTGAACAGGGGCACAGACAGCAAAACAAATGTTACAGGGGTGATAACCCTTCCCTATGTTTTCCAAAAAGCTTAAAAATAAAATTTTTGGCTGGAGCTACTCTTAAACAATGTACCTGTTCAAAATTACAAACAGATTCTACATAAGAACAAACCTACAGTCCCTGTCTTGTATGCACCGCCTGTATACGGCTGTTCAGAGTATATAGGGCTTTTTTTATTTTGTGTGCGGGGTTCCCCTTAATATCCATACAAGACCCAAAGGGGCTGGTAATGGGCTGGGGTGGGGGGGGGGTTGATGGGGTAGCTATGCCATTTTTCTTAAAGATTTTCATCCATATTACCCGGACCAGACATTACATTAAAGCCGCAAGCAGTTTTAAATGGCTTTTTTTCCTTTAGAAATGTCATTTTGTGCAGGGACAGTTCTAAACACGGGAAACACGTGCCACTTCACAGGCATACTTTAGACACCCCCCAGGTACGATATTTAAAGGAATATTTGACTTTTTTTTTCACTTTATGCATCATTAAAATGACTGCTCCCGAAAAACGGCCGTTTTTAAAACGTCTTTTTGCAATGATACATGTCCCCTGGTGCAGAACCCGGGTTCTCAAACCCGTTTTAGGATAATAACATGCATAATAGTCGTTATAATTAGCACTTTAGATTTCGAACGTTCGCATCCATTGTATTTAATAGGGTTCTAACGTTCGTGCGAACTTTCGGTCCGTTTGCGGGTTCTGGTGCGAACCGAAGCCGGGGGTTTTCGGCTCATCCCTAATTGTCACTAGGCAGACCCGTGTTTACACAAGCATCTCCCCGCTCTATACCTCAGTGAGACGATCGTGGGGATCCCCGAGGCGATCAAGTCCGCGGGACCCGCAGTCCGACTTACGGGGATGGCGACAGGATCGCGAGCGCGCCACCAGCGGCACGTGACCACACGGACAGGCACTTAAAGGGGACGTACAGGTACGTTGATGTGCCTGTGTGTCATTCTGCCGTCGTAAATGTACAGGAGGCGGTCGGCAAGTGGTTTAAGGGGGCTTCCAGATTCCAATAAGCCCCCCGCCCGCAGACCCCCACAACCCTTGGGCAAGGGTTGTGGGGATGAGGCCCTTGTCCCCATCAACATGGGGATATCCTAATGTTGATAAGGGATAAGGGTCTGGTATGGATTTTTGGGGGAACCCCACGCCATTTAAAAAAAAAAGTGGCGCAGGGTTCCCCTTAATATCCAAACTAGACCTGAAGGGCCTGAATGGAATTTGGGGGGACCCACACGCTTTTTTTTTTTTTTTGGTTCGGGGTTTCCCTTAATATTCATACCATACCCAAAGGGCCTGGTAATGGACTAAGGGGGGAACCCATGCTGTTTTTTATTCAATTACTCTTATCTGTATTGCCGGGACCCGACAATTCATTATAGCCGCGATCAGTTTTAAATTACTTTTTTTCCTTTAGAAAATACATTTTGTGCAGGGACTTTTCTAAGCACGGGAAACATGCGCTACTTTACAGGCATACAATAGACACCCCCCAGGTACGAAATTTAAAGGAATATTTCACTTTTATTGTTTCACTTTAAGCAATATTAAAATCACTGCTCCCGAAAAAACGATAGTTTTTAAAACTTTTTTTGCATTGATACATGTCCCCTGGGGCACTTTTTTATGACAATAACTTGCCTATTAACCTTTAAAATTAGCACTTTATATTTCTCCCATAGACTTTTAAAGGGTGTTCCGCAGCTTTTCGAATTTGCCGCGAACACCCCAAATTTTCGCTGTTCGGCGAACAGGCAAAGTTCGACTCAAACTCATGTTCGACTCAAACAGATAGCCCATCCCTAATTATCACCCACAGTAGATCACAAAGGCAGTGCGTTTTGAACACGGTGCTGAAATCACACATGGAACATGCCTTTCTGGCACTGCGTTCTGGTGTGAACCGGCCCTAACAGGACACTGTGGGGTTGATTTACCAAAGGCAAATAGATTATGCAAAGTGCAGTTTTACTCTTCAAGTGCAGTTGCTCCAGGGCTTAGTAAATGACTTCCATCATCCAATCCTGTGCAAGCAAAAATGCTTTTTTTTTTCCATTTGCCTTGCGCCTGATTGGGTACTCTTTGCAAATTGAAGTTTTACCTCATTTACTAAGCTCTGGAGCAACTTTGCAAAGTGCACGGTCTATTTGCCCTTAGTAAAGCAACCCTTGTGCCCGGTGATCTTTGACTTCATCAGTGTTGTTCAAGTAGATCTCCATATCTCTAAGGTTGCCTTCACCTGGTCTAGAGGAAATGGTTTGTATACCTTTCTGTCTTGATAGACTATTTTAATACTGTTTTGTACTTGTATGTAAATAAAAAAATATAGATTATAAACCCAGTTTGTCAATCAACAGACTGTCCTATGCACGTTATGGGAAAAACATGACAAAAAATGCGTGCTCCCACTACTCTAATGTGACTGGGGTCTGAAAGTGAAATTGGTTTGTTGACATAAGAACAATGTTTTTGTGTCAACAAACTCATTCACATCTGAGTTTCAGAACGTATTTGAAATGTTACAGCTCTATCCACATAGGCTGTTTTCTGATCGCTCAGCTCCTGCACACTCTGCCAAATGAACGATCACTGCCCGTTAGGGATGAGTCGAACACCCCCCTGTTCGGTTCGCACCAGAACATGCGAACAGGCAAAAAATTTGTTTGAACACGCAAACACCGTTAAAGTCTATGGGACACAAACATGAAAAATCAAAAGTGCTAATTTTAAAGGCTAGTATGCAAGTTATTGTCATAAAAAGTATTTGGGGACCCGGGTCCTGCCCCAGGGGACATGTATCAATGCAAAAAAAAGTTTTAAAAACTGAAGTTTTTTTCGGGAACAGTGATTTTAATAATGCTTAAAGTGAAACAATAAAAGTGAAATAATCCTTTAAATTTCGTACCTGGGGGGGTGTCTAAAGTATGCCTGTAAAGTCGCGCATGTTTCCCGTGTTTCCCTTAATATCCATACCAAACCTGAAGGGCCTGATATGGAATTTGGGGGGACCCCCAAGTTTTTTTTATTTTTTTGGTTCGGGGTTCCCCTTAATATTCATACCAGACCCAAAGGGCCTGGTAATGGACTGTGAGGGGGACCCCTGATGTTTTTTTCAATGACTTTGATCTCTATTGCCGGGGAGCCGACAATTCATTATAGCCGCGAGTGGTTTTAAATAACTTTTTTTTCTTCAGAAATTACATTTTGTGCAGGGACAAACACGGGAAACATGGCGACTTTACAGGCATACTTTAGACACCCCCCAGGTACGAAATTTAAAGTAATATTTCACTTTTATTGTTTCACTTTAACCATTGTTAAAATCACTGCTCCCGAAAAAACTAAAGTTTTTAAAACTTTTTTTTTGCATTGATACATGTCCCCTGGGGCAGGACTAAGGTCCCCAAACACTTTTTATGACAATAACTTGCATATTAACCTTTAAAATGAGCACTTTTGATTTCTCCCATAGATTTTTAACGGTGTTCCGCGGCTTTTCGAATTTGCAGCGAACACCCCAAATTGTTCGCTGTTCGCCGAACGGGCGAACAGCCAATGTTTGAGTCAAACTCATGTTCGACTCAAACATAAAGCTCATCCCTACTGCCCGTGTATTTAGTGAGAATGGTATTCATTCACTGATTGCATAGGAAAAATGTGCACCTGATGAACAGGGCTGCCGTTAGAAATACCGTGGCTCCATACAGCTAGGCTGACAGGACCCACCCCCCGCAAAAATATCAAAACAAGATTATCACTAAAAATACATTAAAATCATTACTAGCGGACACAAACATAACATAGCTTACTAAATTCTTACTTACTAAATTCTTACTAAATCTAAAAGATAAAACTGTACTGCTTTAATAAATAAAGCTCTCTGTGTGTAAATGAGCTATTGGGGCTCATTCACATAGGCACTGTGGCCTATACAGAGGTAAATCAGTGTTTATTTTTAAACGTGGCTATTGCTCCCAGCGACCTGTCTCAGCATAAATCCCTCCCCCTCAAAAAAAAAAAACGACACTAATTAGCACACCTCCTTAGCATAAATTCTGTCTGCAAGCCAAAATTCTCCCCAAACAAATTCTAATACTCCCCCTTCCAGCACATATCTTTGCCCCCCAACCTGCCTCCCAGCTGTCAGGAAAGGGTTCTGGTGGCGCTGTTGGTCCTATGGATTGCAGTACTAGTGTCCACCAGCAGATGTCTTCTTGCAGCCAGTATCTATAGTGGGGGATCTCACCTGCTGGTGGTGCTGTCTGATCCATGGGCCGTAGTACCGGCGTCCACCAGCAGGTGTATTCCGACAGTGTGGGGCAGGCAGCACTTCCTCCGCTCAGCTGTCACATGAGGACAATCACTGCAGTCCTATAAATACCCGGCGAGCCCTCACATGCTCGCCTTGGTATCTCTCTCTCTCCTGAGCCTGCATCTGACCCGACCTGACCTGATCTTATCCTGAGCCTGCATCTGACCCGACCTCATCCCATCCTGAGCCCATCCCTGGACCTGCCCCTTCTGTTACCTGTTGGCCTTGGATTCCTACCCCGCAGCCTGTCCATCCATTCTCTCCCTGCCCTGTTGTGTTCCCGTCCTCACCCATCTGCTGATATCCCCCGGTGTATGATCTCGGCCTGGCTTTGTTTACGATTACGGTATCTCCCCTTGATTTGTATATGCTATTCATTGTTGGTTGTGCACTGGTTATTTTCACTTGTTTGTCACCTTGTAAATAAACACCTTTTCTTTTTCGTACATCACGGGACACAGAGCGACTTAGTCATTACTAATGGGTTATATAGTTTACCTTCAGGTGTTGGCACTGGCCAATTCCAAACCGGAAGTACCCTCCCCTATATAAGCCCCTCCCACCCGGGAGCACCTCAGTTTTTTGCCAGTGTCTAAGGTGTTGGCCAAAGAGTAACATGTGTTTTCACTGGGCTTGCGTACAGGTTCTTTTGGGCCTTAGTAAGCTGTTCCGGATCCCACCAAAAAAGCTTCATAGCTAAACGGTCGGTACCCGGGCCTTGCAGCAGAAGAGCAAGGTTTTGCCTGTAATGCTTCTCTTAGGAGGGCTGGACCCTGGGATCCAGAGCTCTGGTCATACCCACGACCAAGACGCTGTCTGTGCAGGGTGCTATACAGGTCCAGGGGAGTGGAATCCTTGGGAACCCGGTCCCTGAAGGTTTAATTACAATGCCTGCCGTGATAGGTGAAGTTTGGACTTTTGTGGACCAAACAAAGTCCTGCGGCGGGGATCAGGTAAGTGGGGGCCCTCAGGAACTTGGTTCTATTGGGGGACCCCCAAGCCTAATTTGTCTTTCTGTCTGTTACCTAACGGTATTCCCGCTAAATATCTGTGTTTGCCTATAACTACTGAAAATGTAAAATTTTAATAGTAGTCAAGAAAAAAAAAAAAACAGGGACCGCGGTACCTGTGTTAAACCACTAGAGGCCGCTGTAGTCCATTTTTCTTGTAAATGTGGATCTTTGGTTTTCTCAACTCAAAAGATCCAGGCAGCTGGTAAGTTTCTCTGAGGGAATCCACTTCCTCTGCCCTGTTGCTGCGTTCATCCACCGCACAGGCCCTCCGGCAAAAAGGGCCCTGGCTCCTAGTCCTCTGTTGGTTTTCGAAAAGGGCGCCATTGGCGCACGGGCGCGCGCGCGGGCGCGTGCACGCGCCTCCTATGAAAAAAAAGGGGCGGGGCGGGTGGATGACGCTCGATGCGCGCCGCGGCGCTTCTGCGCATGTGCGGGCGTCCCAGCATGGTTAAAAGACACAGTACAAGTGTCAGCTGCATGCAAACAGAGCTAGCAACAAACAGTGGCACACAGAGGCGGTTGATGCAGGCATCCCCATAGAAAGGCACTTTAGTGGACACCAGCTGGTATATAGCAGCACCTGTGTTAGACTATTACCAGCAAAAATTGGTGTATGACGACGGGAATACCTCAGCTTTGTGCTTAAAGGATATGTCGTCCAGACGCTCCGGAAATAAATCTTCCAGGAAGCCAAAGGGGTCTCCATCGGGCTCTGAGGATATTGGGCATGCTTGCACTGCACCAATCTCCCCTGAGAATGCAGAGGTCAGTAGCCGTAGAAACCCCGCAGGAATGCCTGGTGCTGCGGCTGTCCCCAGTCCACCTGCTCCTGTATATATAACAGAGGAGGTTTTATCCTCAACTCTGGGAGGATTGGAAGAGAGATTAACAGCATTGATCGCTGCTTCCCTGTCACAGGAAAAGCGCGTCCGATCTCCGTCTCCTCCTTCAGAGTGCCTGTTAGTGGAGGAACAGTCCCACACAGAGATCGACCTACCTGAAGGGGATCAGGATGAGGTTGATTCACTTATAGAGGAATCAACAGTGGAAGAACCTTTCTCAGCTTCTCAGGCTGAAAGATTATGGGTTCAGTCTCTGACTAACATGGTCCGATCAGCATTTAAAATGCCTCTGGCGGAACCACCATCCACTACGGTTTCCTCGCTGGGGTCGCTAAAAGCTCCCCAGGCGGTCTGTTCCTTCCCAATCCACCCTTTTTTAGAAGGGCTTATTTACCAGGATTGGGAGCATCCTGATAAAATATTTGCTCCCCCCAAGAGATTTCCGGTGATCTATCCCATGGAGGATAAGTTCATAAGAAAATGGAGGGTCCCTATAGTGGACGCAGCCATCTCTTCTGTTAACAAATCACTGACATGTCCAGTAGATAATGTTCCAATGTTCAAAGACCCAATAGATAAAAAATTGGAGTCTTTACTAAAATCTACTTTCTCTACAGCAAGTATGGTGACACAACCTGCGGTAGCAGCGATTGGAGTCTGCCAAGCAGTGAAAGATCAGTTGAAACAAGTCTTAAGGGACTTACCAGATCAGCAGGCTCATGCCCTAGCTGACCTGCCTAGAGCCTTGTGTTTTGCGGTGGACGCCATAAAGGATACAATCCAACAGGCCTCCCGCTTTACGCTGTCTATAGTACATATGCGTAGGCTTCTGTGGCTCAAAAACTGGTCTGCTGAAGCTCCCTGTAAAAAACTGCTGGTTAGCTTCCCATTTCATGGAGAACGCTTATTTGGAGAAGATCTGGACAAATATATCCAGAAAATTTCTGCCGGTAAAAGTTCACTCTTACCGGTTAAGAACAAGGGTAGAAGTCCTTCTTTTAAGAGGCCTACCTCTCCAGTCCCGGGCACATCGGCTGTGAAGCAGTTCCGACGGCCTCCGCGGTCAAATTCAGGGGGCAGAAATCAGGGACAATCACAGGGTAACAAGAAGCCCTGGATCAAGAGAGGTACAAAACCTCCCCCTAAGGCATGAAGTATTACCCCCGCTCAATCGGGTGGGGGGAAGACTTCAGTTGTTCACAGAGACCTGGCGGGACACCATCAGAGACAGATGGGTGCTCTCCGCAGTAAGTCTGGGATACAAGCTGGAGTTAAAAGGCACTCCTCCTGCCCAATTTATGAGGTCAAACGTGCCAAGAGATCCCCAAAAGAGAGGATCCCTCCTTCTGGCACTAGAACAACTATTGCTCCAAGGGGTAATCATGAAGGTTCCCCTGGAAGAAAGCGGATTCGGGTTTTACTCGAACCTTTTCACAGTCCCCAAACCAAATGGGGACGTGAGGCCCATATTAAATCTAAAAGGGCTAAACAAGTTCCTAAATATCAGGACCTTTCGGATGGAGTCGATCCGATCAGTGGCCACCGCCCTACAAGGGCAGGAATGGCTAGCCTCGATCGACATAAGGGATGCTTATCTGCATATTCCCATCTTTCCGGCCCATCAGAAATTTCTACGCTTTGCAGTAGAAGGGCGCCATTTTCAGTTCAGAGCCTTACCTTTCGGTCTGGCCACAGCACCACGAGTGTTCACAAAAATTCTGGCCCCATTATTGGCCAATCTAAGAACACAGGGTGTAACGATAATGGCATATCTAGACGACCTGCTACTAATAGACCACTCAGTGGAAAAGCTGGAAGTGGCTATTCACAAGACAATCGAGTATCTGGAATATCACGGTTGGATTATCAACCGGGACAAGTCAGCTCTAAGACCAGTCAAAAGTCTGGAATACTTAGGGCTAAGGCTGGATTCAAATCAGAGAAAGATTTTCTTACCTCCAGAGAAGGTGTCGTCTTTAAGAAATTTGACCCACTTAGTGGGTACAAAAAGAAAACCATCCATACGTCTCTGCATGAGGCTGCTGGGAAAGATGGTGGCTTCATTCGAAGCGGTACCCTACGGTCAATTCCATTCAAGGAATTTGCAAAGGGCCATACTGTCAGCCTGGAACAAAAAAGTTCAGGCTTTAGACTTACCAATGTCCCTGTCCCCTTCCGTTCGCAAGAGCCTCCATTGGTGGTTGGTGCCCCAGAATCTGGAAAGAGGGAAACCCTTCAGTCCGGTTTCTTGGAAGGTGGTCACTACAGATGCCAGCCTCATCGGCTGGGGGGCAATGCTGGAGCAATGGTCTCTCCAGGGCAGGTGGTCAGAAGCAGAAAAGGCCCTGCCCATCAATCTCTTAGAGATACGAGCAGCCCGGTATGCCCTAGTAGCATGGACATCCAAACTCCAGGGGTCCCCTGTCAGAATTCAATCAGACAATGCCACGGCAGTGGCATATATCAATCATCAGGGTGGCACCAAAAGTCGTGCAGCCCAGAAGGAAGCAAATTGCATCCTGGAGTGGGCAGAAAGATATGTCCCAGCCATATCTGCGGTTTTCATCCCAGGAGTGGAAAATTGGAGAGCGGACTTTCTAAGTCGCCAACAATTATGCCCGGGGGAATGGTCTCTTCACCCCGAGGTTTTCCAGGCAATATGCCAGCGGTGGGGAACACCGGATGTAGATCTGCTAGCATCCAGATTCAACGCAAAGGTGGACAGGTTTGTGTCTCGCACAAGGGATCCCCTAGCTTGCGGCTCGGATGCCCTAGTGTTCCCTTGGGATCGGTTCAAGCTGATATATGCATTCCCACCGCCACAATTGTTACCGCGATTACTCCGCAGAATCAGGGTAGAAAAGAAACCAGTGATTCTGGTGGCTCCAGCGTGGCCCCGAAGGGCATGGTACGCGGAGATGGTAAAAATGTCAGTGAGGAGTCCTTGGACCCTCCCACTTCGTCCGGACCTGCTGTCGCAAGGACCGATATACCACCCTTCCTTACCAGCCCTAGGTTTGACGGCCTGGCTATTGAAGCCCACATTCTGAAAAAGAGAGGGCTCTCTAATTCTGTGGTATCTACCATGATCAATGCCAGGAAACCGGTATCCAGGCAGATCTATTATAGGATCTGGAAAGCGTACATTACGTGGTGTGAGACCAAGAAATGGCATCCACGTAAGTACATGATAGGGAGGATTCTGGACTTCCTACAGTGGGCTGTAGATAGGAAGCTGGCCTTGAGTACTATCAAGGGTCAGATTTCGGCCTTGTCAATATTTTTTCAAAGGCCCTTGGCTTCGCATTCACTAGTCAAAACCTTTATACAAGGGGTGATGCGTATTAGCCCTCCGGTTAGTATTCCCATATGTCCTTGGGACTTAAACCTGGTTCTGTCGGTTCTACAGAAACAACCGTTTGAACCATTACAACACATTTCCTTGGTTCTTCTCACCAGGAAATTGGTTTTCTTAGTAGCCATTTGTTCGGCTAAAAGAGTGTCGGAATTAGCAGCTATGTCCTGTAAGGAGCCATATCTGGTTGTCCATAAGGACAGAGTAGTATTACGTCCTCATCCAGCCTTTCTTCCTAAGGTGGTATCGAGGTTTCATTTGAACCAAGATGTGGTTCTTCCTTCTTTTTTCCCCAAACCTATCTCAGTAGAGGAAAAGTTATTACATTCTTTGGATGTGGTAAGAGCAGTTAAAGCTTATCTAAAAGCCACTGCTCAGATTCGCAGAACGGATTCTTTGTTTGTTCTGCCGGAAGGCCCCAGAAGGGGTCAGGCAGCATCAAAATCTACTTTAGCCAAGTGGATTCGACAGGTCATAATACAAGCCTATGGCTTGAGAAAGAGACCGCCTCCGTTCAAAGTTAGGGCGCACTCCACAAGAGCGGTTGGAACTTCATGGGCAGTGCATCACCAGGCCTCCCTGGCTCAAGTATGTAAGGCCGCAACATGGTCTTCGGTACACACGTTTACTAGATTCTATCAGGTAGACGTTAGAAGTCAGGAGGATGTCGCCTTTGGGCGCAGTGTGTTGCAGGCCGCAAAAGATCCTCATGCCTGATGGCGCCCAGCTTATGTACCCCCCCCCTCATTTGGCATTGCTTTGGGACGTCCCATTAGTAATGACTAAGTCGCTCTGTGTCCCGTGATGTACGAAAAAGAAAAAGGGATTTTTATAACAGCTTACCTGTAAAATCCTTTTCTTGGAGTACATCACGGGACACAGAGCTCCCACCCCTCTTTTTGGGACACTTATTGCTTGGCTACAAAACTGAGGTGCTCCCGGGTGGGAGGGGCTTATATAGGGGAGGGTACTTCCGGTTTGGAATTGGCCAGTGCCAACACCTGAAGGTAAACTATATAACCCATTAGTAATGACTAAGTCGCTCTGTGTCCCGTGATGTACTCCAAGAAAAGGATTTTACAGGTAAGCTGTTATAAAAATCCCTTTTTATTTCACTTACATGCGTTTTTGGTCTCCTCTGTGTAGTCACACAGTCTGGTCTACTAGATTCCCTGACACCAGCTCAAATCCCACCCCAATTCACCCTCCTATGAGAAATCTTTCTAACCTCCCCCAAAAAAATCACTTGCATAGCACACATCCTTCTTCTCAAATTCTCCATCCTAGCACAAATTCCTCCCCCCCCCCTAATTGCCACTCCCAGCAGAAATCCCCCCCCCAATCCCTCCACAAATCCCCACTCCCAGCACAAATTCCCCCACAATCCCTTCTCCTAGCACAAATGCCACCTCAATTCCTCCTTATGGCACAAATTCCTCCCAATCCCTCCACAAATTAAAATTCAACCCCCCTCCCCAATTAACTTTCCCAGCACAAATCCCACACCACTCTCCTAGCACAAACATTCCCCGCACTCCCCCCTCTTGGCTTAAATCCCCCAGATCCTCCTACTAGCACATATCCCCCTCCAATTTCTTCTTCCAAATACCCCCCCCCCCAAATCCCCTATACACTTCCCAGCACAGATAGCTGCCAATCCCCCCTCCTGCACAAGCATTCCAGGCATAAACTATTCCCCCTCCCCCTTATTGTGTACAATTTTCCTGTAAGCTCGACTTCCCCCTTAAAGTGTAAGTAAACCCTCCTATCATTTTCAGACAAGGAAGCTGCCATCTTGGCCTCTGTTTAATTTTCAACTGCCATGATGCTGCACATGTGATCAGTTATGACACCAGCCATTGGATGGTTTGAAAGTTTGGTTGAGAGCACAACCAATGTGACAGTTGGCATTCCCGGCATGCCGGGAATGTAACTGCTTTTTGAAACTGTTAAATTGATGGGTTTACTTCCACTTTAACCTATAGGGGGAAACCACTCAAAGCCAGGAGGAGGTGCACTGTGTTGTTCTCTCCCATCCTGTCAGAACAACACTCGTCCATGCAGCACATGAAACAAGATCGCTCTTAGATCGCATTGGATTGTACACACACAGTTTTATTACCACCCCCTACCTCCTTTAAGGACTGCTCATCTCCCGGGAGCAGGAAATGTGGGTAGGGGGGCGGTAATCAAACTGTGTGTGTGTACAGTCCGATGCTATCTAAGTGTGATCCTGTCTTGTGCTGTATGGATGAGCATTGTTCTGACAGTAAGGAGAGCCCGGAGAGCATAACACAGCACACCTTCCCCTGAACCCTTTCCTCTTCACCACTTCCTTTCTCACTGCTCCAGGCTGAGTGCGGGCAGGGGTGGAGGAAGGAACTCAACTGCCACAAGGTTGGGCTGGCCTGGGGGGGGGGGACTGAAGTCCGGTACCCCCCTAGATCCAGCCATGTCTGTGTCTCTCCCTCCAGCGGCTGAAGGCCGGTGGGAGGGAGAGGGGGAGAAACTGGTTTTCAGCTGCTGAAAGCAGAGATACACAGTGCGTCATTCTGCAAATGCCCTCCCTCGCCCCACCGATCCTCCTGCTCTCTGGGCCCCCCTGTGTGCCCAGGCCCCCTACAGGAGTACTGGTGGTACCCCCCTGATGGCGGCCCTGCTGATGAGGGGTGGTAGCGGTCTCTTGGATTAGGAGAGTAAATGATGCAGGGTGTCTGCTAATGAGGTCAGCTGGCAAATTTTCTTGTGTCAAGTCCCATGGTCTATCCAGGAAGTAATGGAAGACGTTTTTTTATACGACCAACTGGACACAGAGGTAAGGGATGTGTACCGTATATACTCGAATATAAGCCGAGTTTTTCAGCACATTTTTTTTGTGCTGAAAATGCCCCCTCGGCTTATACTCAAGTCACCTTTTTGCGCCTGATCTCCCGGACTTTGGGGACCCAGTACCGGCCGGGTACTTGGAACACATGTAGCCCCACTCTTTCTCTACAAGTGTGCAAAGTTTATTGTCCGGGGGACTTACGGCCGGAGAGCACCGATTTTTCAAAGCCGGGCACCCCTTCCATAGACTCCCATGTTAAACGGTAATTTCTCTGGTGACTTAGGGGACCCGGTACTGGCCATCAGTAGGTCCCTTGGACCCGAAACTTGGCACACATATAGCCCCATTTCACCTCTATAAGTGTGCAAAGTTTTTTGTATAGGGAACTTACAGCCGGGGAGCACTGATTTTTCAAAGCTGGGCAACCCTTCCTTAGACTCCCATGTTAAACGTCAGTCTAGTCATGGACACAGTGAGGCATGGACACAGTGAGGCATGAACACAGTGAGGCATGCACATGGACAAAGTGAGGCACAGTGAGGCATGCAGATGGACACCCTAGGCTTATACTCGAGTCAATACGTTTTCCCATTTTTTTTGTGGTAAAATTAGGTGCCTCGGCTTATATTCGGGTCGGCTTATACTCGAGTATATACGGTAAGTTATATAGAAAGCATTTTTATTTCTGCAAAGTAGTACATTAATGGTATATTGGTACACAGGGAGCTGGAATTTTGAAAAAAGGAAAAAAAAACGTATTTTTAAGCACTACATTTTATTTTTATTTTTATTTTCAAATTTGTTTATTATGTTTTGAAATAATAAACATAGGCAATATGAACAATAAATGGTTACAACAGGTGGTAATAATAATATCCAAAATGTAATTATAGTATGATAAATGGAGCAGTTAAATCTCGTAGAACAGTAATATAGCATAAAAATTGTAGAAAAACATCTTGAAAATACTATAATGTGAAAATGGGAGATTACAAAAATTTGAGATTAGATCAACCTATAAGAATAAAAAGGTCATAGATATATGCAACAAATATAATTTATTACTGTTATAAGTAAAAATATATATATCTTATTACCACTTCTTATATGATATAAAAGAAGGACAAAAAAAACAAAAATAAGATCAAAGAGAGAACGGAAAATGTATTACCAAATACTTACCGTAATTTTCCTTTCCTGATAGACTCCATGGCAGACTATGTGTGGGTTAACCCCGCCTCCTCTCCACAGCTATAGGACCCCCTACCCATAAATTTGAGCTCACCTCCACAGACAGGTGTTCCGTAACTAGCCGACTCAAATTTCAACTCTCATATTTTTTATCCATGGGTGGGGACTCCGTCTGCCATAAAGTCTATCAGGAAAGGAAAATTACGGTAAGTATTTGGCAATAAATTTTCAGTTTTCCTGACAGACTCCATGGCAGACTATGTGTGGGAAATAACTAGCCAATCCACACGGGAGGGTATGCTGAACAAAAAATATTTTAATCTTTCCCGTCAACTGACAGGATTTTTTGACCAAAATTAACAGAGGAAAGGGAAGCAGGCTCAATACAATAATGAGACATAAATGTATTAATAGAAGACCACGAAGCTGCCTTGCATATCACTTCAGGAGCCACGTGTCGAGCTGCTGCCCATGAGGCTGCCGCCTCTGGAGGAGCCAAGCCCTTCGCCCTGTAGGCCTGTTGAATTGATTGAACGATCCAGGCTGCTATCGTTCTGGAGGAAGCCCTCTTTCCTTTGTTGCTACCATTATGTAACAAGAACAGGTAGTTCGAGCTTCTAAAAGATGAAGTAACTCGCAAGTATTCTTTCAGAGTCTCGCCTACATCCAAGGGATGAGCATCTGCTGATTCCGGAGAATTGAAAGTAGGAAGGACTATTTCTTGATTCTCATGAAAAACTGACGTGACTTTTGGCTTTGACCCAAGCATGGGAATAAGGACCACTCGGTCCGGGAAGAAAGTCAAAAAGGGTTCTTGACAACCCAGGAAGCTTATTTCTGAAACCCTTTTGGCTGCGGTAATGGCCACTAGAAAAGCCAGTTTGATTGATAAGTCCTTAATGGAAAGATCCTTGTTGAGTGCTGAAAGAGCATCAAGGACGAGCGGAAGATCCCATTTGGGGAATCTAGGTTTCCTCTGAGGCCTGATTCTCGAGGCCCCCCGAAAGAACTGTTGAACCAGGGGATGAGTTGCCCATGATGTTCCTGAAAATGCAGATAAGGCTGAAACTTGTACCCTGAGTGAACTGATTGACAGAGGAAGATCCAAGCCTGATTGGAGAAAACTTAAAATGTCTTGAACACTAGGATTTCTAGATGATTTTCCTGCAGAAGTCGTGAAGCTGACAAATCTGGCCCAGATTCTATTGTAAGTTTTTGTTTGTGTTAGGCTTTCTGGAGCTCATAAGGGTAGAGATTACCCCTGAAGCACACCCAAGAGACTCTAGCCTCTCCCTCTCAAGAACCAAACCATCAGTCTCAGTATCGCTGGACAGGGGTGCAGGGTCGCCCCCTGAGAAAGAAGGTCCCGCCTGAGAGGAAGAGGCAATGGGTCCCTGAAGCCCATTAGATTCAGGAGAGGAAACCATGGCCGGCTCGGCCAGTATGATGCTATTGTTACCACTTCGACTTTCTTGACTGCACCAAGCTCGCGTGTAGTATCTGTCTACTTTGTAATTGCAGGGGGATGCAAACAGATCCACCTCGGGATCGATTCCCAACGATAGGATCCACTTGAATGTTTGTGGATGCAGAGACCACTCGTTGTTGTCTAGATTGCTGCATGACAGGAAGTCCGCCTGAATGTTCTGCTCCCCTGGAATGAAGACTGCTGTCAAGTTGAGCAGATTCCTCTGAGTCCAGGTCATGATGGGCTTGACCTCTTGGAGAAGGGCGGAGCTCCGAGTGCCCCCTTGCCTCTTCACGTATGCCACCGCAGTGGTGTTTTCCATTTTGAGTAGGACCGACTTCCCTTTCTGAAGGTGGGAAAAGACTTGAAGGGCACACCATGCCGCACATAGCTCCAGAATGTTCGAACCTGGAGAGTGGAGGCGGGCATCCCATTTGCCCTGAGCCAGTTCTGCCCCACAATGGGCCCCCCAGCCCGCATTGCTGGCATCGGATGTAACAGTCACCCAATGGATGGGAGCAAGGGAGTGGCATGTTAACAAGTTCTTGTGTTGAAGCCACCAGAGGAGACTGTTGCTCATTGACTGAGTTATCTGGATCAGCTGATTGAGATCGTCTGACCTCCACTGCTGGAGGAATCCTGATTGAAAAGGACGAAGCCTCCACATTGCCCATTTGACCATGGGGGATGTGGCCACCATCGTGCCGATTATCTTCAGGCACTGTGACGCCCTTAGGTGTGAGGAGTCTAGGGCTAAGGAGATTCTTCCCGTATTTTTTCTTCTGGAAGAGAGATGGTATTCTTTATGGTGTCGAACTGGGCTCCTAGATAGACTAAGCGCTGTGTCGGTTCTAGCTGACTCTTCTCCTGGTTTAGGAGCCATCCGAACTCCAACAGTGTAGAGATCACCTGATCTTTGTGGACCAGCAGCTGCTGCTGGTCTTGGAACAGAAATAGTAAATCGTCTAGATAATGATACAGACGCACACCCTGTATTCTGATAAGGGACACAACTGCTAACAGCACCTTGGAAAAGACTCTTGGAGAGGTCGTTAGCCCGAATGGAAGACAAATAAATTGTAAGTGCTCTTGTTCGACCTGGAACCGAAGATATTTGTGAAAATCTTCCGCCACGGGAACATGAAAGTACGCGTCCTTTAGATCTATTGAGATCAACCAGTCGCCTGGTTGAACTACTTTCTGAATAGTTGAGAGTGACTCCATCTTGAACTTCTCGTGCTTTTATATATCTGTTTAGAAAGGTGAGGTCTATGACTGGGCGCCAAGAGCCGTTTTTCTTCTGTACTAGAAAGAGGGGGGAGTATACCCCCTGGAATTCCTCGTCCTTTGGCACGGGCATCACTGCTCCTTGATCTTTCAGGACATCCACATATGAAAGAAGAACTTGTTGTTTTTCTTCTGATTGAGGAAGTGACGTTTGCATCGGTCTGCATGGAGGGATCTTGGTGAAGGACCATGTGTGGCCTGTTGAGACCGTTTTGATGGTCCAATAATCTGAGATCGAGGCCACCCAGACGTGCCGGAAGAGACGTAGGGGAGCCCCTACCCGACCCGCCTGGGTGGGCCCAATCTCAAAAGGACTTAGTTGGTTCACGCCCACCAGGCGTCTGTTTCTTGCCAGACTTTTGGAAAGATGTCTGCCTATTCCAGTTCCAGCTTCTCCTAAAATCCCATCCGGGTTTATAGGAGTGTGCCTCCCTCGAACGCTCTGTATTGCGTCTCTGTTGAGGTTTTCTCTGGTTAAACGGGCGCCTGTCCTGGGGAAGAAAACCCGACTTTCCGCCTGTAGCTTTTGAAATGGCGTTATCAAGTTTGTTCCCAAACAATGAAGTCCCTTCAAAGGGAATTTTGCACCATGCCTGCTTGGAGGCTGGATCAGCAAGCCAGGGGCGTAACCACAGTGCTTGTTTGGCCGTGACCGAGGACAACATTGATCTGGCCAGTAAACGGATGAGGTCAATTGATGCTTCTCCCAAAAAGGCGACTGCCATTTTAAGTTCTTGCACTGCTGAACTTTGAGCCAGTTCCTCCGAGACACCTTTCAGAACGGAATCTACATTTTCCACCCAGGCCTCCATTGCTTTGGAGGTAACTGCAAGGGCTAAAGCTGGTTTGCAGGCCGTTCCGGTCAGGCTATATATTCTCTTGAGGTCTTGGTCAATCTTTCGATCCAGACCATCCTTAACCACCTCCCTACTGTGCACGAAAACCCCCTTCCTGCCCAAGCCATTTTTCAGCTTTCAGCGCTGTCACACTTTGAATGACAATTGCGCGGTCGTGCGACGTGACTCCCAAACAAAATTTGTGTCCTTTTTTTCCCACAAATAGAGCTTTCTTTTGGTGGTATTTGATATTTTTTGCGCTATAAACAAAAGAAGAGCGTCCAGTTTGGGAAAAAAAACACTATTTTTTACTTTTTGCTATAATAAATACCCATTTTTTTTTTAATAAAATTTTCCTCAGTTTAGGCCGATACGTATTCTTCTACATATTTTTGGTAAAAAAAAAAATCGCAATAAGCGCGTATTGATTGGTTTGCGCAAAAGTTATAGCGTGTACAAAATAGGGGATAGATTTATAGCATTTTTATTTTTTTATTAGTAATGGCGGCGATCTGCGATTTTTTATTGTGACTGCGATATTGCGGCGGACACATCGGACACTTTTGACACATTTTTGGGACCATTCACGTTTATACAGTGATCCCTGCTATAAAAATGCATTGATTACTGTATAAATGTGATTGGCAGGGAAGGGGTTAACCACTAGGGGGCGGGAAGGGGTTAAATATGTTCCCTCAATGTGTTCTTACTGTGGGGGGAGGGTACTGACTGGGGGAGGTGACCGATGGTTGTCCCTATGTACAAGGGACACACCATCGGTCCCCTCTCCCTCACAGGACGTGGATCTCTGTGTTTACACACAGAGACCCACTTTCCTGCTCGTTTCCCGGGCAATCGCGGGTGCCCGGCGGCAATCGCGGCCGCCGGGCACGCGCACCGGGGCCTTGTGAACGCGGCGGGCGCGCGCGCGCCGCTGGCGGCGAGCGCGCGCGCCTTCTAGCTCGTTTTAAAGGGAGGACGTCATATGACGTCCTCCCAGAACAAGAGTATCCTCCGCCCGCCGTCAATTGACAGTGGGCGGTGGACAAGTGGTTAAATGATACAGTGTCATCTAGCGGGAGGGTGACATGCTTCGCTAGGCACATTACTGCTGCATCTACGAGGGGAGCATTTTCCAAATGCTTAACGTCCTCAGATTTAAAGGGATACAGTCTAGAGGTTTTGTTTAGCATAGAAACCTTCTTATCTCCCTTGCTCCATTCTTCCTCAAACACTCCTTTCAGCTCAGAGGGAAGTGGGAAATTGGAGCGTTCTTTCCCCAGTTGCTTAAACAGTTTTCTTTGTTTCTCTGGGGGGGCAGTGGTATCCTCCAGCTTTAAGGTTTCCTTCACTGCCTTGATCAGTGGAGAGACTAAAGCGTAGTCGAATCCCACCGTAGAATCATCTCCCTCCATCTCGTCTTGCGAGGAATAATGGGAGGAATCATGGGGCTGGAATTGGCCTGGATCCTCCTGGGCCTCGTCAGCCAAGAAGCCAGACAAGGTGGTGGACTGGCTCCTCGTGTGGGGGGCAACTATTTCCTTCATAGATTGCTGTACCACACGTTTCACAAGAGACTCAAGATTTAGTTTTTCGGTCTCTTTCTCACCAACCGCTCAGGCATATCATGGGTCTTATAGCGATTTGCCCTCCGGGATTCTGGTCTTGCATCCCCAACAGGCTCTGTGGTCAGAGCGATCAACGCGGTGGTGGTGGCGGTGACTAGAGGAGGAATGGGAACGTCTCCTATGTCTAGAGGGGGAATGTGAACGTCCCCTATGATGATGGGTCCTGGACGTAGTGTCGCGTCTGGACCTGGAGGATGAGTGATGATGATGATGCGGCCTGGTAAGGTCCCTGTCTTGTGACGGATGATCTGATCCAGCCGGGCTGCCAAAAGAAAAATACACACAGGGGAAGGGGAGAAAAGCAACCAGGTAACCGTTAGCAACTGACTGTAAAATACACACTAGCAGCATCCCCTTACCCCCCTCCGCACATACCTTGTGCGGGAGGGCTGGCCACACGGCGGTGAAGATGAGTCCATGGTGATGACAGAAAAAACTAATCAATCACTCCAAGTACAACCAGGGCTAGGAAGGCATAAGGAAAAAACATACCATTCATCTACTATGGACATGTTCATTAATGCATGTAAAAACAAACACAAGCAAAAGCTTTTTTTTTTTTATCTTCCCCCTCAGGGTCAGGTGTCTAGTATGCCCAGCCTACTTTTCCCACAGAAGTACCGCTCTCCGGGATGCTGCCGCACGAACGCCCACAGGTATCCCACCTGTATGGGGCTCCCAGTGGTTTAAATTCCCCGCTGGGATGACGTCACGGCCGGTCTCCGCCACGTGCCTGCGCCATGGAGACCCATCCAACTGCGCCTCCGCCACACTGCGCATTCGCAAAAACCAAGCCTCGGTTTCACCGCGGCTAGCGCATGCGCAGATGAGTGACGGCCAGAGACCCGGAAGGAGTGCAGCTCTCTGGAAGGCAGAAAGAAGCGTTCCACATGCCGGGGAGACACAGGCATGGAGGAAAAACACATACAAGGGGATACACAAGTACATACACAAACTTGTCTGCCATGGGAGAGAAAAATAAGATTCTTCAGACCTTGCCAGCCGGGATTCCTGCGACATCCAATCCGGTACTCTGGGCCACATCCCTTCCACCATAGGGGTATTTCCAGCCCTTTAACCACTCACCCGCTCATAGCTGGGCCCTGGGTGCACCGCATATACAGTACCAAGTAATCCACATCTCCTGGACATCGCACAGAAATCGTATGATGAAGGTCCATGTGAGGGGGACAAAAAAGGAACACCTGTCTGTGGAGGTGAGCTCAAATTTATGGGTAAGGGGTCCTATAGCTGTGGAGAGGAGGCGGGGTTAACCCACACATAGTCTACCATGGAGTCTGTCAGGAAAGAAATGTAGAAGACTGTGAAAGTAAAAGTGAGGAAAAATCTAATGGTAAGTAAACCAAATAAAAAGACAGATTTTCCGGGGTAACTATAGATAAAAAGGAATGCATAATACTTAAAATAGTTAATAATGTAAAGTACATATTTCTGTTACCAAGGTCGCATTAGAGAGTTATCTAGATCCGTAGGGTGGAAATATGACACCCATGGGGTCCATACTGTTTCGAACATATGGATGTTATCGTTGGAGATTGCTTCTGGATTTTGAAAAGATCATAGCTTGGTGTACATTATTTTTGGTTTCAGAGACTAAAGGTTGTGGTCTTCCAAGCTTTAGCGATGGTCTGTTTTGCGGCTGTGGTGATCTGTAATAAGAGTTTAAATTGAGTACTGGAGATATGGGCCGGTTTTAAATTTAAAAGTGCTATAGTTAGATCAGGGTTTATAGAAATTTTAAATATTTTAGAGAGTAAAAGGAAAATTTCCTTCCAAAATTTTTTTGCCACTGGACAATCCCAAAATACATGAATGTGCATTTCTCAAATCACTGCATCTGCAAAAACAGAGGGGGGAATATTGGGGAGCACTACATTTTTTATTGTGTTATGTTAATCACTTGCCGACCGTGTAACGCACATATACGTCAGCAGAATGGCTCATGTGGGCAAAGCAACGTACCTGTACGTTGCTTTGAAAATCCTACCGTGCAGGCGCGCGCGCCCACTGCGAGCTCCGTGACAGTGCCCGCGGGACCCGCTGACTCCATGTCCGCCGGTGTCCCGCGATTGTGTCATGAAGCGGCAGAACGGGACGATGTCTTTGTAAACAAGGCATTTCCCTGTTCTGCCTAGTGACAGGACACTGATCTACTGCTCCCTGTGATCGGGAGCAGTGATCAATGTCATGTCACTGGTAGCCCAGCCTCCACACAGTTAGAATCACTCCCTAGGACATACTTAACCCCTTCCTCACCCCCCAGTGGTTAACCCCTTCCCTGCCAGGGTAATTTACAAAGTAATCAGTGCATTTTTATTGCACTGATCGCTGTATAAATGACAATGGTCCCAAAATAGCATCAAAAGTGTCCGATGTGTCCGCCATAATGTCGCAGTCACGATAAAAATTGCAGATCACCGCCATTACTAATAAAAAAAAATTATAATAAAATTGCCATAAAACTATCCCCTATTTTGTAGACCCTATAACTTTTGCCCAAACCAATCAATATGCGCTTATTGCGATTTTTTTTTTTTCTGTCCCATAGCCGAAACAGAAAGTAAGAGGAAATCCCTGCAAATTAAGGGAATTCACCAGAACCAGTGCCCCCATTGGCACTTTCCCCTCTATTACTTTTCTGGGGACAACCCAAAATGTGGATTTTTTTTTATTTCACTCAGTGGCGGCTGGTGCTCAAATTTTTTTTGGGGGGGGCGCAAACAAACTGAAAAAAAAAAAACATCAATTGCAGCCACTGTGCCCATTAGGGATGAGCCGAACACCGCCCTGTTCGGTTCGCACCAGAACCTGCGAACAGACCTAAAGTTCGCGCGAACCCTATTAAATACAATGGACTTGAACTTTTGAAATCAAAAGTGCTAATTATCAAGGCTAATATGCAAGTTATTGTCCTAAAAAGGGTTTGGGGACCCGGGTCCTGCCCCAGGGGACATGTATCAATGCAAAAAAAAGTTATAAAAACGGCAGTTTTTTCGGGAGCAGTGATTTTAATAATGCTTAAATTGAAACAATAAAAGTGAAATATTCCTTTAAATTTCGTACCTGGGGGGGGGGGGGGCGGTGTATAGTGTGCCTGTAAAGCAGCGCTTGTTTCCCATGCTTAGAACTGTCCCTGCTCAAAATGTAATTTCTGAAGGAAAAAAGTAATTTAAAACCACTCGCGGCTATAATGAATTGTCGGCTCCCAGCAATACAGAGAAAAGTCATTGATAAAAAAAAAAAAATGCGTGGGGGTCCCCCCAAATTCAATTAGCAGGCCCTTCAGGTCTGGTATGGATATTAAGGGGAACCCTGCGTCAAATTGAAAAAAAAAATGACGTGGGGTTCCCCCCAAATATTCATACTAGACCCTTCAGGTCTGGTATGGATTTTAAGGGGAACTCCACCCCAAATAAAAAAAAAATGGCGTGGAGTTCCCCCAAAAATCCATACCAGACCCTTTATCCGAGCACGCAACCTGGCAGGCCGCAGGAAAAGAGGGGGGGACGAGAGAGCGCCCCCCCCTGAACCATACCAGGCCACATGCCCTCAACATGGGGAGGATGCTTTGGGGGTCTGTGACCCCTCAAAGCACCATGTCCCCATGTTGATGGCGACAAGGGCCTCATCCCCACAACCCTTGCCTGGTGGTTGTGGGGGTCTGCGGGCAGGGGGCTTATCGGAATCTGGAAGACCCCTTTAACAAAGGGGACCCCCAGATCCCGGCCCCCCATGTGAATTGGCTAAGCGGACCTGATGGGGAACTTCCTCTGCAGTGTAAAAAATTAATAGACCCGCCCCTTCTCACGTTCCCCATCAGGTCCGCTCAGCCAATGACGTAGGTGTAAGGCTGAGCAGACCTGATAGGGAACGTGAGAAGGGGCGGATCTATTCTTTTTTTACACTGCGGAAGAAGTTCCCCATCAGGTCCGCTCAGCCAATGATGTAGGCGGGGTCTAAGATACGAGGGCGCCCCGCCCCCTCGTACCTCAGACCCCGCCTACGTCATTGGCTGAGCGGACCTGATGGGGAACTTCCTCCGCAGTGTAGGTCCGCTCAGCCAATGACGTTTCGTGTGGAGTGCAGACTGCAGCGCTGAACATCGGATCGCCGCGGGACACTGGATTGCATCGCTGGAATGTTTTTTTTTTTTATTTTGTTTTCTTTAATTAAGGACTTTCCCAACGGTGTCTGTGTGTTTTTTTTTTTTACATTTTTTTTACACTTTCTTTTTGAAATGGTAGGGGTACAATGTACCCCTTACCATTTCACATAGGGGGGGCCGGGAACTGGGGGTCCCCTTTGTAAAAGGGGTCTTCCAGATTCCGATAAGCCCCCTGCCCGCAGACCCCCACAACCACTGGGCAAGGGTTGTGGGGATGAGGCTCTTGTCCCCATCAACATGGGGACATGGTGCTTTGAGGGGTCACAGACCACCAAAGCATCCTCCCCATGTTGAGGGCATTTGGCCTGGTACGGTTCAGGAGGGGCGGCGCATTTTTTTTTTTAAATTTGGGGTGAAGTTCCCCTTAAAATCCATACCAGACCTGAAGGGTCTGGTATGGATATTTGGGGGGAACGCCACATAATTTTTTTTTTTATTTGACGCAGGGTTCCCCTTAATATCCATACCAGTCCTGAAGGGCCTGGTAATTGAATTTGGGGGGACCCTCACACATTTTTTTAATTTTTTTATCAATGACTGTTCTCTATATTACTGGGAGCTGACAATTCATTATAGCCGTGAGTGGTTTTAAATGACTTTTTTTCCTTCAAAAATGACACTTTGTGCAAGGACAGTTCTAAGCAAGGGTAACAAGCGCTGCTTTACAGGCATACTATACGAAATTTAAAGGAATATTTCACTTTTATTGTTTCACTTTAAGCATTATTAAAATCACTGATCCCGAAAAAACGCCCTTTTTAAAACTTTTTTTTGCATTGATAAATGTCCCCTGGGGCATGACCCGGGTCCCCAAACACTTTTTATGACAATAACTTGCATATAAGCCTTTAAAATTAGCACTTTAGATTTCTCCCATAGATTTTTACAGGGTGTTGCGCGGCTTTTCGAATTTGCAGCGAACACCCCAAATTGTTCGCTGTTCGACGTGCGAACAGGCATTGTTCGAGTCGAACATGAGTTTGACTCGAACTCGAAGCTCATCCCTAGTGCTCATCAAACGCAGCCACTGTGCCCATCAAGCACAGCCACTGTGCCCATCAAATGCAGCCTCTGTACCCATAAATTGTTGCCAGTGTGCCCCATCAATTGCTGCCAGTGTGCCCCATCAATTGCTGCCAGTGTGCCCCATCAATTGCTGCCAGTGTGTCCCCCCCACCTGGCACTTACCTGTCTCGGGTCACGGTGCTGTCCTCCACGCTCCCTCAGAGTCCTCGATGTCTTCTCCCGTCCTCTTCTGCTATGATTGGACGCCTGATAGGCGCTTCAGCAAATCAGGTGACAGGTAATCAGACCCGGTGCACCTGATTGGCTGAGAGGCGGGTCAGTGTTAGGGAAGCGATTTATTCGCTTCTCTAACACAACACTGTGTAAACAGCGAACGCACAGCATTGCGCCCGCTGTTTACCAATTTGGAAGCCTATTAGAGCCCACGGCTCTGATCAGGACGCCTATTACAGCCAACCTCTAATCAGGTGCTTCCAAAAACACCCCCTCCGCTGTAATTCAGATGCCCGGCGCCCGACAAGGGGCTGGACACCTGAATAGGGGGCGGCAGCGGCGACAATAGATAGGTTCATGCAATGCATGAATCTATCTATTGGTGATAGAGCGGTGCAGGAGAGAGGGGGCGGCGCTCCTGCGCCCTCTTTGGATGCGCCGCCACTGCTTTCACTTTGATGATAATGGTAAACAGGACAAAGAGAGATGGTGAATCCCCCTAACGTGGGCACAGACCACAATAAAACCTAATAATCCATGTCTACTGTGTCCAAAACTTAAAAAAAAGTTTTGTCTTTAGTTATACTTTAAACATTTTTGGTCAAACATTTTAAAGCAGTAAAAAACCCGAAAGCAAACATTTATTATATTGCGCCTTACCAATTCTTAGATGTGATGGCTGTAATAGTTTCCTTTTTTAGGTGCTTTCCTTTATTTTCACCTGGTGATCAAGCCAGTAAATTTGTTGTTTTTCAACAGAAAAGCGCTTTGCAGTTACAGGAATAAGACAGGCCATTTAACACAGACAGGGTTTGCTGTAACTGATTATAAAGTATTAGCTGGAGTTCAACTTCAATTTGTTAGTCTATTTAAATCTGCTAGTACTTCTAACACTCCCCTCCCCCCAGACTGACAATGCCGATGTCCAAATCTGCTCTCTCTGTTCATTCATCCAGAGTGGGAGTGATGTAAAAAAAGTCTCGACCTATGCAGGGTCTCGACCGCGTCACTTCCGGTGCAGCTACGTCAAAAACACAGCTGATGGCGGGCTCGACTGCGCATGTGCGCCTTCACCGCATCTATACCGCGCATGCGCAGACGCTCGGTTTAGTCCGTGAAAATTCTAGACTCAAGCGGGCGGGCGGGGGCGTTGCGAATTGCTTAACATCGTCGGCAGCACCGCCTCCAGACCCGCCCCCAACACGCCCCTAGCTTGCTCTGGAGAAGGGGGGCGGACCCCGTGCATAGCACTGTGTACAGTATATTATTGGGAGTCCAAGTACAGTAGTACTGTGCATTGTTCTGCCATCAAATATGCTGCCTCACTGTGCCCGTCAAACGCAGCCACTGTGCCCAGCAAACGCAGCCAGTGCGCCCGTGAAACGCAGCCACTGCGCCCGTCAAACGCAGCCACTGCACCCAGCAAACGCAGCCACTGCACCCAGCAAACGCAGCCACTGCGCCCATCAAACGCAGCCACTGTGCCCGGCAAACAGCAAATGCAACCACTGCGCCCATCAAAGGCAGCCACTGCACCCGTCAAACGCAGCCACTGCGCCCGTCAAACGCAGCCACTGCGCCTGTCAAACGCAGCCACTGCGCCCGTCAAACGCAGCCACTGCGCCCGTCAAACGCAGCCACTGCACCAAGCAAACGCAGCCACTGCACCCAGCAAACGCAGCCACTGCGCCCAGCAAACGCAGCCACTGTGCCCGTCAAACGCAGCCACTGTGCCCGTCAAACGCAGCCACTGTGCCCGTCAAACGTAGCCACTGTGCCCGTCAAATGCAGCCACTGAGCCCGTCAAATGCAGCCACTGCACCCAGCAAAGGCAGCCACTGTGCCCATCAAACGCAGCCACTGTGCCCGTCAAACAGCAAACGCAACCACTGTGCCCGTCAAACGCAGCCACTGTGCCCATCAATTGCTGTCAGATTGTCAAGCTTTAGCTGTGCTCACTGGGGATAAGCTGATCGCCCATCCGTGCTGCTGGAGGGAGCCCAGACGATCATAAATGAGGGACCTGCAGACTTGGTCATGGTAAGTGAGACTATCCCATATCCCACTCCATATTCCCAGAGGACAGGGACCTCCACCTCCCCCCCCAAGACAGAGACCCCCTTCTCCCCCCTGAGGACAGGGACCCCTTCTCTCCTGGGGACAGGGACCCCTTCTCTCCTGGGGACAGGGGCCCCTTCTCTCCTGGGGACAGGGACTCCCTTCTCTCCTGGGGACAGGGACTCCCTTCTCTCCTGGGGACAGGGACTCCCTTCTCTCCTGGGGACAGGGACTCCCTTCTCTCCTGGGGACAGGGACTCCCTTCTCCTCTGGGTACAGGGACACCTTCTCTCCTGGGGACAGAGACTCCCTTCTCTCCTGGGGACAGGGACCCCCTCCCCCCAAGACAGAGACCCCCTTTTCCCCCTGAGGACAGGGAAACCTTTTCCCCCCTGAGGACAGGGAAACCTTTTCCCCCCTGAGGACAGGGAAACCTTCTTTCCCCCCTGAGGACAGGGAAACCTTCTCCCCCCTGAGGACAGGGAAACCTTCTCTCCTGGGGACAGGGACCCCTTCTCTCCTGGGGACAGGGACTCCCTTCTCCTCTGGGTACAGGGACACCTTCTCTCCTTTGGACAGGGACTCTCTGGGCCACTCACCTGGGAACAGGAACTCCTCCTCTCCTGGGGACAGGGACCCCCTTCTCCCCTGGGGACAGGGACCCCATTCTCACTCTGGGGCAGGGATCCTATCTCACCTGGGGGCAGGAACTCCATCTCACCTGGGGGCAGGAACTCCATCTCCCATGGCAACGGGGACTTCATCTCACCTAGGGACCCCATCTTCCCTAGGGATCAGGACCCCACCTCCCCTAAGAACAGGAACCTGATCACCCTGTGTGTGCCAAACTCACTGCCCTGCCTGCCATGTGTCCTGTGTGAGGGCCCTTCTGTGACAGCTCTTATCAGGACTTCATCCCACTGTGTGATCCCCCTATATGACTGACCCCTCTGTGTGCACCCCTTACATGGGGAACCCCTCTGTTTGCTACCCCTAAATGTCTGCATACTCTGACCACCACCTGTACCATTTCCACATCCTCTGACTGCCTCCTGTATCCTGTCCGCCATCCTCTGACCACCTCCTCTATCCTGTGGACATGTTCTGACCACCTATTGACTACAGCCTCTAACCACCTCCTGTATCCTGTCCGCAGCCTCTAACCTGTCTGCAATCTCTGACTATCTCTTGTCTTTTATCGTGTCTGCAGTCTCTTAGGGAGAGTCTGGAGAGGAATCAAGAGTGAGAGCATCGCCGGGATTGGGATTACGGGAGGAGTCAGACGTGTATGGACTGTGGAGAACAGACTATAGAATAAAACCAGAGCCACCAACCAGGAGCCATCTAACTGAGACCTGCACGCTGCACCGGAGAGGAGGTCAGTGACAGCGCCATCAGGTCAGTCTGAGGGGGAGGGGGGGTTACTCATGTAAGGGGGGGAGTGAATGCAATTATGTAAGGGGGCACTGATATAAAGGTTTTCCCTTATATCAGTAACACCCCCCCCCCTTACCTTAGTGTATTCACTCTGCGGAAGGTGGTCTCTGGTCACCAGAGTCCCCCCCCCCCCAACATCACATTTCCCGGCATTCCCCTTTACATCAGAGTCGGCAGGCTTCCCCCTTACAGTGCAAGGGAACTCAGATGTAAAGGAAAATGCTGCAGAGCATAATCTAAGGAGAAACTCTGATGTAAGGGGTGCTCTGGTCACCAGAGACCACCTTATATCAGAGTCCACTGCATTCCCATTTACATCAGAATTCCCACTTACATCAGGGTCTGCAGCATTGCCCTTTACATCAGTGTTCCCCTTTACATCAGTGTTCGCAGAGTTCCCCCTGTAAGATTAGAAGGGATGGAGGCCCAGAGACATGTCCAGAGTACACAGAGGATACATGGGATAGATTAGAAGGGATGGAGGCCCAGAGACATGTCCAGAGTACACAGAGGATACATGGGATGGAGGCCCGGAGACATGTCCAGAGTACACAGAGGATACATGGGATAGATTAGAAGGGATGGAGGCCCAGAGACATGTCCAGAGTACACAGAGGATACATGGGATGGAGGCCCGGAGACATGTCCAGGGTACACAGAGGATACATGGGATATATTAGATGGGATGGAGGCCCAGAGACATGTCCAGAGAACACAGAGAATACATGGGATAGATTAGAAGGGATGGATGTCCAGGGAAAACAGAGGAGGCCTCCATCCCTTCTAATCTATCCCATGTATTCTCTGTGTTCTCTGGACATGTCTCTGGGCCTCCATCCTTTCTAATCTATCCCATGTATCCTCTGGGTACTCTGGACATGTCTCCGGGCCTCCATCCCTTCCAATTTGTTCCATGTATCCTCTGTGTACTCTGGACATGTCTCTGGGCCTCCATCCCTTCTAATCTATCCCATGTATCCTCTGTGTACTCTGGACATGTCTCTGGGCCTCCATCCCTTCTAATCTATCCCATGTATCCTCTATGTTCTTTGGACATGTCTCCGGGCCTCCATCCCTTCTAATCTTACAGGGGGAACTCTGCCAACCTTGATGTAAAGGGGAACACTGATGTAAAGGGCAATGCTGCAGACCTGGATGTAAGTGGGAATTCTGATGTAAATGGGAATGCAGTGGACTCTGATATAAGGTGGTCTCTGGTGACCAGAGCACCCCTTACATCAGAGTTCCTCCTTAGATTATGCTCTGCAGCATTTTCCTTTACATCTGTGTTCTCTTGCACTGTAAGGGGGAAGCCTGCCGACTCTGATGTAAAGGGGAATGCCGGGAAATGTGATGTGGGGTGGAGGGGGACTCTGGTGACCAGAGACCACCTTCCGCAGAGTGAATACACTAAGGTAAGGGGGGGGTGTTACTGATATAAGGGGAAACCTTTATATCAGTGCCCACTTACATAATTGTATTCACTCCCCCTTACATCAGTGACTCCCCCCCCCCCTCAGACTGGCCTGACGGCGCTGTCACTGACCTCCTCTCCGGTGCAGCGTGCAGGTCTCAGTTAGATGGCTCCTGGTTGGTGGCTCTGGTTTTATTCCATAGTCTGTTCTCCACAGTCCACACACGTCTGACTCCTCCTGTAATCCCAATTCTGGCGACACTCTTAAGCCCCGTACACACGATCGGTTTGACTGATGAAAACCGTCCGATGGATGGTTTTCATCAGACCAACCGATCGTGTATGGTACCCATCGGTCTTTTTTCCATCGGTTGTAAAAAATAGAACTTGTTTTAAAATTTTCCGATGGATAAAAAACCGATGGGAATTTCCGATCGTCTATGGGCAAGTCCATCGGTTAAAAAACCCACGCATGCTTAGAATCAAGTCAACGCATGCTCAGAAGCATTAAACTTCATTTTTCTCGGCTCATCGGAGTGTTTTACGTCACCGCGTTTGGAACGGTCGGTTTTTTGACTGATGGTGTGTGGCCAAGACTGATGAAAAACAGTTTCATCGGATTTCCGATGGACAAATCCATCGGACGAAAATCCATAGGTTATCCGATCGTGTGTACGGGGCTTTACTCTTGATTCCTCTCCAGACTCTCCCTAAGAGACTGCAGATATGATAAAAGACAAAAGATAGTCAGAGATGGCAGACAGGATACAAGAGATGGTTAGAGGCTGCGGACAAGATACAGGAGGTGGTTAGAACATGTGTACAGGATAGAGGAGGTGGTCAGAGGATGGCACACAGGATATAGGAGGCAGTCAGAGGATGTGGAAATGGTACAGGTTGTGGTCAGAGTATGCAGACATGTAGGGGTAGCAAACAGAGGGGTTCCCCGTGTAAGGGGTGCACACAGAGGGATCAGTCATGTAGGGGGATCACAAAGTGGGATGAAGTTCTGATAAGAGCTGTCACAGGAGGGCCCTCACACAGGACACATGGCAGGCAGGGCAGTGAGGTTGGCACACACAGGGTGATCAGGTTCCTGTTCTTAGGGGGGGTGGTGTCCCGATCCCCAGGGAAGATGGGGGTCCCTGTCCCCAGGAGAGAAGGGAGTCCCTGTCCCCAGGAGAGAAGGGAGTCCCTGTTCTCAGGGGGGAGAAGGTTTTCCTGTCCTCGGGGGGGGGGGAGGGGGTCCCTGTCCTCAGAGGGGGTCCCTGTCCTCAGAGGGGGTCCCTGTCCTGGGGGGGGTCCCTGTCCTCGGGGGGGGGGTCCCTGTCCTCGGGGGGGGGGTCCCTGTCCTCAGGCAAGATGGAGAGTGGGATATGGGATGATCTCACTCACCATGACCAAGTTTGCAGGTCCCTCGTTTATGGTGATCTGGGCTCCCTCCAGCAGCACGAATGCGCGAGCAGCATATCCCGAAGGAGCACAGCTACGGCTTAACATCACACTTTTCAAAAGATCAAAGAGTACGCAGTGGCGGTGCTTCCATAAGGGGCGCATGGGTGCCGCCTCCTCTCTCCTGGCACCACTCTATCACCATAGATAGATTCATGCATTGCATGAATCTATCTATGGTCACTGCTGACACCCCCTATTCACCCCCTATGACACCCCCTATTTCAGGCGCCGGCCACCTGAATTACATCGGCGGGGGTGTTTTTTGGAAGCACCTGATTAGAGCCATAGGCTCTAATAGGCGCCCAAAAAGGTGAACAGCGGGGCGCCATGCTGGGCGTTCTCTGTTCACTCAGTGTTGTGTTAGCAAAGCAAAGGAATTCGCTTTGCTAACACTAAACCGCCTCTTAGCCAATCAGGTGCTCGAGTCTGTTACCGGTCCCCTGTTTGGCTGAAACATCAGGCGCTGTGATTGGATGCCTGAGAGAGGACGGAAGAAGACACGGAGGACGTGCAGGACACCACCGCTGACCCGCTGCGAGACAGGTAAGTGCCGGGCAGCATTTGATGGGGCACATTAGTGGTAATTGATGGGACACACTGGCAGCAATTGATGGGTACAGTAGCTGCGTTTGATGGCACAGTGGCATCAATAGTGGGTGCGTTTGATGGGCACAGTGGCTGGATTTGATGGGCACAGTGGCAGCGGTTGATGGGCACAGTGGCGGGCACAGTAGCGGCAATTGATGGGACACACTGGCAGCAATTGATGGGTACAGTAGCTGCGTTTGATGGCACAGTGGCGTCAATAGTGGGTGCGTTTGATGGGCACAGTGGCTGGGTTTGATGGGCACAGTGGCAGCGGTTGATGGGCACAGTGGCTGCGTTTGCTGCTTGACGGGCACAGTGGCTGCGTTTGACGGGCACAGTGGCTGCGTATGATGGGCACAGTGGTTGCGTTTGCTGGGTGCAGTGGCTGCGTTTGAAGGGCACAGTGGCTGCGTTTGACGGGCACAGTGGCTATGTTTGACGGGCACAGTGGCTGCGTTTGACGGGCACAGTGGCTGCGTTTGACGGGCACAGTGGCTGGGTGCAGTGGCTGCGTTTGACGGGCACAGTGGCTGGGTTTGATGGGCACAGAGGCTGCATTTGCTGTTTGACGGGCACAGTGGCTGCGTTTGACGGGCACAGTGGCTGCGTTTGACAGGCACAGTGGCTGCGTTTGACGGGCACAGTGGCTGCGTTTGACGGGCACAGTGGCTGCGTTTGACGGGCACAGTGGTTGCGTTTGACGGGCACAGTGGCTGCGTTTTGATGGGCACAGTGGCTGCGTTTTGATGGGCACAGTGGCTGCGTTTGCTGTTTGACGGGCACAGTGGCTGCGTTTGCTGGGTGCAGTGGCTGCGTTTGACGGGCACAGTGGCTACGTTTGACGGGCACAGTGGCTGCCTTTGATGGGCACAGTGGCTGCGTTTGACGGGCACAGTGGCTGCGTTTGACGGGCACAGTGGCTGCATTTGACGGGCACAGTGGCTGCGTATGATGGGCACAGTGGTTGCGTTTGCTGGGCGCAGTGGCTGCGTTTGAAGGGCACAGTGGCTGCGTTTGACGGGCACAGTGGCTGCGTTTGACGGGCACAGTGGCTGCGTTTGACGGGCACAGTGGCTGCGTTTGACGGGCACAGTGGCTGCGTTTTGACGGGCACAGTGGCTGCGTTTTGATGGGCACAGTGGCTGCGTTTGGTGTTTGACAGGCACAGTGGCTGCGTTTGCTGGGTGCAGTGGCTGCATTTGACGGGCACAGTGGCTGCGTTTGCTGGGTGCAGTGGCTGCGTTTGAAGGGCACAGTGGCTGCGTTTGAAGGGCCCAGTGACTGCGTTTTGATGGGCACAGTGGCTGCGTTTGCTGTTTGACGGGCACAGTGGTTGCATTTGCTGGGTGCAGTGGCTGCGTTTGACGGGCACAGTGAGGCAGCATATTTGATGGCAGAACAATGCACAGTACTGTATTTGGACTCAGTGCTATGCACGGGGGCCCGCCCCCCTTCAATAGAGCAGGCTAGGGGCGGGGCTGGAGGCGGTGCAGCTCTATATTTTCTCTCGACCTCGGTCGGTCCCAATAATATACTGTACACATTGCTATGCACGGGGCCCGCCCCCCTTCTCCAGAGCAAGCAAATACCGCTGCATGCTCTGTCGCCTACTCGAACCTGAGGAAGGTGTTTCACTTGTGCCTGTAGCTGGCACAGATCGACCACGTCCTCTCCCTGCAACAGGAGCTCCACCACGACCGGGGCCACGTCCCTTATTTGACGTTCTCCTCATATTTCTCAAATTTAGGATCTTGCCCTAAATGGGTGTTTTTTGAATAGCAGAATAGAGCAACAGTATCTAAAGGGTGTATCTCACAGGTACAGATATGCCGAAAACGCACCAAAAAAATATTTTTTGCCCTAAATAGTTTTTTTTTTTAATAGCAGAATAGAACAGTATCTAAAGTGTGTATCTCACACATACAGATATGCAGAAAATGCACCAAAAAATTTTTTTGGCCAGAAAACGCACCAACATTTTTTTTTTGCCCTAAATTATTATTTTTTGGAATAGCAGAATAGAACAACAGTATCTAAAGGGTGTATCTCACACGTACAGACACAGACTAGGCTGCAATTTAAGATTTTTCCCCCAATTTTTTTTTTTTGAATAGCAGAATAGAGCAACAGTATCTAAAGGGTGTATCTCACAGGTACAGATATGCAGAAAACGCACCAAAAACATTTTTTTTGCCCTAAATTATTATTTTTTTGAATAGCAGAATAGAAGAACAGTATCTAAAGTGTGTATCTCACATGTACAGATATGCAGAAAACGTTGCCCAAATTTTTTTTCCCCTTAAATTATTATTTTTTGAATAGCAGAATAAAACAACAGTATCTAAAGTGTGTATCTCACACGTACAGATATGCAGGAAACACTGCAAAATATTTTTTTTTTTGCCCTAAATGTGTTTTTTTTTTAGAATAGCAGAATAGAGCAACAGTATCTAAAGGGTGTATCTCACAGGTACAGATATGCAGAAAACGCACCAAAAATTTTTTTGTTTCCCTAAATTATTTATTTTTTTGAATAGCAGAATAGGAGAACAGTATCTAAAGTGTATATCTCACAGGTACAGATATGCAGAAAACGTTGTCCTAATTTTTTTTTTCGAATAGCAGAATAAAACAACAGTATCTATAGTGTGTATCTCACTAAATACAGATATGCAGGAAACGCAGCAAAATATATATTTTTTGCCCTAAATGGGTGTTTTTAGAATAGCAGAATAGACCAACAGTATCTAAAGGGTGTATCTCACAGTAACATATGCAGTGCTGGTGCACTGAGCTTGCATAAAATGCCCGCCAACGCCAACCTAACTAACAGACGGATAAAAGTTATCTTTTCTCTGGCACTGGGCTCAGGGCAGGGTAAAAAGTTTGTGCACTGCACCCACACAACAAAATCAAAGGTAGATCGCTGAGTAATTTGATTTCTGAATCAGGACTCCTATCTAATTCTCTCCCTCAAAGCAGCAGCAGCAGCAACCTTTCCCTACACTATCTAAAGCAGAGTGACGTGCTGTGCTATATGCCTCTAGCTTATATAGAGGCTGGGTCACATGCTGCACTGGCCAATCACAGCCATGCCATTAGTAGGCATGGCTGTAATGGCTTCTAAGGGCACACGAGTTAAACAAATAATGATTGTCTGCCCTGCAGCTTTTTAAAATGGGCCTTTACATTGCCGAACACCGAACTCGAACATACAGTAAATTGTTCGGGTTCGGGTCCGGGTACCAAAAACCCAGAAGTCCTTTACAGTTCGGGTTTGCTCAACCCTAGTCATGATGTAAAGTGTTGTTGTCATTGTATGTGAACAGCCTCCTCCAGCTGTACTTTAGACCTAAGGTCGGTGGCCAAGGTGCAGTAAAATGGGGGCTCAGACGCCTGATTTTTTTTTTATTTAATTACTTTTTATTGCCATTTTAAACACCAATACAAAAAGAACAGAACAATATAAATTAGGCATTTTAGCTCTTACAAAATGGGAAATTAAAAAATGGAACAATTCACACAAATGACAAATATGTTATTTAAATATTATTATCTCTGCTTATCCACTTGCCGACCAGCCCCGGCAGTTTTACTGCGGCAGGTTGGCTCAGCTGGGTAAATCGACATTACCTTACGTTACTTCCCATTGTGGCCACTAGGGGCGTGCGCACATCGTAACAAATCGAGATCCGGGAATCTGTGTGTGTAAACACAGAGATCCCTGTTCTTTCAGGGGAGAAAGACTGATTGTGTATTCATATAAAGTATGAACGGCGATCTGTTATCTCCCCTAGTAGGTCCCACCCCCCTTCAGTTAGAACACAGTGAGTGAACACAGTTAACACCTTCATCGCCCCCTAATGTTAACCCTTTCCCTGCCAGTGACATTTTTACAGTAATCAGTGCATTTCGCTGTATAATTGTCAATGATCCCAAAAATGTGTCAAAAGTGTCTGATCTGTCCGCCATAATGTCGCAGTCCCGATAAAAATCACAGATCGCCGCTATTACTAGTAAAAAAATAAATAATAATAAAAATGCAATAAATCTATCCCCTATTTTGTAGACGCTATAACTTTTGCGCAAACCAATTAATATAGGCTTATTGCGATTTTTTTTAAAATCAAAAATATGTAGAATACATATCGGCCTAAACCGAGGAAAAAATCATGGGATATTTATTATAACAAAAAGTTAAAAATTTAGCTTTTTTTTCCCAAAATTTTCGCTCTTTTTTTGTTTATAGCGCAAAATTAAAAACCGCAGAGGTGATCAAATACCACCAAATAAAAAGCTCTATTTGTGAGAAAAAAAGGACGTCAATTTTGTTTGGGCGCACTGTTGCATGACCACACAATTGTCAGTTAAAGCAACGCGGTGCCGAATCGCAAAAAGTGCTCTGGTCAGGAAGGGGATAAATCCTTCCGGGGCTCAAGTGGTTAAAGAGCAATTTTTCATTTTTACCAAAAAAACTAAAACATAAAGCCAGGGGAAAAAGGGAAAATAATAGGAAGGAGGAAGGGAGAGAAGGAAAAAAATATGGAAAAAAAGGGGGCAAATGCCAATGTACTGCGACTAATTCCAGACCTGAAATTACAAATAACAAGAATATTGAACTTCTATTGCACCATATCTATCCAAATAATATATATTAAATCGTCTAACAACTATATATCATTAGAATACTATAATATCAGGGATCTAATATTGTATTATATTATCAAAGTGGTTTTAAAATCAAACCAACATGCCCATATCTTTAAATGTTTGTCAGCCATACCCATAGTATTGTACCCTAACTCTTCTTTATAACATATATCATCTATTTTTTGTAACCATTGAGCCAAGTTTGGTATAGATTTTGCTTCCAATACATAGGTATTAAAGCGGAGTTCCAGCCTTTTACTGTTTATTAAAAGTCAGCAGCTACAAAAAGTATAACTGCTGACTTTTAATAAACAGACACTTACCTGTTCCACGGTCCACGGTTACATGCCAAATGTGGCATGTAAGGGGGCGAGGAGTGCTTAAAGCGGAAGTTCCACTTTTGGATTTTGCCGTGTTTAACAAATGCAGGGTTATTGAATTTTTATATCCAGATATTGTTTGTGAAGTAAGGTGAAATAAAATAACACAAGGATCAAACTGGATTGTGTATTTTTGTATTATAGACGCCACATTAATAACTGTCTGCCAGTATTTTTGAATGAAGTGAAGTTGCAAATGGGCACAGTGAGGCTGCAGATGGGCATTGTTGATCGACAGGCTGTTAAATTAACTCCTAAGTATTTTAAGGTTCTAGGCTGCCAAGTAAATTTGAGTAATGGACATAACGCCCTGGCTTGACTTGAAGGGATAGAGATATAAAGTACCTCAGATTTTAACATATTAATTTTAAGTTAGAAAATAATTGAAATGTTCTTAGGGAAGCCATTATGTTTGGACAAGTAATCCTAGGTTGCTGAATATAGAACAAAATGACATCCACGGCAAATTTATGCTCTACCTCTTTAAGTTTTTACTCCATGAATGTTATGATTATGCTTTATTGTTCAAAGAAAAGGTTCTAATGAAATGGCAAACAATAAGGGTGAAAGAGGACATCCCTGTCGTGTGCCATTACTAAGGACCGAGATGTATAAAGATTAAAGAGCAAAAATGCGATAAAGCATCATTGGGCCAAAACCCATAAACTTCAGAGTTGTCCTTAAATAGCCCCAGTCAACCCTGTCAAATGCTTTTTCAGCATCGGTAGAGAGTAACAGGGTAGGCTGGGAACACTTCCTGACATGAGAGATAATGGACGAAGTCTGTAACAAATTATCTCTTGCCTCACGACGGAGGGTAAAACCTGTTTGATCTGGATTAATACAGCGCGGGAGCAGCGGAAGTAATCTATTAGCCAATATCTTAGAATAAAGTTTTATATCTACATTGAGTAAAGAAATAGGTCGGTAACTCCCACAACCTGTTACATTTCCTAATTTTGGGAGAACATTTGTAGCACACAGACCCTTCCGCTCCATCCATTTTTGCAGTAAGGCACACCTGCTACTTGCCCGTTGTCCAACTCCAGGTATGGAGAGGCGAGCGGTGTTAGATTTTTGGGCCTTGCGGCGAGTTACCTCTCCAGAGTGGATCCTTCAGCACCGTTTGTCTAGGCGGAAGTCCCTCTTGAATAAAATCAATGTCCACACAGGTGTAAAACCTAAGCAGCAAGGTTTTATTCCGTTTTATATCTTGAAACAACTTTGTGAGAGAGAGTAGAAATGGCAAAGTAGGGGAAGGTTCAGGCACGCAACACTTAGAGAGCACCCTCGTCGCCACTCAAGCCTGAGTGGGTATTTGCTCACCCGGATAGTCCCTATGAGAGCGGTCCTAGCAGCCGGAGTGAATCACGGATTGAATTTCACTTTAGATGAAGGGATACGATTAGGAATCCTCTACCACAGAATTATTCAGTCCTAAACCTCCCGGCTAAGCAATATGGATCCCTCTTTAGGCGAGTTCCCAGGCCCCTTACTGAGATAGCAGTAACTTCGCTGATCTCCCAGAACCGATCCTCCCCTTGTCTCCTTTCCTTAAGTTAGGCCCCCTTCAAGTGGGCAGCCTGGGATCCCCTTTGTGTGATGTAGGACCTACATCAAGGGACACGTGCACGTATTACGCACGCGCGAACGGTCGTATCGATTGACAGAACACGGAGCTTTTTATTCCTTGCAAGGAGTTTTTTATCAGGATTTTTAAATATCTCAGGATTTGTTTTTTGAGGTTCTGTATTGCACATCTTTGTGTAAATAAACTTTTTTTATGGATGAACGCTACACTATGGGAAGTTTATCTTTCTCTTTTGGATCTTACCCCATTTACTGAGAAACATCCACTCTGATCTGGAAAGAGTGTGTCTACTTCCTGTTTCGGCCAGGTGTCCAATAAACTTCTCTGGAGACTCTCCCACTGTGGATGAAGCGTCCCTACTGAATCATCCTGCTTTCCATTGAGTAAACATCACTCTACTGAGCATGTTTTTACCCCCCTGAGAAGGGTGGTCGCAGGCTGTCTGGTAAGCCTTCACTCTTCACCTTGGTGGCAGGATCTTTTCTAAGTATTGGAGTATTATCCCCATGGTTCACATCGGATACCTGCACTCTGTAGAACTCTTTATTAACTTTAATAGAGGAGAAGATTTCACATATATTTTTTCACAGATATATTTTTTCACAGACACATACGAACTATAAAGTGTTTATTTGTAGTATTCATTTATGTTTTTTGATACTTTTTCTCATTAATTAATTCACTGTATAGTTCTATGCAGTTTTGTTTGCCAGCGCTACACCTTTTTGTATATTTATCTTTGATGTAGGACCTAGCCAGCCAAGCTAGGCCCACCAAGAAGCGATGCAGCCTCGGGCTGAAGGTGCCCGAGACCAATCACACGCGTCTCGTGCCATGAGGGCCACGAGACACGCATACTGGACCAGAGGTCCCCCTGAACTCCTTGGGGTCCCCCTGGAATCGCCTCACACCTAATGGTGTCTGCCCCTTATGTACCCTCTCCCAGCATGCACAGCGGATAGATCACGCCCACTGCACGGTTGCTGAGAGAGAACACCCAATAGTGCTGCGATACCCCCTGCGGTTCAACCCGAGCCGAAGATGACAGCGCCACCCTCTGGCAACAGGGAACTATACTGCCAGGCAGCATCGCACCCAGAGCAGAAGCAATTTAATACATAAACAGGTCTGAGCCGAACTATTAGCTCAGACCACCCCTAAATTTGCACATATAGCGTCCCATAAATTGAGATGGGCTCTACACAGTTATATACGCTGTTGGTGATTCTGGACTGCTTCTGCGATAAAATTGGCATATAAAGTCAAATGTGGTATTAATTTACGCTGGAACTTTTTGTAATATAAAACAGTGTATCCGTCCGAACCCGGTGCTTTACCTAGAGGAATAGATTTTAAAACAGTATTCAATTATTTTTCTGAGAAATTTGTTTCCAACTTTTTAATGATATTCACGTGAAGTTTAGGTAGCCCTGCCTTTTTTAAATATTGTATAATTTTTCTACGTTTTTCCTCAGGGGAGTGTGTCACACCATCACCTTTCATGTTGTGAAGATCTTTATAATACATGCGGAAAGCTTCCACAATACTTGTAGTGGTGTGTATTAAAGTGGTTGTAAACCCATATAATTTTTTTTTCTTTTAAGCCAACCTGCAAGACAAAGCTATAATGAGCTAGTATGACTAGCATACTAGCTCATTATGTACCACTTACCTTAGATCGGGGCCCCCAAAGCTGTCCGTGTCCCTCTCTCCAGCCGCAGCCATCGCTGCGGCGATAGCCGGAATGTTACTTCCGGGTATCGCCGCTCCAGCCAATCACAGCACCGCTCCGGCGCTGTGATTGGCAGGAGCGGCGAAGACGTGACTCCGCGCATGCGCCCGGGAGCCGACAAATTCGGCTAAGCCCAAGCGTTGCTGGGACTTAGCCGAATTTGTGAATGGGATTAACCCCATGAATGCGCCGTAGACAGCGGCGCCTGTGATTTTGGTAAATATCTCCTAAACCGTGTAGGTTTAAGAGATATTTCTTGCACCTACAGGTAAGCCTTAATCTAGGCTTACCTGTAGGTGCAAGTTGCAAAAGTGGGTTTACAACCACTTTAAATCTCCCGAGTAGGAATGAGCCGAACACCCCCCGGTTCGGTTCGCACCAGAACCTCAGAACGAACCGAAAATTCGCCCAAACTTTAGAACCCTATTAAATACAATGGACTCGAATGTTCGAAATCAAAAGTGCTAATTATAAAGGCTAATATGCAAGTTATTGTCCTAAAAATGGTTTGGGGACCCGGGTCCTGCCCCAGGGGACATGTATCAATGCAAAAAAAAGTTTTAAAAACTGCCGTTTTTTTGGGAGCAGTGATTTTAATGATGCTTAAAGTGAAAAAAAATGTGAAATTTTCCTTTAAATATCGTACCTGGGGGGTGTCTAAAGTATGCCTGTGAAGTGGCACGTGTTTCCCGTGTTTAGAACTGTCCCTGCACAAAATGACATTTCTAAAAGGAAAAAAAGTCATTTAAAACTGATTGCGGCTTCAATGTAATGTCTGGTCTAGGCAATATGGATGAAAATCATTGAGAAAAATGGCATGGGTACCCCCCCCCCCAGCCCACTACCAGCCCCTTTGGGTCTAGTATGGATATTAAGGGGAACCCCACACCCAAATTAAAAAAAGGCCCTATATACTCTGAACAGCAGTATACAGGCTGTGCAAACCAGACAGGGACTGTAGGTTTGTTCTTAAGTAGAATCTGTTTGGATTTGGAACAGGTACATTATTTAAGTGTAACTCCAGCCAAAAAAATAATTTTTAAGCTTTTTGGAAAACATGGGGAAGGGTTATAACCCCTGTAACATTTATTTTGCTGTCTGTGCAGTGTGCACCTGTTCAGAACATTTCTCCTCACTTTCCGTCCCAATTACAAATGTTTTTTGAAAATTTGGTTTTTTTATTGAAACAAGGATTGGTGATGAAGCATCAGTGGAGAGGAGACACCTTTTTCCCCATATTAACTCTTATGCCCCATACACACGATCATTTTTAATGTCATTTTTAAAACTGACGTTTTTCTCGTCATTTTTTTTCTTGTTTCCTCTCAAGCCTGTCTTGCGTACACACCATCATTTTAAAAAATGTTCAAGAAAAGCGCAGTGACGTACAACACGTACGACGGCACTATAAAGGGGAAGTTCCGTTCGAATGGCGCCACCCTTCATGTTAGTAAAGTTTGTTGAGAGACGATTCGCTCTTTTCAGTCTAGTGCTTTTCAGTCCATTACAGCATGACGAATGTGCTATCTCCATTACGAATGCTAGTTTTACCAGAACGAGCGCTCCCGTCTCATACTTGATTCTGAGCATGCGCATTTTTTTTCACGTCGTTAAAGCATACACACTATCGTTTTTCACGTCGTTAAAAAAAACGACATGAAAAACGACGTGAAAAAAGAGAGCATGTTCGAAATTTTTAATGCCCGTTTTTCACGTCGTTAAAAATGCTCTGGAGCATACACACGATCATTTTTAATGGACATTTTTTTTAATGGCATTTTTAACGGCATGAAAAATGATCGTGTGTATGGGGCATTACAGAAGAGAATTTCCCTTCCTAGGGGTAGATTTCCTCTCACTTCCTGTTGTCTCCTTCCGTTTGCAAGTAGGAGTCGTTTGTAAGTTGGATGTTTGAAAGTAGGGGCCTGCCGTATATACCCTACAGAAATTTGGCCCTTAGGTGTTGGTGTTGCCACAACACTGTAAGCCCTCACAGTTATTCTTGGTGGGTGCTGGAACGCCCTGCTGTGAACTATTATATCAAGCATTGTAATTACATGCCATTGTTGAACAGTGGTAGGAAAAATTGGGCCTTTGGTGGTGGTTCTGGTGCCACAACACTGTAAGTCCTCACAGTTCCTCTTGGTGGGCGCAGGAATGGGCCCTGCTGTAAATTATTAGATCAAGAATTGTAATTACATGCCCCTGTTAAAGAGGGGCATAAAAATTGGGCCTTAGGCACTGGTGCCACAACACTGCAACCCCTCACAGATACTGTACTTGGAGCACAGCAATGAGCCCTGCTGCAAAGTATTGCATCAAAAATTGTAATTACACGCCTGTCAGAGAAGCTAGTAGACCAGATTGTGTGACTGCACAAAGGAGACCAAACGGATGTAGGTGAAAATATGATAATTTTATTAAGATCAATGAGCAAACACAAAACCACCTCCAACAGAACACCGTGCAATAAATCAACCAATAAACAGTGACTATAGACAATATGTACAATAATGGGAGATTCCAGAATTGTAGTAAAGCCAGGCCGAGGTCATACACAAGGGGATGTCAGCAGATGGGTAAGGCACGGAGACCAACAGGAACAGGGAGGGGACGGATGGGTAGGCTGCAGAGCAGGGATCCAAAGTACTCAGGTAACAGGAGGACAGGTGACCGTGGTTCTCAGGAGACAGGAGGGACAGGTGCAGGATGGACTCAGGATAGGGATCGGATCGGGTCAGGTAGGATGCAGGCTCAAAGTCAGGATCGCAGGTTCTATGTCAGGGAGAGAGATACCAGGGCAAGGTATGTTTGTACTTGCCGAGTATAAATAGGAAGGCTTGTAATTAGCATCAAGTCACACCTGAGCGCAGGAAGAGCAGTTCGCTCCACACTGCCAGGATCCATCCGCTGGTGGAGACCAGTACTGCATCCAAAAGGATAATATAATACCAGCAGGGAGAAATTCTCCTGACAGTTCCACACTGCCAGGAGACACCTGCTGGTGGACCACAGTACTGCAAGCCAAATAATAAATATCACTTTCCTGACAGGACCCCCCCCCCCCCTCAAAGGAGCGGCCTCCAGACGCTCAAACTAAATGTTGCTGGGGAAATTTCATGGCAACAAGCTGGGCATCAGGCAAAGTCACATCCAGACAGACAGCGGGCACATCCAGGCAGGAGACAGGGGCAAATCAAGCTGGGCAGCAGACAGGGGCAAATCAAGCTGGGCAGCAGACAGGGGCAAATCAAGCTGGGCAGCAGACAGGGGCAAATCAAGCTGGGCAGCAGACAGGGGCAAATCAAGCTGGGCAACAGACAGGGGCAAATCAAGCTGGGCAACAGACAGGGGCAAATCAAGCTGGGCAACAGACAGGGGCAAATCAAGCTGGGCAGCAGACAGGAACACACCAGGCTGGGCAGCAGACAGGAACACACCAGGCTGGGCAGCAGGCTCTGGAAGATCGAGCTGGGCAGCAGGCTCTGGGAGATCGAGCTGGGCAGCAGGCTCTGAGTCATCGAGCTGGGCAGCAGGCTCCGGGTCATTGAGCTGGGCAGCAGACGGGGCAAATCATGCTGGGCAGCAGACAGGAACACACCAGGCTGGGCAGCAGACAGGAACACACCAGGCTGGGCAGCAGACAGGAACACACCAGGCTGGGCAGCAGGCAGGAACACACCGGGCTGGGCAGCAGGCAGGAACACACCAGGCTGGGCAGCAGGCAGGAACACACCAGGCTGGGCAGCAGGTAGGAACACACCAGGCTGGGCAGCAGGCTCTGGGAGATCGAGCTGGGCAGCAGGCTCTGGGAGATCGAGCTGGGCAGCAGGCTCTGGGAGATCGAGCTGGGCAGCAGGCTCTGGGAGATCGAGCTGGGCAGCAGGCTCTGGGAGATCGAGCTGGGCAGCAGGCTCTGGGAGATCGAACTGGACAGCAGGCTCTGGGAGATCAAGCTGGGCAACAGGCTCTGGGTCATCGAGTTGGGCAGCAGGCTCTGGGTCATCGAGTTGGGCAGCAGGCTCCAGGTCTTCGAGCTGGGCAGCAGACAGGGGCCAATTATGGATCAAGGGGTTTAGTACACGCCCCACACTATATAAGGCCGCCGGCTCGGCGGCCTTGTGTAGTGTGTTGGAGTTGTGAAAAGAGAGAGTTTACAGAGACAGACGGTGTCATTTATATTGAGTTAGAGCAGATAGGCGAGTCAGTTAGCTGCAGTTAGTGTGTAGAGGATATATATGCATCCTAGGTGTGTGTGTGTGTGTATATATATATATATATATATATATACACACACTGTATTCTGTTTAGCTAGATCCGTTTCTGGTTTTCTCTATACTGTGACAGGCAGCGAGGTGATTGTGCTAGCTGCAGACAGTCAGTGTTTCACTTAAAGCTTACCTGAATACAGTTAGTGACTATTATAGTGGTGTTCTCATAATAAAACCACAAGCAGAGAGCTGCAAGTATTTTCAGTTAGTGTACTGTGTCCCTCTCTGCACACCTAAAACTAACTGCTGCTGCTTTTCCCATAATAATACCACAGCAGGCAGTTGATTCTGATAGCTGCATTATCAGTACAAACAAATATATATGTGTATATATATATACACATCCCACCTTTGTGCAGCTACATCTCACTGCAGGCCATTAGTATGTCTGAAAGGCAAACAAGGAGAGGCAAACAGTCACAAGGCAATAAAACAGGGCAAGCAGGCTCTGTGTCTAGAGGCAACAGTGCTGCTGGTCGTGGACACGATGCATCCTCATCAGCACGTGGCCATGGGACACGCTTGTCCTTCTTTTCGGCAGCTGGCCATGTTGAGCCGCAACATGCCCAAGACTTGGTAGAGTGGATGACCAAGCCGTCCTCCTCATCTTCTCTCACCCAGGCTCAGGGTACTTTGTCTGGCAAAGCAGCTGCCAAAGTGGCCTCTTCCCTCGGCTCAATGGAATCAGTCACTCCTTCCCTAGCCCCACCATGTCCTCCTGAGGAGTCCCCCGAACTGTTTGACCACAGTATTGGGTACATGCTCCAGGAGGATGCCCAGCGTTTTGAAGGCTCCGATGATGGAACCCAGCTGGAGGAAGGCAGTAACGTGAGCTCAGAGAGAGGTGGTAGTAACGTGAGCCTAGAGAGAGGGGGTGCCCAACAAGGACAGCTATCTGGCAGTCATGTTCCCCCAGCGGCAGCATACTGCCAGATTGGCTCCAGTGATGAGGAGGGAGGGGATGATGAGGTCACTGACTCCACGTGGGTGCCTGATAGGAGACAGGAGGAGGAGGAGGAGGCACATCTCCAATGAGGCAGGATGTCCTCCAGGGGCCAGCTTAAGGGCAGCACACCGACCGCATCACACCGCAGAGCTCCGCATGTGCAGGCCGCTGCTGTCTCTGCGCGTTATTCCAAACGTTTTTTGGTGTGGGCCTTTTTTCAGACGTGTGCAGTAGATCGCACCATTGCTATTTGCAACATATGTCTAAAGCGTATCTCGCATGGCCAAAACATCAGCCGCTTGGGCACCACGTGCTTGACTAGACACATGTCGACCTGCCATGCAGTCCGTTGGCAAGCGTACCTAAAAGACCCACACCAAAGAACAAAGCGGATGTCTCCTTGCTCCTCATTAGACATGTGCACTGCCGAAATTTTTTTTTTTTTTCGGAAATTCGGAATTTCGGAATAAAACGAAAACAACAAATTTTTTTAATTTCCGAAAAAAGCAAAAAAACGAATTTCCGATTTTCGGAAATTTGGAAATTCTAAAAATTCGGAATTCGGAAATTCAACTTTCCAAATTTCCCATTTTCGAATTTTAGATTTTCGAATTTTGCAATTTCGAATTTTAGAATCTCGAATTTTCGAAATTTCGAATTTTCGAATTTTCGGAAATCCGAAAATTGAAAATTTTGGGAATTTCGGAATTAACAAATTTCTCTAAATTAGTGAAAAACGAATTAGAAACTAAACGAATTGCACATGTCTACTTCTCATTAGCTGGGATCTCCAACCCCACTATACCTTCAGTCCTCTCTGAAACCTGCAGTGAGAGGAATGAAGGTGTAGAATTCGATGTGTCACAGCCAAGTACTTGCGGACAATGTGCTATTGGTACACCGAGGTCCGATTGTACCAGGCAAATTTCCCTGCCCCAGCTGCTGCACCGCCGAAAGAAGTTCATTCCCAGCCGTCCACATGCCCAGTGGTTGAATGCTAGCTTGGCTAAATTGCTAGCACTTCAACTGCTGCCTTTTCAGTTGGTAGACTATGCCCCCTTCCGTGAGTTTGTTGAATGTGCGATTCCTCAGTGGCAGGTTCCCAAACGCCACTTTTTCTCAAGGAAGGCGATTCCGGCTCTCTACCGGCATGTGGAAGGCAATGTCTTGGCCTCGCTGGTCAGGGCGGTCAGCGGTAAGGTGCATATTACCGCTGACTCATGGTCCAGCAGGCATGGACAGGGATGTTACCTATCTTTCACGGCGCATTGGGTGACTCTGCTGGCAGTTGGGAAGGATGCAGGACAAGGTGCAGTAGTGTTGGAGGTGGTTCCGCCACCACGCCTCCAAAATGCTACTACTGGTGATTCTGACACACCTCTCTCCTCCACCCCCTCTTCTTCTTCCTCCATGGCCTCTTCCTGTGCTTTGTCCTCAGAACCAGCAGTGCTCCGTAGGTATTCAAGGGGCTATGCAAGTACGCAGGCAAATAGATGCCATGTGGTGCTTCAGCTGGTGTGCTTGGGGGACAGGAGCCACACTGGGGAAAAGATTCTGTCAGCTCTGCAGGGGCAGGCTCAGAGGTGGTTGACACCACACCAGCTTAAGCCAGGAATGGTGGTTTCCGACAATGGCACCAACCTCCTCTCTGCCCTCCGACAGGGACAACTGACCCATGTGCCCTGTTTGGCTCACGTCCTTAACTTGGTGGTGCAGCGGTTCTTGGGCAGGTACCCGGGATTACAGGAGGTCCTGAAGCAGGCCAGGAAACTCTGTGGGCATTTCAGCAGGTCATATAATGCCAGCGCTCGGCTGGCTGACCTGCAAAAGGATTACAACCTGCCCAAGAACCGCCTAATCTGTGACATGCCCACCAGGTGGAACTCTACGTTGGCCATGCTGCAGCGGCTGCACACGCAGCAGAGTGCCATCAATGAGTATCTGTTGCAATATGGCACCAGGACAGTGTCAGGGGAGCTTGTATTTTTTTCCCCACGTTAGTGGGCCATGATTAGGGATGCATGCACTGTCCTGGTACCATTTGAGGAGGCTACGAGGATGGTGAGCAGTGACAGTGCATGCATCAGTAACACTGTCCCTCTTGTCCACCTGTTGGAACACACGCTGCATGGAATAATGGACAGGGCACTTGAGGCAGAACAGAGGCAGGAAGAGGAGGACTTCCTTACCTCTCAAGGCCCCCTTTATCCAGCCCGTGTTCCTGCTAGTCCGACTATCACACAGGAAGAGGACGAGGAGTAGGGGAAGGATTATTGTGTCAGCATGGAGGTGGAGCCTAGCACTAAGCATCAGCAGCAACTTCAAGGGATCAATTACATTCCCAAGACACCCATGGACTTGTACGTGGCTGGGAGGAGGTGGCTGCGGATCATGTAGTCCTCAGTGACCCAGAGGACTTTGCACCGAATGCCTCAGCAAACCTACGCTGCGTGGCCTCCCTGATCGTGCAAAGCCTGCGGAAGGATCCTCGTATTCGTGCGATCAAGGAGAGGGATCATTACTGGCTGGCTACCCTCCTTGATCCACGTTACAAGGGTAAGGTTGCGGACCTTATCTTGCCGTCGCAGTGGGAGCAGAGGATGAAGCATCTTCGGGAGGCCTTGCAGAAAGGTCTGTGCAACGCGTTCTCAGAGACTGAGACTGAGAGGTTACAAATTTCTGGTCCTGGACAACGTGTTGCTGAGGCTCAGTCAGTCAAAGAAGAAGCAGGGGAAAAGGTGGCCGTCTGACCGATGCGTTCAGACAATTTTTTAGTACGCAGCCCCAAGGTATGATCACTTCCAGCAACCATCGCCAGCGTCTGGTTTACATGGTGCAGGAATACCTAGGGGCAAGATCAGACTTGGACACCTTTCCTACCGAAAATCCTCTGGGTTACTGGGTCTTGAGGATGGATCACTGGCCAGAGCTTACACAGTATGCAATTGAAGTAATGGCCTGTCCTGCATCCAGCGTTCTTTTGGAACGCACATTCAGTGCTGCTGGAGGCTTTGTAACCGATCACAGGATGTGCCTGTCCACCGACTCGGTCGATCGACTGACCTTCATAAAAATGAATCAGTCTTGGATCACCACCAAATTCCAAGCACCTGATGCTGATGTAACAGAATAATTTTTTTGGAAATGTCAGATTCCTTCAAGACTGCCTATGCTGATGCTGAGTGACTATGCTGTTATGCTGAGTGACTATCCTCTTCCTCCTCAATCATGCTGATAGCTTGAAAGAACATTTTTGGTTCTGGACACCGCCACCAGTGGCTAAGGCCTAATTTTTCAGCCTCTGTTTAACAAGGGCGTATATTTACAATTTTTGATGCAATGCTTTGCAGCAGGGCTCATTTCTGTGCTCCAACTACAGTATCTGTGAGGGGTTGCAGTATTGTGGCACCAGCACCAGTGCCTAAGGCCAATTTTTCAGCCCCTGTTTAAAGTGGTGTTCCGGCCGAAATTACACTTTTTAAATAAAAATACCCCTAGAATACACAATTTTAATGTATTCTAGTAAAGTTAGTCTGTAAACTAAGGTCTGTTTTGTTAAGTTATTACAGCATTTAGATAGTGTATAAACTAGAAATAGGCCGTGGCCATTTTAAGTGTGGGCATCTGAAGCCAGACTGCATATGTCTTCCTGGATATCACAAGCAGTGTAATCGGTTTCAGTTTCATGTTACATTTTCTCTCCAGTTTCATAGCAAGTTGCCGCCCCCTGTTTATGTAAACATCTCCTCCCCTCCAGTATGTACAAGCAATAATATTCTAGAAATACAGAAATCTGTTGCTAAGGGTAAGAGCTTTAAAAATTTCCTAATTGTAAACGAAATCATTTGTTTCTGTGCAGATATATCTACATTATATATATATATATAATCTTATTATGTAGATATATCTGCACAGAAACAAATGATTTAGTTTACAATTAGGACATTTTTAAAGCTCTTACCCTTAGCAACAGATTTCTGTATTTGAAGGTGAGGGATGAGGGACAAGAAGGCCGAAGGTGAGGGATGAGGGACGAGAAGGCTGAAGGTGAGGGATGAGGGGTATGTGTGTGTATCATCACCCCCAGCATATCAAATCGCATCATTTACAGCACATTGAACCACCCCCAGCACATTGAATCGCATGGCCCACAGAACATTGCATCACCCCAGCACATCGAATCGCATCACCCCAGCACATCGAATCGCATCACCCCAGCACATTGCATAACCCCCAGCACATCGAATCGCATCACTCACAGCACATTGCAACACCCCCAGCATAGCGAATCGCATGGCCCACAGAACATTGTATAACCCCCAGCAAATCGAATCGTATCACCCCAGCACATCGAATCGCATGGGCCCACAGCACATTGCAACACCCCCAGCACATCAAATCGCATGGGCCCACAGCACATTGCAACACCCCCAGCACATCGAATCGCATGGGCCCACAGCACATTGCAACACCCCCAGCACATCGAATCGCATGGGCCCACAGCACATTGCATAACCCCCAGCACGTCAAATCGCATGGCCCACAGAACATTGCATAACCCCTAGCAAATCAAATCGCATCACCCCAGCACATCGAATCGCATGGGCCCACAGCACATTGCAACACCCCCAGCACATCTAATCGCATGGCCCACAGAGCATTGCAACACCCCCAGCACATCGAATCGCATGGCCCACAGAACACTGCATAACCCCAAGCAAATCGAATCGCATGGGCCCACAGCACATTGCAACACCCCCAGCACATCGAATCGCATGGCCCACAGAACATTGCATAGCCCCCAGCAAATCGAATCGCATCACCTCAGCACATCGAATCGCATGGGTCCACAGCACATTGCAACACCCCCAGCACATCGAATCGCATGGGCCCACAGCACATTGCAACACCCCCAGCACATCGAATCGCATGGCCCACAGAACATTGCATCACCCCAGCACATCGAATCGCATGGGCTCACAGCACATTGCAACACCCCCAGCACATCGAATCGCATGGGCCCACAGCACATTGCAACACCCCCAGCACATCGAATCGCATGGCCCACAGAACATTGCTTAACCCCCAGCAAATCAAATCGCATCACCCCAGCACATCGAATCGCATGGGCCCACAGCACATTGCAACACCCCCAGCACGTCAAATCGCATGGGCCCACAGCACATTGCAACACCCCCAGCACATCGAATCGCATGGCCCACAGAACATTGCATAACCCCCAGCAAATCGAATCGCATCACCCCAGCACATCGAATCGCATGGGCCCACAGCACATTGCAACACCCCCAGCACATCGAATCGCATGGGCCCACAGCACATTGCAACACCCCCAGCACATCGTATCGCATGGGCCCACAGCACATTGCAACACCCCCAGCACATCGAATCGCATGGCCCACAGAACATTGCATCACCCCAGCACGTCAAATCGCATGGGCCCACAGCACATTGCAACACCCCAGCACATCGAATCGCATGGGCCCACAGCACATTGCAACACCCCCAGCACATCGAATCGCATGGCCCACAGAACATTGCATAACCCCAAGCAAATCGAATCGCATGGGCCCACAGCACATTGCAACACCCCCAGCACATCGAATCGCATGGCCCACAGAACATTGCATAGCCCCCAGCAAATCGAATCGCATCACCCCAGCACATCAAATCGCATGGGCCCACAGCACATTGCAACACCCCCAGCACATCGAATCGCATGGGCCCACAGCACATTGCAACACCCCCAGCACATCGAATCGCATGGCCCACAGAACATTGCATCACCCCAGCACATCGAATTGCATGGGCTCACAGCACATTGCAACACCCCCAGCACATCGAATCGCATGGGCCCACAGCACATTGCAACACCCCCAGCACATCGAATCGCATGGCCCACAGAACATTGCATAACCCGCAGCAAATCAAATCGCATCACCCCAGCACATCGAATCGCATGGGCCCACAGCACATTGCAACACCCCCAGCACGTCAAATCGCATGGGCCCACAGCACATTGCAACACCCCCAGCACATCAAATCGCATGGCCCACAGAACATTGCATAACCCCCAGCAAATCGAATCGCATCACCCCAGCACATCGAATTGCATGGGCCCACAGCACATTGCAACACCCCCAGCACATCGAATCGCATGGGCCCACAGCACATTGCAACACCCCCAGCACATCGTATCGCATGGGCCCACAGCACATTGCAACACCCCCAGCACATCGAATCGCATGGCCCACAGAACATTGCATCACCCCAGCACGTCAAATCGCATGGGCCCACAGCACATTGCAACACCCCAGCACATCGAATCGCATGGGCCCACAGCACATTGCAACACCCCCAGCACATCGAATCGCATGGCCCACAGAACATTGCATCACCCCCAGCACGTCAAATTGCATCATTTACAGCACATTGCATCACCCCCAGCACATCGAATCGCATCTATGCAGACATAGTACAGGAGATGGTCAGAGACTGCAGTTCCTATGGACGTTAGTAGATAATGGCCGATCGGCCCTCTCACCTGACCCAGCGATACAGCAACAGCGGTTCCTTTGATCAGGAGTCGGCTCAATCTGAATTGCCCGTGGCGACTCCACTGGGTAGAGCCCAGATCTGTATTCTGGCAATGACTCCATTCCTTTCTCTGCCAGGGATGGCGCCAGGCTGCGTGGCTTTCCTCCCCCCTCCATTAGTACAGACCCCCCAGAACAGAGCACCCCCCAGGACAAACCACCCCCCTCTATTAGTACAGACCCCCCAGAACAAACCACCCCCCCTCCATCATTAGTACTGACCCCCCCCAGAACAAACCACCCCCCTCCATCATTAGTACAGATCCCCCCAGAACAAACCACCCCCCTCCATTATTAGTACTGACCCCCCCAGAACAAACCACCCCCCTCCATCATTAGTACTGACCCCCCCAGAACAAACCACCCCCCCTCCATCATTAGTACTGACCCCCCCAGAACAAACCACCCCCTCCATCATTAGTACTAACCCCCCCATAACAAACCACCCCCTCCTTCATTAGTACTGACCCCCCCAGAACAAACCACCCCCCGTCCATCATTAGTACTAACCCCCCCAGAACAAACCACCCCCCTCCTTCATTAGTACTGACCCCCCCAAGACAAACCACCCCCCCTCCATCATTAGTACTAACCCCCCCCAGAACAAACCACCCCCTCCTTCATTAGTACTGACCCCCCAGAACAAACCACCCCCCCTCCATCATTAGTACTGACCCCCCCACATCATTAGTACTAACCCCCCCCAGAACAAACCACCCCCCCCTCCATCATTAGTACTAACCCCCCCAGAACAAACCACCCCCCTCCATCATTAGTACTGACCCCCCCCAAAACAAACCACCCCCCTCCATTATTAGTACTACCCCCCATCTCCATTATTAGTACTAACCCCCCCAGCAACGTCACTGCTCGGCTGGTCAGAGACAGCCGCTCCTATCTGCAGCTGTTTCGCTCTCCTCCTCTGACAGGAGGAGAAGGGAGGAGGGTGGGGGGCTTCGGCAGGGAACGTGGCGGCGGCGGTGATCGGTGGAGAGAGGAGAGGAGAGGAGAAGGAGGAGGGAGGGGAGCACTCTTGCGCTTCAGCGCCTCCACCTCTGCCTGGGGAACTTATTCGGCAGAACATCGGTCACATCATCACACAGTGCAGTGTGAGATGAGACAGGCTGAGGCTCGCTGGGTAGGGAGGGAGGGAGGAGCGGAGGAAGGTGGTCACCAGGCGGACCGAGGGAGGGCAGGATGGGCGTGCCTACATGAACATGGGAATGCGATGAGCCTCCTGGGAATCGATGACAAATATCTCCCAGGAGCCCGAGCGATCAGTGTATGACGCGCAGAGTTTTCAGCGGCCGCGGCGGGAGATACAAAAAGAGTCCCAGCAAAACGTGAGTTTTAAAAACAAAAAATTAAAATATGCCAATTGTTCTTAAGGGGACATTCATAGAGAGGATGCAGCAAAGTTCAAAAAGAGGGTGAAACTCCACTTTAACAGGGGCGTGTATTTACAATTTTTGATGCAATGCTTTGCAGCAGGGTTCATTTCTGCGCTCCAAATACAGTATCTGTGAGGGGTTGCAGTGTTGTGGCACCAGTGCTTAAGGCACAATTTTTCTGCCCCTGTTCAACAGGGGCATGTAATTACAATTCTTTATCTAATAATTCACAGCAGGGCGCATTCCTGCGCCCACCAAGAGTAACTGTGAGGGCTTACAGTGTTGTGGCAACACCACCACCACCACCAAAGGCCCAATTTTTCTGCCCCTGTTCAACAGGGGCATGTAATTACAATTCTTGATCTAATATTTCACAGCTGGGCCCATTCCTGCGCCCACCAAGAGTAACTGTGAGGACTTAGTGTTGTGGCACCAGCACCACCACCACTACCAAAGGCCCAATTTTTCCTACCACTGTTCAACAATGGCATGTAATTACAATTCTTGATTTAATAGTTCACAGCAGGGCGTTCCAGCGGCCACCAAGAGTAACTGTGAGGGCTTACAGTGTTGTGACAACACCAAGACCTAAGGGCCAAATTTCTGCAGAGTATAAACGGCAGGCCCCTACTTTCAAACATCCAACTTACAAAAGACTCCTACTTGCAAACGGAAGGAGATAACAGGAAGTGAGAGGAAATCTACCCCTAGGAAGGGAAATTTTCTCCTGTAAGAATTAATATGGGGAAAAAGGTGTCTCTTCTCCACTGATGCTTTATCACCAATCCTTGTTTCAATAAAACCCCCAAATTTTCAAAAAACATGTGTCATTGGGACGGAAAGTGAGGTGAAATGTTCTGAACAGGTGCACAGACAGCAAAACAAATGTTACAGGTGTGATAACCCTTCCCTAATCCCTATGTTTTCCAAAAAGCTTAAAAATAGATTTTTCGGCTGGAGCTACACTTTAAAAATGTACCTGTTCCAAATAACAAACAGATTCTACTTAAGAACAAACCTACAGTCCCTGTCTTGTTTGCACCGCCTGTATACTGCTGTTCAGAGTATATAGGGCCTTTTTTTAATTTGGGTGCGGGGTTCCCCTTAATATCCATACAAGACCCAAAGGGGCTGGTAGTGGGCTGGGGGGGTACCCATGCCATTTTTCTCAATGATTTTCATCCATATTGCCGGGACCAGACATTACATTAAAGCCGCAAGCAGTTTTAAATTACTTGTTTTCCTTTAGAAATGTCATTTTGTGCAGGGACAGTTCTAAACACGAGAAACACGTGCCACTTCACAGGCATACTTTAGACACCCCCCAGGTACGATATTTAAAGGAATATTTCACTTTTTTTTTTCACTTTATGCATCATTAAAATCACTGCTCCCGAAAAAACTGTGTTTTTAAAACTTATTTTTGCATTGATACATGTCCCCTGAGGCAGGACCCGGGTCCCCAAACCCTTTTTAGGACAATAACGTGCATATTAGCCGTTATAATTAGCACTTTTGATTTTAAACCTTCGCTTCCATTGTATTTAATAGGGTTCTAAAGTTTGCGCAAACTTTCGGTCCGTTCGCATGTTCTGGTGCAAATCGAACCTGGGGGTGTTCGGCTCATCCCTATTCACCATCCTCTGCTGCCAGCAGAGAATAATAAATGGTTCCATTGATATCCATATTAACAGGACTTAAGTCCTGGTTTGTTAAGTCCTGGTTTGTTAACAAACCTCAATGCAGCCACGTCTGGTTTAGGGATGGCCCTGGTATACTGTCAGAGAAGCTAGTAGACCAGACTGTGACTGCACAGAGGAGACCAAACGGATGTAGGTGAAAATATGATAATTTATTAAGATCAATGAACAAACACACAATCACCTCCAACAGAACACTGCGCAATAAATCAACCAATAAACAGTGACTATAGACAATATGTACAATAATGTGAGATACCAGAATCGTAGTAAAGCCAGGCCGAGGTCATACACAAGGGGATGTCAGCAGATGGGTTAGGACGGGAGACCAACAGGAACAGGGAGGGGACGGTTGGGTTGGCTGCAGAGCAGGGATCCAAAGTACTCAGGTAACAGGAGGACAGGTGACCGTGGTTCTCAGGAGACAGGAGGGACAGGTGCAGGATGGACTCAGGATAGGGATCGGGTCGGATCAGGTCAGGTGGGATGCAGGCTCAAAGTCAGGATCGCAGGTTCTAGGTCAGGGAGAGAGATACCAGGGCAAGGTATGTTTGTACTTGCCGGGTAAAAATAGGAAGGCTTGTAATTGGCTTCAAGTCACACCTGAGCGCAGGAAGAGCAGTTTGCTCCACACTGCCAGGATCCATCCGCTGGTGGAGACCAGTACTGCGTCCAAAGGATAATATAATACCAGCAGGGAGAAATTATCCTGACAGTTCCACACTGCCAGGAAACACCTGCTGGTGGACAACAGTACTGCAAGCCAAATAATAAAAATAACCAGCAGATGGAACCTTTCCTGACAACGCCCCTGTTAAACAGGGCCAGAAAAATAGGGCCTTAGGCACTGGTGCCATAACACTGCAACCCCTCACAGATACTGTAGTTGGAGTGCAGCAATGAGCCCTGCTGCAAAGTATTGCATAAAAAATTGTAAATACACGCCTCTGTTAAACAGGGGCCGAAAAATTGGGCCTTAGCCACTGGTGGCGGTGCCCAGAAACAAAAATGTTCTTACAAGCTATCAGCATGATCATTGAGGAGGAAGAGGATAGTCACTCAGCATACCAGGATAGTCACTCAGCATCAGCATAGGCAGTCTTGAAGGGATCTGACAAAAAAAGATTTGGTTACATCAGCATCAGGTGCTTGGTAGCTGGTGGTGATCCAAGACTGATTCATTTTTATGAAGGTCAGTTGATCGAACGAGTCGGTGGACAGGCGCACCCTGTGATCGGTTACAAAGCCTCCAGCAGCACTGAATGTGCATTCCGAAAGAACGCTGGATGCAGGACAGGCCAGTAGCTCAATTGCATACTGTGCAAGCTCTGGCCAGTGATCCATCCTCAAGACCCAGTAACCCAGAGGATTTTCGGTAGGAAAGGTGTCCAAGTCTGATCTTGCCCCTAGGTATTTCTGCACCATGTAAACCAGATGCTGGCGATGGTTGCTGGAAGCGATCATACCTTGGGGCTGCGTACTAAAAAATTGTCTGAATGCATCGGTCAGATGGCCACCTTCTCCACCGCTCCTTCTTTGAGTGGAGCCTCAGCAACACATTGTCCAGGACCAGGAATTTGTAACCTCCCAGTCTTTGGGAACGCGTTGCACAGACCTTTCTGCAAGGCCTCCCGAAGATGCTTTATCCTCTGCTCCCTCTGCGACGGCAAGATAAGGTCCGCAACCTTACCCTTGTAACGTGGATCAAGGAGGGTTGCCAGCCAGTAATGATCCCTCTCCTTGATCGCACGAATACGAGGATCCCTCCGCAGGCTTTGCAGGATCAGGAAGGCCATGCAGCGTAGGTTTGCTGAGGCATTTGGTTCAGAGTCCTCTGGGTCACTGAGGATGACATGATCCGCAGTCACCTCCTCCCAGCCACGTACAAGTCCATGGGTGTCTTGGGACTGTAATTGATCCCTTGAAGACTGCTGCTGATTCTGAGTGCTAGGCTCCACCTCCATGCTGACACAATCCTCCTCCTCCTCCTCCTCGTGTGTGATAGCCGGGCCAGCAGGAACACTGTCTGGATAAAGGGGCCTTGAGAGGTAAGGAAGTCCTCCTCTTCCTGCCTCTGTTCTGCCTCAAGTGCCCTGTCCATTATTCCATGCAGCGTGTGCTCCAACAGGTGGACAAGAGGGACAGTGTCACTGATGCATGCACTGTCACTGCTCACCATCCTCGTGTCCTCCTCAAATAGTGCCAGGACAGTGCATGCATCCCTGATCATGGCCCACTGGCGTGGGGAAAAAATTCAAGCTCCCCTGACCCTATCTTGGTGCCATTTTGCAACAGATACTCATTGATGGCCCTCTGCTGCGTGTGCAGCCGCTGCAGCATGGCCAACGTAGAGTCCCACCTGGTGGGCATGTCACAGATTAGGCGGTTCTTGAGCACTGGCATTATATGACCGGTGGAAATGCCCACAGTGTTTCCTGGCCTGCTTCCGGACCTCCTGTAAGCCCGGGTGCCTGCCCAAGAACCGCTGCACCACCAAGTTAAGGACGTGAGCCAAACAGGGCACATGGGTCAGTTGTCTCTGTCAGAGGGCGGAGAGGAGGTTGGTGCCATTGTCGCAAACCACCTTTCCTGGCTTAAGCTGGCATGACGTCAACCACCTCTGAGCCTGCCCATGCAGAGCTGACATAATCTGTGCCCCAGTGTGGCTTCTGTCCCCCAAGCACACCAGCTCAAGCACCACATGGCATCTTTTTGCCTGCGTACTTTCGTAGCCCCTTGAACGCCTACGGAGCACTGCTGGTTCCAAGGACAAAGCACAGGTAGAGGCCATGGAGGAAGAAGAAGAGGAGGGGGTGGAGGAGAGAGGTGTGTCAGAATCACCAGTAGTAACATTTTGGAGGCGTGGTGGCGGAACAACCTCCAACACTACTGCACCTTGTCCAGCATCCTTCCCAGCTGCCAGCAGAGTCACCCAATGTGCCGTGAAAGATAGGTAACGTCCCTGTCCATGCCTGCTGGACCATGAGTCAGCGGTAATATGCACCTTACCGCTGACCGCCCTGTCCAGCGAGGCCAAGACATTGCCTTCCACATGCCGGTAGAGAGCCGGAATCGCCTTCCTTGAGAAAAAGTGGCGTTTGGGAACCTGCCACTGAGGAATCGCACAATTAAACTCACGGAAGGGGGCAGAGTCTACCAACTGAAAAGGCAGCAGTTGAAGTGCTAGCAATTTAGCCAAGCTAGCATTCTACCGCTGGGCATGTGGATGGCTTGGAGCAAACTTCTTTCGGCGGTGCAGCAGCTGGGGCAGGGAAATTCGTCTGGTACGTCGGTGTACCAATAGCAGATTGCCCGCAAGTACTTGGCTGTGACACACCTAATTCTATACCTTCATTCCTCTCAGTGCAGGTTTCAGAGAGGACTGAAGGTATAGTGGGGTTGGAGATCCCAGCTGGTGAGGAGAAAGGAGAGGTCCGCTTTGTTCTTTGGTGTGGGTCTTTTATGTACGCTTGCCAACGAACTGCATGGCAGGTCGACATATGTCTGGTCAAGCACATGGTGCTGATGTTTTGGTCACACGAGATACGCTTCAAACATATGTTGCAAATGGTAACGGTGCGATCTGCTGCAGATGTCTGAAAAAAGGCCCACACCAAAGAACGTTTGGAATAACGCCCAGAGACAGCAGCGCCCTGCACATGCAGAGCTCTGCGCTGTGATGCAGTCGGTGTGAGGCGCATGCGCGAGGCTGACTAGGCAGGTAATGTCTACCTAGCGCTCCGCATCTACCGGGACTTGACAACCGTTATAAAACGAGTTGAAGACGCTAACTGCACCGGAATGGTAACCGATAGATAGCTAATACTCTCAGGCTCATAGATATATGATGTATAGTGGGAGAAGATCAAGGCTTAAAACACCAAAGGTCCCTGAAGCGCTGACGAAAGCTGGGACTAAAATGGCAGCAGCATCTTCTTCCCGCTCCTCATTACCTCACTCACAAAAACTGAGTAAAGCTCCGTCAGCTTATAACACAGAGCCTGAACCTGAATTTGACTTTAACTTGAGTCCGAAAATCCTACAAAGTACAGCACCAAATTCAGACCTTATTGCCCAATTTGAAAGAGTTTTACAGAGGGCACTACAAAACACCTCAGATTCCATCACAGAGAAACTGACGCGGGAAATCCGTGAGGTAGGCAGACGAACATCTGTATTGGAGCAAAGGATGGATGAAATTGATGGAATAACTGCAAATAACACAGACAAATTGGAATTACTGAGGGAAGACAATATCTCCCTCAACAACCGTTTAGAAGAATACGAGAACAGAGCCAGAAGATCTAATCTAAGAATACGTGGTATACCAGAATCTATATTAGACCTCCAATTACCACACTCCTTCATGAACTAATTCCTACAGTTCCTATTAAACGCTTGGAGATGGACAGGGTCCATAGAACACTAGCCCCCCGAAAAGAAGAAGGTCCCCCAAGAGACATTGTTATTAAGCTGCACTACTTCAATACTAAGGAACTACTTCTGGAAGCAGCCCGCAATAAAGATGCTCTGATTTTCCAAGGACACAAATACCAGGTATTTCAGGACCTGTCACAGCAAACCCTAACCAAAAGAAAGATGATGAAGCCACAACTCCTAATTCTTCAACACAATCGCATAACCTATCGTTGGGGCTTCCCATTTGCCCTCCGTTTCTCATATAAAGGCAACTCCTACACCTGCAAATCAACTGAAGATCTTATCTCCATAATTAAAGAACTTCGTCTATCCATTCCTGAAAATACCTTAGAAGGATCTAAGAGATGGGCTACCTCAGGTTCTCCCACAGCAAAACAAGACCTGTCAGCTCTTCAAGCCCTCTCCAACACTAACAAAAGAAGCCGCTTAGCTGCTCCACAACAAACTGTCGAAGATCAAATGGACGGAGTCTATTCCAATTGGTGATATAAAAAATATATTATTATTATCTAGATACTCGGTTAATAATCTGTTATGGTGATCCCTGAGGTAGACTTATCCTCTGTCTCAGCTGGTTTACCACTTTATTGGGTTCTCCTAATATAATTCACTTTGCATGTGATAATATTCATAGACTAATAGCTATGGAAGAATTAACTACAACCACACTATATATATAGTTGAGTCACAAATCTATGTGATAAAAGAACTGCATGGATTCTGTGATTACACCTCTAATAGTTTACCTGCTAAAGTGTTACCTCCCGTGCATGAGTCAGAGAAACCCTTCAGTAATTCTCCACTGTCATTATATACATCCCAGTTAATCTAAATGAACTGCATAATTTTTACATTATTTCTCTGCCTCATGCGCGGGACACTACACTTCTTATCCTACGCAGATCCTAAAGGAAACTTAAATGGTTATGGTTTTATTTAAATATGCTTTTAAAACTTGTTCAGTACAATAAGTTATATGTTATAAAGTTATATAGGTTGTTCGGTTCTCGTGGCCAGTCCACTGCACCTCACAAATGTTCCTTACGTGCCTGGTATAATATACCAGACATCCTTTGGACGAAATAGTACCCACTGTGTGGTAACTGTTACCACATATTGGCTACTAGCTCCAATTCGGAGCTCAACTTAAAAACTTAACACATTAATAAACTTCTCTCCATCACATTAATACCAGATTTATTATTTCATTTATTCCCCCCTCCCCCCCCAAGAAATAAAATGAAATAAAATTACCTAATAACTGATACTTACCTTTCATATCCATTTTCTTAGCTTTGAACAATTTAACGTACATTTCTCCTGAATTCTCAAACTACTACCTACACACTATATATATTCTCATTAAGCTTACTAATTTGTTACCATGACTTCTCTAAATGTGCTTACACTAAATGTACAGGGTCTCAATTCCCCTCCTAAAAGAACGAAAGCCTTTACATTTTTCTCTTCTCTTTCAGCACATATTGTGTGCTTACAAGAGACACATTTTTCTACACTTTCCTCTCCCAAATTTTGCCATCGTCGATATCCCCAAATTTTCAAAGCCTCAGCCTCAACTAAACAAAGGGGAGTAATGATAGCTTTCCATAACACTACACCATTTACTCTCCAGGCTGCAATTGCAGACCCTGAAGGTCGATACCTAATACTCACAGGTTTATTATTAGATGCCGAAGTAACCATTGTCACATATTATGCCCCAAACAAAAACCCTCTTGCCTTCCTTTCACACCTATTTACTGTTGTAGATACACATAAAAAAGGGATGCTTATAATGTGCGGAGACTCAAACCAAGCAATTTACCCAATTCTGGATAAATCCCCTACACCTTCCTCAAACCTCCGCCCCACTTACCAAAACCTGCTCAACCAACATACACTACTAGACACTTGGCGTGAACAACATCCTAAAAAACTACAATATACCCACTATTCCCACCCACACAAACAATTCTCTCGAATTGATCATTTATTTACTAATATAAATTCTGCACACATTATTCTTCACTCCCAAATTATTCCATGTACATGGTCAGACCACAATGCTACCATGGAATGAAGATGTAGCGCTAAGTGAAGAAATGAAGCCCAATGATTTGGGCCTCCAATCAAACCAAAGTGATAAATAATATCAATATAATGAGTCCATACAGTGTCCATAGAAAAATTTTCGTGTTGTGAAGAAAGAACATGTAGCACTGAAGGGTCATCACATAACTCTTGTAGAAAAAGAGAGGTAGAATACTCTTACCGGAACATTAGACCTGTGGTTTAGGCAGGTCAAATAGGCATATGAAATCCCAGTGGCACTCCTTATCAGTTAGTCTGGAAACTGGATCAGATGGGTCCCCAATGTAGACTGTCCGGTAGGCTCCCTGACTTGACAGCAGACTCTGGGTTTCACACCAATCCAGGTGGTCCTCCGATTGAACTGGAACCGCCACTCAGCAAGGAGACTCTTTACCATGGTGAATATTAGTAACCAGTGGCCAAAGGAAGCTATTACTTGACCAACCACCCATGTGAGGAGAAAAGAAGGGAAGGAATGCTCCAATGGTGCAGGTCAATGAGGGTTTATTCAACCAACATAAAAGTGATCACAAACAATAAAAACTTTTAAAAAGGGGCAGTGAATGAGGTAGTGTACCAAGCCCTACGCGTTTCGAACAAATGTTCTTCAACAGGGGCATCAACCAACCTCTGGTTGGTTGATGCCCCTGTTGAAGAACATTTGTTCGAAACGCGTAGGGCTTGGTACACTACCTCATTCACTGCCCCTTTTTAAAAGTTTTTATTGTTTGTGATCACTTTTATGTTGGTTGAATAAACCCTCATTGACCTGCACCATTGGAGCATTCCTTCCCTTCTTTCCTCCTCACATGGGTGGTTGGTCAAGTAATAGCTTCCTTTGGCCACTGGTTACTAATATTCACCGTGGTAAAGAGTCTCCTTGCTGAGTGGTGGTTCCAGTTCAATCGGAGGACCACCTGGATTGGTGTGAAACCCAGAGTCTGCTGTCAAGTCGGGGAGCCTACCGGACAAGTCTACATTGGGGACCCATCTGATCCAGTTTCCAGACTAACTGATGAGGAGTGCCACTGGGATTTCGTATGCCTATTTGACCTGCCTAAACCACAGGTCTAATTTTCCGGTAAGAGTATTCTACCTCTCTTTTTCTACAAGAGTTATGTGATGACCCTTCAGTGCTACATGTTCTTTCTTCACAACACAAAAAATTTTCTATGGACACTGTATGGACTCATTATATTGATATTATTTATCACTTTGGTTTGATTGGAGGCCCAAATCATTGGGCTTCATTTCTTCACTTAGCGCTACATCTTCATTCCATGTTTATTAATTTTAGTCACATTTTATGTAGCAGCTTTATTTTTATTCACTATTTTAGATTAGCGCAGTATTTTCTTTCTTTATATGCACAATGCTACCATCACTACTTTCTCTTCCCTTGTCCCAAAACCCAACTATCGCTCTTGGACTATAAATGACAATCTTTTAGCCATCCCGACCTATAGACAAACAATTGAAAAAGCTATTCAAGAATATAACACGAATAATAAGTCGCCAGATATTAATCCTTTGACGCTTTGGGAAGCCCACAAACCAACAATAAGAGGAGTATGCCTCAGTCAAGCTGCTCATCTCAAAAAACAAAATAAAATTATCCAGACAAAATTGGAAGAAACTTTTTACAAAGCTTCAGAGGATTTTCAAACAACTCCTTCCCCAAGTAACAAACTAACCTATGATAAAGCAAAGCTGGAACTAGACATTTTCTTAACGGACTCGGCAGAAAAAATCCTTCGAAAATCTAGACATACATTGTATATGAAAGCAAATAAACCCACTACCTTTTTAGCTCTAGCTTTACGTAAAGCAGACCACATTAGAAAACCAATACGACTGCAAATTACAAAAAATAATTTTTCTAGCAATCCACTGAAGATAGTAAATGAATTCCAAAGGAAACTGATGGATTTATACAAAGATACCCATAAAATAGACCAAACAAAACTATCCTCTTTACTATCTACTATTCAATTACCCTCACTCAGCACTGACCAACTTGAATCCCCTGAAAGACCTATTAAAACAGAGGAAATACAATTAGCTATAAAAACTTTGAAACTGCATAAGCGACCTGGCCCAGATGGCTTTTCAGCCACGTATTACAAACTATTCTCCACACTACTCTCCCCTTTTCTAACAGAAGCTTTTAATTCTCTCCTCTCAGGACATTCTTTTCGTCCTGAAACCCTACTAGCCTCTATATCAATGATACCTAAGCCGAACTCTGACGACACTACCTGGTCCAATTATAGACCTATCTCAGTACTAAATTTAGACATCAAATTACTAGCTAAGATCCTTTCAAATAGACTTAACCCCATAATAGGGAAACTTATAAATAAAGACCAAACCGGCTTCATACCATCCAGACACACAGGAGACAATATACGGAGGGCAACCCTTCTTGCACATATGGCACGTACCCGGTGCATCCCTGCCTGCTTCCTTTCAATAGATATCCAGAAAGCATTTGACACTTTATCTTGGGATTATCTAAAATCTATTCTCCAAAAATGGGGTTTCGGAACAAATTTTCTACAATGGTTATTATCACTGTATGATAATCCAAAAGCATATGTTTTATACTCAGGATTTCGATCTGAACCCATAAAAATAGAAAGAGGAACCAGGCAGGGCTGCCCTTTATCCCCACTCCTTTTCGCTTTAGCGATCAAACCCCTTGCACAACTGATTCATACGAATATCAATAATAAAGGTCTCGAATTGGGTGGACACCAACATAAGCTATGTATGTTTGCTGACGACATTTAGGTTTTTCTCATGTCTCCCCTAACATCAGCACCTAACCTTATAGACACACTTACTAAATTTAGTATGATCTCCGGCCTGAAAATAAACACCCAAAAATCCAAAGCCCTGAATATCTCACTCCCTCTAGAATTACTTACGGAACTACAAGACTCTCTTCCCTTTACCTGGTCTAACACACATATTACCTACCTAGATATCTCATTTACAGCTGACCCATCTAATTTATATCAAGCAAATTACCCTCCTTTGCTAAAACAACTTATTACCAAAACTTTTATATCTTTTTAGAAACCTTCCAATCCGGGTCCCAGCCTACTTTTTCCAAATCATCCAGCGCAAAGTATTGCAATTTATATGGGGCAAAATTAAACCACGCTTATCACAAAATACCCTTTTTACTCCTCGAACACAGGGAGGTCTGAGCGTACCCAACTTTAGCAAATACTACTATGCTGCCCAACTTGCCCAACTCCCTAAATATCATGCCACTAAGGAGATTTCACTATGGGTTTCAATCGAATCGGCCGATTGCGACCCACTTTCACTGGCAAATATACTATGGCTCCCCCCTTCACTCCGACGGAAAATTTCTAACCCAATCACCAAATATAGTCTGACTATCTGGGACAGGTTCAAATCACGATTTGGACTACAATCCTTGCATAACCCTCTTCTTTCCTTTTTACCCTGATTTCTATCCGGCCTGGACCTTCCCATCCTCTTTTTCAACTTGGTCTAAAAAAGGACTAATACGAACACACCAATTTATTGATTCAAATGAAATCATCCCCTTCCCCACACTTAGTGAAACCTACGACTTACCTCCAACAGAAACCTTCAGATACTTACAAATTAAGAATTTTATACAGCTAAACAACCCTCAGAATATGTTCACTGATGAACGCATGACTTTTGAGCATACCTGCATTACTGACCCACATAAACAAGGCTTGATCTCAGAACTATACAGACAACTACTGCTTCCTATCTCTGAAAACTCTCCACCATACACATCTAAATGGGAATCCGATTTGAATCTCCAACCTGCAAATTTAAACTGGCCACAAATATGGAAAGCAACAAACTCAGCAACACCAAATATTGCTGCCCTAGAAACGAACTACAAGGTTCTCACATGATGGTACTTAGTTCCTGCTAGAATCTCTAAATTCCACCCAGAATATCCTACACAATGCTTTAGAGGTTGCACTGACAAAGGCACACAATTACATATTTGGTGGACCTGTCCCATTGTTCTCACCTTTTGGAAAAAAATATTTGATCTATTATCCATCATGTTTAGCACCACTTTGCAACCAGACCCCACAGTAGCTCTTTTAAATAGTAAGCCCCCAAATATAACTAACCGACAATTTAAACTGATGTTATATGTAACTACAGCTGCAAAACAATCAGTTGCTTTCGCATGGAAAACTTCCACTTTAAGCATTGTACCAGTCAAACATAGAATTAATCAGGCATTGATTCATGCTAAAACAAAAGCAATCTATTTAGATAAAATTACAAAATTTGAAGCACTTTGGAGCCCATGGATAAATCACCACCTACCGCAGGGCTTTGACCTTGCACTGGTACTGACTTAATTACAATGCCTTAATCACTACCCAATCCTATCTAGACACATATTCCTCCACTCCTGACTCCCTCTGGAGAAATTTCCCACATCCTATCCCTTCCCCCCCCTGTTACCCTGACCTTGACGAATTAGGGACTCATAAAATGTATTTCTACTCAATAAAACAATGTATATTTATACCACGGATGATTTAGTTCACTGACCTATCATTAGCGGCTTTAGTCTGACACATAGTTGTTCATTTTAGACAGTGACAACCCTTTTTACCATCAGGACTAGGGATGAGCTTCGAGTTCGAGTCAAACTCATGTTCGACTCGAACATTGCCTGTTCGCCCGTTCGCCGAACAGCGAACAAATTGGGGTGTTCGCGGCAAATTCGAAAAGTCTATGGGAGAAATCTAAAGTGCTAATTATAAAGGCTTATATGCAAGTTATTGTCCTAAAAAGTGTTTGGGGACCTGGGTACTGCCCCAGGGGACATGTATCAATGCAAATTTTTTTTTTCAAAACGGCCGTTTTTTCGGGAGCAGTGATTTTAATAATGCTTCAAGTGAAACAATAAAAGTGAAATATTCCTTTAAATTTCGTACCTAGGGGGTGTGTATGATATGCATGTAAAGTGGCGCATGTTTCCCGTGGTTAGAACTGTCCCTGCAAAAAATGTAATTTTTGAAGGAAAAAAAGGCATTTAAAACTCACTCGCGGCTAATAATGAATTGTCGGCTTTTATCAATACATACAAAAGTCATTGATAAAAAAAAAAAAAAAGTGTGGGGGTCCCCCAGAATTCAATTACCAGGCCCTTCAGGTCTGGAATGGATATTAAGGGGAACCCCACTGCAAATTTTTAAAAAAATGGCGTGGGGTTCCCCCAAATATCCATACCAGGCCCTTCATTCAGATCTGGCATGGATTTTAAGGGGAACTCCACCCCAAATTAAAAAAAAAATGGCGTGGAGTCCCCCCAAAAATCCATACCAGACCCTTATCCGAGCACACAACCTGGCTGGCCGCAGGGGAAGAGGGGGGGAACGAGAGAGCGGCCCCCCTCCCTCCTGAACCGTACCAGGCCACATGCCCTCAACATGGGGAGGATGTTCCCATGTTGATGGGGACAAGGGCCTCATCCCCACAACCCTTGCCCGATGGTTGTGGGGGTCTGTGGGCGGGGGCTTATCGGAATCTGGAAGACCCCTTTAACAAAGGGGTCCCCCAGATCCTGGCCCCCCTATGTGAATTGGTAAGGGGTACATTGTACCCCTACCATTTCACGAAGAAAGCGTAAAAAAATGTAAAAAAACCCCACACAAACACCTTGAAAAAGTCCTTTATTAAAAAATAAATAATAAAAAAAAAAACATTCCAGCGGTGAAATCCAGTGTCCCGCGGCGATCCGATGTCCAGCGCTGTCCGTCACTGGTTTTGCCTGAGCGGACCTGATGGGGAACTTCCTCCTCAGTGTTTTAAATGTATAGACCCGCCCCTTCTAAAGTTCCCCATCAGGTCCGCTTAGCGGACCAGATGCGGAACATGACAAGGGGCGGGTCTATACATGTATTACCACAGTGAGAGAAGTTCCCCATCAGGTCCGCCCCCTCCTACGTCATTAGCCTGAGCGGGGAACTTCCTTCACTGTGTAATTTAAATTTACACAGTGAAGGAAGTTTCCCGCTCAGGCCAATGACGTAGGCGGGGTCCGACATACCGAGGGGGCGGACCTGATGGGGAACTTCCTTCACTGCGTAATACATGTATAGAGTCTATAAATTACACAGTGAAGGAAGTTCCCTGCTCAGGCCAATGACGTAGGCGGGTCCGACATACCGAGGGGGCGGACCTGATGGGGAACTTCTCTCACTGTGGTAATACATGTATACACCCGCCCCTTGTCATGTTCCGCATCTGGTCCGCTGAGCGGACCTGATGGGGAACTTTAGAAGGGGCGGGTCTATACATTTAAAACACTGCGGAGGAAGTTCCCTATCAGGTCCGCTCAGGCACAACCAATGACGGACAGCGCTGGACATCGGATCGCCGCGGGACACTGGATTTCACCGCTGGAATGTTTTTTTTTTTTTTTAATAAAGGACTTTTTCAAGGTGTTTGTGTGTTTTTTTTTTTACATTTTTTTACGCTTTCTTCGTGAAATGGTAGGGGTACAATGTACCCCTTACCAATTCACATGGGGGGCGGGATCTGGGGGTCCCCTTTGTTAAAGGGGTCTTCCAGATTCCGATAAGCCCCCCGCCCGCAGACCCCCACAACCACCGGGCAAGGTACGGTTCAGGAGGGAGGGAGGGCCGCTCTCTCATCCCCCCCTTTTCCCCTGCGGCCGGCCAGGTTGCGTGCTCGGATAAGGGTCTGGTATGGATTTTTGGGGGGGACTCCACGCCATTTTTTTTTTATTTGGGGTGGAGTTCCCCTTAAAATCCATGCCAGATTTGAAGGGCCTGGTATGGATATTTAGGGGGAACCCCACGCCATTTTTTTATTTTTTTTCGGCGGGGTTCCCCTTAATATCCATTCCAGACCCGAAGGGCCTGGTAATTGAATTCTGGGGGACCCCCACGCTTTTTTTTTATTTTTATCAATGACTTTTGTATGTATTTATAAAAGCCGACAATTCATTATTAGCCGCGAGTGAGTTTTAAATTACTTTTTTTCCTTCAAAAATGACACTTTGTGCAGGGACAGTTCTAAACACGGGAAACATGCGCCACTTTACATGCATATCATACACACCCCCCAGGTACGAAATTTAAAGGAATATTTCACTTTTATTTTTTAATTTTAAGCATTATTAAAATCACTGCTCCCGAAAAAACTGCAGTTTTTAAAACTTCTTTTTGCATTGATACACGTCCCCTGGTGCAGGACCCGGGTCCCCAAACACTTTTTAGGACAATAACTTGCATATAAACCTTTATAATTAGCACTTTAGATTTCGAACATTCGAGTCCATTGTATTTAATAGGGTTCTAAAGTTCACACGAACATTTTGTCTGTTCGCAGGTTCTGGTGCGAACCGAACAGGGGGGTGTTCGGCTCATCCCTGATCAGGACATGCCAAGCCACCTAGCCAGACCTTGGCCCCTGATACGATTTAAGTTGACCACGACAGTCTTCTATTAGTATACCCAATTAAACTATTTATCTTCTTTTATCTATTCCTTACGATTAGATATTGATAAATCTGATTACAAATGGTATAAGATAAGCTTCTTATTACATTATTACTCTTTTCCCTTCTCTCCCCCCCTCCCTTTTTCTTTTTTTCTCTCTCTTCCCTCTTTTATTATACTGTTTCATTTAATGATTATTATTACTTATGCATTTATTTTCAATAATGCACTTTCTTTATTCCATATTTATATACAAAAATTGTAGAGAAGATAAAAATTCCATCTACACCTATCTACTTAATTTCAAAATCTTGTATAACATATATGAACTGTACTGTTTAATCTTTAATAAAATATTTGAAAAAGAAAAAGATGCAGTCGGTGTGCTGCCCTTAAACTGGCCCCTGGAGGGCATCCTGCCTCGTTGGAGATGTGCCTCCTCCTCCTCCTCCTCCCTCCTATCAGACACCCACGTGGAGTCAGTGACCTCATCATCCCCTCCCTCCTCATCACTGGAGCAAATCTGGCAGTATGCTGCTGCTGGGGGAACATGACTGCCAGATAGCTGACCTTGTTGGGCACCCCCTCTCTCTGGGCTCACGTTACTACCCCCTCTCTCTGGGCTCACGTTACTGCCTTCCTTCAGCTGGGTTCCAATATCAGGGCCTTCAAAACGCTGGGCATCCTCCAGGAGCATGTACCCAACATTGTGCTCAAACAGTTTGGGGGACTCCTCAAGAGGACATGGTGGGGCTAGGGAAGGAGTGACTGATGCCATTGAGCAGAGCGAAGAGGCCGCTTTGGCAGCTGCTTTGCCAGACAAAGTACCCTGAGTCTGGGTGAGAGAGGACGAGGAGGATGAGGACGGCTTGGTCATCCACTCTACCAATTCTTGGGCATGTTGCGGCTCAACATGGCCAGCTGCCGAAAAGAAGGACAAGCGTGTCCCACGGCCACGTGCTGATGAGGATGCACCATGTCCACGACCAGCAGCACTGTTGCCTCTAGACACAGAGCTTGCTTGCCCTCTTGTATTGCCTCGTGACTGTCTGCCTCTCCTTGTTTGCTTTCCAGACATACTAATGGCCTGCAGTGAGATGTAGCTGCACAAAGGTGGGATGTATATATGTATATATATATATATATATATATATATATATATATATATATATATATATATATATATCTGTACTGATAATGCAGCTATCAGAATCAACTGCCTGCTGTGGTATTAGTATGGGGAAAGCAGCAATTGTCTTCAGTTAGTTTTAGGTGAAAACTGTGCAGAGAGGGACACAGTACACTAACTGAATATACTTGCAGCTCTCTGCCTCTGGTTTAATTATGAGAACACCACTATTAGTCACTAACTGTATTCAGGTAAGCTTTAGGTGAACGCTATGCAAAGCACACAGTACACTTAGTGAAACACTGACTGCCTGCAGCTAGCACAATCACCTGCCTGCCTGTAACAGTATAGAGAATAACAAGAACGGATCTAGCTAAACTGAATACAGTGTATAAATATATATACAACACCTAGGATGCATATATATCCTCTACACACTGTAACTGCAGCTAACTGACTCACCTGCCTGCTCTATCTAACTCAATATAAATGACACTGTCTGTCTCTGTAATCTCTCATTAAACAACTCCAACACACTACAAAAGGCCGCCAATCTGGCGGCCTTATATAGTGTGGGGCGTGTACTAAACCCCCTGAGCCATAATTGGCCAAAGCCACCCTGGCTTTTGCCAATTACGGCTCTCCGTTTTTTCTGCGCTGTGATTGGCCAAAGCATGTGGGTCATAGTGCATGCTTGGCCAATTATCAGCCAGCAATGCACTGTGATGCCGCAGTGAATTATGGGCCGTGATGCGCCACTCGAATTTGGCGCGAACGGCCCATAATGTTCGCAATTTGGCAAACAGCCGATGTTCGAGTCGAACATGGGTTCGACTCGAACACGAAGCTCATCCCTACTGCCCTGCTTAGTTTTGTATCATCAGCAAAGATTGAGATTTAACTATTTATTCCAATCTCTGTATCATTTATGAGCAAGTTAAACAGAATTGAGCAAAAACCAATCATACCATTAAGAAATAATGTCATTAATCACCATGCTCTGGAGGCATCCTGCAACCAGTTTTCTATCCAGGTACATTCAATGTTATCAATGCCAAAATACCTTAATTTGTAAATTACTCATATATAGGGTACTGTATCAAATGTCTTAGCAAAATCTAGATACACTACATCCACAGGCCTTCCTCTATCCAAATTACAGTTCTCCTCCTCATAGAATATTAAAAGTTTGGTCTGGCAAGAACAGTTCTTCACAGGGCTTTTTTTCTCAGAAAATAGGTGTAGAAACTTAACCACGACCCCACCATACCCCCCCTCCCCAAACCGCATCAATAGTGGGTGTGGTTAAATTTCACTAACAGTGACAGGGGAGCGCTAGGTGCAGAGTTCAGGGGTGTGCTATCCATATCTCACCCCCATCCACATCTCATTTTCACCCCTCTTCTGCTCTGACCTCTAAATGCAACCCCCCCCCCACCTCCACTGCCCCCATCTTTTCCTTACCTTTAAGCTTCTACCATCTTCCACATGTCTTACTTTTGTTCCTTTATTAAGCTGGATGATCACTGGATGATCTCTGTCTCTCTCACTTGCAGGGAGATCATCCAGTAAGGTTGTAGGCATCCACACTGTGCCCCTGGCACCTGCATCTCCCTCGTCCCCATCCTACACTGAGCGGGAGCCGCTCAGGAGATCAGATCTCTGGGAACCGTTGGGAGACAAGCTGTCACTTGTAAACACAGAAGCCAGACTTCTGTGTTTACAAGTGATAGTGGCGAGGATGGAGCAGAGGATCAGTGCCAGAGGTGGTGGAGTTCCACCAAGTTCCAGCTGAAAAAATGCTCTGGTCCTTCATATATCTATGTTGGTTACTACTAATGATATTTGAATTAGCAAATTCCTACACCTTGAATAAAGGTTTTTAGTAGGAGGTGCAAAGACTTTGAAAATAAATTGGACTAAACTTGACCTTTTTGGAGTGCTTAAAGAATGTTAGCCCAACATTTCATATTCCAGGTATGTATCTGTTGTACCATGTACTTGTGTTTAAAAAGTGTGTAAAATACATGGTGATTCTGCCAGCCCTCCTGCTGTCTTATTTCAAACTGACAACACTAGGCACAGAAGCACATCCTTCCCAGCGTGGTCAGTGTGTCCTCTAATGACTTGTGCTGACACAATCATTCACTGGGAAGATAAGTATACTGCTACTTCTTTCCTAGTTCTCTAAGCCCCTTATGCAGCTGAGACAGAGATTATGCGATCACTTGCAATCAAAATTTAAAGAATAATTAAACCCATACTGAAAAACTATTACATGCTTTATAGCAGCATGTGCATACTCACAGAATCACTAAAGCATTCATTTTTTGTAGAGTGAAATATACTGTACCTGGATGATCCTGCCTTCACTGTCCCTCCCATCTTCTCTGCGTCCCCATTGCAGACTGATATTGTATACCAACTGGTATCCTGTACTGAGCATACTCATATTTAAGTTCCTTTCTAAGGTCTACATGTCCTCTTTTTTTCTCATCTGTGCAGTCCATATGACTATAGAGTCACACAGGCAGGCGTATACACAGTGGCAAATGACAATCCCCTCCATTCCTCTCTCCTCCTCAGTGGAGGCTGGTGCTCAAAATTTTTTGGGGGGCGCAAACAAACTAAAAAATTCTGAAAAAAAACATCAATTGCAGCTACACTGTGCCCATCAAACACAGCCACTGTGACATCAAACCCAGCCACTGTGCCATCAAATGCCGCCACTGTGCCCATCAAACGCAGCCACTGTGCCCATCAAATGCTGCAACTGTGCCAGCGGAGAGGTGGTTCAGTGTTAGGAAAGTGAATATTTATTCGCTCTTCTAACACACCTGGGTGGTCACCTTTATTTACGCCTATTTGAGCCTTTGGTGAAAGGCTCTAATAGGTGAAAAAAAGTACATCTAGTTCAGGGGTCTCAAACTCAAATTACCTCAGGGCCACAAGACACGTTTTCATATCCCATGGGGGGGCCACATGCAAACTTTCAAACTTCAAAAACAACAGCACTGGTTTTAGCAGACGCACTATTAACCCCCAGCACTGGTGTCAGCGAACGCATCATTAACCCCCAGCACTGTGTCAGCGGACTCACTATTAACCCCCCCAGCACTGGTGTCAGTGGATGCATTATTAACCCCTAGCACTGGTGTCAGCAAACCCAGTATTAACCCCTAGCATTGGTGTCAGCAAACGCATTATTAACCCCTAGCACTGGTGTCAGCGGACGCATTATTAACCCCTAGCACTGGTGTCAGCAAACGCATTATTAACCCCTAGCACTGGTGTCAGCGGATGCATTATTAACCCCTAGCATTGGTGTCAGCAAACACATTATTAACCCTGACCACTACACTACACACTGACCACTACACTGCACACTGACCACTACACACTGACCACTACACTACACACTGACCACTGCACACTGACCACTACACTACACACTGACCACTACACTGAACACTGACCACTACACTACACACAACTACACTACACACTGACCACTACACTGCACACTGACCACTACACACTGACCACTACACTACACACTGACCACTACACTACACACTGACCACTACACACTGACCACTACACTGCACACTGACCACTGCACACTGACCACTACACTACACACTGACCACTGCACACTGACCACTACACACTGACCACAACACTGCACACTGACTACTGAACACTAACCACTACACTACACACTGATCAAAACACTGCACACTGACCACTACACACTGACCACTACACTGCACACTGACCACTACACTACACACTGACCACCACACTACACACTGACCATTACACTACACACTGACCACTACACACTGACCACTCACCATCAGGGCACAGCACATCAGGGTACAGCACATCAGGGCACAGAGCCCAGCACATCAGGGCACATCACATCAGAGCACAGAGCCCAGCACATCAGGGCACAGCACATCAGAGTACAGAGCCCAGCACATCAGGGCACAGCACATCAGGGTACAGAGCCCAGCACATCAGGGCACAGCACATCAGGGTACAGAGCCCAGCACATCAGGGCACAGCACATCAGGGTACAGCGCACAGCACATCAGGGCACAGCGCACATCAGGGTACAGAGCCCAGCACATCAGGGTACAGGGCACAGCACATCAGGGCACATCAGGGTACAGGGCACAGCACATCAGGGCACATCAGGGTACAGGGCACAGCACATCAGGGCACATCACATCAGGGTACAGAGCCCAGCACATCAGGGTACAGGGCACATCAGAGCACAGCACATAAGGGTACAGCACAACAGGCCACATCAGGGTACAGGGCACGGCACTGCACATCAGGGCAGGGCATATTAGGACAAAGCACATGGCACATCAGGGTAAAGGACATGGCACATCAGGACTCAGCACATCAGGGCACAGCACATCAGGGTACAGGGCAAAGCACATTTGGATACAGGGCACAGGACACAGCACATCAGGGTACAGAGCCCAGCACATCAGGGTACATGGGGCACATGAGGGTACATGGGGCACATGAGGGTACATGGGGCACATGAGGGTACATGGGGCACATCAAAGCACATGGGGTACATGGGGCACATCAAAGCACATGGGGCACATCAAAGCACATGGGGCACATCATGGCACATCAGGGTACATGGGGCACATCAGGGCACATGGAGCACATCAGAGCACATGGGGCACAATCAGGGCACATCAACGCACATCAGGGCACATGAGTCACAATCAGGGTACATGTGGCACATCAGGGCACAATCAGGGTACATGGGGCACAGGTCAGCGTTTACTTGTCGTTTTCTTCAAATGCAGAGAAGCGCAGGAAGCGTCTGTCTCATGTCACGCTGCTGCTCCCCGCCAGCCCCTCCTCTTTTTTCGTCTATGCCAGATGATGTCACAAGCAAATGGGGATGGACGAGAAGAGAGGAGGGGCCGGCGGGGAGCAGAAGCGTGACATGAGAGAGAAGTGAACTTATGACAGACGCTTCCTGCGCTACTCTGCATGCATCTCGATCTACCCCATCAGGCGCCAGCTGTTGGCGATTGACGGGTAAAACACTGCGGATCTCCGTCCAGTACACGCCTGGCAGTAGAATACTGCCAATTTGCGCCCCCCCTTACGCGGCACCCCCCGTCCTGCCTGCGGGCCATTTATAACCGGTCCACGGGCCGCAAATGGCCCGTGGGCCGGTACTTTTTGGTCCGTTTTCATCCGTTCCCCCCATAGAGGAAAGCGGAGATCTGACCGGTCCGTTTCTGCACAGTGTGCAGAGACAGACTAGTCATCCGCCGGCTCATCGGGGATCAATGGAGCGATCCCCGCTGAGCAAGAGGAGGTTCACGGGGTGGATCATCACAGGATCTGCCCATGTGAAAGGGCCCTAAGTCACACATTTCTAAAACCCTGAATTAACAATCTATTTACTTTTATTTATTTATTTTATTTTTTTGCTCTAGGCTCCCAAGAAACCCCGAACTTTCTTTTTTTTTTTTGCGTTGTTTGTCATGCAGTCCTATCTCCATATCATCGGTACAAATGAGCAGGGGGGGGGGGCCTATTGCTGCATTTTAAACAAATAAAGGAAATTTAACTAGTTGTAAACTGGTGCAAGAAACAGAGAGGAGGAAGGAAACTGGCCGGCTTCCAGGTATATCTCTTTGACATTGCATAAGGTCAATTGCAGAACAGTCCTTACCTTTAGTTGCCCAGGGCAGGCACTGGTCAGGCAGCGTATTCTCTCTTGTCGTGGCCACTGCACGCCACTCACGTGACCTGTGGGAGGAGTTGGCGCCACGCCGGCTAGATCGGCATAGGCACAAGTTAATTTACACAGGCTGAGGCAGCAGCCAATCACGGAACAGGTGATGTTAAGCAGAGGCCCGAACGGCAGTCGGCAGAGCCAATCCGATGCTCGGGCCGGGGGTGAGGAGGGAGCGACGGATCAGATGTGTAGTCGGAAAAGACAGAGCTGAGCAGCCCCAGCCCCCAGGCCAGCAGCAGACTTAGAAAAAAAAGTCCACGGCTGCCACGGAGCCTGGCGGCCATTACAACACAGGGGGCAAGTGTCTTCTTCACTCTGACTTCAACACTTAGTCTCTTACAATTCCAGGGGGGGCAATTGACCCCCCTTTGTCCTATGGAGCAGATGCCCATGGGCTGTAAGAAGATTGCCTAGACCCTGAATCTGAGCTGCAGCACAGTGGCCAAGACGATACAGCGGCTTAACAGGACAGTTTCCACTCAGAACAGGCCTCGCCATGGTCGACCAAAGAAGTTGAGTGCACGTGCACAGCATCATATCCAGAGGTTGTATTTGGGAAATAGACATATGAGTGCTGCCAGCATTGCTGCAGAGGTTGAAGGGGTGGGGGTCAGCCTGTCAGTACTCAGACCATACACCGCACACTGCATCAAATTGGTCTGCATGGCTGTCGTTCCAGAAGGAAGCCTCTTCTAAAGATGATGCACAAGAAAGCCTGCAAACAGTTTGTTGAAGACAAGCAGACTAAGGATATGTATTGCTGGAATCATGTCTTGTGGTCTGATGAGACCAAAATAAACTTATTTGGTTTAGATGGTGTCAAGCATGTGTGGCGGCAACCAGGTGAAAAATCCAAAGATAAGTGTGTCTTGCCTACAGTCAAGCATGGTGGTGGGAGTGGGTATAGAAAAAGTAGCGCTGTGCAGTGAAAGTGAGAACAAATCAATGTCTCTTTAAGAAAGTGACACCAAAAATAAAAAAATATTAATAAATATCTAATCATAAAGTGTATACGTAAGTATAAAGTCCATGATATCTATCATAGAAAATCATGAAATAAATATAAAATGTCCATTCAAAACATATATCCCTTGTGATGAAAGGAAGGACGTGCAGGCTTTATGGGTCATCAAGGAAAATACATCTTCCAACTCTATATAGAATTAGATGGAGTACTCTTACCAAAACCCGTGGATCTGCCTGTCGATGACAGCAGATCGCGTAAGCGTAGAGAATCCAACACCGGGACCAGTCGACTTGTCTGATGACTCGTGGATTTTGGAATCTCAATCTCAGTCGTGACAACTCAGTAGTCCTCAGCTCCAAATCTTGGTAAGAAATCCAGAGTATTTGGGACCAACCTGGATTCACCGGGTGTCAGCCGTATTCACGTGGGTATCGAGATGGTTGAACCCAAACGTACCCCCAATGGGGGGTGACTTAAAATTGTAAAATGGTTCCAAAGGAAGCTCTCTCCAACTCACATGCAGAAAAAAAGAGACAATGCTCCAATGGTGCAGGTCAAAAAATATAGTATACGGTTTTATTGAAATAAAACCACAAAATTTGACATTTTAAAAAAGTGATCACATAGAACAGAATAAAAAGCAGTATGGGAAGTGGCGTACCAAGCCCTACGCGTTTCGTCCAAGTAGAAGTCCTAGGCAGCTAGCGGATCCCGACTTGGAAGTCGTGAAGACGCGCTGCCCTGACTGATGGCAGTGACGTCAGCGGAGAGCGGACTTCAGACTGCTCTCCGCTGAAAACGAGGAGAAGCCCAAACTAAAAAGCTCAGGCTGGACTTCTCCTTTAAATATGGGCACAGAGTAGAGTTTAGCAGAGTGGCTGTTCACCTGAGGTATAGCCAGGGCTCCATTTCTACTTGTTTCTGCCATAACTACAAGTGAGTGTATTCACCACCCACGGAGTAGGGTGCATAATATAGGGTAAGTGTATCTGGATGGTGTAGACCAGGGATATGCAATTAGCGGACCTCCAGCTGTTGCAAAACTACAAGTCCCATCATGCCTCTGCCTCTGGGTGTCATGCTTTCTGCTGTCAGAGTCTCGCTATGCCTCATGGGACTTGTAGTTTGGCAACAGCTGGAGGTCCGCTAATTGCATATCCCTGGTGTAGACCATCCTGTAACGAATCCTTGTGCCAAAAAGGTGAGAGGAAACACGTGAGTTCCTTAAAAGGGCTCTAGGCAGCAGTGGTGATAAAGTCTACGACCTGTGGTTTAATGTCATGCCTTGTCATCCATCAGTGACTAAACTCTAAATGAATGAATTTTAGTGCCAGGTTTGAAAAGTTTACAAAATAAAGTGAATAGTTTCCAAACTTAGGGGGCTATGTGCCGTGTGGTCGGTCCTGGGTATGGGGCACTGGTGGCTAGGGAGGGAGTCACGATTAGCACCAAATACTTTGGTTACTCATGTCAACAGTACAATGGTTTCTCATTTTGCAACATGCACCACTTGTTAACCCTTTGTAGAGTTCAATCCCTGATATAAGCCCTGTTCTTTTGTATGCCTTACATGCACCCCTTTTTGGAGCTTCAGATCAGGCTTCTGGAACATTTGAAACAGTTACAAGATTAATGTATTACAGTCTCTCACAGATTCCTCCATAAACTGCTATAGTTCATCCTAGCTTAGGCTGCCCAGTTCATACCTATTAGATAGGAATAGTAGCTTCAGCAACATCCTTACTCTGACTTCTAGTACTCCGACTTGGTACCCCAAAAGGAAGGCTACCTTCTCACAGTAGTACTACATCCTGCAGCATTCCTTCCTGTCTGTTCCCATATGGAAGGTAAAGAGTCTAGGTAGGCTGCCTCCCCTTTTATTTATAGCCCATCACAAGGGGGCAGAGCTTAGCAGTTAGCAGCCTTAATCCCTTCCTAACCCCCTGGGTAGCCTACTATACAAATACTCACTAATTTATAAATAGTGCGGCACAACAGCAAAAGGTAGTGTGCACCCCAAAAGCAGGCACTTGCCTACAGGGGCAGGTGGAGTAACAAAAGAGAGTGAGTTTAGAGTTCAGCTAAAGATGAATACAGAGGATGCCCAAGCTCATCTCTTATAGAACGTACCAACTCTAGGGAAGTTCCATTTTTTTCACTACCTGGAATTAGCCTGTGACATTTGAGTCAGGAAATTCCTGCTTTAATAAGAGACACTATATAATATTTTGCTTCATTATAGTATCCCCTTGTTCAACATAATTTTAATAATTTCTCATTTGGTCATATATAAATATAAGAGTAGTGCTGCTGCAAAGTATAGAAGTTTGTCCTTTTATCTCAAAGAATTAAATGAATTATAGCTCTAAATTGTAGCTACTATTACTTTATTGGCAGAGGTATTTTCAGTAGCTTTCGTATATACTAAGAGAGCAGAGACAGCTGTTCAGACCTTTAAAGATTGACCAGTGCTCTGTTTGGAGATGTAATAGTTAATGCTTATTTCCAGGGGTCGATTTGTATGCCTTGTGTACACAGCTTTGATCAGACCTGGGGATGAGAGATTTGGAGTGAGAGGGCGGTTCTTCCTGTCAGACTTACAGAATTGATTCCCTTTCACCCCACCACAGGGAAGCTGGATTATTACATTAAGTATTAATCTGTTCAGATGATCTCATTGTGTGATGCTCTGATTCAGCACCATGTAGGCAGCTAATGGAGATAAAACTCTTTCTCTGTCAGAAGACCTGCATAAGTTCTATACCATACAAGAATAGTATATGTGAATACTTGCAACACTGCTTACTGCTGACAAGCAATTACTTTTTAGATAATGGACATTTCAAGAATATAATTCCACTTTTTTTTATTTGATACTTATTTATGGATTTATGAAGACATACAATATTATGTAGTTTAATGCAGTTAATTTTGTAACATTTTAATCAGATCAGTATCTTGGTTTATCTTTATGCAACCATCCATCAAGTTATAACACAATACATGAACAGGGAATTGTAGACTTGTATTAATGTGTATTGTGATAACATTGTATGCAGAGTTATTTGATGATTCGTAAGTTATTTTTTATTACTCCCTGAAGCATAGCATTCTTAATGTACTGCAGTTCTATTTCTGAACTGGTTCAATTTCCATATTCAATTACAGAAAACGGTTACCGTAGCTGTTATGATTGTATTAAACATATGTATGTTGTAATGCACACTTCACTTTTACCTGCCATTGTTTTTGACTCCATTATATTACACAATGGGAGAAATCTCATATGTGCTCATAATTTAATGTCCTAGCAAAGTCAGAAAAATACATACTTACTACAGCCGGTTCAGGAGTAAGCTACAGTAAATAGTATAGGCAATTTAAATATTGTGCTTATGAACTGAACATTCAGATAGCAATCACGTCACATGCAACACAGTTATGAGGTTAAAAACTGCCCATGTAGCTTAAGCCGACATAACCTAGTAATCATTAAACATTTTTGTTTTGGCTTTTTACATTGAAAAGATTTTATTTTCGTGTTCATAGTATCCACAAATTGACAACATAAAGGAAAACCATCTTAACAGAGGATACATAGATCCAAAATAGGGTAGGAGCATATAATAAATGTAGCAACGGCACACGTCTCAGGATCCAAGTACAGTGTAAATATAAAATAAAAATACGAAACACCAAAACCAGAATAAAAGTACTAGCTAGTCTCTCCATGCTATGTCTAGATTTGCGAGAGCAGGATCTTCCACAAACCATGTCTAGACATTATTTGATAATAGCAAGATCTGCCATAGTAAGGTTAGAAATGGCTGACATTATTACATAAAAAAGGGGGACAAATAGGAAAGCAACAAATAAAAATAAAAACCCAAAAGAAAAAGAAAAGGGGGGTGGGGGAAGACAAAATGAAAAAATAAATAAAAGGAAGTAAGACATCAAGAGGAAAGAAAATAAGAGAAAGGGGCAAGGGAAAAAAAGCCAAGAAAAGAAACGCATCCAGCAATTAGAAAGAGACCTAGGGTGTGTAAGAGGTGCCAAGGTTCTGGTTGGGCACAGGAGTCAGGGATATGTATACAAGTTGCCCACGGCTCCCAAGTCTGTTCAAACAAGCTTTGTTTATCTTTAATAATGCTGGCAACCTTTTCATGAAACATGATTTAATAAATCGTATGTTTTAGTCATCAAAAGGATACTGCTATAGTAATTTTAGCTGCCAGTAGGATGAAGTAGACCAAACGTTTCATTGGGTGTGGCAATCCTGGCGGCAGGTCATTAAGCAATGCAAGATGCGGTTGCTGTGCGATAGGAGACCCTGTCAACTCGCAGAACATGGAAAATACCCTATTCCAAAAATTCAAAATTTTTGGCCATTCTCACCAAATGCGGAGCATAGTGCTGCATAATTTATAATCTCTGAAACACACTGTGGAAGCTGTCTGATAGATTCTGGCTAGGCGAGTGGGAACTAGATACCATCTAGTCAGGACCTTCAAGACTAGCCTCTATTAAGGATACATTCAAAATGCTCTTATAGGAAGCCTGGAGTCCGGAAAACAAAGACTCCGGCTCCACGTCACAGTCAAGGTCTCTCTCCCAAACCAGCATATGTGGTTGTTTCTGAGTTGGAGTGAGCAGCAATCTGTCCACCATTAAGATACCACCCTAGTACCTTGGTCTATAGTGCGCCATTGTTCATACGATGTCAAGGTAGGTTGAGTCCCCTGCCGTTGGAATGGAACGGATTCAAAAAAACTTGAGAACAGTTCAGGGATATTAATGTTTATAGCCAAAGATTTAGTTTCATTAACATCTGTAAATAATGCGCATTTATGCGTTAGGGAACCACATACTACCACCTTAATGTTCGGGTCATCAAAGATGGTGATAGAAACTGTTTCAATTGCTATGGCAAAAAGTAGTGGAGACAGGGGACAGCCTTGTCGGGTACAATGCTTAATTTCAATCAGGTCAGAATGGTATCCCATCAACTTAACCTTGGCTTGTGGATGGAAGTACAGGGTTCCAAAAATATGTAGGACTCCAAGTCTATGGACAGAAGTAGGGATGAGCCGAACACCCCCCAGTTCGGTTCGCATCAGAACATGCGAACAGGCAATAAATTTGTTCGAACATCCGAACACCGTTAAAGTCTATGGGACTCGAACATGAAAAATCTAAAGTGCTAATTTTAAAGGCTTATATGCAAGTTATTGTCATAAAAAGGGTTTGGGGACCCGGGTCCTGCCCCAGGGGACATGTATCAATGCAATTATTATTTTTTAAAACAGACGTTTTTTCGGGAGCAGTGATTTTAATAATGCTTAAAGTGAAACAATAAAAGTGAAATATTCCTTTAAATTTCGTACTTAGGGGGTGTGTATAGTATGCCTGTAAAGTAGCGCTTGTTTCCCGTGCTTAGAACTGTCCCTGCACAAAATGTCATTTCTGAAGAAAAAAAAAAAAAAGTAATTTAAAAGTACTCGCGGCTATAATGAATTGTCCGCTCCCGGCAATACAGAGAAAAGTCATTGAAAGTCATTGATTAAAAGAAAAAAAATGCGTGGGGGTCCCCCCAAATTCAATTACCAGGCCCTTCAGGTCTGGTATGGATATTAAGGGGAACCCTACGTAAAAAAAAAAAAAAAAAATTACGTGGGGTTCCCCCCCTTCAGGTCTGGTATGGATTTTAAGGGGAACTCCACCCCAAATTTAAAAGAAAATGGCGTGGAGTCCCCCCCAAAAATCCATACCAGACCCCCGAGCAAGCAACCTGGCAGGCCGCAGGAAAAGGGGGGGGGACGAGAGAGTGCCCCTCCTCCTGAACCGTACCAGGCCACATGCCCTCAACATGGGGAGGATGCTTTGGGGGTCTGTGACCCCTCAAAGCACCATGTCCCCATGTTGATGGGGACAAGGGCCTCATCCCCACAACTCTTGCCTGGTGGTTGTATGGGTCTGCGGGCGGGGGGCTTATCGGAATCTGGAAGACCCCTTTAACAAAGGGAACCCCCAGATCCCGGCCCTCTCCCCTATGTGAATTGGTAAGGGGTACATTGTACCCCTACCATTTCACAAAGAAAGTGTAAAAAATAAAAAAAATAAAACACACAGACACCGTTGGGATAAGTCCTTTATTAACCACTTAACGACCGCTCACTGTATATATACGTCGGCAGAATGGCACCGACAGGCACAATCACGTAGAGTGTACGTGATTGCCTTTGTATAGTTGGGGGGTCCAATCGGACCCCCCTTCTATACAGTGAGTGGTGGCTAAGTGTCCGGGAGCGTTCCGGGATGAGGGGGCAGCCATTCGTTTCTGGCCACCCCCTCGCGATCGCTCCCGGCGAATGGAAATGCCCCCTCTGTCTGTGTCAGGCAGAGGAAGCAGGAGGAAGTGATGTCATCTCTGGTGCGGCGCTCACATATACCGAGCGCCGTACAAGAGAAGACATCAGGTCAGTGCACACAACACTACACTGACAACAGGACACATAGGGACATAAATCGCCCCCCAGGCCCCCCCAGATCACCCCCCAGATCACCCCCCCAGCCCCAAGTCACAGTGTCACTGATTGCAGTGACCATTTATTTACTGATCACTGCAATCAGTGACATTTGTGACTGTAAAAGTGTCAGTACATTCAGTTTTAGGTCCAGTGTAGCCCCCTAACCCCCCTAATAAAGGTTTAACCCCCTGATCACCCCCCAGATAACCCTTTCACCCCCTATCACCACTGTCGCTAAGCGATCATTTTTCTGATCGCTGTCTTAGCGTCAGTGATGCCGATCGGCAGCCAGTAATTTTTTTTTAGGTTCGCCGCATGTTTTTATAGGGTCAGGTACCCCAATATATTATCTAATAAAGGTTTAACCCCCTTGATCACCCCCCAGGTAACCCTTTCACCCCCTATCACCACTGTCGCTAAGCGATCGTTTTTCTAAACGCTGTCTTAGTGTCGGTGATGCAGATCGGTAGCCGGTAAATTTTTTTAGGTTCGCCGCAGGTTTTTATAGCGTCAGGTACCCCAATATATTATCTAATAAAGATTTAACCCCCTTGATCGCCCCCCAGGTAACCCTTTCACCCCCTATTACCACTGTCGCTAAGCGATCGTTTTTCTGATCGCTGTCTTAGTGTCGGTGATTCAGATCGGTAGCCAGTAATTTTTTTTAGGTTCGCCGCAGGTTTTTAGAGCGTCAGGTACCCCCATATATTATCTAATAAAGGTTTTAACCCCCTGATTGCCCCTAGTTAACCCTTTCACCAGTGATCACCATATAAGTGTTACGGGTGACGCTGGTTAGTTAGTTTGCTTTTTATAGTGTCAGGGCACCCGCCGTATATAACCCAATAAAGGTTTAACCCCCTGATCGCCCGGCGGGTGATATCAATTAGGTTTTAGCATCAGAGAGGGTCTGCGTCACACCCCAGGCAGCGTCAGGTTAGTGCCAGTAACGCTAACACCCACGCGTGAAGCATACACCCCCCTTAGTGGTATAGTATCTGAACAGATCAATATCTGATCTGATCAGATCTATACTAGCGTCCCCAGCAGTTTAGGGTTCCCAAAAACGCAGTGTTAGCGGGATCAGCCCAGATACCTGCTGGCACCTGCGTTTTGCCCCTCCGTCCAGCCCAGGCCACCCAAGTGCAGCATCGATCGATCACTGTCACTTACAAAACAAAAACACACATAACTGCAGCGTTCGCAGAGACAGGCCTGATCCCTGCGACTCCAGTGCTGTAGGAGGTGATTTCACCACCATAGTTAAATAAAAAAAGCATATGTGCCGAAGCATTGGGGCAGCAGGAGCGGAGGAGCGATTTTGCTCCTAATGCCGCGTACATACGGTCGAAATTCCGACGGAGGCTTGCCCGTGGAAAAGTCCGACCATGTGTGTGCGGCATAACTTTTTTGCGGGAGGATGCCCCCATGCTTCGGCATATATAAATGGTGTGTGTATGCCCATCATTGGAAGTGGGTGGATGAAGGGCGGTATTCTAATGGTGGGCATACTAACCGATCAATCTCTTTTTTCGTTCAGCCAACTGGCTGCATGAAAAAAAAAGGATTACAATACATGTCCAACAAGGACCAGCAACGTACTGGTATGTTGCTGGACTTTGAATGTTTATACCAGAATGATGCCTGCGGGTTTAGGTATCATCTTGGTATCATTCTTTTCAGCCTGCGGCCGGCTTTCATGTAAAAGCAATCCTAGCGGCTAATTAGCCTCTGGACTGCTTTTACAAGCAGTGGGAGGGAATGCCCCCCCCAGATATAAAAAGCGCCATTGGGAAATTGAGAAAGCATTTTATCACACCGATCTTGGTGTGGTCAGATGCTTTGAGGGCAGAGGAAAAATCTAGGGTCTAGAAGACCCCAGTTTTTTAAAAAAAAGAGTACCTGTCACTACCTATTGCTATCATAGGGGATATTTACATTCCCCGAGATAACAATAAAAATGATTAAAAAAAAAAATACTTGGAAGGAACAAGATAAAATAAAAAAGCAAAATTAATAATATAAAAAAAAAAAAAAAAAAAAAAAAAAAGCACCCCTGTCCTGCCCTGCTCTTGCCCAATGGCGAACGCAAGCGTCGGTCTGGCGTCATATGTAAACAGCAATTGCACCATGCATGTGAGGTATCACCGCGAAGGTCAGATCGAGGGCAGTCATTTTAGCAGTAGACCTCCTCTGTAAATCTACTGGGGTAAACTGTAAAGGCTTTTAAAGGCTTTTAAAAATGTATGTAGTTTGTCGCCAATGCGCGTTTGTGCGAAATTTTAAAGCATGTCGTGTTTGGTATCTATGTACTCGGCCTAAGATCATCTTTTTTATTTCATCAAACATTTGGGCAATATAGTGTGTTTTAGTGCATTAAAATTAAAAAAAGTGTAATTTTTAACCCAAAAAATGGGTTTGAAAAATCGCTGCGCAAATACTGTGTAGAAAAAAAAAATGCAACACCCACCATTTTAATCTGTAGGGCCTTTGCTTTAAAAATATATATAATGTTTGGGGGTTCAACATAATTTTCTTGCAAAAAAAAAAATGTTTTCATGTAAACAAAAAGTGTCAAAAAGGGCTTTGTCTTCAAGTGGTTAGAAGAGTGGATGTAAGCTTCCTAATGTTGTGTATAAAATGCCAGAACAGTTCAAAACCCCCCCAAATGACCCCATTTTGGAAATTAGACACCCCAAGCTATATACTGAGAGGCATGTCGAGTCCATGGAATATTTTATATGTTGACACAAGTTGCGGAAAAACGACAATTTTTTTGACCTAAATGTATGACTAAAATGGAGTTTATTCGATTTTTCTTATAACAAAAAGTAGAAAATATCATTTTTTTTCAAAATTTTCGGTCTTTTTCCGTTTATATCTCAAAAAATAAAAAATCGCAGAGGCAATCACATACCATTAAAAGAAAGCTCTATTTGTGGGAAGAAAAGGACGCAAATTTCGTTTGGGTACAATATTGCATGTCTGCACAATTTACAGTTAAAGCAGCGCAGTGCAAAATTCTGAATTCACCTCTGGTCCTTTAGCTACCAAATGGTCCGGGGCTTAAGTGGTTAAAAAAAAAAAAAAAAAAGATTCCAGCGGTGGTAATCCACTCTCGGTCTCCACTCCAACGCTGTTGGTATCCTGCAATGGATGCTCTCCTCTTCGGGGTCCAGCGGTGGATGATCTCCTCTCCATCCAGGTCCAGGCTCCAGTGATGAGATGTCCAGCGCAGCGCATCCTGTCTCCACCGGAGACACCCCGGGAATATCCATACCAGACCCTTTATCCGAGCACGCAACCTGGCAGGCCGCAGGAAAAGAGGGGGGACGAGAGAGCGCCCCTCCCCCCCTGAACCGTACCAGGCCACATGCCCTCAACATGGGGAGGATGCTTAGGGGGTCTGTGACCCCTCAAAGCACCATTTCTCCATGTTGATGGGGACAAGGGCCTCATCCCCACAACCCTTGCCCGGTGGTCTGTGGGCGGGGGGCTTATCGGAATCTGGAAGACCCCTTTAACAAAGGGAACCCCCAGATCCTGCCCCCCTATGTGAATTGGTAAGGGCTACATTGTACCCCTACCATTTCACAAAGAAAGTGTAAAAAATCACACAGACACCATTGGGATAAGTCCTTTATTAAAAAAAAAAAAAAGAAGATTCCAGCAGTGGTAATCCACTGTCGGTCTCCACTCCAACGCTGTCGGTATCCTGCGATGGATGCTCTCCTCTCCTCCTCTCCAGGGTCCAACGGTGTATGATCTCCTCTCCATCCAAGTCCAGGCTCCAGCGATGAGATGTCCAGTGCAGCGCATCCTGTCTCCACCGGAGACACCCCAGGAATATCCTCGCCGCAGCCTGACAGGTCTTATGTAGCTGAGGACGGGGCCACCCTTCACGTGACCCCGTCCCCCTCTGACGCAAGGGGAAACTCGGGCTTACCCAGTGACGTGCGGGTGACCCGCCCCCCTCTGATGCAATGGAAACCTGTGTTACATCAGAGGGGGGCGGGGTCACCCACACATCGCAGGGTTAGGGGTAGGGTTAGGGGTTAGGGTTAGGGTTCCTGATGACGGAATACGAAACGTACGTCGAGGCGTAATACAGGTCACGCAACTGACGTCACTTCCAGTCTCGCTTGGTTGTCTGTTTCTAGAGGTGGAACGCACGCCAGCTCCCACAGGACCGGGACTTTTCATTCATTTGTATCCACGCCATTACAGCCTCAGTTCCGGGTTCGGGGCACTTTCAAAGTAAGCGCGTTTTTGGCTTTTGTACAATTTTATTGTTCATTAAATAGGATTACACTATTTTCGGCTTCTCTTCTCTCATTTGCATACCACCGGAGTTATCTCAGAGCCTTATATCGCCTGTTTAGCTGATACCATCTTCCATATTACCTAGCAAGTGGATACTTGCAGAAAGCGTACTAGACCTCTTTTTTAGTTAAAAGGGTCAACTCTTTGGGGTAAGCTGCCATCTTTATCATAGCACTATCGGGTGATATTGATTACGGTGAAGGTGGATTATAAAGTCACGAGATTCATTTGATCATCACTTTGAACATTGAACACTTGGAAGATTCCTAACACATGCAGAGATTTCTTTTGATTAAGATCGTGCACTACTGCTGGGAGGATTTTTGTGTTTATTTATCTTTGGACATTTTTCTGTATATTGTTCATTGCACAATTCACATTTCGAGTGTGGTTATTTTATTTTATGTTCCTATCTGTTGGGTAGGACTGCGTTTATTACTTCACTAATTTATTGTTCACATTTTTTGGCACTTTCGCCAGCACAATTGAGTTAGGTGGGTGTCATTTATTTTATTTCACGTTCCACATATATAGGGGTCCTTATACCATTGTTTTGGGACCCGCAATCAGCGCCCTCACTTTTTCCTATTTTTCCACTTTGTTTTCAGTAATCACTGATTATTTGAGGAGCAGCTTAATTTACCAATTAATAATTGGCGCGTTTTTTTTTATATAATATTGCTAGGGTTAGGGTTTTCCCTTTAAGAACAAGGCTAGGACCCAGGCTCTTGAACAGGGACCTCCCCCAGAGGTCAAAGGTCAGAGGGCGGGTCCACAGAGGTCAAAGGTCACTGGGCGTGGCTGACCCCCACCAAAGTGTACCGCCTACCCCAACTAAGTCGGGGAATAAACAAGTCGGGGAAAGCGTAGACGCTTTCCCCGACTTGTTCATTCCCTGACTTAGTTGGGGTAGGCTCTCTCGACACGAGACGATCAGAGACTGCAGACATGATACAAGAGACGGTCAGAGACTGCAGACATAATACAGGAGATGGTCAGAGAGTGCAGACATATTACAGGAGATGGTCAGAGACTGCAGACATAGTATAGGAGACAGTCAGAGTGTGCAGACATATTACAGGAGACAGTCAGAGTGTGCAGACATATTACAGGAGATGGTCAGAGAGTGCAGACATAGTATAAGAGATGGTCAGAGACTGCAGACATAGTACAAGAGATGGTCAGAGACTGCAGACATGTTACAAGAGACGGTCAGAGACTGCAGACATGTTACAAGAGACGGTCAGAGACTGCAGACCTAATACAGGAGATGGTCAGAGAGTGCAGACATATTACAGGAGATGGTCCGAGAGTTAAAACATATTACAGGAGATGGTCAGAGACTGCAGACATAGTATAGGAGACAGTCAGAGAGTGCAGACATATTACAGGAGATGGTCAGAGACTGCAGACATAGTATAGGAGACGGTCAGAGAGTGCAGACATATTACAGGAGACGGTCAGAGAGTGCAGACATATTACAGGAGATGGTCAGAGACTGCAGACATAGTACAGGAGACGGTCAGAGAGTGCAGACATATTACAGGAGATGGTCAGAGAGTGCAGACATATTACAGGAGATGGTCAGAGAGTGCAAACATATTACAGGAGACGGTCCGAGAGTGCAAACATATTACAGGAGACGGTCAGAGAGTGCAGACATATTACAGGAGATGGTCAGAGAGTGCAGACATATTACAGGAGATGGTCAGAGACTGCAGACATAGTAAAGGAGACGGTCAGAAAGTGCAGACATAATACAGGAGATGGTCAGAGAGTGCAGAAATATTACAGGAGATGGTCAGAGAGTGCAAACATATTACAGGAGACGGTCAGAGAGTGCAGACATATTACAGGAGATGGTCAGAGAATGCAGACATATTACAGGAGACGGTCAGAGAGTGCAGATATATTACATGAGACGGTCAGAGAGTGCAGACATATTACAGGAGATAGTCAGAGACTGCAGATATAATACAGGAGATGGTCAGAGACTGCAGACATAGTACAGGAGATGATCAGAGACTGCAGACATAGCACAGGAGATGGTCAGAGACTGCAGACATGATACAGGAGATAATGGCCGATCGGCCCCCTCACCTGACCCAGCGATACAGCAACAACAGTTCCTCTGATCAGGAGTCAGCTCACTCTGAATTGCCCGTGGCGACTCCGCTAAGTAGAGCCCAGATATGTATTCTGGCAATGACTCCATTCCTTTCTCCGCCAGGGATGGTGCCAGGCTGTGTGGCTTTCCATCTGGTGGCGCAGGGCAGCGGGGTTCTCTCTGATGGTGTTCCCTCAGCACTGTCCTCTCCCTCTGGAGTCCTGGGTGCACTTCCTTGAAAGCTTTCCTGGACTCCTGGCTCTCTCTCTCCAATTCAGCTGGGCATGCTGTGTGGGCTGCAGTTTCCATTCTACAGTGGGGCTGCCAGTCCTTGGGACTACATGTCCCACAATCCTCTTCTAGGCTCTTTTTTTTATTCTATTTCTTCCCTGCCCGATATGAAAGCGGGGGAAGAAACATTGTGGGCGGCTGTGCTGGCGAGCGCTACTCACTAGTACAGCAGTGTGAGGAGAGGGAGGGGGGAAAGAAGAGCCTGCGGCTGCAGTGGCGTCACTAGGGTTGGTGTCACCTCCCCTCCACCAACTATAGTCGCCCCTAAGTACAGACCCCCCTCCACTAAGTATAGACCCCCCTCTGTCAGTGCAGACTCCCCACTAAGTATAAACCCCTCCCTCTGTACAGACCCCCCTCCATCAGTACAGAGCCCCCCAGGACAAACCACCCCCCTCCATTAGTACAGGTGGTTTGTCCTGAGGGGGGGGGTCTGTACTAATGGAGGGGGTGGTTTGTCCTGAGGCGGTCAGGACAAACCACCCCCTCCATTAGTACAGACCCCCCTCAGGACAAACCACCCTCCCTCAATTAGTACAGACCCCCCCACAAGCCACCCCCCCATTAGTACAGAACCCCACAAACCACCCCCCTCCATTAGTACAGACCCCCCCACAAACCACCCCCCCTCAATTAGTACAGACCACCTCAGGAAAAACCACCCCTTTATTAGAACAGATCCCCCCTCAGGACAAACAACCCCCCTCCATTAGTAGATACCCCCCAGAAAAACCACCCCCTCCTCCATTAGTGCAGACCCCCCGGACAAACCACCCCCCCTCCATTATTACAGACCCCCCACAAACCACCTGCCCTCCATTAGTACAGACCCCCCACAAACCACCCACCCATTAGTATAGACCCCCCCTCAGGACAAACCTCCCCTCTACATTAGTACAGAACACCCTCAGGACAAACCTCCCCCCCATTAGTACAGACCCCCCCACAAACCACCCCCTCCATTAATACAGACCCCCAAGTACAGACCCCCTCCACTAAGTATAGACCCCCTCCATCAGTGCAGACTCCCCACTAAGTATAAACCCCTCCCTCAGTACAGACCCCCCTCCATTAGTACAGACCCCCCTCCATTAGTACAGACCCCCTCAGGACAAACCACCCCCCTCCATTAGTACAGACTCCCCTCAGGACAAACCATCCCCCCTCCATTAGTACAGACCCCCCACAAACCACCCCCTCCATTAGTACAGACCCTCCCACAAACCACCCCCTCCATTAGTACAGACCCTCCCACAAACCACCCCCTCCAATAGTACAGACCCACCCACAAACCACCCCCCTTCATTAGTACAGAGCCCCGCAATCCACCCCCCTCCATTAGTACAGACCCCTCACAAACCACCCCCCTCCATTAGTACAGACCCCCCTCAGGACAAACCACCCCCCTCCATTAGTACAGACCCCCCCTCAGGACAAACCATCCCCCCTCCATTAGTACAGACCCTCCCACAAACCACCCCCTCCAATAGTACAGACCCCTACAAGCCACCCCCCCTCCATTAGTACAGACCCACCCACAAACCACCCCCCCTTCATTAGTACAGAGCCCCGCAAACCACCCCCCTCCATTAGTACAGACCCCCCCACAAACCACCCCCTCCATTAGTACAGACCCCCCTCAGGAGAAACCACCCCCTCCATTTGTACAGACCCCCCTCAGGACAAACCACCCCCCCTCCATTAGTAGAGAACCCCCGGACAAACCACTCTCCTCCTCCATTAGTACAGATCCCCCAGACAAACCGCCTCCCCTCCATTAGTACAGACCCCCCTACAAAACACCCTCTCCATTAGTACAGACCCCTCACAAACCACCCCCTCCATTAGTACAGACCCCCCTCAGGACAAACCACCCTCCCTCCATTAGTACAGACCCCCCCACAAACCACCCCCTCCATTAGTACAGACCCCCACAAACCACCCCCCTACATTAGTACAGACCCCCCCACAAACCACCCCCCCTCAATTAGTACAGACCCCCTTAGGAAAAACCACCCCTTCATTAGAACAGACCCCCCCTCAGGACAAACAACCCCCCTCTATTAGTAGATACCCCCCAGAAAAACCACCCCCTCCTCTATTAGTGCAGACCCCCCGGACAAACCACCCCCCCTCCATTATTACAGACCCCCCACAAACCACCCGCCCTCCATTAGTACAGACCCCCCACAAACCACCCACCACCCACCCATTAGTACAGACCCCCCCTCAGGACAAACCTCCCCTCTACATTAGTGCAGAACCCCCTCAGGACAAACCTCCCCCCATTAGTACAGACCCCCCCACAAACCACCCTCTCCATTAATACAGACCCCCAAGTACAGACCCCCCTCCACTAAGTATAGACCCCCTCCATCAGTGCAGACCCCCCCACTAAGTATAAACCCCTCCCTCAGTACAGACCCCCCCCAGGATAAACCACCCCCCCTCCATTAGTACAGACCCCCTCAGGACAAACCACCCCCCTCCATTAGTACAGACCCCCCTCAGGACAAACCATCCCCCCTCCATTAGTACAGACCCCCCACAAACCACCCCCTCCATTAGTACAGACCCTCCCACAAACCACCCCCTCCAATAGTACAGACCCCTACAAACCACACCCCCCCATTAGTACAGACCCACCCACAAACCACCCCCCCTTCATTAGTACAGAGCCCCGCAAACCACCCCCCTCCATTAGTACAGACCCCCCCACAAACCACCCCCCTCCATTAGTACAGACCCCCCTCGGGACAAACCACCCCCCTCCATTAGTACAGACCCCCCCTCAGGACAAACCATCCCCCCTCCATTAGTACAGACCCTCCCACAAACCACCCCCTCTAATAGTACAGACCCCTACAAGCCACCCCCCCTCCATTAGTACAGACCCACCCACAAACCACCCCCCCTTCATTAGTACAGAGCCCCGCAAACCACCCCCCTCCATTAGTACAGACCCCCCACAAACCACCCCCCTCCATTAGTACAGACCCCCCTCAGGAGAAACCACCCCCCTCCATTTGTACAGACCCCCCTCAGGACAAACCACCCCCCCTCCATTAGTAGAGAACCCCCGGACAAACCACTCTCCTCCTCCATTAGTACAGATCCCCCTACAAACCACCCCCTCCATTAGTACAGACCCCCCACAAACCACCCCCTTTCATTAGTACAGACCCCCCTCAGGACAAACCACCTCCCCTCCATTTGTAGAGACCCCCCCGGACAAACCACCCCCCTCCTCCATTAGTAAAGACCCCCCAGACAAACCTCCCCCCTCCATTAGTACAGACCCCCCTCAGGACAAACCTCCCCCTCCATTAGTACAGACCCCCCCACAAACCACCCCCTCCATTAGTACAGACCCCCACAAACCATCCCCCCTCCATTAGTTCAGACCCCCCTCCATTTGTAGAGACCCCCCAGACAAACCACTCCCCCTCCTCCATTAGTACAGACCCCCCGGACAAACCACCCCCCCTCCTCAATTAGTACCGACCCCCCGGACAAACCACCCCCCTCCATTAGTACAGACCCCCCACAAACCACCCACCCATTAGTACATTAGTACAGACTCCCTCAGGACAAATATCCCCCCTCCATTAGTACAGACCCCCTCAAGACAAACCTCCCCCTCCATTAGTACAGACCCCCCACAAACCACCCCCCCTTCATTAGTACAGACCCCCACAAACCACACCCCCTCCATTAGTACAGACCCCCACAAACCACCCCCCTCCATTAGTACAGACCCCCAACAAACCACGACCCTCCATTAGTACAGACCCCCACAAACTACCCCCCCCTCCATTAGTACAGACCCCCACAAACCCCCCCTCCATTAGTACAGACTCCCCCACAAACCACCCCCCTCATTAGTACAGACCCTCCCCTCAGGACAAACATCACCCGGGCAGCAGCTGGAGAGGAGAGGACAGTGTGCAGCCGCGCTGTTCGGGTGGAGAAGATCGTGGCAGAGAGAAGACCAAATGTCAGGCACTGCACCGCACGGCACAGACCGCCGCCCCACCCCCCCAATGACATCACTGTGTGGGTGTCTCTCTGAACAGAGACAGCCGCTCTGATCTCCTTTGACTGGAGGATGGAGGAGGGACGGGCTTGGGCAGGAAACACAGCGGTGACCGGCGGAGAGAGCAGCCTCTGGACACAGACAGGAGGAGGGAGGGGATCACTCTGGCGCTTTAGCTCCCCCACCTCTGTGATGCCCGGGTGTACTGCACCCCGCGCACCTGCTTAGGATTGGCCCCGAGCAGAAGACTATCCGCCCTACATGATTGATAATATTGAAATACCTTACGACTTTTGGTAGGGGAATTAAGGCCCTGGGCATTATGGCAGACCACCCTACAGGATGGGTGTCAAAGGTATCCTAGGTGTACTCGTGGTGACAAAGGACAACTCCACAGTTTCACCACTCACCCCTACCCAGAGGAGGATATCCAGTATATTACGTGCACCAAGGCTTCTCATATGAAAACATCCAGCCTCAAACCTAGGTCTCCAAAATGAAAAAGAAGAAAATAAATTAGGAAAAGACAGGGAAAGAAAAATAAAAGACAATGGCCATGTATACAGATGCCTCAGCAAGGGGACAGAGAAATGTCCCCAGGCCAGGGCAAGGTAGGTTTGGGTCCCAAACCAGTGTGGCATGGAAGTCGGCCCAAAAGCCTGAACCATCAGAACATTGGCTTGAGTGAGAGTACACGGCCACCTGGTCAGGCCCAAGCTCACAGAACAAATGAATCAAGGAACCTAAAAAAAGTTAATGTATGAAAACATAAACCATGTCAAAAACCATATCTCATTGTCTGTTAATGCAGAACCCAATGTATATAGGTGAGTATTGGACATACACTATAAACATAGAAAAAGAGGCCCACCATAGTGAGGCCTTTACTATATACCAAATGGAGTTCATGGAAGAGTATGGAGTTCTAATAAACAATACAGCATGTCTTAGCAGGGTATTATAAACATAGAAATTATAAAAATAAGAGCAAACAAAAAAAAAAAAAAGCAAAAAGACAACTGAAGCTCCTGTGATACTATAAAAGGGTAACCCAAAAAGGTTTCAAAGTTCCAGGCAACCAAGGGGATTGAAGAGAGATTACAACCTCCCCCCATCAGGAAACAACAATAGCTTTATGATTGTCTAGCTGTCCCAGAGCGTCCAGAGGATACTTGATGCCATAATGGAGAAAGAGGAACAGGCCACCCCAAGACGGATCGGGCCTGCAGGAGATGAAGATCCCAGAGATGTGCTGTCTTGAGAGATAAAGCCAAGCTGTAGCAGCAAAGCTGTAGCAGTAAAGCTTTCCCCTCTGCACAGGTCAAAAAGCAGTGCTTTTGACTGACATAAGTAAAGGACAGACGGAAAGTAAAATCTATATTTGATCACCTTACATGTCAGAACCGACAGTAGAGGTTTGAGGGCCCTGTGTTGAATGTTATGCCCACTTGAATGTTATGCCCAAGGTGGGATAGGGTGGAAGCGTCTCTAGATTTCTGCATCACCAATTCCTTGGTTTTGTAGTAGTGAGGCTTGACTATTATATCCAGTGGTGGGCCATTGGGACGTTGAGGATGTAAGGCGCGAGGAGCCCTTGCTAGGTCCAAGCGATGGGCTGGTAAAGCAGAGAGAAGTTCTGACATAAAAGTATGAACAGCAGCATCCACATCTTAAACCCTGTGTATGAAAAATGTACCTTCGGGACCTGTTTTCCAAGTCATCAATCTTTGCTAGGGCTTGATCTAGTTGATGTTGAAGATGCTCTCTACAGGATTTTTTTGGGATAGTACAAGAGACAGTCGTCTCCAGCTTGGTCTCAATAGTGTCAATCCTAGTCCCAACTCTTGTAGATCTGCTTTGATCATCGTAGTAATCTGCTGCACTGTTTTAGCCAGACCCTGGTTCAGAAGATCTGAGAACTTGGTTATTAGTGTTTGATGATCAGTGTCAGAGAGCGATTGAATGGGATCTGCAGTGTCAGGGCTAGCAGGAGAGTGCAGTGGCTGTGACAGCAGCAGATCATCCAGAGTCTGCTCTATTAGTGATTCCGTGGATGCTGGGGACTTATTAGCCAGGGCTGGTGTATTCACAGCAGATGGTGTGTCCCGAGGTTCAGTGTTGGAGCCGGCAGGGCCAGGGTTTCCTCAGGAGCTGGAACCATGTGATGCCGCAGTGAATTATGGGCCCTTAACGCGCCACTCAAATTTGGCACGAACGGCCCATAATGTTTGAAATTTGACGAACGGTCGAACAGCCGATGTTCGAGTCGAACATGGGTTTGACTCGAACTCGAAGCTCATCCCTACTGAACAGCAGTATACAGGCGGTCCCAAGAAAGACAGGGACTGTAGGTTTGTTCTTAAGTTGAATCTGTTTGTAATTTAAAACAGGTACATTTTGTAAGTGTAGCTCCAGCCAAAAAATCTATTTTTAAAGCGGAGGTGCCGTGGAAAAAAAACTATTGAAAGCCAGCAGCTGCAAATACAGCAGCTGCTGACTTTTAATACTGTATATGGACACTTACCTGTCCTGGAGTCCAGCGACGTCCGCAGCAGAGGACGAGCAATCGCTCATCACTCTGCTGCCCCCACCGCCATCCTCGGTGAGGGAACCAGGAAGTAAAGCCTTGTGGCTTCATGCCCGGTTCCCTACGGCGCATGCGCAAGTCGCGCTGCGCCGTTCTGAATGGTCCCCTGTGTTCTGGGAGCCGAGTGTCTCCCAGAATACAACGGGGAATCTGCGGGAAGTGACGTGCTCCCGCAGATTTCCCGCAGAGAGGACTCCCGGAAGTGGGTGCAAATACCTGTCTCAGACAGGTATCTGCACCCCCCTCCCCCCTGAAAGGTGTCAATTGTGACACCGGAGGGGGGGAGGGTTCCGATCAGCGGAAGTTCCACTTTAGGGTGGAGCTCCGCTTTAAGCTTTTTGGATATCATAGGGAAGGGTTATCATCACCCCTGTAACATTTGTTTTGCTATCTGTGCCCCTGTTCAGAAGATTTCACTTTCTGTACCAATGACAATTGGATTTTTAATTTTTTTTTTTTTTAGGGAAACAAGGATTGGTGATAAAGCATCAGTGGAGAGGAGATACCTTTTTCCCATATTAACTCTTACAGGAGAGAATTTCCCTTCCTAGGGGTAGATTTCCTCTCACTTCCTGTTGTCTCCCTCCGTTTGTAAGTAGGAGTCGTTTGAAAGTCAGATGTTTGAAAGTAGGGGCCTGCCCTATGTACTCTGCAGAAATGTGGGCCTTAGGTGTTGGTGTTGCCACAACACTGTAAGCTCTCACAGTTACTCTTGGTGGGCGCTGAGAACAAAAAAGGGGGCAATGGGACTTTAAATGAAGCAGTTGACAGATAGGGGTGGGGATGAAAATAATCAAGTTTAATGCATATATACAATACTGATGTATTACATGTGTGAGAGGTGGCATGTGCCTGTGCACACAGTACAACCTACAGGGACATATACACATAACAATAGACATAATTGATCAAACAATGAATTGCCGTCATCATAGAATAAATACATATGTGAATTGAGCAGCACATGACAACATGATGTAAAGGTATAAAATCGTGTAGCACTATCCCTGTAGGAGCTGCTGGTTTTTGTTTTGTGTCTACGTTATGCCTATCAACCTCTTGGAATTGGCTCAAACCCTCCCTTGACACAACTGGTATATAAAAATATTATGGAACCCACTGGTTGCTGGGGAACACAATAAAACCACACCACAGTAAATTTTGCAATATAGATTGTTACCTTGAATTGGCCACTTCTCCTTCCACAAGATAACAGAGAAACTGCACACAGGTTTGCACTTACCAAGGGTGAACTTTACTTGGTAAGATATAAAGGTAAAACAGGGCAGGCCCCTTTGAACTCTCTGTGATCCTTTGCTTCTTATGCTGTTTGGGTATTTCCCACTTCTCCAGAGCCTGAGTGGCGTGATCTAGCCACTCTTCAAATCCATCTTCCACTGAAGGCACAGGCTGCTTCCCAGAGAAAGTCCTGAGCTTCCTGTATCCAGTCATCAGGTAGTCTGGGGAATCCTTCTTACATTTAGCTACAATACAATGGTGATGAACCGGAACTCTCTTTCTGGCCATCCGCCCCTGTGCTGGGCCCTGCTTGGCTAGTGGAGGTGGGACCATCCCTGGGTCCTTCTGGGTGTATCAGGAAGAATTCTACTTGGTTGGCAGTCTTTATACTGGTGCCTTTAAAGTGGTCTGAAACTCCCTTCTTCCATTCACACAGTGCATAGGTGTGTGGGTTGATGGTGTCTGTTCTCATGTCAATCACCCATGGTTTCCTGTCTGTGGCCCCTGCCATCAAGCACGAAGGCCCGGGAAAATAACAAACATCCGTTTGGTTTTAGTTCCTGTCTGGCCTGAGGAAACAAAAATACTGAGGAGCTGATGCATGTGCAGTGCTTTTTATGATGTGGATCATGTGTTTCCTGTGCTAGGTGGGAGGAGCCTATCTCTCTGTAAGTCGTCCTGGAAGATGACTGAGGAAAATTGGGCCTTTGGTGGTGGTGGTGGTGCCACAACACTGTAAGCCCTCACAGTTACTCTTGGTGGGCGCTGGAACAGGCCCTGCTGTGAACTATTATATCAAGAATTGTAATTATATGCCCCTGTTGAACAGGGGCAGAAAAATTGGGCCTTTGGTGGTGGTGCCACAACACTGTAAGCCCTCACAGTTACTCTTGGTAGGCGCTGGAACGAGCCCTGCTGTGAACTATTATATCAAGAATTGTAATTATATGCCCCTGTTGAACAGGGGCAGAAAATTTGGCCTTTGGTGGTGGTGCTGGTGGTGGTGCCACAACACTGTAATCCCTCACAGTTACTCTTGGTGGACGCTGGAACAGGCCCTGCTGTGAACTATTATATCAAGAATTGCAATTACATGCCCCTGTTGAACAGGGGCAGAAAAATTGGGCTTTAGGCACTGGTGCTGGTGCTACAACACTGCAACCCCTCACAGATACTCTAGTTGAGCGAAGGAACGAGCCCTGGTGCAAAATATTACAGCAAAAATTGTAATTACACGCCCCTGTTAAATAGGGGATAAATAAATGTAGCGCTATGTGCGTAAACCTATTGATGCATAACAAATATCTAATAATCATGAATCATAACATCGGTGATAAAAGTCCATAAATAAATAAAAAATTATTCTTAAAATCAGTGTTTCAATGCTATTTCACCACTGTGATTGTTCGTCCTCAAAAGGAGTGCATACCACCACCAGTAAAAATGCTCGCTCACCTCCCAGATGAGTTAAAACTCATATATCGATCTCCCCACAAGTTCACACGATCTCCTCATTTAAACAATCAATGGTGGGTAACCCAGCTAGCTCTTATTATTGGCATCTCAGCACACTTGGATCCAGACAAACAAATCACCTCCCAGCTTTGCTCAAGACTCCAGGGTTTCAAGACATGTAAGTGATAAGTATAGAGACCATAGTGTTCTCTGTATACAACATTTATTCAAAGCCCCCACAAGCAAGTTACACTTACAAGATAAAAACTTTTAAAACCACATGTGAAAGCTCCACAGTAACACTGCTGTTTCCACACTCACAGTGCCTGGCTAGAAGTCACGTTATCAGCTCCTTCCCTCTAGACGCGTATTGGCCAATCACAGGCCTTCCTCAGTAGATGGGTGGGCTGATCTCTTTAGGCTCTTTTTATTGTGTTTCGTTACCTTAACAACCTTCCGGGCGTCACCACGGCTCTGTCAGCAGCACAGAAAGGAATCCTCCCACACTCAGTGTCTCCATGAAACTAAATTCCAAGAATTGGGAGCGTGTCACGCTCACTGCTTAGCATTCAACTCGCAGTTGGGGTGTTTTCTCTTTGCTGCGCACCCGCAGATACCACTGGCTATCTCCGGTTACAATCTATTACATGCTAAACATTCCTAAGCTTAAATAATAGCGCAGCTGACATTTAAAAAAAACATTAGAAAAATTAAAAAATATTAAAAAAACATATTATCTACTGATAATAAATTTCAGAAAAACTCCCTAAGGTGCCTCTGATCCTAGCGCTCAATGGACAAAAAAATCTAGATTCTTCTGTAATGCAGCAGCTATTATAACATCATAAAATTCATACAAAATATGTTCAATATATAATTGTAAACAACTATGCATCAAACATTAACAGCGCTTCGCAGGTTAGGTGAAAACCTGTGGATGATAAGGATTCTTATCGTACAGTAATATAATATGCAACATATAAACATATATAAGTCCAATGCATGCAATTAGAATAATTGAAAAAAAGAGAGAGAGAGAGAAAAAATCCACTTCTCCAATCCTCTCATCTGCCGGTATTAACACTATATATGGTGTTGATCTGGCTCCTTATATGGGGAAACACACTATCAGTTCAACAGTTCATTCACTATGAATGTGCAACAGATTCATCTTAGAGGAACCCAGAAACTGTAGCTTGAAAGGACACTTCACCATTAGATGCAATGCAGCTCCCTTAGGAGATCTACTCACCAGACTTCCGAACACAGATAGCCTTAATCACTCCTCTAAGTGGGTGGTTGTAAGCTCTTCATAGAGAGGGTTTCTTCTTGGATGAGCGGTGTCCCTGATCAGTGGATTTCAGCGTGCAGCAATGCGGGCATATAAATGTGAGGGGAAACCGAACATAGTGTAAAACCCTTTTTTATTGTAAATAGATAGACCCTCCGTTTACAAGCATGCTTACAAGATAAAAGAAGTTAAAAACATGTCTCATACTGTTGATACATCATGCTCACTTTATACGTGACTCATCTGTCCATACAGGCGATCATCTTCCCGGGACTCACTTGAGCAAGCCACCGATTGGCAGGATCCCTGGTTTCGAGTGAGCATGATGTATCAACAGTATGAGACATGTTTTTAACTTCTTTTATCTTGTAAGCATGTTTGTAAACGGGGGTCTATCTATTTACAATAAAAAAGGGTTTTACACTATGTTCGGTTTCCCCTCACATTTATATGCCCACATTGCTGCACGCTGAAATCCACTGATCAGGGACACCGCTCATCCAAGGAGAAACCCTCTCTATGAAGAGCTTACAACCACCCACTTAGAGGAGTGATTAAGGCTATCTGTGTTCGGAAGTCTGGTGAGTAGATCTCCTAAGGGAGCTGCATTGCATCTAATGGTGAAGTGTCCTTTCAAGCTACAGTTTCTGGGTTCCTCTAAGATGAATCTGTTGCACATTCATAGTGAATGAACTGTTGAACTGATAGTGTGTTTCCCCATATAAGGAGCCAGATCAACACCATATATAGTGTTAATACCGGCAGATGAGAGGATTGGAGAAGTGGATTTTTTCTCTCTCTCTCTCTTTTTTTCAATTATTCTAATTGCATGCATTGGACTTATATATGTTTATATATTGCATATTATATTACTGTACGATAAGAATCCTTATCATCCACAGGTTTTCACCTAACCTGCGAAGCGCTGTTAATGTTTGATGCATAGTTGTTTACAAATATATATTGAGCATATTTTGTATGAATATTATCTACTGAGCATTAAGATCTTTGATCATAGGAATGGTTACTAGTAATCACCCATTATAGATGAAACAATTTAAGTCAAAATCTATGTTGAGCCCCCTAGGCGTTAAAACCTGGGTCTCATAGATCCACGCTGATTCGCGTTGACTTAACTGCCTTATGTAATTACCCCCCCTCCAATGGTGTTTTACCTTTTCTATGGCCCAAAAGTTAAGCTGACTGGAATTTCTGTCATGTACATCTCTAAAATGTTTGGAAACACAGTATTCTTTTTTCCCTTTTTTAATCGTATTGATGTGTTTGCACACCCTTACACACAGAGGTCTGGACGCACGACCTACATACTGGAGTTTGCATGAACACTCAAGCATGTATACAACCCCTTCGGAAGAACAAGTGATAAAATCCTTTATCTTGTATACTCTTCCCGTGGCCGTGGCCACAAACTCACTTTTCTTTTTCATGTTAATTCCTCTTGTGGTCCTACAGGCTAAACATTTCCCACAGGCATAAAAACCTGTGAGGAAGAGGGTTAGGGTCCCTACAGTCCTATTTTGTTTATTGGGGGGGTCTAGTGCTCCTGGAGCTAAAATGTCCCTTAAGTTGGGTGCTTTCTTATACACAAATGAGGGATGTTGGGGGGAGAACTCCTCCCAATAATTTATCCCGCAATAACACATTCCAGTGTTTTCTAATGATATTTTCAATCTTGTTATTTTGAATATTGTAACTCCGAAACATCCTATAATCATCTCCTTCCTTTTTGGGTGCTTTCTCTTTGGTTTTCAATAATTAATTTCTATCCATGTTTTTCACCTCCTCTAGTTGTTTCTTCACTAACTCGCTATCATATCCTTTCTGTATGAATTTCTCCTCAAAATTAGCAGCTTAGGCCTCGTACACACGGCCGAAATTCTCGTTGAAAAAAACATGTCGTTTTTTTCGACGAGATTCTTGGACAAGAAACTTGTCCCGGCCGAGTGTACACACGCTCGTTTCAAAGAACCCGCGGTTCTTTGAAAGGAGTGTACGCGGTGACGTCATCGACTACGTCGAGCATGCGCTCGTCACATTCGATGCCGTCGCCGCCATCTTGGTCTACCCTACGTATGCCTAGGAAGCTACCGCGCATGCGTCAAATTCATTTCGAACATGCGCGGGCTTCCGGGAGGACAGGTAAGTGTACACACACTCACTTTTCTCGTCGAGAAACATGCCGAGGAGAATCTCGACGAGAAAATAGAGAGCAGGTTCTCTATTTTCTCGTCGAGGTTTCTTGTCGGTTTTCTCGACGAGAAACCCGATAGCAGCGTACACACGACCGATTTACTCGGCAAGACCTCTCTGCCAGCAAGTTTCTTGCTGGTTCTTGCCGAGAAAATCGGTTGTGTGTACGAGGCCTTATTCTCCAAAATCCTCCGCCTTGGGGCAATTTCTTTTGAGTCTAACAAACTGATCCTTGGGTATATTCAATAACCATTTCTATCTGTCGGCTTGCTATAATTTTTAGTATAATTCACACCTTCTTGCACGTGAATTTCAACATCTAAGAACATAATGTTGCTTCTGTCATAATTCCAGGTTATGTGATATTCTTCTCATTATGATTTAGCCTGTCCATGAAGGAGAGGAGACTCGCCTCATCACCTCTCAACATCATAAACAGGTCATCTATAAATCTATAATAACCACAATCAGCTCCTCTGGTTTATTTTCAAAAACTGCCTCTGACTCCCAATGTGCCAAAAGCAGATTGGCCACACTTGGGGCAAAGCGGGCACCCATAGCTACACCGGTTTTCTGCAGATAATAACTTCCGTTATACCAGAAGTAATTATGCAGCAGTCCAAATTCCAAACACTGTAAAATAAATCTACACTTCTTTTTCTCCAAAGAGGAGTTTTTGAGTGTCCACTTCACTGCTTTCTTTGCATCTTTATGCTCTATTACGGTATATAGTGAGCATACGTCTGCAGTTACTAAGAAAAAAGAAGAATTATCCATTTCAATAGTACTTAAGTTATAAAATAAATGCTTAGTGTCCTTTAAATAAGCTGGTGTGGAAGTTACTAGGGGTTGAAGAAAGACATCCAGATACTGGCCTAATCTAGAGGTGAGTGAATCAACACCATTTACAATGGGTCTTCCTGGAGGTCTCAAATTATTCTTATGAATTTTCGGGAGAAAATATATAATGGGGGTGCGACATGAGGAGGTAAATAAATATTCAGCCTCCTTCTTACATAATATGTTCTTGTCCAATCCTTTGGTTACCAATTCAGACAACTCGTCTCTGTATTGTTTAACCGGATTGGACAATAATAATGCATACATATCTGTATCACCCAATAGTCTATCCATTTCCTCTTTGTAATATGTGCGAGACATTAAAACCACCCCACCTCTTTATCCGCTGGTCTAATCACCACCTCTTTCTTTTCTTCTAAAGTGCGGATCCCTTGTTTAATATGTTCAGCATCTGATCCCTTACGGATTTTTAACTGTTCTAAATCATGCACCACTAAATTTTTAAAAACTTCTGTGAACTTGTTATCTGGGACAGGTGGGTTAAACTTGGATCTATTCTGTAATCCTGTGCCTGTTGTATAATTCTGTGTGGACATATTAGAGGTATTAGAGATGAAGTATTTTTTAATATTTAATTTTCTCATATACTTCTGTATATTCACATACGTGTCAAATTTGCTGAGATTTTTTGTGGGGGCAAATTTAAGTCCCTTATCCAAACATACAGAAAAAATATGCCAAATGCAGCGCAGCCCTCACACACACCACCATCACAATATAATTAAACAAAAAAGTTATTTCAAATAGTTCCCTTATCTTAGGCGCTGCAGCTCCCTCTTAAATCCACTGGGTGGCGAACTTGCATCTGAAAACATATGAGAAGAGAGAGAGCGCACGCGCCATAGTGTAACACCGTTTATTAGTGGAAGCTTGAAAGTTAAAAATGAGGAAGATTGCACTCACAAACAGGAACTTGTGCATTCACATATAGACATGGCTCTCAGTTCCGACCTCCTCTCCTGGCCTATGCAGGGCAATTGGCTTGTGGGGCGACAGCAACATTGTAGGGATAAGCGTTCCGGATAAGCTACCCTGTATTCCCCACTGTGTTCCCCACTGACACACACTATCATACGGACCAGCCGGCCAAGCGTGACGTCACTCGCAGATTAGAAGGGGGAGCCAAACTGTGCGTGCTGCTTCCTCTGATTGTTTACTGTTGCTATGATGACATGTTTCGGAATGAAGGAGGAAACTCCAAAACATGTCGTCATAGCAACAGTAAACAATCAGAGGAAGCAGCACGCACAGTTTGGCTCCCCCTTCTAATCTGCGAGTGACGTTATGCTTGGCCGGCTGGTCCGTACGATAGTATGTGTCCGTGGGGAACACAGCGGGGAATACAGGGTAGCTTATCCGGAACGCTTATCACTACAACGTTGCTGTCGCCCCACAAGCCAATCGCCCTGCATAGGCCAGGAGAGGAGGTCGGAACTGAGAGCCATATCTATATGTGAACGCACAAGTTCCTGTTTGTGAGTGCAATCTTCCTCATTTTTAACTTTCAAGCTTCCACTAATAAACGGTGTTACACTATCTCTTCTCATATGATATAAGTCCCTTATCCAATACTCTGATTTCATTATTATCTAGGGGGACACCACTAAGATTAAAAATCCCTTTCCCTATTGGTGCTATCTTTTTTTGGAGTTTCCTTCCGGCTCTCCTGTTCCTCCATCTTTTGTTTCTGCTCCATATGTGTTTCCATTGTATGTTTCCCCCTGTACCCCTCTCCTCGGAGTACTCCCTGTCCTAAAAAATCCCTATCTGTTTCTTCTGCATATCCATCAAGTGGCGCATATCTATTGTGCCATCCTGGTTCTTGTTGGGATCCATAGTAACCCTTGTGTGATCTATCATAGCTCTGTTGGGGTCGATCATAGTTATGGGGTGATCTATAATTGGGTGGGGCTGGATAATATGGGGATGAAGTACCATATGCCTGTTGCCCTGATCTATATGGTCGTCTCCCATTAAATCCTCCTCTATTGAAACCCCCCTCTGAAACCTATTGTCATAATAAGGCCTTCTTTGTCCCCTAAAATTGTTATAAGGACGATTGTGTCCATTATATCCCTGATCCGTGTAGGGCCCCATATAATATGGTGCATGTTGGGGGGGTCCCTTGGGTCCAAATCCACCGGGGGCTTGCTCACTTACCCCCTGTGGAATAGGGCCTTTGGGTCCCTTAGTGGTAGGCATTTTAGCTTTTGTCCCTTCCGACTTAAGAGGAGTGAACATGGGTGAAATAAGCTCCTGTCCCTCCATCACAGTCTGCCATCTGAAGTTTTTTTTCTCCTTATAGTCCCCTATCCTTAACCTCCTTTTCTATTTTTTCTATATTCAATTTCAATTCTCCTGATAATCTAATAAACTCAGGGTCCTCTTTTTGTGGTTCTTCTATATCCCTCAGAGTCTTTATTTGAGCATCAAGGTTTCTAATTTTTGTTTGCTTCCGTTTGAAAAGAAATCTAAGGAGCTCCACCCTTTGGCGTTGAAGAACGAAAACCACTCTTTCATGGATTGTTCGTCCACCAACCCATCATTGGGAGGAACATCCCATCTTAACCGATGTGGTACTATATCATTTTCAATGTACTTATCAAAAGTTACAATATCCCACCAAGCTCTGCTTTTTTTCTCAAATAGATTGTTTAATTTTTTACAATAATATTTTAAATCACCGGTTGTATTACTATAATATTTTTGTGAAAAAAACATCATATATATCCACCTCTCTGTGTTCAAATAAATTTAAAATATCCATATTGGCTGCTAATTGGGTAGTGAAAATGAGTTGTAAATTATATGGTAAAAACAATCAGCGCCAAAAGTATAGTAAATACCGTGCTATAAATTACTGTGTTAATAACCTATTATAAACGTGCACAGCTGCTAAACATTCTATGTGCATAAACCTATTGATGTATAACAAATATCTAATAATCATGAATCATAACATCAGTGATAAAAGTCCATAAATAAATAAAAAAATCTTCTTATGATCAGTGTTTCAACGCTATTTCACCACTGTGTTAAAAAAATTCGACTTTAGGCACTGGTGCTGGTGCCCAGAACCAAAAATGTTCTTAGAAGCTATTAACATGAACATTGAGGAGGAATAGGATAGTCACTCAGCATCAGCATAGACAGTCTTGAAGGGATTTCACATTCATAAAAAATTAAATCGGTTACATCAGCATCAGGTGCTTGGTAGCTGGTGATCCAAGACTGATTAATTTTTATGAAGGTGAGCCGATCAACCGAGTCGGTGGACAGGCGCACTCTGTGATCGGTTACAAAGCTGGAGCAGCACTGAATGTGCGTTCCGAAAGAACGCTGGATGCAGGACAGGCCAGTAGCTCAATTGCATACTGTGCAAGCTCTGGCCAGTGATCTATCCTCAAGACCCAGTAACCCAGTGGATTTTCAGTTGCAAAGGTCTCCAAGTCTGATCTTGCCCCTAGGTATTCCTGCACCATGTAAATCAGACACTGGCGATGGTTGCTGGAACCGATCAGACCTTGGGGCTGCGGACTAAAAAATTGTCTGAACGCATCGGTCGGACGGCCACCTTCTCCACCGCTCCTTCTGTGACTGACCGAAGCCTCAGCAACACGTTGTCCTTGAGGACCAGGAAATTTTTACCTTCCAGGCTCTGGAAACGCATTGCACAAACCTTTCTGCAAGGCCTCCCAAAGATGTTTAATCCTCTGCTCCCTCTGCGAAGGCTGGATAAGTTCCACAACCTTACCCTTGTAACGTGGATCAAGAAGGGTTGCCAGCCAGTAGTGATCCCTCTCCTTGATCACACAAATCCGAGGGTCCTTTCGCAGGCTTTGCAGGATCAGGGAGGCCATGCAGCGTAGGTTTGCTGAGGCATTTGATCCAGGGTCCTCTGGGTCACAAAGGGTGACATGATCCGCAGCCACCTCCTCCGAGCCACGTACAAGTCCATGGGTTTCTGGGGACTGTAAAAGATCCCTTGAAGACTGCTGCTGATGCTGAGTGCTAGGCTCCACCTCCATGCTGACACAATCCTCCTCATCCTCCTCCTCCTCTTCCTGTGTGAGCGGCAGGCCTGCAGGAATACTGTCTGGATAAAGGGGGCCTTGAGAGGTAAGGAAGTCCTCCTCTTCCTCCCTCTGTTCTGCCTCAAGTTCCCTGTCCATTTTTCCACGCAGCGTATGCTCCAACAGGAAGACAAGAGGGACAGTATCACTGATGCATGCACTGTCACTACTCACCGTCCTCGTGGCCTCCTCAAATGGTGACAGGACAGTGCATGCATACTTGATCATTACCCACTGGCGTGGCGAAAAAAATGACAAGCTCCGCTGACCCTGTCCTGGTGCCATAGTCGCACAGGTACTGATTGATGGCCCTCTGCTGCGTGTGCAGCTGCTACAGCATTGCCAACGTTGAGTTCCAACTGGTGGGCATGTCACAGATGAGGCGGTTCTTGGGCAGGTTGCATTCCTTTTGCAGCTCAACCAGCCGAGCACTGGCATTATATGACCGTCGGAAATGCCCACAGACTTTTCTGGCCTGCCTCAGGAGATCCTGTAAGCCCGGGTATCTGCACAAGAACTGCTGCACCACCAAATTAAGGACGTGAGCCAAACAGGGCACATGAGTCAAGTGTCCCTGTCGGAGGGCAGAGAGGAGGTTGGTGCCATTGTCGCAAACCACCATTCCGGGCTGAAGCTGTCGTGGCGTCAACCACCTCTGAGCCTGCCCCTGCAGAGCTGACAGAATCTCTGCCCCAGTGTGGCTCCTGTCCCCCAAGCACACCAGCTCAAGCACCGCATTGCATCTTTTTGCCTGCGTATTTGCATAGCCCCTTGAATGCCTACGGAGCATCGCTGGTTCCAAGGACAAAGCACAGGTAGAGGCCATGGAGGAAGAAGAAGATGAGGGGTGGAGGAGAGAGGTGTGTCAGAATCACCAGTAGCAACATTTTGGAGGCGTGGTGGCGGAACAACCTCCAACACTACTGCACCTTGTCCTGCATCCTTCCCAGCTGCCAGCAGAGTCACCCAATGCGCCGTGAAAGATAGGCAACGTCCTGCTGGACCATGAGTCAGTGGTAATATGCACCTTAACGCTGACCGCCCTGTCCAGCGAGGCCAAGACATTGCCTTCCACATGCCGGTAGAGAGCCGGAATCGCCTTCCGTGAGAAAAAGTGGCGTTTGGGAACCTGCCACTGAGGAACCGCACATTCCACAAACTCACGGAAGGGGGCAGAGTCTACCAACTGAAAAGGCAGCATTTGAAGTGCTAGCAATTTAGCCAAGCTAGCATTCAACCGCTGGGCATGTGGATGGCTGGGAGCGAACTTCTTTTGGCAGTGCAGCAGCTGGGGCAGGGAAATTTGCCTGGTACAATCGGACGTCAGTGTACCAATAGCAGATTGCCCGCAAGTACTTGGCTGTGACACACCTAATTCTACACCTTCATTCCTCTCAGTGCAGGTTTCAGAGAGGACTGAAGGTATAGTGGGGTTGGAGATCCCAGCTGATGAGGAGCAAGGAGAGGTCCGCTTTGTTCTTTGGTGTGGGTCTTTTAGGTACGCTTGCCAACGAACTGCATGGCAGGTCGACATATGTCTGGTCAAGCACGTGGTGCCCAAGCAGCTGATGTTTTGGCCACGCAAGATACGCTTCAGACATATGTTGCAAATGGCAACGGTGCGATTTGTTGCACACGTCTGAAAAAAGGCCCACACCAAAGAACTCTTGGAATAATGCGCAGAGAAAGCAGCGCCCTGCACATGCGGAGCTCTGCGATGTGATGCAGTCGGTGTGCTGCCCTTAAGCTGGGCCCTGGAGGGCATCCTGCCTCATTGGAGATGTGCCTCCTCCTCCTCTCTCCTATCAGGCACCCATGTGGAGTCAGTGACCTCATCATCACCTCCCTTCTCATCACTGGAGCAAATCTAGCAGTATGCTACAGCTGGGGGAACATGACTGCCAGATAGCTGTCCTTGTTGGGCACCCCATCTCTGGGTTCATGTTACTACCCCCTCTCTCTGGGCTCACGTTACTGCCTTCCTCTAGCTGGGTTCCATCATCGGAGCCTTCAACGCTGGGCATCCTCCTGGAGCATGTACCCAACACTGTGGTCAAACAGTTCAGGGGACTCCTCAGGAGGACATGGTGGGGCTAGGGAAGGAGTGACTGATGCCATTGAGCCGAGGGAAGAGGCTGCTTTGGCAGCTGCTTTGCCAGACAAAGTACCCTGAGCCTGGGTGAGAGAGGATGAGGAGGATTAGGACGGCTTGGTCATCCACTCGACCAAGTCTTGGGAATGTTGCTGCTCAACATGGCCAGGTGCCGAAAAGGACAAGAGTGTCCCACGGCCCCTATATATATATATATATATATATATATATATATATATATATACACACACATACATACACATACACATACACACACACATATCTGTACTGATTATAATGCAGCTATCAGAATCAACTGCCTGCTGTGCTATTAGTATGAGAAAAGCAGCAATTGTCTTCAGTTAGTTTTAGGTGAACACTGTGCAGAGGACACAGTACAATAACTGAAAATACTTGCAGCTCTCTGCCTGTGGTTTTATTATGAGAACACCACAAATTGTATCCAGGTTCCTTTAATGCCGTGTACACACGATCGGTTTTACCGATGAAAACAGTCCGATGGACTTTTTTCATTGGACAAACCGATCGTGTATGGGCCCATCTGTCTTTTTTCCATCGGTGAGAAAAAATAGAACATGTTTTAAATTTATCCGATGGGAAAAAAACGATAGCAAATACCGATCATCTGTGTGGAACTCCATCGGACAAAACCCACGCATGCTCAGAATCAAGTCAACGCATGCTCAGAAGCATTGAACCTCATTTTTCTCAGCTTGTCGGAGTGTTTTACGTCACAGCGTTTGGGACGGTCTGATTTTTGACTGATGGTGTGTAGGCAAGACTGATGGAAGTCAGCTTCATCGGATTTCCGATGGAAAAATCCATTGGATTAGAATCCATAGGAAATCCGATCGTGTGTACAGGGCTTAAGTGAACGCTGTGCAAAGGACAGAAGTACTGCAGTACACTAAATGAAATTAATGCAGCTCCCTTCTTGTGGTTTTATTATGAGAACACCACTAATTGTATTCAGGTAAGCTTTAGGTGAACGCTATGCAAAGCACACAGTACACTAGACATGTGCATTTTGTTTCGTTCCGAATCGAAATTCGGACAAATTTTTCATTATTCGGACGTTCGGATGCATCCGAATTACAATACTACCGAATTTACTGAATCCGAAATAACGTTTCAAATCGAAAAACCACGGAAGAAATTCGAATCGAATTCGAAAACAAAATTTTATTTGAATCGAATTTGAATCGAAAAAATATAAATCAATTTCTTTTTTTTTTTTCTCAAACAAAGGGTTTTTATTGAGCACAGGTAAAATGACAAACAGTTCCATAGCACAAGTTACACATAAAGTCCGTGTGGCAATGTTCCCATTGAAAATATCAAAACATTACATCGAATATACCCACCCGCAAACAAACATCTTCCCATGTTTTAACAAATACATGATCCCCATAACACAATCCACGTAGCCAAACAGGTAATCACCATAGATCCTTAGATCTAACCACATGCCCCCTATTAGCTTAAAAATAACTGTCCATACACCAGATCCACCGGGGCCAAGCCAGGAACACTTAGCCACGGGGCCCATAGCTTGTCATATTTAGTTCTGGTCCCCCTACGCTGGTATATAAATTTCTCCAGACGGAGTGTATCTCCCATACGCCTAATCCATTCCTGCACTGTGGGTGGGTCAGTGGACTTCCAGTGTCTCAAACTCATCATACGAGCCTGGAACAGCGCTAGTCCAATGGCTTGCTTAGGGATATCCTCCACCTGGAGGCCATCTATTATCCCCAGCAAACAATTTTTTTGTTCTAGGGGTATCTGGACCTGGAAAGCCCACCTAATAAATCTATTTCTAAAAAAAAGAATACAATACAATAGAATATAAAATAATAACACAATAGAATGAAAATAAAAGAATAGTAAAGAACAGAATAGAATGTAATAAAATACAATAGAAGAATATGACCTTCTTCTGAAATTCTAATTTCGAATAGTATAAATTTGAATTCAAGAATAGATTGGAAAATAACTCAAAACAATGGAAACTAAAATAATATGTATTATAGTCTATTCTTAGTCTATTCTTTTCTATTATTTTCTATTCGAATATTTTTTATTCAAATTTGATCCAAATTTTTATACTAAATTTGAATTTCAGACGATGGTTATATATATATATATATATATATATATATATATATATATATATATATATATATATATATATATATATATTACCATATTACCATTATTCTAAGATTTTTCTATTCAAATTTGAGCTCATTCTATATGAATATCGAATTTCAGAAGATGGTTTTATATATATATATACATATATATATATATATATCTATCTATAACCATTTTCCGAAATTCTAATTTCATATAGAATTAAATCGAATTTGAATAGAAGATATTCAAAACTAATAGAAAAAAAATCATAAAAAAAAACAATAGAACAAATCAGAAATATATATATATATATATATATATATATATATATATATATATATATATATATATATATATATATATATACACACATACATATTGTAAGATTAGGGGTTGTTAGCTCTCGTGGTGGATGTGTTTTTTCAGTGATTCAGGCCAGTCAGGGACTCTGTTTAAGGGCATGGTAGCCCATTTTTATTTAAAGGCACAAAAGTTCACAAATACATCCGTAGCATTCACAGGGGGGGTTCCACCATTCTTGTATCTTGCATACTCAACAGTTTAGCCTCCTAGCTTTACCTTCTTGCTATCCGGCTGTTTCAGGCCTTTAGCCTAGGCCTTAGGTCTGCTCCTCAGACCCAAACAGTTTCCAAGAGTTAAGCTGTCTCCTCGCTTACCCCTGGTCAGCACCGTTGTTGCTGAATCACCAACGATGTCTGCCTCCTGCAGACATGCCTATTCTGGCTGCACCCATGCAGCGTAGATAGCCTCTGACTCCACTTCAGAAGGATGGGAGAGTCCACCTGACTCTCCAAGCACAGACTTCCTGTCTGTTGGGTGGGGCCCTGATCCATAGTCAGGTCAGAACTAAATAGCCGAACACACAGTTGTGCAATCAGCATTTCTTTCTCTACAAACTCTGGTATAAACCAACACTCTTTAAGGTCGCACAGAGTTGCACCGTTACATATCCTCCCCCCTGTTTCAAACCGGAGGGAGGAACACATATAAACCCATCACCATAAATGGGACACCTCTGTGCCAGCCATTGGCTGCGTAGGCCCATTTCTTTTTCCGGGTATGTGTCCACCAGCACTTCACCTTGGCGCCTCTGTACCAACTATCAGTAGCAGGAGTCCTAATCTGCCCAACCTTTTCTCTAAAGGGGCACTCCACCCACATCTTCTTCCAGGTGTGCTTCCACCAGCACTTCTTCCTGAACCGTGGACTCCCACTAATCTCTCTATCCCTTCTACCTTCTGGCCTCTGGATCCTCCTTTTTTCTCCCACAGACCTACTCTCCTGGGACTGTTGGGGACCCACTTCCATGACATCTGTCAGGGACTGGCCACTCTCACTACCTGACGTAACATTAACCAAAAACATTTGTTTCTCAGGTTCACTAACCCTCGTGTGGTTACTCTTGGCACCCAAACCATCCAAGATCAACACCATATCCTTATTCAACTCAATATTGTCATTGGGACCTCTTGTCCCCTTGTTTGCTAGGACAGTGTCTATAGAGGGACCACCTACAGGCAAGCAGTTACTCCCTATGGGACAGTCCCACAGTTTCACATCGCCCCCTGTTGTCCAACACTTCAATAGCAATTGTCCTACCAACCCATATGTTCCACCACATTTTTCCATACCAATCTCTTTAACCATTTCTGTGTCCATTGGTACCTCAACCAATAGCTCAGAGTTGTCTGACAGTGCTTCACAGTGCTTCTCATACATATTTCCGTTACAATTACCATCACTGTTATTTCCTGTCAAAGTGTCTCCGGGTACCTCAAACTGCACCTCTCTGCAAGTGATGGACTGAATCCCCACTACTGCCACGTTCGTTCCAGGCCCTTCCTTTACATGAAGTGTAGCGGGTGAGACAGTACGCTCGCCATGTACCAACCACTGCTCAGCCGCACCTCGGACCGCACCAGCAGGAATACACCCCATCATATCAGCATACAGACAGACTTCCCCTATGTCTATTATCTCAAATTTTTCCAACAATTCCCCTGAGTGCCTTCCGCACATAACTGCCGCTGAAAGCACTCTCGAAGAGAACTGTGAGACAACTTTCCACAAAAGCAACCAACAGTATAGCAACCAATTTTCATCAACATTGCTTAACAACGCATGTATCACCTACGTCCACCGATTGGTACTACGCAGTACCATGTCGCCCTTCTGCTGTGGATACATGCAGGTGTACATTGGAAAGACTTTCACAAATTCCCACAATATCTCAGTTAGTGATGAGCCGAACACCCCCGGGTTCGGTTCGCACCAGAACCCGCGAACGGACCGAAAGTTCGCACAAACTTTAGAACCCTATTAAATACAATGGATGCGAACGTTCGAAATCTAAAGTGCTAATTATAACGACTATTATGCATGTTATTGTCCTAAAAAGGGTTTGGGAACCCGGGTTCTGCACCAGGGGACATGTATCAATCCAAAAAAAAGTCTAAAGTATGCCTGTGAAGTGCCACGTGTTTCCCGTGTTTAGAACTGTCCCTGCACAAAATTACATTTCTGAAGGAAAAAAAGCCATTTAAAACTGCTTGCGGCTTTAATGTAATGTCTGGTCCCGGTAATATGGATGAAAATCTTTAAGAAAAATGGCATAGCTACCCCATCACCCCCCCCCCCTACCCCACCCCTTTACCAGCCCCTTAGGGTCTTGTATGGATATTAAGGGGAACCCCGCACACAAAATAAAAAAGGCCCTATATACTCTGAACAGCCGTATACAGGCGGTGCATACAAGACAGGGACTGTAGGTTTGTTCTTATGTAGAATTTGTTTGTAATTTTGAACAGGTACATTGTTTAAGTGTAGCTCCAGCCAAGAAATCTATTTTTAAGCTTTTTGGAAAACATAGGGAAGGGTTCTCACCCCTGTAACATTAGTTTTGCTGTCTGTGCAGTGTGTACCTGTTCAGAACAGTTCACCTCACTTTCCGTCCTAATGACAAATGTTTTTTGAAAATTTGGGGTTTTTATTGAAACAAGAATTGGTGATAAAGCATCAGTGGAGAGGAGACACTTTTTTTCCCATATTAACTCTTACAGGAGAGAATTTGCCTTCCTAGGGGTAGATTTCCTCTCACTTCCTGTTGTATCCTTCCGTTTGCAAGGAGGAGTCGTTTGTAAGTTGGATGTTTGAAAGTAGGGGCCTGCCGTATATACTCAGCTGAAATTTGCCCCTTACATGTTGGTGTTGCCACAACACTGTGAGGCCTCACAGTTACTCTTGGTGGGCGCATGAATGGGCCCTGCTGTGAATTATTAGATCAAGAATTGTAATTGCATGCCCCTGTTAAACAGGGGCAGAAAAATTGGGCCTTAGGCACTGGTGCCACAACACTGCAACCCCTCACAGATACTGTACTTGGAGCACAGCAATGAGCCCTGTTGCAAAGGATTGCATCAAAATGGTGCCAGGACAGTGCATGCATCCCTGATCATGCCCCACTGGCGTGGTGAAAAAAAAACGAGCTCCCCTGACCCTGTCCTGGTGCTGTAGTCGCACAGGTACTCATTGATGGCCCTCTGCTGCGTGTGCAGCCGCTGCAGCATGGCCAACGTTGAGTTCCACCTGGTGGGCATGTCACATATAAGGCGGTTCTTGGGCAGGTTTAACTCCTTTTGCAGCTCAGCCAGGCGAGCACTGGCATTATAAGATCTGCGGAAATGCACACAGACTTTCCTGGCCTGCCTCAGGACATCCTGTAAGCCCGGGTACCTGCCCAAGAACCGCTGCAACACCAGGTTAAGGACGTGAGCCACACAGGGCACATGGGTCAGTTGTCTCTGTCAGAGGGCGGAGAGGAGGTTGGTGCCATTGTCGCAAACCACCTTTCCTGCAGAGCAGACAGAACCTCTGCCCCAGTGTGGCTCCTGTCCCCCAAACACACCAGCGCAAGCACGGCATGGCATCTTTTTGCCTGCGTAATTGCGTAGCCCCTTGAACGCCTACGGAGCACCGCTGGTTCCGAGGACAAAGCACAGGAAGAGGCCACGGAGGAAGAAGAAGAGGAGGGGGTGGAGGACAGAGGTGTGTCACAACCAGTAGTAGCATTTTGGAGGCATGGTGGTGGAACAACCTCCAACACTACTGCATCTTGTCCTGCATCCTTCCCAGCTGCCAAAAGAGTGACCCAATGGGCCGTGAAAGAAAGGTAACGTCCCTGTCCATGCCTGCTGGACCATGAGTCAGCGGTAATATGCACCCTACCGCTGACCGCCCTGTCCAGCAAGGCCAAGACATTGCCTTCCACATGCCGGTAGAGAGCCGGAATCGCCTTCCGTGAGAAAAAGTGGCGTTTGGGAACCTGCCACTGAGGAACCGCACATTGCACAAACTCATAGAAGGGGGCCGAGTCTACCAACTGAAAAGGCAGCAGTTGAAGCGCTAGCAATTTAGCCAAGCTAGCATTCAACCACTGGGCATGTGGATGGCTGGGAGTGAACTTCTTTCGACGGTCCAGCAGCTGGGGCAGGGAAATTTGCCTGCTAGAATCGGACTTCGGTGTACTGCTAGCAGAGTGCCCGCAAGTACTTGGCTGTGACACACCTAATTCTACACCTTCATTCCTCTCAGTGCAGGTTTCAGAGAGGACTGAAGATATAGTGGGGTTGGAGATCCCAGCTGATGTGGTGCAAGAAGAGGTCCCCTTTGGTCTTTGGTGTGGGTCTTTAAGGTAGGCTTGCCAACGAGCTGCATGGCAGGTCAACATATGTCTGGTCAAGCATGTGTTGCCCAAGCGGGTGATGTTTTGGCCACGCGATATACGCTTGAGACATATGTTGCAAACAGCAGCTGTGTGATCTGATGCACTCGACTCAAAAAAGGCCCACACCAAAGAACTTTTTGAATAACGGGCAGAGGCAGCGCCCTGCACAGGCGGAGCTCTGCGGTGTGATTCCGTCGGTGTGCTGCCCTTACGCTGGCCCCCCGAGGGCATCCTGCCTCACTGGAGATGTGCCTCCTCCTCATCCTCCTCCTCCTCTCTCCTATTAGGCACCCACGTGGAGTCAGTGACCTCATCATCCCCTCCCTCCTCATCACTGGAGCCAATCTGGCAGTATGCTGCAGCTGCTGGAACATGACTGCCAGATTGGTGTCCTTCTTGAGCATCCCCTCTCTCTGCTCTCACGCTACTGCCTTCCTCTAGCTGGGAATCATCATCAGACCCTTCGAAACGCTGGGCATCCTCCTGGAGCATGTACCCAACACTGTGCTCAAACAGTTCGGGGGACTCCTCAGGAGGACATGGTTGGTCTAGGGAAGGAGTGACTGATGATGACATTGATACTAGGGAAGAGGACGCTTTGGCAGCTGCTTTGCCAGTACCCTGAGCCTGGGTGAGAGAGGATAAGGAGGATGAGGAGGGCTTGGTCATCCACTCTACCAAGTCTTCGGCATGATGCGGCTCAACACGTCCAGTTGCCGAAAAGAAGGACAAGCGTGTCCCATGGCCACGTGGTGATGGCGATGCACCGCGTCCACGACCAGCACTGTTGTCTCTAGACACAGAGCCTGCTTGCCCTCTTCTATTGGCTCCTGACTGTCTGCCTCTCCTTGTTTGCCTTCCAGACATTCTAATGGCCTGCAGGGAAATGGGAAAATCAGCAATAAGGCCTAGCTTCAGGAGTATATTTTGCAGGAATCACACTATGCCTGCTGTAGGTGCTGCAAATGCCTGTTGGTGTAACACACCAGGAAAAAGCAGCAATACAGGCTAACTTCAGGTGTAATATGATCAGGAGGCACACTCCGCCCGCTGTAAGTGCCGCAAATGCCTGTTGGTGTAACACACCAGGAAAAAGCAGCAATACAGGCTAACTTCAGGTGTAATATGATCAGGAGGCACACTCCGCCCGCTGTAAGTGCCGCAAATGCCTGTTGGTGTAACACACCAGGAAAAAGCAGCAATACAGGCTAACTTCAGGTGTAATATGATCAGGAGGCACACTCCGCCCGCTGTAAGTGCCGCAAATGCCTGTTGGTGTAACACACCAGGAAAAAGCAGCAATACAGGCTAACTTCAGGTGTAATTTGATCAGGAGGCACACTCCGCCCGCTGTAAGTGCCGCAAATGCCTGTTGGTGTAACACACCAGGAAAAAGCAGCAATACAGGCTATCTTCAGGTGTAATATGATCAGGAGGCACACTCCGCCCGCTGTAAGTGCCGCAAATGCCTGTTGGTGTAACACACCAGGAAAAAGCAGCAATACAGGCTAACTTCAGGTGTAATATGATCAGGAGGCACACTCTGCCCGCTGTAAGTGCCGCAAATGCCTGTTGGTGTAACACACCAGGAAAAAGCAGCAATACAGGCTAACTTCAGGTGTAATATGATCAGGACAGGAGGCACACTCCGCCCGCTGTAAGTGCCGCAAATGCCTGTTGGTGTAACACACCAGGAAAAAGCAGCAATACAGGCTAACTTCAGGTGTAATATGATCAGGAGGCACACTCCGCCCGCTGTAAGTGCCGCAAATGCCTGTTGGTGTAACACACCAGGAAAAATCAGCAATACAGGCTAACTTCAGGTGTAATATGATCAGGAGGCACACTCCGCCCGCTGTAAGTGCCGCAAAGGCCTGTTGGTGTAACACACCAGGAAAAAGCAGCAATACGGGCTAACTTCAGGTGTATAATGTGCAGGAGGCTTAGCAACAATGACACTGACACTGTCCCCTGCCTATCCTTCTCTCTCCCTGCACACAAGGTTTATCAAAGTATATGACACTAACACTCTCCCTGCCTATCCTTCTCTCTCCCTGCACACAAGGTTTAGCAAAGAATATGACACTGACACTGTCCCCTGCCTATCCTTCTCTCTCCCTGCACACAAGGTTTATCAAAGTATATGACACTGACACTCTCCCTGCCTATCCTTCTCTCTCCCTACACACAAGGTTTAGCAAAGAATATGACACTGACACTCTCCCTGCCTATCCTTCTCTGTCCCTACACACAAGGTTTAGCAAAGAATAGATTTGACACTGTCCCTGCCTATCCTTCACTTTCCCTGCTCAGGAACACACTACACGAGGCCGCTGCGATGGCGGCCTTTTATAGTGTGGGGCGTGTACTAAACCCCCTCAGCTATAATTGGCCAATCATTGCTCTCCTCGCTGCCGGCGCTGTGATTGGCCAAGCATGCAGGGTCACAGTGCATGCTTGGCCAATCACAGCGCCGGGATTACACTGCGATGGCGCAGTGTATTGTGGGCCGTTCGCATCACTCGAATTTGGCGCGAACGGCCCAAATCGTTCGTTGTTCGCCGAACGCGCGAACAGCCGATGTTCGAGTCGAACTTATGTTCGTCTCGAACACCGAGCTCATCCCTATTCTCAGTTAATTCTAGACATGCCGCATCTAAACACAGAACTCTAGGAACTTTTCCTTTACTAACAATGTGGAGGGGCTCATTTGCTAAGGCGTGAGAAGCCGAGACACTTAAAGAGACCTCTACCTCAGAGGCAACTAACAAAATTTGTCCCGCTGAGCACTGCAAATCGCATGTGTCACACTCATCCTCTCACTTTCAGCAACACTGAGCCCTTCCAAGTCGCTATCCATTACCTTATCAACCTGACACTCAACATTATTCATCTCTTTTGCTGTGGACAAAACCTCTGCTATGTATGCGCCCTTTTCAGATCCTTCTAACTGGAGAGGGTTAATTTCTGCAAAGGCCAACGCACCTGTGTCTACCGGCCCTGCAGGCTCTCCATTTAGCATAGCAGAAATTGTGTCTACTCCACTGTTACCCACTGAGCCTTCTTTGTTTAAATGCACTTGTGGCAAAACATTTTTAAACACAACAGGCTGCAATAACATAAATTCACCACTTTGCTCAGGTGGCGCTTCATTAAACCCACGAGGACCTTCCCTGTCAGCAGCGACAGACCGCAGCAACTAATTATCACTACACGCAGTTTCAAACATTTGAGTTTTACCATTTTTCTCATCACCAAGGTGATGAGAAAATACCTTCTTATCTATCAGAGCGGCACCACATTTGTCCCAGGCAACCTCTGGCTCCAACACACAGAGCTCCCTAGAGGTTTCTAAGGACACCTCTGCAGCCTTAGATACTGTTGCCAAGGGGAATCGCATATCCTGCTTAGCGATCACCCGTACCTCATTAAGCATCACATTACCATAAGCACATGTATCATCAGCATTCATAAACATAGCAGTTTTATAAGCTCTATCAAATTGTCCTTTGTCAAAATGCATGGCACCCTGCGTGCCACGCAGCACACCACCCTTTCTCTCCAAAGGCATTCTTTTGCCCACTAAGGTAACTTCACAGTTGTCCTGGGAAACCCCTTGCCTCACCACAGCAGGCTCCTTGGTGGTTTCCCTTGGCAACTCTGCAGCACCTGTAACTGTCACTTGGGAACCTGGCACACCCACTGATTTGGTCACCCCTAGCACATCTCTCCCAGCACTCTGCTGGACTACCTTAGGTGCACACAGAGTCCACATGTCCTTTTCAGTTCTTGACTTTGCTGTAAGCTGGGTTTTAACCTGTGTCTCCCCATTGCTCTGGGTAGCACACTGCAGCAAGTCCATTTTTACACCTTCTGCGGATCTCCTCACTGAACATAACGCCACTTCACTCGAATCAGTCTCACAAACTGCAACAGTCTTACCATATCCTACAGGTGGTGTAATAGCCTTCACTTGAGTCTCACAGGTGTGGTGTCTCCACAGGCTGACTCCCCCATGTGGCCATGGAGCAACACTGTAGCCTTTCCGGATTTTCCAACATCGCCTGCAGGCAAAACAAATTTTCTGTTGTCAGGGGCAACAGCAGACCCACACACCTGGTCATACCCCTTGCAGGATGCTGGATAGGATACCCTCTTCTCTGGGCTTGCAAGCAAAGCATTAAGCCCAGCAACAAGATCAGCAGTTGTATTCCACAAGCTTGGACAAGAAAAGATCCCGTGCCCCAGCTGACCACATTCCAGGCATGGTACTTGGCGACTTTCTCCCGTTGCTATGGGAGACCACATTCTCCCCGCGGATCTTTTCCAGCGCTCTCTAGATTTTATTGCTCCTAGAAAATTGTCGTAGTCATCTCGGTTACTATACATCACACGGTATACCTCCTGGTACTCCTCCGTCAGAAAAGGTTGCACCAACTCAACCCAGCGACTTTGGGGCCATCCTTGGGCGGAAGAAATCATCGTAAAATCCTCCAAAAAATCTTCCACATCCTCAGAAGGCAACATAGGCCGTATGAAGTCAGCTGTACGGATTTCTGTTTTGTTGCCATGGGAAACCGCACACACCTGCTCACTCTTTACACTCAGAGCAGGCGTCTCATACCTTTGCTTTGCTGGAGCCTGAGACAAAGGGCACTTGGAAACTTCACTTTGCACCTTGACAGCTGGCCAGCTTGCACCAGCGTTGCTAGGGGCAACAGCATGCACTTCCCCTTTAACTTGGTTCAGTGCGGCCAAGTGCATCTTGCACCAGACTGGGGCTTGTTCTGTCGGTAACAACCCCTCCAGCCACAAAGTTCTGTCTATCAGCTCAGAAAACTTTGCTTCCTTCTTGCGTTTTGACCGCCCCATCTCTGCAATCAGGCCAACTACATTTTTTTTTAACACAGTTCCTATTAACACAGGAAAATTTGAGGTACTGTCTCCCAGACTTGCAAACAGCACACTTTCACATGCAGACTTCACTCTTTGCGATTCTGCTTGAACCATCCACTCACTGGACCTTCCTAAGTGGATACATCTTCTCAGGCCACGCTGAGCTCACTTCCACAGGTACACCACCTGTATTCAACACAGTCCATTAATTGAACTCCTGTGCAATGCAGTTCGCCTGGCTGCCCATCTCCGCATTGCTGCAAAACACAGTTTCTTTTTACTCACTGTTTTTGGTATGCGCGGATCTGGAACTCTTCCAAAAACTGCCCGAAGCAATACCTCCACCATATGTAAGATTAGGGGTTGTTAGCTCTCGTGGTGGATGCGTTTTTTCAGTGATTCAGGCCAGTCAGGAACTCTGTTTAAGGGCATGGTAGCCCATTTTTATTTAAAAGCACAAAAGTTCACAAATACATCCGTAGCATTCACAGGGGGGGGGGGGTTACACCATTCCTGTATCTTGCATACTCAACAGTTTAGCCTCCTAGCTTTACCTTCCTGCTATCCGGCTGTTTCAGGCCTTTAGCCTAGGCCTTAGGTCTGCTCCTTAGACCCAAACAGTTTCCAAGAGTTAAGCTGTCTCCTCGCTTACCCCTGGTCAGCACCTTTGTTGCTGAATCACCAACAATGTCTGCCTCCTGCAGACATGCCTATTTTGGCTGCACCCATGCAGCGTAGATAGCCTCTGACTCCACTTCAGAGGGATGGGAGAGTCCACCTGACTCTCCAAGCACAGACTTCCTGTCTGTTGGATGGAGCCCTGATCCATAGTCAGGTCAGAACTAAATAGCCGAACACATAGCTGTGCAATCAGCATGTCTTTCTCTACAAACTCTGGTGTAAACCAACACTCTTTAACCACTTACTTACTGGGCACATATACCCCCTTCCTGCCCAGGCGAAATTTCAGCTTTCAGCACTGTAACGCTTTGAATGACAATTGCGCGGTCGTTCGATGTGGCTCCCAAACAAAATTTACATCCTTTTTTTCCCACGAATAAAGCTTTCTTTTGGTGGTATTTAATCACCTCTGCAGTTTTTATTTTTTGCGCTATAGACAAAAAATAGCGAAAATTTTGAAAAAAAAACACTATTTTTTGATTTTTGCTATAAAAAATATCCCAATTAAAAAAAAAAAATGTTTTTTCCTCATTTTAGGCCGATACGTATTCTTCTACATATTTTCGGTAAAAAAAAATCGCAATCAGCGTTTGTTGATTGGTTTGCGCAAAAGTTATAGCGTTTACAAAATAGGGGGTAGTTTTATGGCATTTTTATTATTTTATTTTTTTTACTAGTAATGGCGGCGATCAGTGATTTTTTCGTGACTGCGACATTATGGCGGACACATCGGACACTTCATTCTATACGAAATTCGAATATTAATAGATTAGAATAGAAATAGAAAATAGACTAGAAAAACAAATAGAACAGAATAGAATAAAATATAATATATATATATATTGTATTTTTTTCTATTCGATTCTTTCCAATATTTTCGATTCTATTCTAATCTTTTCGATCCGAATTTGAATTCATTCTATACAAAATTCGAATTTCAGAAGATGGTTTTATAAATATATAAATACCGTGTGATGTCATCACCTCCCCCCCTCTTCCATCTATAGAGAGACAATCACCTCCATACACCATCCAATCAGAGCTCAGCATCTCCATCCATCCCCCACACTCACTAATACCCCACACATTATTGTAGCACATCTCCTGTAGTCTATTGATAGCTATTTCATTTATTTTTTGCAGATTACGATCCATTTCCTTTATTTCCAGCAGATCTCCTGCAGACTATTAGCATCTATTTCATTTATGAATGGAGGAACGGTTTGAGGAAGAGACAACAAGAGAGACATCATCACCGCTTATATCTCTATACACAGGGAAATGGCTTCTAATAGTTTGCAGGAGACCTGCAAAAAAAAAAAATGAAATAGATGCTTATAGTCTTCAGATCTGATGATAAAATGAAATAGATACTAATAGTCTGCAGGAGATCTGCAAAAAATTATATAAATGCTAATAGTCTACCAGGAGATCTGATGGAAATAAATAGTAATCTGTAAAAAAAAATATGAAATAGATGCTAATAGTCTGCAGATCTGATGATAAAATGAAATAGATACTAATAGTCTGCAGGAAATCTGCAAAAAAATTATATAAATGCTAATAATCTGCAGGAGATCTGATGGAAATAAATAGTAATCTGTAAAAAAAAAATATGAAATAGATGCTAATAGTCTGCAGGAGATCTGCTGAAATAAAGGAAATGGCTGCTCTAATGCAAAAAAATAAAAAGAAAAGAAAAATGAAATGGATGCTAATAGTCTGCAGGAGTTCTGCAAAAAAATGAAATAGATGTTAATATACTGCAGGAGATCTGATGGAAATAAATAGTAATCTGCAAAAAATAAATAAAAATGAAATAGATGCTAATAGTCTGCAGGAGAGCTGCAAAAGAAAAAAAAGAAGTGAAATGGCTGTTAATAGTCTACAGGAGATCTGCTAAAAAAGAAATAGATGCTAATAGGCTGCAGGAGATCTGGCGAGAAAACTAAATAGATATTAATAGTCTGCAGGAGATCTGCAAAAAAATGAAATAGTTGCTATTAGTCTGCAGGAGATCTTATGGAAACAAATAGTAATCTGCAAAAAAAAAAATGAAATAGATAGTATCTATATTATATTCTGTTCTATTGTTTTTCTAGTCTATTTTCTATTTCTATTCTAATCTTTTCTATTCAAATTCGAATTCATTCTATACGAAATTCGAATGTTGGGAAAAAAATATATATATATATAACCATCTTCCGAAATTCGAATTTAGTATATAATGATTTTGATTTTAATAGAAAAGATTTAAATAGAATATAAAAGAATAGAACAGAGTAGAATAAAATATAATATATTCTATTCTGTTCTATTGTTTTTCTAGTCTATTCTCTGTTTTTCTATTTTATTATAATCTTTTCTATTCGGTTGAAATAATTTGAAATAATTTCGAATTTGGTTGAAATATTATCGAATTTGGTTGAAAGATTAACGAATGTGGATGAAATATTTTCGAATTTGGTTGAAATTTGGTTGAAAACCAAACTAATTCCGAAAACGAAATTAACGAATTTAACAAATCCAACTAAATGAAATTAATTAATTAACGAATTAAAACGAAAGGAAACAAATGTTTTCCTTTTGCACATGTCTACAGTACACTAAGTGAAACACTGCAGCTAGCACAATCACCTGCCTGCCTGTCACAGTATAGAGAATAACAGGAACAGATCTAGCTAAACTGAATACAGTGTATAATTATATATACAACACCTAGGATGCATATATATCCTCTACACACTGTAACTGCAGCTAACTGACTCGCCTGCCTGCTCTATCTAACTCAATATAAATGACACCCTCTCTCTCTCTCTGTAAGCTCTCTCTTTAACCGCCGCAACACGGAGGCGGCCTTATATAGGGTGGGGCGTGTACTAAACCCCCTGAGACATAATTGGCCAAAGCCACCCTGGCTTTGGCCAATTATGGCTCTCCGTTTTTTGCGCCCTGTGATTGGCCAAAGCATGCGGGTCATAGTGCATGCTTGGCCAATCATCAGCCAGCAATGCACTGCGATGCCGCAGTGAATTATGGGCCGTGACGCGCCACTCAAAATTTGGCGCGAACGGCTCATAATGTTCGCAATTCGGCGAACAGCCGATGTTCGAGTCGAACATGGGTTCGACTCAAACACAAAGCTCATCCCTACACTGCAGCTCACTGAGTCATCTGCCTGCCTGCCTCAAAGTGTCTTTGAACACGCACTCCAGGAATGGCCTACAGTCAGGTATAGGCTTGGCTGGACTAAAATGCAGCAGATATATATTTCATGCACTGCAGCTCACTGAGTCACCTGCCTGCCTGCCTGAAAGTGTCTATGAACATGTACTCCAGGAATGGCCTACTGTCAGGCATAGGCTTGGCTAGACTATATATATATACAAGCCTGTATATTTATATATATATATATTAAATTCACTGCAGCTCACTGAGTCACCTGCCTGCCTGCCTGCCTGAAAGTGTCTTTGAACACACACTCCAGGAATGGCCTACAATCGGGTATAGGCTTGGCTGGACTAGAATGCAGTAGATATATATTTTATGCACTGCAGCTCACTGAGTCGCCTGCCTAAAAGTGTCTTTGAACACATACTCCAGGAATGGCCTACAGTCAGATATAGGCTTGGCTAGACTATATACAGTATGTACAAGCCTGTATATCTATTGTGACAGCAGGAAGGTAAAGTCACCTGGTTGCATCCAGGGGGGTAGATATATTTCGCCCAGATTCAGGCTTTACGCCGACTTATACAACTAGGTGGAGAGTTGTATAAGCCCAGCTAAGGCTAGTGGGCTCATGGATGACTCATACCTCTAGGGAGAGTGTGGGGCGTCGTGCAGACAGGGAGTTGATGAGACCAGCTGAAGCTTGTCAGCTCATTTAGGCCTCTATAAGAACTCCCAGCTTCATTAGATGTTAGCTCATGCCTGGACCCAGACCTGTGTGGACTGTCTAGGGAGAGTGAACCCCTGTGCGGTGAGACAAAGCCTGTGTGGCTATTTGCTTGGACATTTAAAACCAGGGACTTTGGGACTAGGACAGCACTAGGCTGATCCCAGTTGTTAGTTAGGAAACCTGTATGTTTAGTCAGAGGTCAAGTTGACCAGGATTTATTTTGTTTATGTTTCTTTTGGCTTTGCTGTGTTTTGTCACTGTAAATAGAAAATAAACCGCACCTTTTTTTGATTTTGAAAACCACAACCTCTGTTTGCTGGGCCTGTTTTTGTGTGGGGAGCCCATCCCGGGGGTCACACACACCCGCTGCCGAGCTAACCCCCTCACACTATATATATATTAAATGCACTGCAGCTAGCTGAATCAACTGCCTGCCTGAAGTATATTAGAAACGGTACACCAGAAACGGTCTGCAGTGAGATCTAGCTAAACTGTATACAGTGTATATATATATTGAACAAAGCCGGGATGTATATATATACTAAATACACTGCAGCTAACTGTATCGCCTGCCTGCCTGTAGTATATTAGCAACAGTACACCAGGAATGGTCTTCAGTGAGATCTAGCTAAACTGGATACAGTGTGTGTGTGTGTATATATATATATATATATATATATATATATATATATATACTATACTATACTATACAAGACCAGGATGCATATATTTACTAAATACACTGCAGCTAACTGAATCGCCTGCTCAAAGTAAAGTAAATGATACTCTCTTTCTCTCTATCTCCACCGGAACACACTACAGAAGGCCGACATGCAGGCAGCCTTATATAGTGTGGGCCGTGGACTTAACCCCCTGAGCCATAATTGGCCAAAGGCATCCTGCCTTTGGCCAATTATGGCTCTCTTCGCTGACGGCGCTGTGATTGGCCAAAGCATTCGGGTCATAGTGCATGCTTGGCCAATCATCAGCCAGCAATGCACTGCGATGACGCAGTGCATTATGGCCCGTGACGCGCCACTCGAATTTGCCACGAACGGCCCATAATGTTCGATCTTCATCGAACGATCGAACAGCCGATGTTCGAGTCAAACTCATGTTCGACTCGAACAGATAGCCCATCCCTACAGCTTGCTATTGGGGGCACTGTCTGAAAAGGCGGAGCGCTGACGGGGGACCCGAAAAAGGGAGAATCTGGACTACTCTGTGCAGAACCATTGCACAGAGCAGGTAACTCTGATGTTTGTTTTGTTTGTTTTTCTTTTTTTCTTTAAATTAACTTTTAATATCACTTTAAACACTTCAATACAGAGCACATTCCTGCTCAGACCAAATTTCAGCTTTCAGTGCTCTCACACTTTTTATATATTTTTTACACAAATAAAGCCTTATTTTGGTGGTATTTAATCACCACTGGGTTTTTAATTGTTTGTGACATAAAACAAAAAAAAAAAAAACATTTTGAAAATTTTTGAAAAAAAATTAAAATAGTTTTTTTAGTCTCTATTATAACATTTTGCAAATACGGTAAGCAATTTTTCTTCATCACTTTGGGACAAAATTTATACTGCCACATATTTTTGGTAAAAATAACCCAAATTAGTGTATATTTTTTTAGTCTGTGTGAAAGTTATAGAGTCTACAAGCTATGGTGCCAATCATTGAAAATTGATCACACCTAATGTAATCAGTAAAGCCGCGTACACATGATCGGTTTTACAGATGAAAACAGTCCGATGGATTTTTTTCATCGGACAAACCGATCGTGTATGGGCCCCATCGGTCTTTTTTTCATCGTTTTTAAAAAATAGAACATGTTTTAAATTTTTCTGATGGATAAAAAACCGATAGCAAATTCCGATCGTCTATGGGCAAGTCCATCGGTTAAAAAACCCACGCATGCTCAGAATCAAGTCGACGCATGCTCAGAAGCATTGAACTTAATTTTTCTCGGCTCATCGGAGTGTTTTACGTCACCGCGTTTGGAACGGTCGGTTTTTTGACTGATGGTGTGTAGGCAAGACTGATGGAAGTCAGCTTCATCGGTTTTCTGATGGAAAAATCCATCGGTTTAAAAACCATAGGAAATCCGATCGTGTGTACAGGGCTTTAGTATCTCATTTCTTGAAACCCTAACAAGCCAGGACAGTACAAATACCCCCCAAATGACTAATTTTTGGAACGTAGACAATCCAAGGTATATAGTAAGAGCAAAACTGCTAAAACATTTTAGTCAACTAAATGAATACTATTTTAGTCTACTAAAATACGACTAAAACAATTGAGATGACTAAAATACGACTAAAACTAAAATGGCATTCTAAATTGAAATTTGACTTCAAAATTAACACTGGTCTGTAGTGCACGTTCATACCTCAATACCATAAATAATAACATATTCGATTTTTCACTCCAGCAGTATATAATGAGTTTGGAAAATGTAGAGAAAGTTTATCTAATGCATTACAATTTAATTACACCCATTAGATTTTAGACGACTAAAATGTGTTCTAGTCGACTAAAATGTACTGGAGATTTAGTCGACTAAATACGACTAAAACTAAAACAATTGCAAAGACTAAAATGGGACTAAAACTAAAATGCCATTTTTGTCCTAAGACTAATGCCGCGTACAGACGATCGGACATTCCGACAACAAAAGCGTGGATTTTTTTACGACGGATGTTTGCTCAAACTTGTCTTGCATACACACGGTCGCACAAATGTTGTCAGAAATTGCGAACGTCAAGAACGCGGTCACGTACAGCACGTACGACGGCACAATAAAACTGAATTTCCATACCAAGTGCGCCACCCTTTGGGCTCCTTCTGCTAATCTCGTGTTAGTAGAAGTTTGATGTTAGTAGAAGTTTTGGAAAAATGATTTGCGTTTTTCAGCTTCGTTCTTTTCAGTCCGTTACAGTGCAAGGAATGTGCTAGCTTCATTACGAATGCTAGTTATACCAGACTGAGCGCTTACGTCTCGTACTTGATTCAGAGCATGCGTTGAATTTTGTGTGACGGAATTGTCTACACACGCTCGGAATTTCCGAGAACGAATTTTGTTGTCGGAAAATTTGAGAACCAGCTCTCAAATTCTTTTTGTCGGAAATTCCAACAGAAAATGTCCTACGCATGGTCGGAATTTCCGACTAAAACTCCCATCGAACATTTGTTGTCGGAAATTCCGAGCGTGTGTATGCGGCATAAGACTAAAACTAAATCGAAATTTGCTGCCAAAATTAACGCTGAGTAATGCCCGGTACACACGATCCGATTATCGATCGTCCGTTTTTTTTTTTGCATGCTAATCTCACGTCGAATCTGATGAGTTTACTAAAGTCACGAAAATTCTTGTAAAAAATCAGATTAAACGAAAATCGTACGATCTGGCATCGTATGGAAAAAAATTCCGTGCATGTCCGATAGAGTAATATCGAATGAACTGTCCTGATCGGCTCTCGAAAGCTCTGTACTAACGATCTGATTATTGTACGATCATTTCGAAAGCGTAATTTTTCATACGATTTTTGGGTTGTGTGCTTAACCACTTCCTTACTGTGCACGAAAACCCCCTTCCTGCCCAAGCCATTTTTCAGCTTTCAGCACTGTCACACTTTGAATGACAATCGCGCGGTCATGCGACGTGGCTCCCAAATGAAATTTGCGTCCTTTTTTTCCCACAAATAGAGCTTATTTTTGGTGGTATTTGATCACCTCTGCGGTTCTTATTTTTTGCGCTATAAACAAAAGAAGAGCATCCAGTTTGAAAAAAAACACAATATTTTTTACTTTTTGCTATAATAAATATCCATTTTTTTTTTCAATTAAAATTTTCCTCAGTTTAGTCCGATACGTATTCTTCTACATATTTTTGGTAAAAAAAAAATCGCAATAAGCGTGCATTGATTGGTTTGCGCAAAAGTTATAGCGTCTACAAAATAGGGGATAGATTTATAGCATTTTTTTTTTACTAGTAATGGCGGCGATCTGCGATTTTTATTGTGACTGCGATATTGCGGCGGACAGATCGGACATTTTTGACACATTTTTGGGACCATTCACATTTATACAGCGATCCCTGCTATAAAAATGCATTGATTACTGTATAAATGTGACTGGCAGGAAAGGGGTTAACACTAGGGGGCGAGGAAGGGGTTAAATGTGTTTCCTCAATGTGTTCTAACTGTGGGGGGAAGGGACTGACTTGGGGAGGCGACTGATGGTTGTCCCTATGTACAAGGGACACACCATCGGTCCCCTCTCCCTCACAGGACGTGGATCTGTGTGTTTACACACACAGATCCACTTTCCTGCTCTGGTACCGAGCAATCGCGGGTGCCCGGCGGCCATCGCGTCCGCCGGGCACGCGCATCGGGTCCCCAGCAACGCGGCAGGTGCCCGCGCTGCCGGCGGCGCGCGCGCGCACCCTAGCTCGTTTTAAAGGCAGGACGTCATATGACGTCCTGTCAGAACGAGAGTGTCTTCCGCCCGCCGTCATTTGACGGTGGGCGGTGGACAAGGGGTTAAGAGGCATGGGGAGTTTTTTGAAGTTGTCAATTTTACCTACAATTCTTGAGAAATTAAGAAATTATTTTTTTACACAAAATTGTCATATTAACCAGTTCCGGACAGCCTTCCGCACATTTACTGTGGCAGGGCGACCCTGCTGCGTGAGACGATGTACCTGCATGTCGCTCGCACCCATGGATAAGGTCCAGGCAATGATTTATAGCCTGGACCTGCTGATCTGTTCTGATGAATCACAGAACGCCCTGTGCCTGTGTAATGTAAACACGGGCACAGGAAATTATACATTGTCCTCTTCTGGAGCCCTTTTCAGTTCCAGCGTGAAAGGAGAGAGTATCAGATAGTAAAGCACTACACTGGCACCAGGACACACAGTTAGGCACATTTAACCCCTTGATCCCCCCCCCCCCCCAGTTAACCCTTTTTCTCCCTGTCATTGTCTCTAAGTACAGTGTACAGATATATTACTGATCATGGTATTGGTGTCACTGGTGACGCCAGTTAGCGTTAGGGTACTCCCCATATATTCCCTAATAAAGTTTTAACCCCCTGATCACTCCCAGATAAACCTTTCACTGCCCTGTCAATGTCATTAGTACAGTGTACAGACCTTTTTTCTGATCACTGTGTTAGTGCCACGGGTGACGCCAGTTAGCGTTATCGTCAGCGTCAATCCCTGATAGCGTCAGATTGCCCACCACATATTCACTAATACATTTTAACCCTTTGATTGCCAATAACACACACATACACTATACACCTCCATTACTAGTGTAGTGTCTGAATGGATCAATGTCTTTGATCAGATCAGAAATATACTAGCATGCCCAATAGTATAGTGTTCCCAAACCGCAGCATTAGCACGATCACCTGCGTTTAGCTCCTCCCCCCCCCCCCAAGAAGTGCAGTATCAGTAGATCACTGTCACTTCCGATACACAGTACACAAAACTGCAGCATTAGCAGAGTCAGGCCTGATCTCTGCTATAGCGCTAGCAGTTAAATTTTTTGTAGCGTTTCAAACAGTCCATGACAACCAGGTGCTTTTTTACCTGTGAGTCACACTAGGTACCTATAAACTTATTGGCCAAAATGTCAAACGAAAGGTACATTAGTGAAGATGCCTACAGGATACTGAGCATGACAGATGAGAGCAATGGGCAGTTCTCAGTGTCAGAATCAGGCTCAGTACATAGTTGCCAACATTGCAAAAAAAAAATCCGGGACACTTTTTCGCATGTAGGCGGAGCCTTGCTATAATTAGGGGGCGGGGCATTCGTTTGTAGGTGTGTCACACCCTAGCAGAAAAAAGCGGTGCGCGATGGTTTACGCGGGTAGTGGGAGTGGCTTAAATGGGCGTGGCTCAAAGGGGGTGTGGTTAGAGTCTGAGATGAATGAGGGATGAAGGGAGAAAGAAAGAGAGAAAGAAAGAGGGAGGGAAGGAAAGAGAAGGAAGGATGGAGGGACAGCAGGCCCAGATCCTACACCACAATAGAAATATGTGTGTATTCCAGAGTTTACCAATCAGCAGATAAAGATACTACAAACATCTGGTGTTAGCTCTTCAATTATCCTGGCACCATGGTTGTTATGGTGTCAGGATGACTGAAGTGCATTATTTCTATTATTACATTTTAATATAAAATGAAATCATTCAACTCACCATAATGCCGAATCACTGTAAGCCCCAAGTGTGTCACCTGCCACGTCGCCTGCCACCAGATGCCATCAGGTGCCCCCAATGGAGTCCGTCCTTACATCAGCTTTACCCAGCGGAGTCCTTCCTTACATCAGGTGTCCCCAGCGGAGTCCCCCCTTACATCAGGTGTCCCCAGCGGAGTCCCCCCTTACATCAGGTGTCCCCAGCGGAGTCCCCCCTTACATCAGGTGTCCCCAGTGGAGTCCCCCCTTACATCAGGCGTCCCCAGTGGAGTCCCCCCTTACATCAGGCGTCCCCAGTGGAGTCCCCCCTTACATCAGGCGTCCCCAGCGGAGTCCCCCCTTACATCAGGCGTCCCCAGCGGAGTCCCCCCTTACAACAGGCGTCCCCAGCGGAGTCCCCCCTTACAACAGGCGTCCCCAGCGGAGTCCCCCCTTACATCAGGCGTCCCCAGTGGAGTCCCCCCTTACATCAGGCGTCCCCAGTGGAGTCCCCCCTTACATCAGGCGTCCCCAGCGGAGTCCTTCCTTACATCAGGTGTCCTCAGCGGAGTCCCCCCTTACAACAGGCGTCCCCCCTTACATCAGGCATCCCCAGCGGAGTCCCCCCTTACATCAGGCGTCCCCAGCGGAGTCCCCCCTTACATCAGGCGTCCCCAGCGGAGTCCCCCCTTAACCAGGTGTCTCCTGTCTCGACCGCCATTACTGTTTCCCCTTCCCCGAGGGGGAACAAAATAGAGGCGGAGCCGACCGCGTGGCTGCACAAAAAATTAAGCTGTGGCGCCGCCCACCCCCGCCCCTTTCCATTACAGACAGACCTGCAGCGGGGCGGGGCGGGGCGGGGGGTGGCCGGCCGGCCAGCCAAAACACGGATGTAGTACAATAGAAGATAAAGCTGCTGCGGCGCCGCCCACCCACGGGGAGACGCGGGGTGTGGGCGGCGCCGCAGCAGCTTTATTTTCTATTGTACTACATCCTGGTTTTGGTCTTCTTTAAAATGGCGGCCGGCGGAGACATTGTCTCCGCCGGCCGTGGACCTCTAGCGGCGTCGGCCCGCGGCGGCCAAAGTCGTGGAAACCGGGAAAAAACGGATTGGCCGGGACATTGGCCAGGACAAAATAAATCCGGGAAAAGGGTTTGAATCCCGGGAATGTCCCGGCCAATCCGTGACTGTTGGCAACTATGTCAGTATACAAATCTATAGAAAGCAGCGGCACCCTGACAGATAACTATAATGACAGGGTAGTGGTCCCTGCTAAGTTCAGGCATACACAGCCCCCTTCCCCTGTTGCTGAGGTGCAACAGTCGCATGGTTTCTGTAAGTAGCAGAGTGCCAGTACTAGTGCAGCTCTAACTTCTGATGAACTGGTGAGCACCAGCGGCCTAGTACATCCTGGTTGTGGACAAACCAGCACTGCAGTAACACTTGGTGATGTGGTGAGCCCCAAAAGTGCAGTTAAAGCTGGTGCCGTGGCTAGCAGAAGTAGTGTCCCGCAGCCACCAAGAATTCAAACATGGGCCCATAGAGCCCATAGTGCCCTTCCTGATGCGCTTGCAAATCCTAATTGGCAGCCCATCACTTCTGCAGGTCCCATAGTTCCCCCATTCACTGGCCAACCCGGAATGCAGATGGAAACAGCAGATTTAACTCTTCTTGGTTTTTATGAGCTGTTTTTCATGGAAGACCTGCACAGATTTTTTGTGGACCAAAGAAATTTATATGCTGATCAATTGGGCCACAGCATGATGGCCAGGACTGGATATGAGCAAATCTTGTGGTTTATGCACTTCAACGACAATGAACTCTGTCGTTCTTGGGGTGACCCTGGATATGACCGGCTCCACAAAATTTGGCCCCACATAAACCACTTTAACCAAAAATTTGCAGCCTTGTATATCCCCGATCAGGCTGTCTGTGTAGATGAGTCCAAAAAGGGGTACGTAAATAAAGTTAGTGCAAATGAATCTCATATTAATAATAATGATAACGTGCATCACAACAGTGTATGGTTAGTAATCTAAAGTCCATTCAGGTAAAATATATACTAAACTAAAACCAAGTCCATGTGAGAAAGTGCTATAATTGGTGCATCCACAGAAAAAATCTCTGATCATCCAGGGAGCAACTCAGTCCCTGTCACAACAGGATAATTTCATGGATGAGCAAAATAACAGAGCGGAGAAAAGGGACGGGCAAGGGAGTCCAAGTCTGAAAAATATGTAGATAAAAACGACAGATTCCTTGTATCTTCCCGCTGTGGTGATGGCCGCTTACCTTATAAATAGACCACACTGGTTCTAATGGTGCATTGAACGATAATGGCCAACCAATGGTGAATGCTCCTTCCTCCTCTGTGTGTTTTGAACAGGACACCACCGCAGCACTGCCTCCAACCTCGCCACAGATTTCCTGGGAAATGTGTCTCTGGATCCAAGGGTTTTAAAAGCAATAGAAAAGGATCTCCATAGTGTAGTAAGTTAAAAGGTACATGGGTCCATTTATTAAAATCGGTAGTTGACAATAAAAAGGCAAAAGAAACGCCATACAAGTAAAAACAACATCAAAGATACAGGAACTTCCAGTCACGGCCGTAAAATTGGAATTGGATGTCACCTAAGCTCCACCCGATGCGTTGCGTCACTGTCACGTGACTTCATCAAGAGTATAGGAGCTAGATGACTCATGGTGAGCTTAAAATTGAGCTGAATATTTACATATGCAAATGAAGTGATGAGAGCATGGACATCTGGGAGTGCAAAGGATCACTCTGGCTCTCACTAAGTCCAAACTGTGTGTTTTGGAAGGGACTGTGGGCTGGCCTTCTACCCACAGACTATGGCCCAGAAGAGACTGAGAGACTTGCAGACAAGCTGGCATTGAGATAATGTAAAGTAATGCTACATCCCTTCTCTCCCACCCCCCCTCTTCTCGCTGTGTTTAATTGTGTTGGGTCTGGACTGGAGACATCTCTCCGCAGGGGATGTGTATTGAGGGGCTGCCTGCTTACCATAATCCCTTTATGTTTCAATGTACAAGTGGACATGTATCAATGCAAAAAAACTGCATTTTTTTTCGGGAGCAGTGATTTTAATAATGCTTAAACCGAAACAATAAAAGTGAAATATTCCTTTAAATTTTGTACCTGGGGGGGGCTGACTAAAGTATGCCTGTAAAGTAGCGCATGTGTCAGGAACTTGGTAGGAGGCCGAGATGCTAGGAGGGCTCCCCTTGCGGCCGAGCGCAGCACACCACTGGAGGTGACACAGCAGGTGTGGTGCCCACAGAAGCACGAGTGCCTGGTAGCTGGAACTGGAGACAGGCGTGCTAGGATGGTCCAGGAAGCAGGGACCGGTGGACAGACTTGATAACGGAGTCGGGAGCCAGGCAAGGGGTCAACACAGGAAGTCAGTCCAGGATCAGATGCAGGAAGCAGGCAGAGGGAGGTCAGATACAAGCCAAGGATCAAGCCAGGGGGTCAGAAGGATCAGGTCAGGACAAGCCGAGTCGGTACACGGATCAGGAACAGCAGATTCACAGGACACAGGAACGCAGACAAGATGAAGATACACCAGCGATGCGCCACTGTCAGCAGTGAGTTTAAATAGGCCGGGCATCCATCACGCCGGGCGTGCGCCATTGCGCATGTGCATGCGCATCGTCATGGCACATGTGCGTGCGCATTGTCACGGCGCCGCGCGTCCGCCTAGTCCCGGCGCGCGCCTGCCCAACCATGGTGCTGCGCATCCTTGTGCGCGCATGCGCATCAAAGCGTCTATTTCCCTGATAGCATGTTTCCCGTGTTTATAACAGTCTCTGCACAAAATGTAATTTCTGAAGGACAAAAAGTCATTTAAAACTACTCGCGGCTGTAATGAATTGTTGGTTCCCGGCAATACAGAGAAAAGTCATTGATAAATAAAAAATAAAAATGCGTGGGGGTCCCCAAAATTCCATTAACAGGCCCTTCAGGTCTGGTATGGATATTAAGGGGAACTCTGTGCCAAAAAAAAAAATGGCGTGGGGTTCCCCCAAAAATCCATACCAGACCCTTATCCAGGCTGCAGAAAAAGAGGGGGGACGAGAGAGCGCTCCCCCTCCTGAACTGTACCAGGCCACTTGCCCTCAACATGGGGGGGAGTCCCCATGTTGATGGGGACAAGGGCCTCATCCCCACACCCCTTGCCCGGTGGTTGTGGGGGTTTGCGGGCGTGCTCGGCTAAGGGTCTGGTATGGATTTTTGGGGGGACCCCACGCCATTTTTTTAAAAAAAATTGGTGCGGGGTTCCCCTTAAAATCCATACCAGACCTGAATGGTCTGGTATGGATTTTTGGGGGAACCCCACACAATTTTTTTTTTGTGCGGAGTTCCCCTTAATATCCATACCAGACCTGAAGGGCCTGTTAAGGGAATTTTGGGGGACCCCCACGCATTTTTTTTTCAATGACTTTCAATTACTTTTCTCTGTATTGCCGGTAGTTTTGAATTACTTTTTTTCCTTCAGAAATGACATTTTGTGCAGAGAAACACTGGAAACATGCGCTACTTTACATGCATACTTTAGACACCCCCCAGATACGAAATTTAAAGGATTATTTGACTTTTATTGTTTCACTTTAAGCATTATTAAAATCACTGCTCCCGAAAAACTGCAGTTTTTAAAACTTTTTTTTGCATTGATACATGTCCCCTAGGGCTGGACCCAGGTCCCCAAACACTTTTTATGACAATAATTTGCATATTAACCTTTAAAATTAGCACTTTAGATTTCTCCCATAGACTTTTAAAGGGTGTTCCGCGGCTTTTCGAATTTGCAGCGAACACCCCAAATTGTTCGCTGTTCGCCGAACGGGCGAACAGCCAATGTTCGACTCGAACTCATGTTCGACTCGAACATAAAGCTCATCCCTAGTGGTAAAGGTAAATATGTATAAACAAGAGTACTAATGTGCTACCAAAAGTGTTCAAACAGAATATATAATACTAATTTCACCACCACAGTTAAAAAAAAAAAGAACAGATATGCCGAAGCATAGGGGATAGGATGGACAGAGGGCGGATCTCCCCTATGCTTCACCATATATATTTTTTTACTTTTCTTGGCAGAGATTTTTTCATGAATGAAAAAAAAAACATTGCATGTATGCCTATCATTAGAAGTGGGTGGATGCAGGGAGGTTCAAATGGTGGGCATACCACACACTTGCAGAGATTTCTTCATCCACATCAATCGATGTGAATGGAGGAATCTGTTAGGTTCTCTTTTTTCGTTCAGCCCACAGGCTGCATGAAAAAAAAGAACATTACAATATATGCCCAACAAGGACCAGCAACGTACTGGTATGAAAAAAAGGTGCCTGTGCGCCTACCACTAGGTATTACCTGCCGGCTCCAACAACGATCACTTGTTCCTAGATGGAGGAAGCTAGGAACAAGTGATCGTTGTAGGAGCCGGCAGGCTGATGCACACGCTTCTGTGATCTCTATAACTTGAGATCCCAACTATCTGATTAAAAAAATATCATCGATATACTTCTGAGGCTGTATCTGACCCCTTGGGGTCCAGCAGTAAGATTTACCTTAAGGAACAACAATTGGAAGTGGTGGAGAGTCCTGCAGTGGTCCCTGTCCGCACAAAAGGATTGGAAGTTATTATCCGGAGCAGTGGAGATCCTTTGAGGCTGTATCTGACCCCTTTGGGGTCCAGCAGTAAGGTGAGAGGCTAGCATCTATGGGGGAGGATTGTGTATGTTTATCGATTCCCTACTGACCCCCCTTGTTTACTGATGTGACGAGTTGGATTCCAACACCTGTCTTTTTTCTCCCTCCCTCCTTTTGGCTGCTGATATTTTTGGACAATTAGCACTTTATTTATTTAGTGATTGTTTGGACTTTATTGTGTAATAATTTTTGGGATTTATCAAGATTTGCATTTTTGCACTGTATTAATAATATATAATAGTTAATACATATTATAGTTTAAATTAGCATTTTTTTTTTGCAGTATTTGCTGTTTTAGCACATTTGTAGCACTTTACCATATTTATTGACATTTAGCGCTGCTTCAATATATTGAACGTACTGGTATGTCGCTGGACTTTTGCCTGGTACACACGATCGTATTTCCGATGGAATAAAATCCGATGGAATTTTCCGTCAGAATTCCGATGAAGCTGACTTCCATCAGTTTTGCATACACACTGTCAGACTAAATTCCGACCGTCCAAAACGTGGTGACGTAAAACACTCCGACGAGCCGAGAAAAATTAAGTTCAATGTGTCCGTGCATGCATCGACTTGATTCTGAGCATGCGTGGATTTTTCTCCAATGGAATTCCACACAGACGATCGGAATTTCCCATCGGAAAAAAATTAAAACAAGTTCTATTTTTTTACTCCGATGGAAAAAAGTCTGATGGGGCCCACACTCGATCGGAATTTCCGATAATACAAGTCCATCAGATTTTATTTAATCCGATCGTGTGTACAAGGCATTAGAGTGGTTATACCGGGATGATTCCTGCAGGTTTAGGCATCATCTTGTTATAATTTTTTTCAGCCGGTGGTCGGATTTCATGTAAAACAAATCCTAGGGGCTGAATAGCTGCTAGACTGCTTATACAAGCAGTGTGAGGGGACAATCCCCCCCCCCCCCCGCCGCCTTCCACGGTTTTCTCTGGCTCTCCTGTCCCACCAGGTAACCCAAGAATGCAGAATGGCTCCAATCATCTCTATGGCCTAAGAAACTGGAACCTACGAGTATTTAATCTCTTCGGTTTTGCCGCATATAAACAGCGCCATTTTTAAATTGGGAAAACATTTTATCACACCAATCTTGGTGTGGTCAGATAGTTTAAGGCCAGTGGAGAGATCTAGAGTGCTCTGGCTGCACTCTGCAGCTATGGGTGTTGTCGGCTTCACCTGTTGCTTAATATATCCTTCCTTCCTGCTACTTCCTGTCCAGCCCCCCATGTGCCTCGCTATTTAAATTCCACTCAGACCAGTTTCTGGTTGCTTGAGCAACACTTGTTTCTGAGCACCCTTCCTGTAACCTGCTTACCTGACTTCTCATGAACTGATCTCTTGTGTACCGAATCGGCTAGTTCTCCTGATTACGTTGTCTGCAGCCTGTCCTGACCTTGGCATGCTATACGGCTTTCCTTTGCTTCATCCATCCATTCATCCATCCATCCGGGTCTGACAGTGTCTTCTGGTACTCTCCTCGCGAGCAGGGTGAACCTGGGGGTCGTGACCTGGGGTCAGCACGCAGCTGAGCCCAAACCCTCGTGAGGGGGTCCCTGGCAGAATACCGGCTGGCCCTTAGATTCCACGCCCTGGGGGATCCCGTGTCACCTGCTCGCCTGTGTGCTCACATCAGTACCATTGTGACACTATTACTATCATAGGGGATATTTACATTCCCTGTGATAACCATAAAAGTGATAAAAAAATATATAAAAATTATAGGGGCGGTGTAAAAATAAAATAATAAAGCAAAATAAAAAAAAATAAAAAAATTAAAGCACCCCTGTCCCCCCGTGCTCGCGCATGAAGGCGAACACAAGCATCATTCTCGTGTTGTATGTAAACACCATAGATTGTAAGGTATCACCGCGAACATCAGATCGAGGGCAGTATTTCCAGCAGTAGACCTACTTTGTAAATGTAAAGTGGTAACCTGTAAAGGCTTTTAAAATGTACGTTGTCTGTCACCGCTGTATGGGCATGCACAATTTTAAAGCATGTCATGTTTGGTATCTATGTGCTCGGGATAAGATTATCTTTTATATTTTATCGAACAATTGGGAACTATATTGTGTTTTTGTGCATTAAAATTTTCCAAACCATTGTGTTTGCAAACTCGCTGCACAAATACTGTGTGACAAAAAAATTGCAACACCCACCATTTTATTCTTTAGGGTCTCTGCTTTAAACAATATCTAATGTTTGGGGGTTCAAAGTAATTTTCTAGCAATTTTTTTTACTTGTTCATGTAAACAAAACGTGTCAGAAAAGGCTTGGTCTACAAGTGGTTAGAAGAGTGGGTGATGTGTGGCATAAGCGGAGTGTATGTAGGTGGGTAGTATGTGCAGATGAGGAGTGCGGAGTGTATGGCAGTGGGTAGCATGTGCAGGAGAGGAGTGCGGAGTGTATGGCATGGGTAGTATGTGCAGGAGAGGAGTAAGTGTATGGCGGTGGGTAGTATGTGCAGAAGAGGAGTGCGGAGTATATGTAGGTGGGTAGTATGTGCAGGAGAGGAGTGCGGAGTGTATGTAGGTGGGTAGTATGTGCAGGAGAGGAGTGCGGAGTGTATGGCGGTGGGTAGTATGTGCAGGTTGGTGTCAGTAGGGCAGTGGACTGTCATTACAGAAGGACACAGGGGGTCAGAGGAGGACACAGTGGGACAGTCGAGGGTGATCGGTGCAGTGGGTGGGGGGCAGTTACCGCAGGGCCACTGTTAGAAATCATGGGGCCCCCTACAGCCTACCTGATGGGGCCCCCAGTCCCGCCTCTGACCCTGCATACCTGCCTAAAACAATGTAGCTCTGTTTTCAATGGGGACAAAAGGGAGCACTGGTGCTCAGTTAGGGGAGATGGGGGGTCCTGCTGCTTAGTGGGGAGAGATGGGTGTCTTGGAGCTTAGTGGGGAAGATTATGGGGCACTGCCAGTCAGTAGGGGAGCGGTCACTGGTGCTCCTTACCTGGCTGCTTGATCCATCTTGAATCTTGCTTAGAAGGATAATCCCCTCTCTCACTTTTCTTCTGGGCCGATTTCTCTCATCTGAAGGAATGCAGGGGATGCCAGTGCAGTGATAGCTCAGACATCTCACAAAAGCAAAAAAAAACTTCCTCTGCTCCCTTTTCTGCCAGGCTCTGGCTGATGACATCATCTATTGCAGAGCCCAACAGAGGAAGCCACTGGAAGTCTCCTTTGCTGACTCTTTTTCATTATATGTCTGAGCTGTCACTGCACGGGCATCCCCAGCATCCCTCCTCCAGAGGTGCTGGCCCGGCCACAGGAGTGGTGATAGAGTTATCACTTCTCCTGTCAGCGGTGGTGCCTGCCTCACCCCCCCCTTCCTTTAATGCGGTGCCTCTGGATGAAAAGATGGGCCCCCACCGCTGCACCGATCATCCCCGAACGTATCATCCATGTGTGCAGTGTGGGTAAGGGCACAGTGCCCCCCCTCGGGGGCCCATGTGCAGTGAACACCCTGTACACATGGATGATACGCCACTGCTGCTGCTTCTCCTGAGTATGGGGATACCACATGTGCTGAGAGGCATGTTGAGTATTTTGCAGATCTCGCTTTTTGTCACAAAATTTAGAAAATTTAAAAAAGAAAAGAAAACATTTTCCTTTCCTTTCTTAATTTTCCAAAACTAATGAGAGCTGCAAAATACTCACCATGCCTCTTAACAAATACCTTGGGGTGTCTACTTTCCGAAAAGGGGTCATTTGGGGTGGTATTGTGTTATCTTGGCATTTCATGGCCTCCAAAACTGTGATAGGTAGTGAGGAAGTGAAATGAGCAATTTACGCCCTTAGAAAGTCTGAAGGCATTGATTGGTTTTCGGGGTCCTGTATGCGGCTGGACTGCCAAAAGGTCTGGTATCCCCATACTAAGGAGAAGCAGCAGAATGTATTTTGGGGTGTAATCCCACATATACCCATGGAATATGTGAGTAATATATCTTTTTTTTTTTTCAAACACTTGTGACAAAAAAAAAATATTCAATGGGCTCAAAATTCCTTGGGGTGTCTACTTTCCAAAAAGTAGTAATTTGGGGGGGGGGGGTTGTACTGCCCTGCCATTATAGCACCTAAAGAAAAGTGAGAAAGTAAAAGCTGCGTAATTTCCCGTATATATCTCATAGTTTGTAGACGCTATAACTTTTGTGCAAACCAAGGTTTTACCGCAGGCCAAGCTTTTTGTCATCATAAAATCCAATAAACCATAGTAATCTAACGCAGGTGTTAGATGAACATCAACTCAACATGTTTCGTCTGATAATACTTCATCTGGAGAATGACTATCCCATCTTCCACTGCGTTTATAAAGTAGTATCTATTAAAATCATTAATCACTGTTTGTCTTTGATCAGTGACACTACCTACCTCGGATATAATTTCCAAGATGGTGCTCGGCGTGCGTGTCAAGCCTCGGTTTGATTTGTGTAACTGAGCATGTGCCATTCCAAGTCTCGATCCTATAAGGGATCGAGACTCGTTAGGGCAGCACATGTGACCTTTCTTCACCAACACCAACTACAGGAGGAGCTTGACAGGGTGTAATGAGCCCAGAAGTAACTTCCGTGTGTTCACAGCCTCCCATTGATCTAGGCCGTGTCTCGCAGCGCTACAAAAAAAACTCTTCTGCGGCGAAGACAGCCGCTAGTTGAATAAAATGTTGGATGGAATTTGTTCAACAAAAAATGTGCATATATATGGAAATGACCTACTAATATTAAATCAATGAATTTAAAAACTTTGCCAAAGTAATTTTTATGTATATATATATATATATATATATATGGGATCTCTTGAAAGTTTATTATTATTATTATTATTATACAGGATTTATATAGCGCCAACAGTTTGCGCAGCGCTTTACAACATCAGGGAAGACAGTACAATCACAATACAATTCAATACAGAGGGATCAGAGGGCCCTGCTCGATAGAGCTTACAGTCTAGAAGGGAGGGTCACGTGAAACAAAGGGTATTAGCTGTGGGGGATGATCAGGTGGACAGAATGGAAATATAGTTATTAGGTGTGGGTGGGATAGGCTTCTCTGAAGAGGAGGGTTTTTAGGGATCCTCTAAAAGCTAATAGAGAAGGAGATAGACGGACCGATTAGGGTAAGGAGTTCCATAGGCTTGGGGAGACTCTGGAAAAGTCCTGGAGTCGAGCATGGGAGGAGGTGATGAGCGAGCTAGAGAGCAGGAGGTCTTGAGAAGAACGAAGAGAACGATTAGGTTGGTCTTTAGAGACTAGGTCAGTGATGTAGCTGGGGGCAGTGTTGTGGATGGCTTTGTAGGTGGTCGTTAGTATTTTGAATTTAATTCGTTGGGTGAGTGGAAGCCAGTGGAGGGATTGACAGAGAGGGGAAGGAGACACAGAGCGGTTGGTAAGGTGGATGAGTCTGGCAGCAGCATTCATGATGGACTGAAGGGGGGTTAAAGTTTTCTGAGGTAAGCCAATGAGGAGGGAGTTGCAGTAATCGAGGCGAGAAATGACCAGGGAGTGGATAAGGAGCTTTGTTGTGTCTTTGGTTAAAAAGGGGCGTATTTTGGAGATGTTGCGGAGGTTGATGTGGCAAGATTTGGACAGTGATTGGATGTGAGGATTAAAGGAGAGTTCAGAGTCTAGAACTACTCCTAGGACCTTGGCGTGTGGGGATGGGCTGATAGTTGTGCCATCAATTTTAACAGAGAGATCGGGGGAGGAGGCACGAGGGGGAGGAAAAATGACCAGTTCAGTTTTGGATAGATTAAGTTTGAGGAAGTGGTGTGACATCCAAACTGATATATCTGATAGTAAATTAGAGCTACGTGAGGCGAATGAAGAAGTGAGTTGAGGGGCAGAGAAATAGATTTGAGTGTCGTCAGCGTAGAGGTGGTATTGGAAGCCGTGGGAGGCTATCAGCTGACCCAGGGAGGAGGTGTAGATTGAAAATAGGAGAGGTCCAAGAACAGAACCTTGGGGGACCCCAATTGAGAAAGGAAGGGGAGAGGAGGAAGTAGAGTTGTAAGTAACGCTAAAGGTGCGGTTGGATAAGTAGGTAGAGAACCAGCGAATAGAACAGTCGCGGAGACCAAAGGCATGGAGTTTTTTGAGGAGGAGGGGGTGGTCAACCATATCGAAGGCAGCGGAGAGGTCCAGGAGTAGGAGTACGGAATAGTGTCCCTTAGTTTTGGCCGTTAATATATCATTTGTTAGTTTTAGGAGAGCAGTTTCTGTGGAATGTTGAGGACGAAATCCAGACTGAAGGGGATCAAGAAGGTTATTATCAGCAAGGTGGACGCTCAATCGGTTGTAAACTAGACGTTCAAGGAGTTTGGATAAAAAGGGGAGCAAGGAGACAGGGCGCAGGTTGTCAAGATTAGATGGGTCCAGAGAGGGCTTTTTAAGTATGGGGCTGACTAGTGCATGTTTCAAAGAGTTAGGGAAGATGCCAGAAGAGAGGGAGAGATTGAAGATGTGGGTTATAGAGCGTAGAATAGAGCCAGAGGGTGAACGTAGCATTTGCGAGGGAACAGGATCCAGAGCGCTGGTGGTAAGATGGACATTAGCAAGTAATTTAGCAACTTCGTCTATAGTGGTGGGATTGAAAGAGGGAAGTAAAGATTGTACCTGTGGGCATGAGGTGTATAGCATAGGGGGCATCTGAACAGTACAGATTTCCTCGCGAATTCTAGCAATCTTCTGTTTGAAGTGATTGGCAATCTCCTGGGCAGTGAGTGAGTTAGTGGGCGGAGGCAGTGGGGGACGAAGGAGCGAGTTGAAGGTAGAGAAGAGTAGACGGGGACGGGATGATAAGTTTTTAATGAGGGTGATGAAATAGGTCTGCTTGGCAGTGAGGAGGCTGGAATTGTATATTTGGAGGGCAGATTTATACTGGCCGAAATCTTTCTGGGACTTAGTCTTACGCCATTGGCGCTCGAGAGCACGGCTGTGCTTTTTCAGACTTCTAGTATCATCTGTTTGCCAGGGTTGTAGGGGGCGGGGCCTTATTCTGCGTGTAGTGAGGGGGGCCAGTCTGTCCAGTGATGCTAGAAGTGTAGTGTTGTAGACAGAAGTGGCTAGGTGGGTGCAGGACAGGGGTGCGATTTTGTCATAGAGGTGGTCAGTTGCAGAGCATAGAAGAGAAGGGTTGATATTGTGAAGGTTTCTACGAGTAACCGTTAGGCGTTTGGGGGGAGAGGAGGCAGAGGAGAGGGAGAGAGTGAAATTAATAAGGTGGTGATCAGAGAGAGGGTAAGGATAGTTGGAGAGGTTGCATGGAGTGCATAGGTGGGAAAAGACAAGGTCAAGGGTGTTGCCTTCAGAGTGAGTAGGAGCATGTATCCATTGCTTCAGATCAAAGGAGGAGGTTAGACTGAGAAGTTTGGAAGTTGCAGGAGAGTTATTATTAATAGGGATGTTGAAGTCCCCAAGAATGATTGTGGGGATTTCAGAAGACAGAAAGTAGGGAAACCAGAGAAGTCATCAAGAAAGGAAGATAGTGGACCGGGGGGCCGGTAGATCACAGCTATTCTTAGGGAAACTGGGGAGAAGAGACGAATGCAATGTGCCTCAAATGTGGAGAGTGACAGAGAGGGAGGTGGGTGAAGTACCTGAAAGGTGCTATGTGGGGCTAAAAGGATTCCAACACCCCCACCTTTGCGTCCACTGGACCTGGGGGAGTGAGTCCAGAGAAGACCGCCGTGGGATAGAGCAGCAGAAGACGCAGTGTCGGATTCGTGAAGCCAGGTTTCGGTGACGGCGAGTAGATTAAATGAGTTAGCGATAAAGAGATCGTGGAGGGAGGTGAGTTTATTACAGACAGAGCGAGCGTTCCAAAGGGCGCACGAGAGAGGGAGTCTGGTCTTGGGAAGGAGAGGAATGTGAACTAGATTGTGTGCATTGCGGCTGCAGCCAGAGGATGTGGGGTAATGAGTACGTTGAGCACAGTTAGATGAAGGAGGCCCAGGGTTTGGGGATACATCACCAGAGGCTAGGAGAAGCAGAAGGGTGAGGGAGGTGATGTGGGAATGTGATTTATGTGAGGGGACATGCCTCAGTGGTTTGGAATATTGGGGGTGTGAATATACAATTAGCCAGATTTGGTGAGTGCAGTAATAGGGAGAGGACAGAAGTGAGGATGATATGTATAAGGTGTGGGGTGGAGAAGGGGGGTGTAGGAAGGACAGTTTAAGTATAGAAGACACACCTGTCAGAAGGAGTGGCAGACAGTGCATTTTAGTAGGGGAAGGAAAAGCTGATTTTTTTTTAAATTTACCTGTTTTGCAATTTCTAAGGTGTTTTGTTTTCCCCCGCTTTGTGCATTCACTGAAGTGCAGAGTCAGAAGTGCGTCCACTTATTGAAAAAACCCACTTTGCGAAAGAACCCCTGTGGCTATTGAGCCCCCCTGCTATTGCTTCCCCCAGAAAGATGCTTATATTTATACTGATGGGGATAGGGGGTGGGTGCTTTTCAATTATCTAATCAGGAGGTAATAAAGGTTTGCTGGTCAACAGGCCAAAATTCTTACTACAGAGACAGATTGGAAAGAGGGCACTAAAAGTCACTGGGCCATAATTTTTGGGCAAGACAAGCCAGATAAAGCATTGAAATGTGGACAGGTCTATAGAGGGCTAAGCAAACACAACATACCATATCAAATTTAAACTAGGCAAAACACTTTCCAGTTTCAATTCAGGGTGGATTGCTCACAGCTGAAACATACCATATCAAATTTAAACTAGGCAAAACACTTTCCAGTTTCAATTCAGGGTGGATCCCTATAAGGGATCGAGACTCGTTAGGGCAGCGCATGTGACCTTTCTTCACCAACACCAACTACAGGAGGAGCTTGACAGGGTGTAATGAGCCCAGAAGTAACTTCCGTGTGTTCACAGCCTCCCATTGATCTAGGCCGTGTCTCGAAGCGCTACAAAAAAACTCTTCTGCGGCGAAGACAGCCGCTAGTTGAATAAAATGTTGGATGGAATTTGTTCAACAAAAAATGTGCATATATATGGAAATTACCTACTAATATTAAATCAATGAATTTAAAAACTTTGCCAAAGTAATTTTTTATGTATGTGTATATATATATATATATATATATATATATATATATATATGGGATCTCTTGAAAGTTTATATTTATCCTTATGGAACTATATGTAATAAAACACTCCATATACATGATTATAATGAGTTACTATCATAATGTGTTCTAATTGAGTTTACTAAATACTTCCTATTGATAGATTCTTAAAATAACTCTGACTATATTAACAAGTAAGTAAAAAGATGTAGTAAACAATTAGGAGATATTAATAAAATAATTATTGTCCCACTCCACATTCATACTATGTGGATAATAGGACTTCAATTCATAAATCCAAAAGGTTTCCAAATTGGAGACCCCCCTAACATTTGATCCACCCCTCCAGGGTGGTATATATTTGTCTATAATTTGAAATCGAATACCCTCAGGTTTCTTATTATGGTATTTTAAATAGTGTTTGGGTACACTATGATATTTTTTCCCCTTTTTTATATTTGTGATATGTTCATTCACCCGCATGAAGAATGAAGATATGGTTTAACCAATATATTGTATCCGGCATGGACAGGTTATTAAATAGGCAATGTTTTTAGTAGCACATGTAGTGAAATGTTTCATTTGATATTTATGCTTCGTTACTGTAGATTCAAAGGTTTCAGTCTTTTTTTTTGCCACAGGAATTGTAACAGACATTGGATTTACGGCAAGGATAATACCCCAGTATATTATGAAAGAAAGTACCGGTAGTTATTTTGTAGGGGATTAAATACATTGGGGGTGATCATAACTCTTAATGAGGGAGCTCCCCTATAAATGACTGACTCTTTGCGGAAAGATGGAGCCAAGTATATGGTAATTTTTCACAATGTTCCAACGCTTGTTAATACTGTAGCTTCAATTTGTTTATGTTGAACTGAAAGGGGCGTGAAGAAGGACCATTTAAAATTCTCATCTTGTTGTTGTTGGGATTTATCAACCAGTAGGGAATTCCTTTCCACTTTAGTTACTTTTTCTATCGCTCTAACTCAATTTTTTGGTAACCCTTTTCCAAGAATCTACATTTGAGGGTCTGTGCCTGTTGGTGGAAATCATGGATGTTGGTACAATTCTGTCGTAAGTGAAGGAATTGGCTACATGGAACTGAGCTTAGCCACGAGTTATGGTGATACTATCGAAAGGTATAAACCCGTTACGGTCAGTCGGTTTGAAATATGATTTAATTTCAAACTGTTGGTTGACAATAGATATCTCCAAATCAAGGAAATTATTTTTTTTCCCTGCTTGCCTCATAGCTAAGAAAAATGCCTCTATCATTGACATTAAGGTCCGAGATAAAATTATGTAAGGATTCCTGGTCTCCATCCAATAGGAGGAGGATGTCGTCTATGTACCTGGCCCAGAGAACCAATTTGGGTCTCCTCTGGGCATAGATGACATCCTCCTCCCATTTGGCTATAAATAAACTGGCCAGACAAGGGGCAAAATTGGCCCCCATAGCCACTCCCTCTTGTTGGAGATAAAAGTTGTCTTTAAACCAAAAATAATTTTGTTTAGTGGCAAATTGTAATAATCCCATTATGAATTGAAGTTGAAAGGGGGAAGGGTTACCACCTTCCTACAAATAATAATTGATTGCTTCTAAACCCAAATAGTGGGGAATACAGGTGTATTTACCATGAAGCTCAATCCTCTCAAGGAGTTTCATTGCCTTTTTGACTAATGGTTGTAAATAAAAATCAATGTAACGCCCAACGCGGGAGGTAACCAAATCTATGCCACTTACTATAGAGTGTCCTGGGGGATTTGTTGGATTTTTATGTACTTTGGGGAGATAGTACATTACTGGAATTCTGGGGGTTACAAGAATTAAATATGATCTCTCTTTTTTATCCAAAATTGGTTGTTCAAGCTTTTATCTAGTTTTTAAATTCATTGGTTTAATATTAGTAGGTTATTTAAAGCATCTCCATATATATGTAAATTTTTTGCAACAAAAAAAAATTCCATCCAGCATTTAATTTAACTTGCGGGTGTCTCCGCAGCGGAAGCGGTCTGTAGCGCTGTGAGACACGGCCAAGATCAATGGGAGGCTGTGAATGCACGGGAGTTACTTCAGGGTTCATTACACTCTGTCAAGCTCCTCCTATAGTTGGTGTTGGTGAAGGAAGGTCACATGCCCTGCCCTAATGAATCTCGATCCGTTATATTATGGAGGCTTGGAATGACACATCCTCAGTTACACAAATCAAACCGAGGCTTGACACGCACGCCAAGCACCATCTTGGAAATTATATCCAAGGTAGAAAGTGTCACTGGTAGAAGACAATCAGTGATCAATGATTTTATTAGATACTATTATATAAACGCAGTGAAAGATGGGATAGTCATACTCCAGATGATGTCTTATCAGACGAAACATGTTGAGTTGATGTTCATCTAACAACTGCGTTCAATTACTATGGTTTGTCACAATCAGGCATTGGGCTTGAAGACCAGTTGCTATAGCAGTTGCAGGACAGGTATACAGGCAGTCACTTCTGGCAGATGACACAGGCTCACCTGAGGTGCCGAGTGTAAGTATTAGATGGTTTTCCCCAGAGCTCCTGATGGTGGAGATGGGTTTAGCTGCAAGCTAGTACCAGGTCGCGGTCCTCAAGTTTGCCCCACCAGGGTGTGAGCAAGCCGGGGTCCAATAGCGAATAAACAGACAAGGATGAAACAGCAGCGTGGTCAGAAAACAAGCCAAGGCTGCAGGTTGGGATCAAGCAGTAGAGTGGTCAAAAAACAGGCCGAGGGTCAAACACGGGTGGTTGCAGATTGGGATCAGGCGGTAGAGAAGTCCAGGAACAAGTTAAGGGTCAATCACGAGTGGTTGTAGGTTCAGATGGCAGCAGGAAAGACAGCAGCAAGGCACTGGCAGGGAAGGCACAATAACCTGGCAAAGAGGAAGTGCTGAGACAAGGCTTTTATAGGAAGTTCATGGGAGGAGCAAGGAGTTCAAGGTTCAACAGTAATCAAGACTCAAGGCAGGGTTGTCCATTGGATCAGGTTTGTCCAGCAGATCAGGTAGGGAGCTGTCCAGCATCCCAGATAGCTCAGTGGGAAGAGTCAACGCCAGACACCGACGAGGTCCCAGGTCCTGACAGGTTTATTGGATTTTATGATGACAAGCCTGTTTTCTTCCTGCTGGATGTAAGTGCAATATTCTTTTAATAAACTATAAATTATAAATTTATATTGATAAATAGTTTTACACTATGTGGAGATTCTTTTTGCTTCTATGACAATTGACCTACTGAATGATGGTGGATCTGCTACACAGTTTTAAAGTCTGGGAGAGCTTAGTCTTCTGATGCCAATCTGACTCTATGTTAATAACATTTGTGTCCACACTATCCAGTTCCATTGTATGTTGGGCACTCTGGGGGCTGGAGCTGGGAGTCTTTGCCTTCGTGCACACGGAAGGCATGCTCATCTCCTGTGGTTCTTTTACATAAGAGTTTAATCTGTACTTGGTCCTCTTACTGTGATTATATTGTTTGATTTGCAGCCGGCCAGTGAAGTGGACAAGGGATTTGTCCACACAAATGTTTTGGTCTAGGACATACATTTCAGCAAATTGCTTGAATTAGGGGGGGTATTTTACATAATTTAACATGGTTGGGATCATCTCGGGGTGGGCATTGTGAATTATCATTGAAATGCAGGATGCGCATGATCATGTCATAGTCATGTCATAGCAGAATAAATCGGCATGTGGTGGTTGGACGAGTAGGCATGCACTTTTTTTTTCTTTGTAATCCAGATATTAAACCTAAGGCCCAAAAACAATTTTAACTTGTACACTGTGAGACGTTGCCAATAAAACATACGGACGTAGGACAAATCGGGTTTGGTGCCAATATGTTGGTCTGCAAAAAGATTTTTTGGTCCACAATGTACTGCTACATATCTTGAGGGAAAAACAAATAAATATAATCAAATTCAGAAAATATATGAGTGCTGGGCTGCACACCTGGCTGTGTGGTGAAAGGGGGGATTGTAGCTGACTCTGAGCTGAAAGGCAGCCATAATGTGATTGCCAGGGTATCTGGAAGATAGGTTTGGTTTTGGTCCCGGATTCTTTGGGTCTGGTCCGTTATTCCAGTGCTGGTACTGGGCTCTTCTTCCTGGGGTCTAGCTCTGTTGGGGTTGGTGTTGTTGGGGTGTATGGTGCTGCTAATGGTGGGCAGGTCTTCTGATCTTCTTAATCTTTTGGTAGGAACTCTTTCCTACTCTGATTCTGCCCCTGATCCACTACTATTGGCTTGTGTTCCGAATCAGAATTGGATGGTGAGAGCTCCCCGCTGCTCTCATTCAACATAGTAAGGATTGTAAATGCTGCCTCAGGTGTAAAACATCTTTTGGACAGGGAGGTTGATGTAAAGCTGTGACGGGTACACTACTGATGGGCGTCAGTGATGTTGGCTCTGTGACAGATGACACTGATTAGGCTGCACTATTGGGCTGTGCTGACAGATCCACTGATGGACTGAACTGACAGATCCACTATTGATGGCACTAATGGGCTAATCTGACAAATCCACTGATGGCGGCACTAATGGGCTTCGCTGACAGATCCACTGATGGCAGGTCTAATGGGCTGCACTGACAGATCCACTGATGGGGCTGCATGACAGGTCCACTGATGGGGCTGCGTGACAGGTCCACTGACGGGGCTGCGTGACAGGTCCACTGACGGGGCTGCATCACAGATCAACTGACGGGGCTGCATCACAGATCCACTGATGGCACTAATGGACTATGACAGATCAACTTATGGGCTGTGTGACAGATTCAGATGGCCTGTATGACAGATCTACTGATGACAGGTTCTCTTTTTTTGGGGGGGGGGGGTGGTGCACAGTAGTGTTTGTAGAAATTACAGGTCACACTCACAGTTCTCCATTTCTTTTCTCTTTTTTTCCCTCCTTTCCCTTTCCTTTTCTTCTTTTTTTTTCTTTTCCTTCCCTTCTTCTCTTTCCCTTTTCCTCTTTCCCCTTCCTTTTTTTCCCCTTTCTTTTCTCCTTTTTCTTTCCTTTCTCCTCCCTTCTGTAGCGGCCTCACCCTCTCTTCTTTAGTGGATACTTTGGCTTCGGTCTAGGGGTACTTTGAAGGGGAGAGCGAGGTGCGCCACGGCCCATGTCCTCTAGATTTCAGCATGTAGAGGTGAAGGCCAGCATCTAATTACACCCGGGCTGTGTATACACTCAGAGCCAAGTCTGTTCTGCTGATAACCCCCTTTGCTCCCAGTAATTGGAGTACCACACACTGAAAAGGTCCAACACTTATTTATTCCATAACGGCAAACAAATAGTCCTTTGCGAGCAGACAGTTTGAGACCCATAGAACAGTTCAGTATTGGTGGGGAGTAGGTCAAGGCACAATCCTCAAAGAAACTAAACCGTTGAGGTTTCACCAACGGTTGCTAAGCACAGTGGCTGTTAAATGGACTTTTTGGCTTCAGAGTCTCTTGCAGCGACTCTAGTGAACAGGAACTGGAGTTACCTTCGCTACGTTGCAGCCCCTGTCAGGGGGAAGACATCCCTCCAAGGGAGTTACCATAGGCCCCGCCGTCACCAGATTAATGCTGTACCGGGCTATTCGGAAGGGTTACACTCCCCGGCCTCCTCGCCTCAGATACGGGTTCCAACACCTTAGGGCCCCTCGGACTCCTCCACCCTCGGCTCCAGGCCTTGGCTGTAGTACCTCACCCCAGGCTTAAGGTGCCTGGGATGGACTCCATCCCTCGCTCCGGCCAGGTCAAGGGCACCTGGGCCCGGAACTCCGGAACGCCAGCACCCAGGCCGACAAATCTGAACCCCAAGGTCAGGGCGTCCGCCTCTTTTATCTCCTCTCCCTTTGCGTCACAGCGGGTTCCCCGCCCCGCTGTACCAGCGCCAGGAAAGGACAAAAAGGTACAGTCTTGCGGTGCAGGTTCAACTCCAGCCCAGGGCGACAACGCCACCTGCAGGCCACAGGGAACCCTACACCACCAGAGTCCTCCAAGAACCACAAAATGGATTCTCAGATTCCCTAACAATTAGTACATCTGGGTTAACTAACCCAGATGCTCTCCCCCAAATTTAAATACCCGCTACACTTCCTTTTCCCTTCTTACTCTGTTTTATTATTTATCTTTTTCTATCATTCCCTTCGCATATTTATCTGACAATTTGAAAACTCTCAATTTTTCCCATATTTCTCTGTTACTTTCTCCCCTTCCCTGCTCTCCCCGGCTCAGGTATTCCATCTCAGAGATATAGTCCACTTGCTGTATCCATTCTTTTATGGTTGGCTTTTTTATTGATAACCAATTTTTTGGAATTAACCCCTTTGCCGCGTTTAGCAGGGATGGGACTAATGTTTTTCTGTATTGCTTTTTTGTTTTGTTTGTGCGGAATAGGCATGTCCAGGCGTTTTGTAAAACTTTTTCTCCAGTTACTACTTCTATATTACTCAGGATTTCAGTCCAATACTCTTCTATTTTCGGGCATTCCCACCACATATGAATTGTTGTTCCTAATTGCCCACATCCCCTCCCACACAATGGGGAGTTATTAGGATGTATTTTATTCATTCTCTCTGGGGTCAAATGCCAACGTACCATGTTTTTATAGTTTGTTTCTATTGTCGCTATGTCGGATGCAAAACTATAAACTGATTCTATTATTTGTTTTTCCTCTATTTCTTTACCTAGATCTTGGCTCCATTTTTCTAAGAAGGGTAGTGATCCTTCCGTTTCTAATTCTGTTAATATTTTATATACCTGCGATATACGATGTCTCAGAGGCTTCTCTATCCTACATATCTTTTCTATGGGGGTTTGCGCTTTTTCGTTTCTAATTGGTTGTGGGATGGTGCTTACTAGGTGTTTTATTTGGAGATATTCCCAGTCACTAAGCTGGTTCCACCCGTGCTTCTTAACTCTTGTTTTGTCATTATTTTTCCTAGTAGGGTAATGTCCTTTAATCGTGCAGTTCCCATTTGTTTTCCCAATCGTGTGCCATTTCCTGGTATGAAGAACTCTGTCTCTGCTAATGGAATTAATGGAGAGTGATATTTCCATTTTTCATGTCTATACAGTGTATCCCACGTTTTAAATACATTTCTAGTTATATTTTGTGTTTCTTTACCTAGTGCTCTAAATTTGGGTGGTATCCATATGTTTTTTTTTTTTTTAAATGAGTCTTACTTAATGTGTCTTCCATTTGTGCCCTCTTCTTTTTTGTATGTGGATTTGCCCATTCTACTAATCTGGCTAATATGATCGCTTTGTGATATCTTTTTAAATCTGGTAGGGCCATCCCCCCCTTTTTTTCCCCCGGGTTAACAGTGTATAATTAATTCTAGCCTTTTTACCTTGCCATATGTAGTTTCAGATAATCGTTCTAATCAGCCTAACGAAAAATTGGGGTATTTCTATTGGGAGCATCTGAAGCTTATATATCACTTTCGGTAGGATCATCATTTTTAATATGTTGATCCTTCCTGTCCATGTAATGGGTCTCTTGGAGGTGTTTTTTAGTTCTGCTTTGATTTAATTTAATAAAGGAATAAAGTTGGCCAGGTACAGTCCTTCTAGTGTTGGTGTTATTTTAATTCCTAGGTACGGTAAAGTTTTTTTCTCCCAGGTAAACGGGAATTCTCTCTGTAATAATCTTTCTTCCTCTTTGTCTATACCTAAGTTCAAAATTACTGTCTTAATTGGATTAATCTTAAAATTTTAAAGCTCCCCATATTTTTTTATTTCTTTGATCACATTGGGCAATGACAACCTTGGCCTTGCTAGGTATAGGAGTATGTCGTCTGCATACGCCGCCACTTTATGTTCCTCCTCTCCGATTCTCACCCCCCCTATATCCTGACTATTCCATATATTTGACAGTAATGGTTCTAATGCCAACACATACAGGAGGGGTGAGAGTGGGCACCCTTGTCTCGTTCCATTATACATCTCAAATACCGACGACACACTCCCATTTACCTTTACCCTAGCCGTTGGGTGGGTATATAGGTTTTTAATCCATCTCATGTACTTTGGTCCCAGACCTACATACCTAAGTGTATCCATCATAAACCACCAGTCGACTCGGTCAAATGCTTTTTCTGCATCTATTGACATGAGTACGACTGGGGGTTTCCTCTCTCTCTCTTTCTGAATTAATAATATAGTTCTTATACTATTATCTCTCCCTTCCCTCCCTGCCACGAAGCCCGCCTGATCTGCGTTAATTAGTTCCGGCATTACATTTTTTAATCTCATGGAATGAAGATATAGCGCTAAGTGAAGAAATGAAGCCCAATGATTTGGGCCTCCAATCAAACCAAAGTGATAAATAATATCAATATAATGAGTCCATACAGTGTCCATAGAAATTTTTTCGTGTTGTGAAGAAAGAACATGTAGCACTGAAGGGTCATCACATAACTCTTGTAGAAAAAGAGAGGTAGAATACTCTTACCGGAACATTAGACCTGTGGTTTAGGCAGGTCAAATAGGCATACAAAATCCCAGTGGCACTCCTCATCAGTTAGTCTGGAAACTGGATCAGATGGGTCCCCAATGTAGACTGTCCGGTAGGCTCCCCGACTTGACAGCAGACTCTGGGTTTCACACCAATCCAGGTGGTCCTCCGATTGAACTGGAACCGCCACTCAGCAAGGAGACTCTTTACCACGGTGAATATTAGTAACCAGTGGCCAAAGGAAGCTATTACTTGACCAACCACCCATGTGAGGAGAAAAGAAGGGAAGGAATGCTCCAATGGTGCAGGTCAATGAGGGTTTATTCAACCAACATAAAAGTGATCACAAACAATAAAAACTTTTAAAAAGGGGCAGTGAATGAAGTAGTGTACCAAGCCCTACGCGTTTCGAACAAATGTTTTTTCTACAAGAGTTATGTGATGACCCTTCAGTGCTACATGTTCTTTCTTCACAACACAAAAATTTTTCTATGGACACTGTATGGACTCATTATATTGATATTATTTATCACTTTGGTTTGATTGGAGGCCCAAATCATTGGGCTTCATTTCTTTACTTAGCGCTACATCTTCATTCCATGTTTATTAATTTTAGTCACATTTTATGTAGCAGCTTTATTTTTATTCACTATTTTAGATTAGCACAGTATTTTCTTTCTTTATATGCACATTTTTTAACCTTGTTGCCAATACTTTTGCGTATAGCTTTATGTCTGTATTTAATAACGCTATGGGTCGATAGCTGGAGCATATAGTTCCATCTTTTCCTATTTTTGGTATAATAGAAATATTGGCAAGGAGGGATTCTTTTCTTATTTCTACGTCTTCCCCTATCCTGTTAAAATAGTTACATAGTTCTGGGACCAACTGTTTTTAATATTTTTTTATAGTACTTAATCTGAAATCCGTCGGGTCCTGGGCTTTTCCCCCCTGCTGTTTCTTGAAGGGCTTTATTTATTTGTTCTTGCGTATTTGGGTCTTCTAAACTCTCGGCACTATCAGTTGTTATCTTTGGTAAGTTGGTTTGCTCTAAGTATTCCTGTATTCTACGTTTCCTGTTTTCCTCTTCCTGTTGTGTCTCTTTCACTCTAATGTCATATAATGTGCTATAGTATGTCATAAATATTTCTGCGATTTCAGATGTTTTAAATTTCATCTCTCCTTTCTGTTTTTTTATTTTATCTATGTAGTTTAAAGTTTTTTTCCCCTTTGCTATTCTTGCTAGGTGTTTCCCAGGCTTGTTCCCCCACTCGTACCTTTCCTTTGCTACGTTTTTAAATACTTTTCTGGTTTCCTGTTCCATCAAATCTCCGAGTTGACCTCTCTTAATTATTATCTTTTGGTGTATTTCCCTGTCTACGTGTTTTTTATCTTTTTGTTCCAGATCGTTTGGTTCCTTTAATAGGTTTTTCCTTTTCAGATCTCTTTCCTTCTTCTTTCCCGCTCCCATGGCTATCAGCTTACCTCTTATACAAGCCTAATGAGCTTCCCATATCGTTGCTACACTTACTTCTGGTGTAGTATTCATTTTGAAATATTCTTCTATTTCCTTTGATATTATCTCACCTACTTCTTTGTTATCTAAGAGGTCCTCGTTTAAACTCCATGTACCCTTTCTTTGTTCTATATTATTAAATCTTATTTTTACCATTACGGGGGCATGATCTGAAATTGATGTAACTCCTATAGAGGCATCTACTACGTGTTCCAAAAGCTCTTGGTCAATTAATATATGGTCCAATCTCGAATACGTGTTGTGTACCGTAGAGTAGTACGTATAGTCTTTTTTGCTTGGGTGTGCTACCCCCCATGGTTCTACTAGTTGATGATTATGTATTTTTTTTTAACCAATTTTAATTGTTTACTACCTCTTATCGGTGCACCGGACGTATTATGTTCCATTGAAAAAGTGGAAAACCCCAGCGAGAATTACATGACCTTGTTTAAAGTCCATCAAAGCATTTAAGATCCCATTCAAATATTTTTTAGGGTGGTTATTTGGGCAGTATACGTTTGCTAATGTGTATCTTTTTTCCCTGTAAATTCCCTTTTAGGAACAGATAGCGACCCTCAGGGTCAACTCTTCTATCTTCTACTATAAAACTTATATTCTTCTCTACACCTATGGCTACTCCCTTTGATCTTTTGTTTGGGGAATCTCCATAGTACCAGGTTGGAATCGCACGCAAATATAATTTTGTATTAGACTCTAGAGCTAGATGTGTCTCCTGGAGGAAAACAATTTCTGCTGAGTACCTTTCCAGCTCCCTTAATATCATGTGCCTTTTTTCAGGAGAGTTTGGACCTCTTACGTTATATGTAATACAGTTTACGTCAGTCATTTAAGTTTCCCTTTCTTTTTTCTTTTCCTCTTTCCCTTCTTTCCTCCCTCTCTCTTCCTCAGAAGTACAGATACAGATCCCTTTCCCCTTTCCCCTTCCTCCCTGCCTCCCCCTCCCCCATCCCCTCCCACCCCATCTCTCCCCTTCTCCCCTCCCCCCTCCACCCCCCCTCTTTCTTCCTAGAATGAGTAAATCTTTTTTTTCCCTCCCCGCCTCCCCCTCCTCCCTCTCCACCTCCCCCCCATGTAGGATTTTCACCCTTAGTACCACTTTAGGTACTCTGCACCCTAAGCCCGAGGTGGAGTTCTGTTTGGCACCGCTGATCCCCTACTACTAGGGGAGTGTTGCCAGTGAAGTAAATTAGTCCAGGTCTCCCAATCCCTCTCTGTATCTCTTTATTTCTATTTAATTTGTCTCCCCTTCCCTTCCTCCGCACCCCCCTGTAAAAAACAAAAAACAAAACACAGCCCCCCACTATCTCTTCCTGTTGCCTTTTCTGTTTGTTCTATTTAAAATATCTGGTGTAGGAATTTCTAGCTTTCTACAAAACTCGGGTATCTCTTCAATAAATCTCAGTCTTGCCGAGATACCATTTTTCCTCCCAATCAGGCATGCCAGGAAACCCCAGTTATACTGGATCTCATGTTCCATGAGGACCTTCAATAAAGGTTTTAAGTTCCTTCTTCTTTTCAACGTTTCTTGAGATAAATCCTGAAAATTTTGAATGTGGTTTTCTTCCAATTTTATTGGTGTCTTTCCCCTCAGGTTTCTCCATAGTTGATTTTTTTCCTCCCAATTTTCAAATCGCACAATGATATCTCTCGGGTTTTCCTGCGATATTTCTTTTGGTCTTCTTATTCTATGTGCTCTCTCAATTTTCATTGGGATGTTATTTCTCTATCTAGCAATGGATTACAGATTTTCCTTATTATTTCTGATAGGTTCTCTGGCTGAGATGTCTCGGGTACCCCTCAAATTCTTATGTGCTTCCTTCTATCTCTGTTCTCTTGATCTTCCAGTTTGTATGCTTGTTCCTATTCTTTTTTAATACATTTTATTTCTCCTTCAAGCTTTTTTATGGTGATTTCGTTACAGTCTGCTTTTTTTTCCACTTCCTCTACTCTTTCACGCATGTATCCCATATTTTCCTGTATTACTTCCATTTCCACTTTTAACACTTTTTCCAGGGCTGCGAACATACCCTCTATTTCCTTTTTTGTTGAAAATTGCCCCTTGTTTTGTTCCTCCTCTATTCTCTGCTCAAGCTCTGCTTCGGCTTCTTGTTCTATTCTAGACTCTGATAGTGTATCTGTTTCTGCAGAATTTTTATTCTGGGCTTTTTTCTTTTCCTTTTTCTTCTCCTTGCTGTCAGTCTGATTACTTTTAGCTCTTTGCTGTTTTTCCGCCGTCTGTTTGTCTCCATTTCCACTGTGGGTTACATATTTGTTCATTGGGCCTGGGCTGGGGATCAAACTTAGCCGTGGAGATTTTGGGGTTACCCCCCCTCTTGCTCCCTTTCCTCTCGATCTCATATTGCTTAAATTCCTTGTTCTATCTTCCCGGTATTTATTAGTGGGTGGGGGGGAGATGGGTAATGTGCTCAGTGTGTTTCTTCTAGTGGGGAATATAGACACTCTAAAGACACTCTAAAATAACATGTCTAATGTAAATCTCCCCCCTTTTTTTTTCTCCCCTTTTTCTTCCCCCTTCTCTTTTGTAATCACAGATAGTTCACAGTTCACAGCACATCTCTGGGGAACAAACAGGTAGCAGTGGGTTTTTTTCTTTTTTTTGCCTTTGTAATATTTACCACTTACACACAGCACCTCACAAAGCTGGAGGGTATACGTGGCAAGCAATTACCTGTTTCCTGCTTTTTTGTGGCAAATTCTTCTAGCGAACGGTTCCACTTCAGGTTCCACTTCAGGGGCTTTTATGGTACTCCTAACAGCCCAGAGTTCTAGTTCAATACTTCAGAGCGGGAACAGAACTTTAACAATTTTATGCTTTTGTTACCAGTTTTCTATATTTTGTAGTGTTCCTAGCAGCTAAAGAGCTGCAATAACTAGCAACAAATGATGCAACATTCCATAGTCCTCTATTGGTCACTAAGAAAAAATGCAACTTAATCAGTTCAAGCACAGATTTATTTCTAGTTCAATGTAGACATGCGTCCAGTTTTAAGGAAAAAGGGTTTAATTCCCTGGTTTACTTCCACCCCAGAGGGGTGTTTTATTGTGTTTTATTGTATTCACACGTCCCAGGTTTAAGAGATGTTTCTGGGGTTCACTGGTTTCTGTACATCTTCCCCTGCTCCCTGCCATATATAATTCCACTTCAACTCAGTTTGAGGCATTATAGGGAGGAGGGAAGAGAGGAGAAAGGACACTTTCTCTGTCCTTTTGTTATACTTGTTGTACTTGCTGCACTTTCAACATTCCATAGTTCTGGACATAGGGAGCTCTTACTAAGGGGTTGGTAAATAGCCAGGCAGCCAAAGAGGGGGGGGGGGGGTTTCTCCTACTACCCCTTTGGGGTTTGCAGCCAACACACCCCAACACACCCCTCTAGGACGACTAGTCTCAGAACGCTATAGGCTATTTACAGTCCGTTTTTCAAATCCACATGTATTTGCATCATGGTGAAAAGACAGTTATTTATCTATCATACCTCTGTGTCTTTCCTTTTCTCTCTTCCTCTTTGCATTACTCACCACTACCTCTTTTCTGGAGAAGGGCAGGGAAGTCCATGCGGCTTACTGAAGACAACAGGGGGGATCCGGAGGAAAAAAACAGACACAGCATCAGTGTGGGGGGAGCGCCCACCGCTCTCTCCTATTGTCGTTTTAGATGACGAGCTTCAGGCTACGGCTCTCCCTGATCCCAGGTCTATGGCCTCTGAGCTCTTCCAGGTCCTCATAGGTCTCGTGTGGCGTCTCTGCTCAGGGTGGTCTGTTCAGCTTCGGGTTTTCCCGGGATCCCTCTCCTACCGCATCACGCAGCGCAGAGGGCACAGGGGGCGCGAGGATAGATCGATGCGGTGCGGTGCGGGCCGTCAGTGGCACTCAGGCGGCGTTATACATGTTCCTGGAGCGGAGAGGGCTGGAGACCTGGTGTCTCACCTACACGCTCCGGCGCGATGTCGGCGCCATTACGAGACTCCTGCCTCTGTCGTTAATGGACTTCTGGAATCTGTTAATTTCTAACGTGCAATCTTAGAGGCAAGAATATTAGTATTATAATATTTCGAAAATGAGGGAGAGGAGTATCATAAAGAGGAACCGTACTATAGAATCCTTCTAAAAATAGTTTTTTTGAATTCATTAAAGGAGTCTTTAACTACTTGCTTACTGTGCACTTAAACCCCCTTCCTGCCCAGGCCAATTTTCAGCTTTCAGCGCTGTCACGCTTGGAATGACAATTGCACGGTCGTGCGACTTGGCTCCCAAACAAAATTGACGTTCTTTTTTTCCCACAAATAGAGCTCTCTATTGGTGGTATTTGATCAATTCTGCGTTTTTTATTTTTTGCGCTATAAACAAAAATAGAGCGACGATTTTGAAAAAAACACAATATTACTTTTTGCTATAACAAATATTCCATTTTTTTTTTTTTTATATTTTTTTCCTCAGTTTAGTCCGATACGTATTCTTCTACATATTTTTGGTAAAAAAAAAATCGCAATAAGCGTTTATTGATTGGGTTGCGCAAAAGTTATAGCGTTTACAAAATAGGGGATAGTTTTATAGCATTTTTATTAATATTTTTTTTACTAGTAATGGCGGCGATCAGCGATTTTTATTGTGACTGCGACATTATGGCGGATACATCGGACACTTTTGACATCATTTTGGGACCAGTGCTATAAAAATGCACTGGTTACTGTAAAAATGACACTGGCAGGGAAGGGGTTAACACTAGGGGGCAAGGAAGGGGTTAAATGTGTAACCTGGGAGTGATTACTACTGTGTGGGGGAGGGGACTGACTGGGGGAGGTGACCGATCTGTGTCCCTATGTACAAGGGACACAGCATCGGTCCCCTCTCCCTGACAGGACGTGGATCTCTGTGTTTACACACAGAGATCCACATCCTTGTCTGTGTACACGCTGATCGCGGGTACCTGGCGGACATCGCGGCTGCCAGGCACGTGCATTGGCATCTCAGCGATGCGCCGGGTTAGCGCGCGCTCCGCCGGCGGCGCGCGCCCCTCAGTGGCCGGAATAGCCGAGGCCTTATAATGACGGCCTCCCAGATTTCTAGATCCACCTTGATGCCGTCATTATAACATGGCCCGGGTCTCAGGTGGGTAATTATATATGTCTATTGGGCTGAATTAATCATTTGTTAAACTTTTGTAGGTCTCGGATAAGGTGAAGGTGTATCATGGTCTACATAAATTGTGGAGTTGTGTTGTGGCTTATTTTTTAATGGCGACTGTTTCTTCCATTTCATATGTGGAAATTACCTTCAGTAACCAATTTTTGAGGAACGGGATATGGGACTTTAAAGGTGCTAATATATCAATAGATACGACAAAATATTTATAAAAAAGTAGAAAATTTATTGATCACATCAAATAAAAAACTAATATACACATTTCACTAACCGTTACAGGTATACATCTAATACCTAACATGTAACAGAAAAGAATAGTATATAGTTGACAATGACGTCCATTTGTGTTCAACAGTTTCGCCTGTAAGGCTTCATCAGGACTGGACGTTGAAGAATATTTTAATAAATTATTGAAATAGAAAATTTCCACTTTAGATGTAAAATAAAAAAAACATACATTAGCATTGATTTTATAACATGTCAATATAAAGAAAAATAGGTATTGGCAAGGCATACATAAGGGTTCTCCAAACAAGAAATGAGAGAAAAGAAAAAGAAAGAAAAAAAAAAGGCAGGCAAAAGAGAAAAGAAAGGAGTTCCTTAAACACTCCATACCTCAAGATGATATAGAGGGTACTATAATGGAGTCAGCACCCTCCATGTGCGCATACACAGAAAGTCGCTCCGCTCAGGATGTCAAAGGTTCCCGTTATTGGGGAATGATGTATAGACGTTTTGATCAAGAATTCATAAAATGCCTGAAACATATGTTAAATTACTTATTTACCTTTTAAGATCAAGATGCAAATATCAAAAGTCAATCAGCAAAAGGTATGGAGAATCCTTGCTCAGGTAGTAATTCCTCATCCAACAAGAGTTGATTGATAACACACAGTTAGTTGACTAGGGGATATGGCGCTGCTAAGGAAGTCTTAGGTCATTATAAGGAAAAATAGGAGTATCAGTCTATATACAAGTCAGGGAGCAAACTGAGCTGGCCCTTTAATAACCTTCTGATACGTTCTATGAATATCCTCATTTATCTTCCACCTTGGAAAGAGGTTATCTGAGCTCCAGCTCCTCTTTGCATCCCTTGGAGACTACTTTAGTTTGTGCGATGTCTCGTGTAAACACATAACTCCTATGGAGTCAGGTTGCAAGGCTGTACAGTGCTGTTGATCCTCCACGGCTTGTCTTATCATAGTCCCGTGTTGTATACCGCTGTGTAGGCTGTGCGAGTGCCGTCTGTATCTAGCCTACTCCTGAAACAGGGAGGGAACTCCTGCTGCCATAGAGTCCATCAGGAAAGTAAAAGTATGGTAAGTATTGGATAGGGAATTTTCAGTTTTCCTGACAGACATGGCAGCCTACGTGTGGGAAATAACTCACCATACACACCCGGGTGGGCAAATTGCTGAATAAACAAAGATTTAATTAACACCGTCAACCGACAGCACTTGTAAGCCAAAATTAACAGAAGATAATGCAGCTGGTTCAAAACAGTAATGGCACATAAACATGTTGATCGAAGACCAAGAGGGAGCTTTGCAGATCACTTTGGGAGTGACGTGTCGCGAGGCCATCCATGATGTTGACACTTCTGGTTGAATGTGCCGTCACCGCTTCCGGAGGCGCCAAGCCCTTCACTTTATATACACATTGGATAGACTGGACAATCCAGGAAGTGATGGATCTGATCGAGGCACGCAGCTCCTTGTTCTTCCCATGGAAGAGGACTAATGCCTTGTACACACAATCAGAATTTCCTATGAAAAAAGTCTGAGGGAATTTTGTGTGTGGGCCCATCAGACTTTTTTCCGTAGGATTTTAGGAATAGAACATGTTTTATTTTTTTCCTATGGAAAAAAATCCTATGGGAAATTCCGATCGTCTGTGTGGAACTCTGATGGAGAAAAAAACATGCATGCTCAGAATCAAGTCAACGCATGCTCGGAAGCATTGAACTTAATTTTTCTCGGCTCGTCGTAATGTTTTATATCACCGCGTTTTGGACGGTCGGAATTTGGTCTGACAGTGTGTATGCAAGACAGCTTGAACGGAATTCTGATGGAAAATTCCATCAGATTTTATCCCATAGGAAATTCTGATTGTGTGTACAGGGCATAAGAGATACTCGGACTGTCGAAAGGGAGCCGTGGCCTCCAGGTATTGTCTTAAGGTGTAACCCACATCAAGGGGATGCACGTCCGAGCTGATCAAAAGGTGGAAAGTACAATTTCCTGATTCTGGTGGAAGATTGAGGTAACCTTGGGGTTTGCTCCTAGCATTGAATTTAGCACCACTCTATCCAGGAAAAAGGTTAGGAAAGTCTCTTTTGAACGTAAGTCTCGGATTTCGGATATTCTCTTGGCTGATGTAATGGCTACCAAGAAGGTAGTTTTGAGAATAAGTTCCTTGATTGAAAGTGGTTAGTCAAGCTGTGAGAAGAAATCAAGAACAAATTGGAGATCCCACTTGGGAAACCACGGCTTCCTCTGGAGCCTAAGTCTGACTGCCCCTTTGAAGAATTGACGAACAAGGGTGTGTTTGGCCCAAGACCCCCCCGGTGAAAGCAGAAAAAGCCGATACCTGTACCCGGAGAGAGCTGTCCAACGGGGCTATGTCTAGGCCCGACTGCAGGGAGCCAAGCACATCCTGGATTGCTGGAGCACTGCATGGGTTGGCTCTGGAAGACATATGGCTTGAAACCCATATCTGCTCATAGACCCGGTTGGTACTTCTCCTCCTCGCACTCATGAGTGTAGGCAACCTAACACCTCCAGCCTTCCCCTTTCAAGAACCAGACCTTCAGGTGCAAGTGCGCCGGACAGGGGTGTAGAGCCGCTCCCTGAGACAGCAGGTCTGGTCTGAAGGGTAGGGGAACTGGATCCCGATAGCTAAGAAGTGTCAGGAGGGGAAACAACGGCCTGTTGGGCCAGTAAGGGATTATTGCGACCACTTCTACTCTCTCCGTCCTGAGCCTCACAAACTGGCCTGTTGTCACCATTATGCGGCGTACACACAATCGTTTTTCATACCGTTAAAAATGCCATTTTTTAAAATGGCCATTAAAACCGATCGTGTGTATGCTCCAGAGCATTTTTAACGGCGTGAAAAACGGCCATTAAAAGTTTCGAACATGCTCTATTTTTTCACGTCGTTTTTCATGTTGTTTTTTTTAACGACGTGAAAAACGATAGTGTGTATGCTTTTACGAGGGGAAAAAAAACCTGCATGCTCAGAATCAAGTATGAGACGGGAGCGCTCGTTCTGGTAAAACTAGCGTTCGTAATGGAGATAGCACATTCGTCACGCTGTAACGGACTGAAAGGCACGAGGCTGAAAAGCGCGAATCGCCGCTCAACAAAGTTTACTAACATGAAGGGTGGCGCCATTCGAATGGAACTTCCCCTTTATAGTGGCGTCGTACGTGTTGTACGTCACTGCGCTTTGCTCTAGCAGTTTTTTTAATGATCGTGTGGATGCAAGACAGGCTTGAGAGGAAACATGAAAAAAAACGATGAGAAAAACGTTGGTTAAAAAAATGACATGAAAAACGATCGTGTGTACGCTGCATAAGCCATTGTCCATCATTACATCTAGTGTATTATCACAATTTGGCCAGTTACATTTGCATATTGCTCCCAGGGGGCCTTTCTGGGCTGATCTGTACCTCTTTCGCTGTTTGTCCTTGATGGCGGTGGTTTCCATCAAGCTCGGGGGCTGCGATGTGCAAAGGGGAGTTCTTTTCCTGATCTCTTGCTGTCCTCCCCTTTCTTGTAGATGGGGGTGGCCACCTACACATCGGCGCCATTTTTTCCACACCCACACACGGACGTCTCCCTGATGTCACAGAGGTGTGGGCTGTGTGGGTCATCCTGGACGGCTGGGTGGTTGCTGTGGCTGCGAACCCCCATGGCGGTGGACGTCTCACTAACGCCTATGCGTCACCGCCTGTACATGATGCTGGGGGCGGAGCCTTCTGGTCTTTTTGTGCATATCTGGACATTCAGCACGGCTGGGACTATGATTCACAACTTGACGGTTGGATAGAGCGGTCACATCTCTAAGAACAAACTGAGGTACAACTTTTTTACTTTCTTGACACCTATTGGGTCTGTTACATTGTTCTTTTTTTTTTTTCAGTAAGGAGCTTTTATTTACTATGTCTTGAGGATATATTGTTAATACTAAAGTAACACCTTCATTCCTAAATATTTGCATTTTTTTAACTTTTTTTTTTTTTTGTTCCAAATTTTTTTATTAGTAAGTCACAATATACAGAAAATGAAGCATATAATGGCATGTCAAAAAGTATGTATGTTACAAGGCGAAAAATAAATAAAGCAAGATATATGCATCAATATATCAAAATATGTCGTATAACAATATATTTTTAATATTCCGAAAGGGGAGAGGGAAAGAATAGGAGGGAAAGAAAAAAAAAACGCGAGGAGAAATTTTGTCTTTTCCTCATCTATTTTCCTCCCTGTCCCTCCCCTCCCCACCCCTAAGTTTATAAGAAAGTATTACTAACAATTATGGGTCTCCCCAAAAGAGAGGAGAGGAGGAAGAGCAGGGGGAAAGGGAAGGATACTACCAAACATCTTCCGGAGATGAGTAGGAGCAGGTCCCTGCAGGGCAAGGAAAACGTAATATAAGTTAATCTAACCATATAAAGCTCTTATGTGGTATTATAAAGAGAATGGAATTCTGTAGAACATATGAAATGAAGCCAGCAAGCCCATTGTTCAGTACATTTTTTTGGGGAATCCCTGGATTGCTGGATCAAATCCTCCATTTCTGCAATTTTCCTAACCCTCAGAAGCCATTCGGAAATGCTGGGAGGTGAAGTGTCTTTCCAGTGGACCGGAATGCAGAGTTTAGCTGCATTAATGAGATGCATAATTATAGATTTTTTGTATGTTGAATGAGAGAGGGAAGTATGATGAAATAAAAATTGTGCTGCTGTAAAATCTAGAGTATAAGATGTGATAAGAGAAATGAGGCGGTGAATTTCCCTCCAAAAAGGTTGCAAATGGGGACAGTCCCACCAAATGTGAAGAAGTGTACCTTGTTCAGTTTCACAACGCCAACATACAGGAAGAACACTAGGAATGAATTTATGAATAATAATTGGTGTTCTATACCACCTCGAATATAGTTTAAAGCCATTTTCTTGTGTAAGGACATTTAAAGAACCCTTATGCATGTAAGTAAAAATACGTTCCCAGTCATTTTGAGAGAGATCTATATCAAGATCCTTTTCCCATTTTTTACAAGTCTCGTCTTCTTTGGGATTAAGAGCTGCAAATAATAGATTATACATAATTGAGATTAGATGTCTTTGGGGTTCTAGTTTGACACATAAGTTTTCAAAGGAGGTTTTTTTCCTGCACCATAAGGAAGATGTGTTGGAGGTAAGTAAAATTGATTTAATCTTAGCAAAATCTAAAGAAGAAATACCACAATCAGGGTATTTGAGAAGAAAATCCTTGAAAGTAATGAATTTTCCTTCGTCAAATTTTTTTTCCACTCTAATAGAGGAAATGGGAGAGCAATCAGGGGTACAATATCTGGGAGCGATCCTAGGGAAATCTGGGTTGTGATTAATAGGGATAAGGGGACCAGGGGATGATGAGATGTGAAATTTGTCACAGAGTGATTTGAAAATTAGCAAAGTAGGACCAGTGAGAGGCTGTTGACTAACGTTACGTGGTATTTTACGAGAATTAATCCAGGGCAAGTGCTGTAATGGAAATTTTGAAGTTGTTCCTTCAAGGTCAATCCAGGCTTTCGTTTTGGAATGTAGGTGCCAGTCAACTATGCGGGTTAAATGGCAGGACCAATAATATTTCTTTAGATCAGGTAAACCGATGCCCCGGAGTAATTTAGGAGTAAGTAGTTTGTCCCATTTTATTCTGGGTTGTTTAGATGCCCATAAGAATTTAGAGCACATTGTCTTGTACGTGTTAAAAAAAGAAGCCAATTTGATTGGGATGGTTTGCATTAGGTAAACGAGTCTGGGGAGTATGTTCATTTTTATTATAGCTGCCCTCCCGAACCAGGAGAAGAGGCCCTTGTCCCACCGTAGGAGATCATTCTGTATAGTTTTAAAGATAGGGAGGAAATTTTCAGAGAATAGATTTTGGAGTTTCAGAGGAATTCGAATACCTAAGTATGTCAGGGCTTGGTCTTCCCAACCAAAAGGGAAATTATGTTTGCATAGAGAAACAGTTTTGGGGGTGAGAGAAATATTGAGCGCTCTGGATTTTGAAAAATTAATTTGTAAGTTTGAGATTAGTTTAAAAAAGGAAAAATCTTTTAGCAAGTTGGGTATCGAGATAATAGGATCAGTGAGGAAAAGTAAAATGTCATCTGCGTACGCAGCTAATTTATAGTGTCTGTTTTTAATGTCAATGCCTTTAATGTCCGGGTTTTCTCTTATTCTACGAAGGATGGGTTCTAAAGTAAGTATAAAGATAATAGGGGAAAGGGGGCATCCCTGACGGGTGCCATTTGAAATGGAGAAGGCGTCCGACAGGCAACCATTTATTTTGATTCTCGCAGTCGGCGCGGAATAGAGTGCAAGGATAAAGTGAAGCATCCGATCCTTAATCCCAAGTGCATTCAGAGCTTCTGACATATAGTCCCAGGCCACCCTGTCGAACGCCTTCTCCGCATCAAGAGAAAGGAAGAAACCCGGAGTAGAGGCAGTAGACAACCAATGATGAATGTCAATGGCTTTCAAAGTGTTATCCCTAGCTTCCCTTCCGGGGACAAATCCAACCTGATCCAAAGAAATTAAGCCCGGGATAAAAGAGAGTAATCGATTAGCGAGGATTTTTGCGTATCATTTTATATCAACATTGAGGAGGGAAATGGGTCTATAAGACTAGGGAAGTGTCTTTACCTGGCTTCGGGATCATAGAGATATGTGCTTCAAGAAGGTCTCTATTACTTTGGGAAGGCGTAGGAATAGAATTAAAAGTTTTCAAAAAATAAGGGATGATAGTGTCCGTGAAGGATTTATAATAGCTCACTGATAAGCCATCAGGTCCAGGACACTTGCCTGTTTTCAATTGTTTTAGGGCCTTAAGTGTTTCATCTAGAACTATTGGCGTTTCCAAATTTTCGGCGTCTGATTGGGAAATGGGATTCGGGCTATATTGTGACAAAAATTTTTTTATCAACTCTTTTCTGTGAGAGGGATGATCTATAGGGGTTGTTGTATTCAAGTTGTATAATTTGGAGTAGAAATTTTTTAATTCTTTCGCAATATCAGATGAGGTACAACGTTTATTACCCTAGGGATCAGATATGGAATGAATAGTTGAATCAGCCTTCTTGGATTGAAAAGCTCTAGCTAGTAATTTTCCAGATTTATTGCCGAATTCATAGAAGAGTTTGCTTGACAATGCAAATGACCGTTTGGTTCTTTTCCCTAATTCATCAAGTAGGGAATCTCTCGCTTTTTGAAGTTCTGCAAAGGTTTCAGTTGCCAGAGATTGTTTATGCTTACTCTCAAGAGAATGTATCTGATCCGAAAGATTTGCTATGCGTGCTTGTCTGGCTTTTTTCCTTTTGGAAGCAATGGAGATAAATTCCCCTCTAATCACACATTTATGTGCTGACCATAGGGTTAAAGGATGAATTTCAGGTGATTCATTCTCTTGAAAATAATGTTGTAAACGAGAATTTACAGATTTCACATTAGCAGGGTCGGTAAGAAGGGAATTATCAAGTCTCCAAATTGGGGATTTAGTGGGCATGGAAGAAAATGTAAGGGTGATCGAGATAGGGTGGTGATCTGAGAGGATCATGGGGTCTATAGTAGCCGTAACTAGAGAGTCAAGGTCCGCTTGTGTTAAAAAGAAATAATCGATCCTTGAGTATCTGTTATGAGGAGGGGAAAAAAAAGTGAAATCTTTAACATTAGGGTGTAAAGTGCGCCATGTGTCGTGGAGAGTCAGCCCTTTAAGCATATTTTTAACTGCACGAAGTGCGGTGTAAGGTAATGAAGAAGAGCCTGAGGAAGTGTCAAGTAAGGGAGAAAGAGCTAAATTAAAGTCCCCACCCAGGATAAGTAATCCAGATTGAAAGGAAGTGAGAAGTTGAACAGTATATAGAAAAAGTTGAACAGTGTTTCTTAAGAAGGGAATTTTTCGTGTATTCGGAACGTAAATATTAGCTAACGTAACTGGTTTATTGTATAAAGTGCCCTTTAAAAAAATGTATCGTCCATTGTCGTCAATCAAGGTATTTTGTACTTGGATAGGGCAATTTTTTGAAATGAGTATAGAGACACCCTTAGATCTAGAATCAGGGTTAGTAGCGTGATAAGTTATGGGAAATAATTTATTAGTTAGATTCGGAATATTATTTGTTTTAAAATGGGTTTCTTGAAGAAAAACTATGTCAGTTTTGGCTTTACGTAAAAGTAGAAGTAATTTAGATCTTTTTTAGGGTACGTTTAGTCCTTTGATATTCAGAGAATATATTTTGACCTGGGGAGGAGGAAATGCGTTGTTTAGGGAATGCATTCAGAAAATAGTAACTTCTATCGACTATAAACTAAAATTATATATACGTATAACAAGGGAAAAAAAAATAAAAAATTTAGGAGATAGAAACTCCTTAATAAATGACCGAGAAGAAATGGGACCTGCCCTTTCTTCAATATTTATAAATGACGGCAAGGTATAGGGGAAAGACAGTGGTCAGCCACCCGAAAGAAGCTAACCACTACAATTCACTACTATGTGGGGGTTGGACAAAACCCCAACCGGAAGAAGGAAATGAGTGACACAACACCCCGCCGCTACAGATCATCTAATTCAAATGAAATAGCGGATTTTTAAAGGAGAGTGTACCAAAATTCCAATTCTAAATGGGGGAAGAAGGGCAATATTGACCAATCCTATATAAAGCACAGCAAAAGTGTTCTTTTAACTATTTCAATAACACTATAAAAGGGGAGAAGAGTCATGGCTTTTGAAAATCTGGGACTTAGCAAGGAACAAAACAGCTGACATAACTTGACCAGAAGCGATTAAGCAAAAGTAAACAGTATCAGATTATTTAATAAAAACTAACTATAACAAATCTTAAGTTTACTGTCGGGTATAGTAAGTCAGTCACATCAGAAGTAAGTAAAGAGAGATAAAGTAAGAACTTACACAGTATACGTGTGGATATACTGATATAACATACGGACTGAATGTCTCCTTTCAAAAGGCAGAAGAATACATCCAATAACATACCAAACATGTCTATACTAAAGGTACCTTACAAACAGTGCCCATCAGGGGGCTTTTAGAAGAGAAGGATGTAAAACGGTGCATTCAAGTCCTGTGTGGTTAAATGACTAAGATTATATTGATAAAGTTATGCTAATAAATATAACCAGGAACATTCAGATCAGGTGATAAGTTCTGAGTCCATTAGTAATCTCTTCGGAACCTTCTAGAGCGATGGGCCTCTATTGGGCTCGATCCATCCTGAGATCCATTGGGTGCGGCATGAGATCTTTCCTCAGATGAGGAACGTCGTCTGTGATAGCTGGTCATCTGGGCTTTGTCACGGTCACCTGTGGCCAGGTGACAGATGCACACCGTAGGGGGACAGGAGTGCACCGCAAGGTAGTGAACCCTATGGCTGGCTTCTGCGGATAGGAAACTGGGTGGTTGTGGAAAGCGGGACCAGAGGAGCACAACCGGGATCCTAACGGAAGCTAGAGCCAAGATTCCCCAGGGCGCGGAGTCTAAGACCCAGCAGGTCTTCTCCAGAGCCTCTAGTGGTGAGGATGTTATGCTGCAGGCTGGGACCAGGTCGCGGCCCCTGGAGTTTCCTAGCTCACGCCCCGTAGGATAAGGGGAAAAGAGGGGAAGCAGCAGCACAAGATATGAGAGAAACGAATAACAAGCTGAAGGTCAGGGGCCACAAGCAGACAAGGATAACAAAAGAACGAGCCGAAGGTCAAGGGTCACGAGCAGACAGGGATAGTCGGGGACAAGCCAAATATGTAACAGAGAGACAGACGTAGCACACGGCAGGCAGGAACCCAAACACACAATGCCTAACAAACACGTTGATCAGCAAAGCAGGCTTGCAGTGCACAGGTTAATATAGTGTTCTGTGATAGGGCCTGGGGTGGAGTCAGGCTGGGAGGAGATTATAAAGGAAGCCAGGTGAAAGGGCTGAGGCCTCTAAGATGAACACATGGGAAGGAAGGTAAGCTGACAGACAAACACTACTGCATATCCATGAAAGTGCCCTCCCTCTTATGGGCCCTCCCCCGCCTGGGCCCAGGCTTAAAGGGAAATCTCTGATGAAATCTCCTCAACAGATGAGGTGCAGCGACATCAGATGCAGCGATCCAAGACACCTCCTCAGGACCAAAACCTCTCCAATGCACAAGGTACTGAAGAATGCCTCTGCAGAGCCGAGAATCCAGAACTTGTCTAACCTCGTACTTAAGATTATCCTCAGAGACCGAAAACGAGGTAGGGAGATGACAAGAAGATCTATTGAGGACCAAAGGCTCTCTAGGAATAAGCAAGGGCATGAGAGGATCAACAGGAATCTGAGGAGGGTCCCCTAGACCCTTAAAGGGGGACTGGTCATCTTGCACAGGACCATCAGACTGGGCAGATGTCAGTGGAACCCTGAAGTCAGGTTGGTTAGAAGGTGACATGTCGCCGGAGTCAAGCTGAATAGCTGAAGGACAAGCAGAATGTCCTGAACAAGAAAAAGTAGGAGGCTCACTGGGCATGGGCTGGACTGGCATAACTAGTACAGAGGCAGAGTGAATAGCTGAGTCAGGTGTAGCGACTACCTGAATCGCATCGCAAGACGTAGCGACTGCAGGACTTGTAGACAAGCTAGTCTGGCTGTGCGTCCAAAGGTGGTTAGGGACAGAGAAATGGAAATGGTTATGCAACCTGGAATGAATGACCGGCTCAGGTTCACAGGGGGCAACCTTGGGTAGGCAGGACGAGGAACAGGAGGAACCCCAAGCCAGGATCTGTCCAGTAGTCCATTCCACATGAGGAGAATGGAGCTGTAACCATAGGAGACCCAAAATTATAGGCGTTGAGGCCTTGGGTAAGATAAGGAAGGATATCCACTCCTGGTGGAGTGTCCCTACCGACATCTTAACAGGGAGGGTCTGGAAGTGGATAGGTCCCCCTGGGAGAACAGTACCATCAATCTCCAAGACCCCCAATGGCGTGGTGAGGGGCAAAAGAGTAAGTCTCATGGACGATGCGATTTCCCAGTCCATGAAATTACCAGCGGCTCCGGAATCCAGATATGCTGAGACCGAATGAGAAGAAGCACCAACATGAAGGAACACAGAAAGCAGAAGACGAGAAGGGGAAGGTGATATTTCTGGGTCCAATACTCCAATTTCCAGATGAAGTGGACCCGAACGTTTTTCTGGACAAAGAGAGCAAGTGTCACGAAAATGACCTTTGCCCCCACAGTAAAGACACAGACCAAGAGTTCTGCGCCTAGCACGTTCCTCGGGGATAGCCTGGTCCGACCCAGCTGCATGGGTTCCTCAGCTGGTAGGAGATGCTCTACGGGTCGAAGAGAGGGGAGCTCAGGCTGACTAAGAACCAAGGAGTGCTGGCGTTGCTTTTCTAAGGTCCTCTCCTGAAAGCGAATATCGATCTGGTTACACAAGGAGATAATGCCGGCCAGATCAGTGGGGATGGTTCTTCCTGCTAATTCATCCTTCACTCTATCAGACAGGCCATGCAAAAAGGTTGCGACTAAGGCCTCATTGTTCCAGCTCAACTCAGCCGACAGTATGCGGAAATGAAGGGCATACTGTCCCACAGAAGCAGACTCTTGGCGGAGACGTAAAAGGGCGCTGGCCGCTGAAGAGACACGAGCCGGTTCTTCGAAGATATTCCGAAAAAGTTTCAAGAAGCCAGACATGCTAGAAACCACTGGATCATTCAGTTCCCACAGAGGGGCTGCCCAGGCTAAAGCTTCACCAGAGAGGAGGGAAATGATATAGGCTACCTTAGCCCGATCAGACAGGAAGTTTTGGGGCTGGAGCTCAAAATGAATTGTGCATTGGCTAAGGAACCCCCTGCAAGCCTTGGAGTCCCCAGAGAAACGGGACGGAGCTGGCAGTTGTAGTGAGTGTGTGGCTGCGACTGGTGCAATAGGTGCAGCCGCTGGTTGTATTTGAGGTTGCGGATTCAGGGTTCCCAAGGAGGCCTGAAGCTGCTCGAAGCGAGAAGCCAGATCCTGGAGGAATCGCATCACCTGAGTCTGATTCGATTCCTGGGTTTCAAGTCTGCAAACTATGCCCTGCAACGGATCATCCACGGGTAACGGGATGTCAGCCGGGTTCATGGCTGATCAAACTGTCACGGTCACCTGTGGCCAGGTGACAGATGCACACCGTAGGGGGACAGGAGTGCACCGCAAGGTAGTGAACCCTATGGCTGGCTTCTGCGGATAGGAAACTGGGTGGTTGTGGAAAGCGGGACCAGAGGAGCACAACCGGGATCCTAACGGAAGCTAGAGCCAAGATTCCCCAGGGCGCGGAGTCTAAGACCCAGCAGGTCTTCTCCAGAGCCTCTAGTGGTGAGGATGTTATGCTGCAGGCTGGGACCAGGTCGCGGCCCCTGGAGTTTCCTAGCTCACGCCCCGTAGGATAAGGGGAAAAGAGGGGAAGCAGCAGCACAAGATATGAGAGAAACGAATAACAAGCTGAAGGTCAGGGGCCACAAGCAGACAAGGATAACGAAAGAACGAGCCGAAGGTCAAGGGTCACGAGCAGACAGGGATAGTCGGGGACAAGCCAAATATGTAACAGAGAGACAGACGTAGCACACGGCAGGCAGGAACCCAAACACACAATGCCTAACAAACACGTTGATCAGCAAAGCAAGCTTGCAGTGCACAGGTTAATATAGTGTTCTGTGATAGGGCCTGGGGTGGAGTCAGGCTGGGAGGAGATTATAAAGGAAGCCAGGTGAAAGGGCTCAGGCCTCTAAGATGAACACATGGGAAGGAAGGTAAGCTGACAGACAAACACTACTGCATATCCATGACAGGCTTCCATAGGTTCTTCAGTTTGTTGATCTCGTCTAGAAGTTGTGTGACGGAATTCCGCGTACCAGTTCGGGACCTCAATCACCGGTATGCCTAGAGTGTCACAGAATGGTTTAATGTCCTCTGGTACCCTCAGCAATGCTGAACGACCTTGTGTAGTGGCTAGGAGGCCAATGGGGAATTTCCACCTGTAAGTTATGTCTTTATCACGTAAGACATCCAGCAGAGGTTTCAGATCTCTTCTATGTTGCAATGTTATGTTAGAAAGATCCTGGTAAATGTGAATAGCAGTGCCTCCATAGGAAATTTGGATTCTGTTTCTAGCTTTTCTAATGATCTCTTCCTTCATTTTAAAATCCACCAAGCAACAAATAATATCCCTAGGGGGATCAGTGGCTCTCCCCCTAGGTCTAAGGGCGCGATGTATACATTCCATCTCTATGACTGACTGTGAGGGTCTGTCCAATAGATCATTGAATATGCCTGTAATGGCGGCAGTAAGCTGGTCTACATCCACTGATTCAGGTAGGCCTCTAACTCGAAGGTTGTGGCGGCGTCCTCTATTGTCGATGTCTTCTAAATGTCTATGTTGGTCTCTAAGTAGTAGTGTGTGGGTATCTACCTTACGGGTCACTCGGCGGAGGACCATTCCCTGTCGTTCAGCGTTTTTTTCCACATCTTGTACCCTGTCAATGGTGCGGATGTCTATGCGCAGTTCAGCAATAGCGGCTGACAGGGTATCTTTAATGTCAGCTGCCACAGAACGGAGGTCGTACAGGCTGGGGTGCTGTTGCCTCTGTGTTGAGTGTCCCTCCGGTTCAGGAGTGGATATGTGAGGAAGCGTCTCCGCCATATTTGGTGTCGAATTCTGTGAGGGGCCTTGTCGCGATGCCGCCATATTGCGCCTCTGAGACCTGGATGTGCGGGGAGCGTATTGGTCACTATCGTTCGGATATCTGCGCGGAGACCGGGAACGAGAGGCAGATGAATTCCGTGAAGCTGTCCCCATAGTCGTTCGACCGTATAAGCGGTAATGGGCTCTCCTTCAGGCTGAGAGAAACTGCAGCGGTGGGAGCTCTGGAGTTAAGCCGCCATCTTCCAGCGAGGTCAGGCCACCGTTACATTGTTCTTTTACACATGTAATACTTATATAATTTCTTCATTGTCCCGTAGTCTCCCTGCCCATACAAACTTTGTAACCATGTTGGTTTGAATTCATGTATATACCATATCCCATGTCTCAGATAGTCCTTCATACCAACATACTTTAGTAAGCTTAATTCATTTATTTACATCTTTATATATAAATTACATTTTATCTAGTAGAACCTTACACATTAAGCTCATTTTGCAATTATAATGCCTTCTGATACATGTGCATCCTTGCAGATATTTTCTAGACATGATTTTAAGGCTCCATGTACACTGAAGCTGATAAACTGCAGTTTATTGGCGTTTTGGCGTTTTTTTTAAAAAGCCCATTAACTGCACTCTATGTTAGCCTATGTGTTCATGTACACATAGCGTTTTTTTGCGTTAATGAGCAGTGGAGTTAATGGGCTTTTTTCTGAACGCAAGAAATTTGCATTCAAAGTGCCGTTTTTCGGCGGGAAAAAACGCCAAAAAACGTAAAACGCTGAAAAACGCTAATAAACGCTCAAAAACGCTGGTCGCCAGCGTTTTTTAGCGTTTTTTGATCCATTGACAAAAAAAAAAGCTAAAAAACGCTAAACTGAAAAACGCTAATAAACGCTAGTAAAAAACATTGATAAAAGCTATATTTTAAAGCAGCTTTTTCTGCCAGAAATCTGGCGTTCAAAACGACCGTTTTTGAGCTTGTGTAGTGTTGAGCGAACCCGAACTGTAAAGTTCGGGTCCGTACCGAACTTTAGCTTTTTCCCGAACCCGAACCCGGACTTTGCCCAAAAGTCTGGGTTCGGGTTCGGCAATCTAATAACGCATTTAGAAATGCTTCAGGGGCCAGCCAATCACCTTTTAATTAGCTGGTGTGCCCTTAGAGGCCATCATAGCCATGCCTACTAATGGCATGGCTGTGATTGGTCAGTGCAACATGTGACCCAGCTTCTATATAAGCTAGAGGCACACAGCACACATGACACTCTGCTTCAGAATAGATAGGGAGAGGATCTAGTCTGCTGCTGCTGCTTTTAGGGAGAGATAGAAAGATAGATGAGGTAGTCCTGATTCTACAATCTGAGGGAAAAGATAGAGAGATAGTGTAGTGTAGGGCCAGGTTCCTGTGTTGGTGCTTTCAGGGAGAGAGAATATTATATAGGAGTCTAAATTCAGAGATTAAAATCAGCGATCTGCATAGGTCTACCTATTTGTGTTGCAGTGCAGTCTTTTTACACTGCCATGAGCCCAGTGTCAGAGAAAATCTAACTTTTAGGGGGAAAAAAAAGGCACTTTATTGTTCTCTTTTCCAAAAGACCCATAGGGCAAAAAAAAAAAAAAAAAAAAGCATTTTATTTTGCTCGTGCAAAAAAAGACCCGTTTAGGGCAAAAAAAAAAAAAAATTGCACTTTAATGTACGCTTGCAAAAAACGCCGTTTAGGGGCACAAAAAAAAGTTTGCAGTGTGTTATACATATTTTGAGGTGTGTGAAATAAACAATTTCTATATAGTTTTCTCCTATGTTGCTATACTAAAAAAACAAAATTTTTTTTGAATAGCATTTTCTGCAGTTCTGTAGCTGTGCGATTCAGCGGTTACGTACTGTGGGTGTGTTCTGCTCTTCCAAAAAATGCAGTTTAGTGGCACCAAAAAAAGTTTGCAGTGTGTTATACATATTTTGAGGTGTGTGAAATAAACAATTTCTATATAGTTTTCTCCTACTGTGCTATACTAAAAAAAAAACTTTTTTTTTGAATAGCATTTTCTGCAGTTCTGTGTTTTATTTTTTTTATGTTATTTTAAGTTATTTCCCTATCCACATTTGTTTGCAGAGCACTTGCCATGCTCTTAACAACATTTTTCTGCCATTTGCAGCCCTCTAGCCCTTTCCTCCATTACCTTTTTAGAGCCTTTTTAGTCCTTAGAAGTCCGGGTCCCCATTGACTTCAATGGGGTTCGGGTTCGGTCCGGGTTCGGGTTAAAGTTCGGTCCCGAACCCGAACTTTTTTCCGAAGTTCGGCCGAACCCGTCGAACCCGAACATCCAGGTGTCCGCTCAACTCTACTTCTGTGTACATGGAGCCTAAGGGCCTAAGTGGAGACTGCGCTGAGATATACCCCTATCCAGACCATACTGATCCTCCAGATGTTCCCCTGTTGTGGCTTTTGTTTGCTCCGTCTCCTCAGCTCCTGAGCTGGATGCACTACACGGCCGCCATCTTGATATCCATTTATTTCAGCCCGTCGGTAAGTATGAGGTCCCTCTTCAGACCTCTCCTGCCAATCATTCCGCTTGCCCCCATTTATTAACAACATACATTTATTGATTTTTTCACTTACATTGCAGATACAACATTCATGCATCCGCCCCTGAATGGATGATCTCTCCTCTCCAGGTCCAGGCTCCAACGATGAGATGTCCAGCGCAGCGAGGAACAGCAAGCATCCTGTCTTCACCGGTGACACCCCGGGAATCCCGGCAGCCTGACAGGTCTCTTATGTAGCTGAGGGCGGGGCCACCCGTCACGTGACCCCGTCCCCCTCTGACACAAGAAGAAACCTGGGCTTCCCCAGTGACGTGCGGGTGACCCCGCCCCCCTCTGATGCAACGGAAACCTGCGTTACATCAGAGGGTGCGGGTCACAGGATGCTTGCTGTTCCTCGCTGCGCTAGACATAATTGTTGAAGCCTGGACCTGGAGAGGAGAGATCATCCATCGCTGGACCCCGGAGAGGAGAGATCATTCACCGCTGGACCCCGGAGAGGAGATCACCCATCGCAGGATACCGAGAGTGGATTACCACCTCTGGAATCTTTTTTTTTTTTTTTTAATAAAGGACTTTTCCCAACGGTGTCTGTGTGTTTTTTTACAATTTTTTACACTTTCTTTGTGAAATGGTAGGGGTAAAATTGTACACACAAACAGTCTCCTGCGCTTGGAAGTTTGGTCTCTTAGTGACACAACCAGAGTGTTCCGTAGGAAAGGAAATGACCAGGAATCTTGCTGCCCTCCTCAGAATAATTGGTATTCTTTAAGACTAAAATGTAAAAGGAAAAAAGAGGGCGCACCGACCTAGTGCATTACCAATGGCTAGGTTTATTAAAAGTAAGTTAAAAGATTACAAATACTCACAAAGCAAGTATGATAGTAGGCACATAACCATTCCATCAAAGGGGATTGCCTCCTGCTGGAACCAGATGATCAGAGAGTCCAGACGACAGATATTACAGCTACGGCTGACACGTTGCAAGGGCGCACCCTCTTCCTCAGAGCCAAAAAGTGATAGTGACTGGACCCCTCTCTGAACTCCTTTATATCCATGTGTAAGTGGGCGTGAGTGGTCACCTGTCTACAGCTCCACCCACCACAGGCCACTCCTCCTCTCACCCAAAGGGCATGCCCATATATACTTAACCCCTCACTATCCACACTGATATAACCATCTGTATAATAGATAGTATATGTACATACACCATATGGCTATATGTCTATATATCAGCTGGCAAAGAACGAACGGCACACATACCTGGTGGGACTTATCCATACCACTCAGGCCACCAAGGGCAGCCAGTCGCTGCTGCCACCCGTCTGCACGTAGCCACATTCGCTTCCCATGACGCTAGGCTATCGTCCCACCACTAGATGGGACGCACGCTAGCCGAGGAACCCGGAAGTAGCGGTGGATGTGCGTTCCACCCGCCACTTCCGGTAGTTGAAAACGTCACTTCCGCCCTCAGATGAGCTGGACAGGCATCAAAGGTTGTCCCGGAAACGGAGGTGGAGCTCGCACTCTGCATCCGGTGTCAACAACTCTCTCTATACATGCGCTAGTACCGGCCAGAGACAGTCCCTGAGTTACTGATCCGCGCGCGGCACAAAACAGACGTGCCCCGCGCAGCCTGGAGACCCGGAGGGACACATTGATACCGACACAGCCTCTAATCCACATGGGGTCCCATACCGCTACAATAGTGGTGGACCCCACACCCTCTATGGATGATGAATTCAGGGTGTACATAGGGGGACTAGTATATATACTTATAAGAAAAGGGGGGGGGAGAAGAGGGGGGGGGTTTCTTTGGGAGCTAATTAATGATTAGCACAAGTTAGTGATATACCATATCTATTGACAAATGGGAACTCAAGCCATAAGAGGGGAACCCAAACTAATTATAGAAGGGCAGTGCTAATCTAGGTGACCTGTGAGGGCTGTTACTCCAGCATATGACCCCACACCTGTAGGCAGACGGGACATAAGAATACACCAAAAAAATAAATAAAAAATAAATAAATAAATAAATAAAAATGGTAAAAGCACCCGTAGTTACATAATTAACTCTTGCCCAAATACACATGGAATCAATATGTCAAATACACTAGGTAAAGGGAACCAATAGTTCCTCAAATGCTCCAGGAGAGGTCCAATACTACACTTCGGTCCATATTGATATCATAATATGGGACCAAATGACACAAACCAAAGCAATATAAATATACATGTGTGTGCTCGCACACTATCCGCTCGGGGCAGGCACCCGCCCCACCGCATACCCATAATAATTGAGCCAGCGGCAGGCACATGTGTGCACCGAGTCACCCAAAACCCTGGGCTCGTAGGCATGCGCCCACACACATGCAAACTCTCGAACAATGTACCCAATCGATGTAGGAACACTGTGCAGCATTGTAAAAACATCTTGAAGGACACACCCACAGTCCATAAAATACTGTCAAGACCTATTCATTGGTGGGAACATCCACCAAAATAAGATGGCCTAACAACTACCTCGGGACTACATGTCTAACCTACCACAAGCCCCACTACCACAATATTAGATAATTCTATATGAAAACTAATAAATAAATAATTACACACTTAAATTTGATAATTAAAAAGTATGAACATTTTAAAAATATATTAAATGTAATGTAATGCACTCCCTAATACTTAAAAATTCTAAAATACTATAAAAGATTAGACCAAAGGTCCTACTACACTAGAGGACCAGTGGGCCTGACCAAGATATGTAGATTCGCTATATGGCGGAACAAATGGTCCCACTAACTTAGGGAAGTGAGAACTACCTGTCTATCTAGACGGTACAGGGAACATAGTGCTATTCAATCCAAACGAGACAGAGGGGGATCTACACTACATTGTGTAACTCGATCCCTTCATTTCGACCATGAGGAACTAGAGAGCCCAAGGTGAATATCCAATATGCCTCTCTAGTACACAGGATCTGGTGGTAAAATGTACCCCTTACCAATTCACATGGGGGGAGGCAGGATCTGGGGGTCACCTTTGTTAATGGGGTCTTCCAGATTCCGATAAGCCCCCCGCCCGCAAACCCTCACAACCACCGGGCAAGGGTTGTGGGAATGAGGCCCTTGTCCCCATCAACATGACCACCAAAGCATCCTCCCCATGTTGAGGGCATGTGGCCTGGTACAGTTCAGGAGGGGGGGCGCTCTCTCGTCCCCCCTTCTTTTCCTGTGGCCTGCCAGGTTGCGTGCTCGGATAAAGCTTCTGGTATGGATTTTTGGGGGGAACTCCACACCATTTTTTTTTATTTGGCGTGGAGTTCCCCTTAAAATCCATACCAGACCTGAAGGGTCTGGTATGAATATTTGGGGGAAACCCACATAATTTTTTTTTATTTGACGCAGGGTTCCCCTTAATATCCATTCCAGACCTGAATGGCCTGGTAATTGAATTTGTTGGGACCCCCACGCATTTTTTTTTTTTTTATCAATGACTTTGCTCTGTATTGCCGCCGGAAGCTGACAATTCATTATAGCCGCGAGTGCTTTTAAATGACTTTTTTCCTTCAGAAATGACACTTTGTGCAGGGACAGTTCTAAGCACGGGAAACAAGTGCTATTTACAGGCATACTATACACACACCCTAGGTACGAAATTTAAAGGAATATTTCACTTTTATTGTTTCACTTTAAGCATTATTACAATCACTGCTTCCGAAAAAACTGCCGTTTTTAAAACTTTTTTTTGCATTGATACATGTCCCCTGGGACAGGACCCAGGTCCCCAAACACTTTATATGACAATAACTTGCATCTAAGCCTTTAAAATTAGCACTTTAGATTTTTCATGTTCGAGTCCCATAGACTTTAACGGTGTTCGGATGTTCGAACAAATTTATTGCCTGTTCGCAAGTTCTGGTGCGAACCGAACTGGGGGGTGTTCGGCTCATTCCTAGTTGCAACCTTTTTACATGGGTCTGACCGAGTGAAGGATGAATTAGCTGGAAGAACAATCCCTGCCGGTCTGGATGATGTCATCTCCTTGTATAACCAGATCGATATTCGCTTTCAGGAGAGGTACCTAGAGCATCTTCTGCCATATGAGGAACCTATGCAGCGGGGCGGGACCAGGCTAACCCCCAAAGAACATGCTAGGCGCAGAATTCTGGTCCTGTGTCTCTATTGTGGGGGCAAGGGGAATTTTCATGACTTCTCCTTGCTTCGTCCGGGAAATGCTCAGGTCTAATACATCTGGAAGGTGGAGTATTGGACCCAGGAATATCACCTTCTCATCTTCTTCTTTTGGTCTCAATCGGTCTTTGCATATTTGGACTGGAGAACTATGAAGCTTACCCTTTTACCCCTCACTACGCCACTGGTGTTCTTGGCAACTGATGGCACGGTTCTTCCAGGGGGCCCCATCCACTTCCAGACCCTCCCTGTTAAGATGTTAGTAGGGATACTCCACCAGGAGGGGATAGCCTTCCTTATTCTCCCTAAGGCCTCAACCCTCATCCTATTGGGCCTTCCTTGGCTGCAGCTTCACTCTTCACATGTGGACTGGGCATGTGGACTGGGCTTCTGGGCAGGTCCTGGCTTGGGGTCCCTCCTGTTTCTCGTCCTGCCTACTCAAGGTTGCCCCCAAAGAGAGACTTCTGTTTGCAACCACATTTATATCTTCCGCACTTCCCGCTGCATGTAGCTATTTCCAGGATGTGTTCAGAAAAAAATCAGCTGAGGTGCTTCCTCCTCACAGGTCCTTTGACGGTGCTATTGACCTTCTTCCGGAGCAGCTCTGCCCAGGGGCTGTACTTACCCTCTGTTCATCCCAGAGACCCAGGCCATATCCGAGTATGTCGCTGAAAATCTAGAGAGAGGTTTCATCTGGCAATCCTCATCGCCAGCGGGAGCAGCGTTCTTTTTCGTTGCCAAAAAAGATTGTACTTTAAGACCCTGCATTGACTATTGAGGTTTAAATGCGGTGACAATCAAAAATCGATACCCCTTACCCTTAATATCTGAGCTATTCGGCAGGTTGAAAGGTGCCTCCATTTTTACTAAGTTGGATCTCAGAGGTGCATACAATCTTATTCGGATATGGGAAGGTGACGAATAGAAAACCGCGTTTAACACTAGAGATGGGCATTACGAATACTTGGTTATGCCTTTCGGTTTGTGTAATGCCCCAGCTGTGTTTCAAAACATTGTGAACACAATCTTCAGGGATCTACTCTATCAATTTGTTTTGATTCTATCTGAATGACATTCTCATCTTTTCAAAAAATCTGCTTGTCCACAGAAACCATGTTCGGATTGTACTTCAGCGCCTTAGAGAGAATTTTCTGTACGCCAAGAGAAATGTTCTTTTGAATGTACTGAGGTCCTGTTTCTGAGTTGCTTTGTCTCTAGTTTGGGTCTTTGTATGGATCCTGGAAATGTCTCAGCCATTAACAACTCGCCTCTTCCTGCCAGCCTCCAGGCCACACAGCATTTTCTTGGGTCCACAAATTATTATAGGCAGTTCATTAGGAATTAGTCTTCCATTGCTGCGCCTATTATCGTCTTGACCAAGAAGGGTGCTAATGCCAAGCAGTGGTCCCCTGAAGCTGCCTCTGCATTTCATGATTTGAAACAGGCCTTTGTTTCTGGGCCTCTCTTGAGGAGAACTAATCCTGGGGATCCACTTTTTATTGAAGTGGATGCTTCTTCAATGGGGGTGGGAGCTGTGCTTCAATCCTTTGGAAAGAAACGTCAACCTTGTGCGTTCTTCTCCAAAAAACTTCTCAGGCAGAGAAAAATTATGCTGTTGGTGATCGGGAACTTCTTGCAATTAGCGTTACAGGAGTGGCGTCATCTCTTGGAGGGTTCCCCTAGCTCCATCACTGATCATAAGAATCTGCAGTACTTACAAAATGCCAAATGTCTGAATCCCAGACAGGCCAGGTGGAGTCTTTTCTTTTCCCGTTTTAAGTTTACGATAACGTACAAACCTGGTTCCTGCAACAGTCAGGCTGTTGCACTCTCTAGGTCATTTGACACTTTGGATGAGCCGATCATTCCGACCTCATGCATTCTTGCCCATTCTACCACCTTGGAGTCAAAAATTCCTCCTGGCAAGACCTTTGTCCTCACTGAGCTAAAAGCTAAGATCCTTCACTGGTGACATGATTCCAAGGTGACAGGTCATGCTGGGTTCCTCCGATCCTTCCTGCTCATACTTCCCCACTACTGGTGGCCTACTGTCCGCTTGGATGTCAAGGTCTACGTTAAGGCTTGTCATGTCTGTGCTCAGTCTAAATCCTCCAGACAAGCTCCTGCTGGTCTTCTCATGCCCTTGCCCATTCCCAAGGAGCCCTGGTCTCACATTGCCATGGATTTTATCACTGATCTTCCACTGTTTGAGAATAATACGGTCATTTGGGTGGTAATAGATCGGTTCTCCAAGATGGCTTATTTTGTTCCCCTTTCTGGTCTGCCTTCTGCTCCTGCTTTGGTTCCCATTTTTGTTCGAGAAATCGTCCGCCTCCATGGGGTTCCTTCTCATATTGTTTCTGACAGGGGTGTTCAATTTACTTCTCGTTTTTGGAGAGCCTTTTGCAAATCCCTCAATATTGTCTTGGATTTTTCCTATTCTTACAACCCTTAATCCAATGGACAGACTGAGAGGGTTAATCAGGAGTTAGAGGTCTTCCTCTGCACCTTAGTCTCTGCTCATCATGACAATTGGTCCTCTCTCCCCCCAGTGGGCAGAATTCTCTCACAACAATCATGTAAACACCAGTTCTCAAAAGACACCCTTTTTCACAGTTTATGGAAAACACCCTCAGCTCCCTCTTCCTATGACCTGTTCCCCAGACATTCCAGCTTTGGCTACAGCTCGGGAGTCTTTCAATTCTATTTGAGGTGATGTTCATGATTCCCTCAGGGCAGCTGCTGGCAAAGTCAAAGGTTTTGCCAGCCGCCGCAGGCACAAACCGCCTTCTCTACAGCTAGGGGACAAAGTCTGGCTCTTCACCAGAAACATTAAGCTCTGGGTTCCTTCTCTGAAGATTGCCCCAAGGTTCATTGGCCCGTACACTATAACCCCTAAACTAAACTTGGTTTGTTTCAAACTTCAGATTCCTAAAAGTCTTTAGTCCTTAACAAGTTCTCTTGTCCTCTCCCTACCATGGCCCTGGTTTCTGAGGATAATCAATACGAGGTCAGTCGAATTCTGAATTCCCAGCTCTGTAAAGGCATTCTTCAGTACCTCGTGTATTGGAAAGAGTTTGGTCCTGAGGAGAGGTCTTGGATCACTGCATCTGATGACTTTGAGCCTCGTCTGTTGAGGAGGTTTCATCTGAGGTTTACCTCCAAGCCTGGGCCCGAGAGGGGGAGGCCTCATAAGAGGGGGGGTACTTTAATGGATCTGCAGTAATATTCCTGTCTGCTTACCTCTCCATGTGATCAGCTTAAAAGACTGGCCGCCTCTAACCTGGCTGCTTAAGTCATCTTCCCTCAAGCATGGCTCCACCCCAGCCTCTAATTAGGAAAACTATATTAACCTGTGCATTGCAAGCCAGCCTCGCTGATCAATATTGTGTGTTTGGCTTCCGTGTTTTAATTGCTGTGTGTCCTACGTCTGATCCTGTCTACCAATCTTGGCTTGTTTTTGACTGTCCTCGTCTGCTTCATTTCCCGACCTTTGGCATGTTCTTTGACTATCCCTATCTGCTTGTTGCCCTGACCTTTTGGCTTATCTCCTGACTATCCTTGTTGTCCCGGTCTGCTGCTTCCTTTCTATCCTCCAATAGTCTACCATGAGCGTGAGCTGAGGGACCCTGGGGGCTGTGACCTGGAGCCAGACTGCAGCAAAGTCCATCCCCACCATCAGGGGCCCTGGTGAACACCCGCTGCCTCTTAGATTCCACGCCTTGGAAAATCTCATGCTCTAGCTCCCAGTGTGATCCATGTTGGTGCTCCAGAGTACCTGCTTTCCTGAACCACCCAGAGCTACATCCGCAGCAGTTAGCCGTAGGGTCCACTACCTCAGCGGTGCACTCCTGACCCCAACGGGGTGCATCTGTCACCTGGCCTCAGGTGACCTGACAGCATGTCTGAGCGGGCCCAATCTCAAAAGGACTTAGGGGTTTCCCAATCACCTGTGGAGCCACTCTTGGTGGGTTTTCTGAAAGAAGACTGCCTTGACTAACAGGATCTAGTAAATTCCGGTCCAGGCTTATTGCTATGTGCCTCTCAAGCTCGATCCAGATTCTACCTTCTTGGAAAGGTCCGTCTCTGATTCTGATGACGCTGATCCTGTGGAACGAACCCCGACCTACCCCCCCATGGCCCGAGCTTTGGCGCTATCCAATTTGTTGCCGAAGAGGGAGAAACCCTCAAAGGGAATTCAAAACTATACCTGTTTTGAAGCTGGGTCAGCCGACAATTTTGACGACAACCAAGCCTCGCTTTCATACCGCACATGTGCAGAGCGCAGTGAAGAGAAACCTGGAAGTAAGCGGCAGCTGGAACGCAGAGGGAGCCAGCCGCTGGCTCAGGGACACACAAGAGGAGAGAGGGAGGGAGTGAGACAAAAATAGACAAGGCAAAAACGAAAACTGCTCCCAGAAGATGACAAAAGATACATCTCACCACTCCTGCGATCCTGCCACGATCGCACCAGGCCAAGGTAGGACACTAATGCCGGACTTTGGGGGCAGATAAAGGCCATCTGCTAGTAGCTAGGTTCTCCGGCCAGCACACCGCTTGCCTGCCAATGGCCAGGTCTCAGCTCTTCCAGCCACTTCCACTTGCCCACTCCATACCCCACTAGTAGCCAGGGCCTATCGGAGTATTGCAACTCTTCTCCCAGGGTCCCAGCTTGGCCGGTCTTGCCCGTAGAAGAAGAGAACACCCTCAGGTAGGAGGATGACCATCCCAGTCCTTCGGAGGAGGACAAAAAAGGAACACAGCTGCTGGCTCAGAGCAAAGATTTATGGGAGTGGGGTCCTATAGAGTAGGAGTGGAGGTGGGGCTTAACCCACTTTGTGAAGGCAGTGAAGAGCTAATAAGGGATGGTTTTCTTTCGCTTGGCATAGTATAATATTATCTATTCCAGGTGGAAAATCTGGATTATTTGACAGTGCTGAAAGGGGGCTAGGATTGGTGGATAAATTGTGTGTGGTTGCAATTTTGTGAAAGATATTTAGGGTTGTATATATTAATGGGTGCTTTTTGATTGTGAGTGGGTAATGCGTAGGATCTGACCATGGCAAGTCTTGTATGTTCAAATTGGACCAGGACCTTTCCAGGTCTACCCAGTCCTTATTTTTGGTGTGGCAATGCCAATCTGTGATTCCTGTCAGGTGTGTGGCATAATAATAATTCTTGAAATCAGGAAGACCTATACCGCCCTTTGGCTTTGGCAATTGAAGTAATCTGAGTTGAATATGGGTTCTTTTGTTGGCCCATACGAAGTTTCTCTGGGCCTTTGTGAGTCTTTTGAAAAAGATTGAAGGAGGATGGAGATATGTGGTTGTAAATTATAGAAAAGTAAATTGTCTGCATAAGCCGCTAGTTTGAATTCTATGTTAGCCAAACTAAATCCATGGATCTCTTTTTGTAGGTTTATGGTTCTAATTAGAGGTTCTAGTGCTAAGATGAATAATAATGGGGATAACGGGTATCCTTGTCTAGTTCCATTTTGGGTTTTTATTGGTTCGGAATAAGTATCATTGACTTTAATTTTTGCATGTGGGTTATTATATAATAATCTCATCCAGGACATCATTTTGTTGCCAAAGCCAGTATGCTCACATGTGGAGAAAATATAGTCCCAAGCTACCCGATCAAAGGCCTTTTCAGCATCGGTTGATAGCAGAAGATTTTTTTTTTGTATATCTTGTGGATTTGGCTCTTGCCTCTCAGCCTGGCATAAAGCTCACGTGTAAGTCTATGCAGTAAGGGTCTAATTCTATTAGCTAACATTTTGGAAAGAAGTTTTAAGTCTATATTCAACAGGGAAATGGGTCTGTAGTTCTCACATTTAGTGGGATCTTTGTCTGGTTTGGGTATAACCATAATATAGGCCAAAAGGAATTCTTTGGATATTTTTTGGTTATTATTAATGAAATTTAGCGCAAATGTTAATGGTTTCGTTAATATGGATTCAAATTATTTGTAATATTGTGAAGTAAAGCCGTCTGGGCCTGGGCTTTTACATGACTTGAGATCTTGTATGGCATTTGAAACTTCCTCTAAAGATATAGGCTTCTCCAATTGTTTGGTTTCCGTTTGGGAAAGAGTTGGCATGTTACATTGGGTGAGGTAGTCTTTAATTAATTGTTTCCTATTTCCAGATAGATTTGTTAGTTTATTTTGAGCAGGGATGTTATATAATTTAGTGTAGTAGTTATGGAAGAGCTCTGCCATTTTATTTGATTCAAATGTTAGTTTCCTTTATTATTATGAATATAGTGGATATTGTTTGCTATTTTTGTTTCTTTTAGTGCTTTTGCAAGGTATTTGTCACCATGTTCATAATAAATCAATTTGCTAAGGAATAGTGATCTTTTCATTTTTGTATCCATTATGTTACATAGTTCATTTCTGTGACTGATAAGTTCTTGTTTTGTTTTCTGTGCTAGTGTTTGTTTATGGGTTGTCTCGAATTTTGCTATTTTATGTAGGAGATCAGCAATGTTTTTTTCCCTTTCTTTTTTTTCCTAGATTCCCATTTGATTAGTTCTCACGTATAACACTCTTATGTGCTTCCTATAATGTCATGGGTGAAACATCTGGTGTGTCATTTGTGTGAAAGTAGTTCAAAAGTGAGTTTTGAATTTGTGCTTGAATGTTGGGGTCAATGAGAAGGGAAGCGTTTAGTCTCCAGCTAGATTTTTGTGTGTGTCTTCTATTTGTGAAATTGAGAGTGAGATTGAGATTGAGATTTGGGCATGATCTGATATGTGGATATTTCCTAATTTTGCTATTTTCAGGTTGGGTAAATCTCTTTGGGTGGATGTAGAGAAGGTCTATCCTGGTGTAACACTTGTGTGGCGCCAAATAGAATGTAAAGTCCTTTCCTGACGGGTGTAACATTCTCCATGTATCAATTAGTGTAATGCCGCGTACACGCAACCATTTTTAAATGTCATGGAAAAAAACTTTGTTTTTCTCGACGTGATTCTTCTCAAGCCTGCCTTGCATACACACTATCGTGAAATAGACATGTGCACACTGAAATATTTCGTTTCGGAATTTCGTTTTCGTCCGAAAAATAAATTTATTTAGTTACTCCCGAAATTCGTTTTTATTTATTTTGTTTTTCGTTAGAAATTGCATTCGTCCGAAAATCTGAATTAATTAAGGTCGAATCTGTCATTGAAGGCTTATGGTGTCTGTCGAATGTTCAAAGAAGATTCGACGGAGCAGTGAAACTGTACGACGCTGCAATCATACATTTCCGGTCGAATGTTCCGCCCACAAGCTATAGAAGAATTCTAATGTTGTATGACTAGTAATAATTATATTTATTCATTACTATTACTAGTCAACCAACAGTAGAATTCTTCTATAGCCTATGGGCGGATGCATTTGACCGGAAATGTACGATTGCAGCGTCGTACAGTTTTGCTGCACCGTCGAATCTTCAAACTTTCGATGCTTTGTCGAATCTTCGTCATTCTAGCTATTTTACTGCTCCTCCTCTTTGGTTACAATCAGCCAATAACATTCATCATCAACTTTATTTTTATTTTACTTCCCCCACCCAATTCCAGCAGTGATCTTTTCTCTCTATGTCGAATCTTTTCTCTCTATAATAACAAATCTTTTCTCTCCTATGTCGAATCTTTTCTCTCCTATGTCGAATCTTTTCTCTCCTATGTCAAATCTTCTCTCTCTATAATGTCAAATCTTTTCTCTCCTATGTCGAATCTTTTCTCTCCTATGTCGAATCTTTTCTCTCCTATGTCGAATCTTTCTCTCCTATGTCGAATCTTTTCTCTCTATAATGTCGAATCTTTTCTCTCCTATGTAGAATAATCTTGGACTAATAGAGTTAAGGTTAGGCACATTCGACCACAGGTTCGATAGACACAGATTGTTATTGTCAGCATCACGTCGAATCTCCTATCTATATCGAACTGTTGTAGCAACGAAAACGAAAATAAAGCATTTGTTTATGTCGGATCTTTCGGTTTTCGTATTCTGTGCTTTCGTTTTCGTTTGTTAAAACGATAACGAAAATAGCTGAAATTCGGATGAAAATGCATTCGGACGAAAACGAATGCACATGTCTATCGTGAAACGAAAATGCTTGAGCAAAGCACGGTGACGTACAACACATACGACAACACGTACAACGGCACTATAAAGGGGAAGTTCCATTCCAGTGGCGCCACCCTTTGGGCTGCTTTTTCTGATTTCGTGTTACTGCGTGTTAGTAAAAGTTTGGTGAGAGATGATTCGCGCTTTTCAGTCTCCGTGCTTTTCAGTCCATTACAGCATGACGAATGTGCTATCTCCATTATGAATGCTAGTTTTACCAGAACGAGCGCTCCTGTCTCATAACTTGCTTCTGAGCATGCGCGTTTTATTCCAGTCATTAAAGCGTACACACGCCCGTTTTTCACGATGAGAAAAACGACAACGTGAAAAACGACGAGAAAAAATAGAACATGTTCTAAATTTTTAATGGCCATTTTTCTCGTCGAGAAAAATGCTCTGGAGCCTACAAAAAATTGCATTTTTCTCGTCATGAAAAACGTTTGTGTGTACGCGACATTAGAGTTTTTATTAGTGTTTTTAGTTTTTAAGAATTTTGTAGGCAATACAAGTTTTCCCCGTTGATGTGTCTTGTATCGGGTTTAAAGGGATGTTAAAATCTCCGCCCAAGAGTATATATCCTTTTGCAAATCATTTCAACTCATCGACTATGAGTTGGCAAAATGTAGTTTGTGCTTTTTTTGGGAAGTAATCAATCACTAAAGTAGTAGGTTTGCCGTTAATGGTTCCTTTTTAGAATATGTACCTGCCTTCTGGATCCATTAATTGGTGTTCTGTGGAGAAGGTTGCATGATTACTGAGTAAAATTGATACTCCTTTTCTTTTTGCTTGTGGATTTGTGGCGTGGAATGCTTTTGTAAAAAACTTGTTTGTTAATTTAGGTATCTGAGAGCTTTTGAAGTGTGCCTCCTGCAAATATACAATCTGTGGTTTATTTTTCTTTAAATCGCGTAGTATTTTACTCCATTTTTCCGGTGAGTTTAGGCCATTTGCGTTATGTGAAAGGATAGAAGGGGTTTTGAGTATGTAATTTTCTTAATATTATAGTGTTTGGGGAAAGGGAGAAAAAAAAAGTTTAGGTTTCTAATGTAGATCCAGGCTAAAGCAGAAGTAATCTGTATTTGAGCACCAAAAACTGAAAATACTATTTAATTCATTTGTTTTCCATGCTTTTATTTTGTGAGAAATCACTTTGAAAAACCCCACCCTAGCATTTCTAACTGTGGCCAAAATATTGTATAGGGAGCCCAGCGTGAAAATTAGTGTGAACAATGAATATTCAGGTAAGATTCAACTGGAGAGAGGCACAAGGCAGGGGTGCCCATTGTCACCCCTGCTTTTTGCACTTGCAATGGAGCCATTAGCGGCTGCAATAAGAGTAAATACAAAAATGGAGGGTTTTGTGAGACCTACCAGAGAGGAGACAATTGCACTATACGCGGACAATGTTCTCCTCTTCCTTGGGGATATAGATCAATCACTCAAGCAGGCAATGAGTATCTTTAGAGAATTTGGAAGACTCTCAGGATTGGTTATAAACTGGGAGAAATCAGCTTTGATGACGGTGGACCCCATTGTAAACCAAACCTTGGTAAAAATTCCCAAGTTGGAAATAGTTGACACAATGAAATACCTGGGAATTTATATAACGCCCGATCCTTATGTAGCGGGTGCTAAATTTAGGGGAAGTGTTTGGGTGGTAGTTATGCCCAAACACCCTGATTGATAGAGTTCTTGAAACCATTTTTGTCCACAGGTGGAGTATTGGTGTACAGTTCCCTGTGGCCTGCAGGGGGCGCTGCCATGGTAGGCCAGGGTTGAACCGCTGATACAGTGCTGTGCCTTGTGTGTCCCCTCTCGGCAACAATACAGTGGGTGTGGTCTACCTGCTGGGCATTCTGGGAGAGGATATAAAAGGGGCAGATGCTGCCTGTTCGGGGTTCTTGTTCCTGTCCGCCCTGGGCACCTTTAGCCCAGGGGCGGGTCTGCGGTTCGTTGTCAAGGGTCCCAGGCACCTTCAGCCCTGGGACTGCAACAAAGGTCTGGGCCCAGCACCTTCGGCTGGAGCCCACCTGGGATCGAGGAATCTCAGGGTGCCGCCTTGCGAGGGGACCTGTATCCTAGATGAGGAAGCCGGGGGAGGAACCATTCCGAAGGACTGGTGCGGAAGTCACAGTGAAGGAAGGGTCCCGGTAACTCTCTGGAAGGATGTCTTCTCCTTGAACAGAGACCAAGTTCGCTATGTCTGTGGCAGACACCAAGTTCAGCAGGTCTGTGGCAGAGACCAAGGGTAAAGTTCGAGCATCATTTTGGCTGCTAGTCCTAAGTTAGGGAGACTATCCGAATGGGCTGAGTCTGCTTGAGAATCGGAGCAGTGAAATGTGTAACGTTTGTGCCTGGACCTCATCCACATCTTGAGCTGTCCTGTTCTCCCTCCAACCTTTTCTGTCAGAGACTGTGTTGTTATGAGAAATAAACCTCTACGTTGGAGTGCAGCTGGTGTGGACATTCAAGTTACTGTGGGGACACAAGGACTTGTCTTTATTCAAAATAGAAGTGAGAGACATTCTCTGGTTGTCTAACTGTGGAAGACCCATCAACTATACCGCTCAACCTCTTCACATAGGAGGGTACGGGCTTGTGGTGCGGTGTGCCTCTCTCTTCCTGCAAGGAGCCAAAGTTAATGCAGGTAAAGAAAGGGGTCTGTGCGCTACACTAATAAATATATAAATAATAACATAGTTCCCCTTTTGTCTAAATGTAAAAATAAAATCCAAATATGGCGGCGCCTCCCATTATCAGTTGCAGGGAGATGTATTCTGATTAAAAATGCTGTGGATGCCACAGTTATTATACTTATTGCATAATACGCCAATATGGATACATAAGAAATGGTTTAGGAAAATTGATACATTATTTAGAGAACTAATATGGAAAGGATGCCAACCCAGGATAAGGTTACAAACCCTACAGCTACCAACAAGAGAGGGAGGTATGGAGGTGCCACACCCACGGTGCTATTTTCTGGCAGCACAACTGCAGCATATAGGAGTAAGACCAGAGCCAGGAGGAGATATAAATGGGGGACTAATGACAGTGGGGGCACCTCATAAAATAGTGATGGAGGTCCTGGAGGCTAACTCATTTTTCAATAAATCCCCCATGGTTAAGATGGCCATAGAGTTGTGGAAAGCAATAAAAGTAATAGGGGGACAAGATGGAGTGACATAATCTTCAGGAGCTGGATACATTGGGAAAAATCAAGGAGTGGGAAGCAAAGGGGATAGTCAGGTTAGCCCATCTGTATGAGGGAAGAACCTTAAAAACTTTCAATGCGCTGAGAGGGGAATATGATATTCCTAAATATACTTTTTATAGATACTGTATCTCCAAATCCGACATGCTTTAAATACTCAGTTTGATAGAGAAGGACCGGTCTGGTGTAGAACCCCCATTCTTTAAAGATTGGGTAATCAGAGTAGGACTGGGGGTTTTATTTTAGAAATCTATGCACATATATGTAAAGGAAGTATGGAGGGTCCTGAACATCTCCAAAGTAGAGGGAAATGGGAAGAAGATCTGGGGCCCATAACAGAGGGGCAATTGAAGAGGATATTAGAGAGGGGACATCAGTCTCACCCGCGCAGAAGTTCTTATTTTTGATACTGCTACATAGGACATACTATACACCAAAAAGGCTGTTTAAGTTTGGATGGAGGGCAGATGCAGGGTGTCCCGGTTGCCAGGACATGGGGGACTTGATGCATATGATATGGAGGTGCCCGAAATTATTCAGGTATTGGTCAGAGGTTCTTAGCACCATAAATAGGATATACAAAATATCATTAGAAATGGATCCCAGACTGTGTATTCTGGGACTAGGGGAAGAAATAAGCAGAGAGGCTAGTACAACAAAAGCGGTACTCAGGTGCCTCTTTCATGCAAGAAAATTAATTGCGCAAAGATGGCAAGCAGAGAACCCTCCTATGGTAAAAGATTGAGTTAATGTAGTTACGGAAACAATATGGAAGGAGAAAGTAGCCTATACCAAGAGAAGGAATATTAGAGAGTTCGAAAAAGTGTGGAAACCGTGGTTGGAAAATATGGGGTATCCTGCGTAAAATATAAATAAAATAGAAGTAAGGTAGTAAGAAGAACGGGTTAAGAAGAATAGATAAATGTGTGAAAAAGGGAAAGAAAATAAGTTAGGAAAACTAGTACGAGGAATGGTAGAGCTGGGGGAGGAGAGAGGGAGGGGTAAGGGTTAATAGAGAGAAAATGTGTTATAGTTAATAATTGTAAATTTAAAGTATGAAATCTTTTATACATATATGTAAGTTTAATGGCATTTTTAATGATGAAGAAAATGAATAAAGAAAATATAATCAAAAAAAAAAAACTGTGGCCACTGATGGCCATCTTGAGTAATGGCAAATTATGTAGCATTTACTTCCTGGAATCCATCTGCCCTTACTTCAAACATGCATGCAGGTAGGTGTGCTTAGCTGAGAAAGCCCCTACTCCCCTCCTCCAGATGAAAGAAGAAAAAAATAAATAGCCGGGGCGGGTGTGGTCTGACAAATCCAGCACTATCGGAGGTCCCTTTACAACCATACATGTGGAAAATCTCCTGTAGCACCCTAACATCATGCTCTCACTCCCCATGGAATCCAGGTAGAAGGTTCAACCAAAACATCCCAGAAATCTTCCACATGCAAATGAGTACTATGGCGGCACCCTCCCAGTCACAGCCTGGTTCACAAGCGCCCTACACCTCTCTTCAGATCGCCTGGCTTCTCAGCATTGACCAAGCCTGAGTGATCTCCACAACATTGCAGCAGACATCAAAGACACCTTATTGGTGGCTCTCACAGACCGGTGCCATTTCATCAAGGTGATTACGGGCAGCTGCACGGAGTACAAAAGACCACAGCCCAACATGGCACCACCATTCGATGCATGAATCAAGTGGTGGACACCCACACGCTTCAGCTACAAGACCTACACCGCCACTTGGAAGATCTTGATAATAGAGGTAAGCGGCATATCCTCAGAATCCATGGCCTCCCAGAGTTGGTTGAACAAGACCAACATCTCCTCACTGTAGTGGGTATCTTTAACAAATGCATACATCTTGCCCTGAGACCTAAGGGCAGGGAATCTGATTCTCCACGACACATGATGTACTGTTTAGTAAGTTACCAGCTCAAGGAAGAAATTCTATGGAAAGCCGTAATCCAATTCAAATGACGCATAATGGGGCTGACATTCAAATTTTTCAGGACTTATCAAACATCCCACTTTAACACCGTAGGGATTTCCTCCTCCTGCTTGATATTCTCGACTCCAAGGGCGTACACTGTGCTGAAAGTGTCCATTCTGCCTCACAGCCTCGATCTTAGGCCGCATAACATACCTACAAGTTTCAGAGGACCTAGAGCACTTCTGCTAGATTCTGGTTCTCCCCCTAATCGAGCTACCGAACTGGTACAGCAACTTCCGCTCATCAAAAACCCACCACCCGAGAAAATCCCATGGATCTTTGGAATCAGAGGCACTGCCAGTGCAGATCACATTCTAGGGCAGGGGTCTCCAAACTTTCTAAACAAAGGGCCAGTTTACAGTCCTTCAGACTTTAGGTGGGGCCAGACTAGGGCCATTGGGAGTAGAAAATGTCCAGTGGGAGTAAACAATACCATATCTTTGGTGTCAGTGGGAGGACTAGTGCCCCATCGATGGTGTCAATGGAAAGAATTGATGGTGTCAGTTGAAGGAATAGTGCCTCAATGGTGTCAGAAACAAGAATTATGCCCAATTGGAGTTGGATGGAATAGTGCCCCAAGGGCCGCATTAAGGCAAGCAAAGGGCCGCATCTGGCCCCAGGGCCGCAGTTTGGAGACCCCTGTTCTAGGGGTTCTCCGCAACCTGATATTCAGAGTATGTAGCATGGGACAAGCCTGACTAAATCATCTGTACACCAGAGAGTAGGCAGGAAAAACTGGGGCCTTTCCTTGTACTTTCCAACGGATTAAATAAGTCAAAATCCTCGTAAACCTATACTACTGGAGGTTGAACTCTGGGCTTAATTATTGCCCTGTAGAGAATATTGGACAATATATTTACAGTATGCATAAATTCATATTGCTATATTATCCCCAAAATTAGGGGGGGTTGTATTCTACTTATTGCTCCTGTGATGCCTGGCATGTAGTCAACAGGGACCTAATAGATCCTCCTGATTCATTACAGCTCTGTGCCACTCGAGGGGCATGATACCTCTGCAAAGGATTCTAAAGTCCCTTGCACACTTTATTGTTACTTCTTCCTGTAAGATGTGCCCCCTGGAACGTTGTTGAGTCTTCTCAACTCATACGCTTTGTCTATCTCGCAATCTCAGTCCCTGTTGGCTTTAGCCAACCATCTTGGTAAAGTATGGAACCAATGGTTGTGCCACCACTTTGTGGGCAGTGGGTTCTCTGCAAACCAAAAACACCACCCAGCGCTCAATCCCAGGACTTCACCAAACACGAGGACTATGGTAGGCAATGGTTTCAGCGATGCAGCCCTCCTTGAACTGGGTGGTCCTTCCAAACACTGCAAAAAATATACACAAGAGGGTGCAAACACCTAGTGCATTACCACAAAAAAACATTTATTGAAAGCACATAACATTGTTATACTCACAAAGTAGGAATAAAATCAAGGTTGTCATATACAATGCTCCATCTTGTGAGGCAGGTGACTCTACGGTCACACGGTGGAAAAGCTTACACCTTTCGGGAGACAGACCCCCTTCCTCAGAGCTAACCCACCCCAAGCAGTGAGACACTATTTGAGACTTCACACACTGAGGACACACCTCACCCAATGAGAGGCTGGGCGAGGACAATCTTAACCCTCTCATCGGTGCCCCTATACACCGTCCACAAAAGGCCTTAGCCAATGCACTTAAAAGGCAGACAGTGTTTATTACAAACTGTATATGTAATTATATATGCTTAATATGACTCGCTTGCTTACCAGGTCTTATGCCATCTGGTGGTCTAGTGGGGGCTCCTGACGCCTCGCGCTTTCTCTCCCGACATGACTGGCAAAATGGGTCTCCGGGATCCCACCGCACAGACCACAACAAATGGTTGTAACACACGCTCAGGGCTGTGGAACGCAAACCCGTAAGTGTGGTACCAGAAAGACGTCATCTAAGACACATACAAAAAAAAAAAACACGTACAATATATATATATTTATATATTTATATGTATATATTGTGAGGGGGTTAGCTCGGCAGCGGGTGTGTGTGACCCCCGGGATGGGCTCCCCACACAAAACAGGCCCAGCAAACGGAGGTTGTGGTTTTCAAAATCAAAAAAGGTGCGGTTTATTTTCTATTTACAGTGACAAAACACAGCAAAGCAAAAGAAACATAACCAAAATAAATCCTGGTCAAGTTGACCTCTGACTAAACATACAGGTTTCCTAACTAACAACTGGGATCAGCCTAGTGCTGTCCTAGTCCCTAAGTCCCTGGTTTTAAATGTCCAAGCAAATAGCCACACAGGCTTTGTCTCACCGCACAGGGGTTCACTCTCCCTAGACAGTCCACACAGGTCTGGTTCCAGGCATGAGCTAACATCTAATGAAGCTGGGAGTTCTTATAGAGGCCTAAATGAGCTGACAAGCTTCAGCTGGTCTCATCAACTCCCTGTCTGCACGACGCCCAGCCCTCTCCCTAGAGGTATGAGTCATCCATGAGCCCACTAGCCTTATACAACTCTCCACCTAGTTGTATAAGTCGGCGTAAAGCCTGAATCTGGGCGAAATATATCTACCCCCCTGGATGCAACCAGGTGACTTTACCTTCCTGCTGTCACATACCCCCCCCTCTTGTTTTAACCTCGGGGTTGGAACACCAGCAATCAGGCATTCATGTACTCGAGACAAAGCATCCACATTCCCCATTTGAACGCCAGGGCGATGCTTTACTGTGAAGTTGAATTCCTGGAGGGCCAGGAACCACCTATTCACTCTTCTATTTGTTTCCTTGTTTTGAGCCATCCACTTTAACGGAGCGTGATCCGTAACCATGTCAAAGTGCCTACCTAGCAGGTAGTACCGAAGGGAATCTAGAGCCCACTTCACCGCTAAACACTCCTTTTCAACGGTGGTGTAATTTACCTCATGGGACTTCAACTTCCTGCTGAGGTAAATGACTGGGTGCTCTTCCCCGTTCCAGACCTGGGACAATACTGCTCCTAACCCCACATCTGACGCATCACTTTGTACGACAAAGTCTTTAGAGAAGTCGGGTGAGTACAACACTGGCTGGCTACATAAGGCTTGTTTCAAGAATTGGAATGCTGCCTCAGCCTCGGGGGTCCATTTAATCATGACCGACCCTTTCCCCTTCGTCAGGTTGGTTAGGGGCACAGCCTTAGAAGCAAAGTGGGGAATGAATCGCCGATAATACCCAGCGATTCCCAGAAAGGCTCGTACCTGCTTCTTGCTGTTGGGACGTGGCCAACTCTGGATGGCCTCGACTTTGTTGAGTTGGGGTTTTATTACTCCCCTCCCAATGGTGTACCCAAGATATTTGGCCTCCTCCTGCCCAATGGTACACTTCTTGGGGTTAGCCGTAAACCCCGCTTCCCGAACAGAGTCCAGGACTGCTTGCACTTTTGGCAGATGTGAGGCCCAATCTGTGCTTTGGACAATTACGTCATCCAGGTAAGCCGCAGCATACTTCCGATGGGGCCTCAGCATCTGGTCCATTTTCCGCTGGAATGTGGCCGGCGCATTCTGTAACCCGAACGGCATTCTTTTATATTGGAACGCCCCGTCTGGGGTTACAAATGCGGTTTTCTCTTTGGCCGACTTGGCCAGGGGGATTTGCCAATACCCTTTTGTGAGGTCAAGAGTCGTCATGTATCGGGCTGTTCCCAGCCGGTCGATCAACTCATCTATACGTGGCATGGGGTAGGTGTCAAATTTTGTAACTTTGTTCAACTGACGAAAATCGTTACAAAATCGCCAGCTCCCATCCGGTTTAGGCACCAACACGATGGGACTAGACCAATCACTTTGGGACTCCTCTATCACCCCTAAGTTCAGCATTTTCTGTACTTCCTCCCGTATTGCCTCCCGTCGAGCCTCTGGGATCCGATAGGGTTTTAACTTCACCCTTTCACCGGGCGGGGTAATGATGTCATGCTCTACCCCAGATGTTTGTCCCGGCAGCTCAGAGAATACCTCCTTGTTGCGAAGCACAAACTCCTTAACCTCCTGTTGTTGGGGTTGTGACAAGGTGGCTGCTATTCCAACCTCAGGAATCACGCAACCAGTTTGAGCTGGTGACCAAGTGTCTGCGACTAGGGACTCTCTATCCCTCCAGGCTTTCAACAGATTAACGTGATATATCTGTTCGGGCTTTCGCCTTCCTGGTTGTCTGACCTTGTAATTCACTTCGCTCACTTTTTCCATTATCTCGTAGGGGCCTTGCCATTTGGCAAGGAATTTACTTTCAACCGTAGGGACAAGTACCAATATCCTATCCCCCGGGGAAAAGGTACCGGTCTTGGCTCCACGGTTGTACACTCTCTGCTGTGCCAACTGCGCTTGGGCCAAATGTTCCTTCACGATGGGCATTACCTGTGCAATTCGATCTTGCATCAGGGCGACATGCTCAATCACACTCCTGTGGGGAGAACTCTCACTTTCCCAAGTTTCCTTGGCAATATCCAACAGCCCTCTTGGGTGTCTCCCATACAGTAACTCAAAGGGGGAGAATCCCGTAGAGGATTGGGGCACCTCCCTAATAGCAAACATCAAATAAGGAAGTAAACAGTCCCAATCCTTTCCATCTCTATCCACCACTTTCTTCAACATTTGTTTTAGGGTTTTGTTGAATCTTTCAACCAGCCCATCGGTTTGGGGGTGATACACAGACGTACGCAATTGCGTCACTTTGAACAATTTACACAGCTCTTTCATAACCCGGGACATAAAGGGTGTACCTTGGTCCGTAAGCAGTTCTTTACAAATACCCACCCGGCTAAAAACAAGAGATAGCTCTTTGGCTATGGTTTTGGCCGAGGTATTTCGGAGAGGGATCGCTTCTGGATAACGGGTGGCATAGTCCATTATAACTAATATGTACTGGTGCCCCCTAGCGGACTTGATTATAGGACCTACCAAATCCATGGCGATCCTCTCAAACGGGACCTCAATGATGGGTAGAGGGACCAGCGGGCTACGGAAATGTGGCATCGGGGCCAACCTCTGACACACAGGGCAGGAGGAACAATAATTTTCTACGTCCTTCATCACCCCCGGCCAATAGAATCTCTGTAATACCCTCTCTCGGGTTTTCTCTGTCCCCAGATGACCTCCAAGAATGTGCCCATGGGCCAACTCCAACACCAACTTCCTGTAAGGTTTGGGCACCACAAGCTGCTCAACGGTTTCTTCTGCCCTTTTTGCCACCCGATACAGTAGGTCCTTCTCTACGCTGAAGTATGGGTAAGTGCAGGTATTATCTGGGTTCACTAACTCGCCATCTATTTTCACTACGTTTTCCCGTGCCTTTATTAGGGCGGGGTCTTTCAACTGTTCTGTGGCAAAGTTTTCCCTGTGAACCTCAAGATCAGAAAACTCCACAGACGGTAGGTTTTCGTCTGAGGAGGTGGGCTCCTCTCCAGTTTCTTGAGTCTCCCCTGCCAATACTGATAAGGGAAATTCCGGAGAGTCCTCACCACTCTCAGGGGAGTTCTGGCTATCACATTCCTGGTACATAGGGGCACCAGTGAGGGGCTCAGGATCATCCCACAGTTCCCAGAACTTCGGAAAATCCCTTCCCACAATGGCGTCATGCGGTAACTGAGATACTAAGCCCACTGGATGAGAGAGGGTACCTTTGGGGGTCTCGAAACACACTGTAGTCACTGGATACTCTCGGGTGTCCCCATGCACACAAATAACAGCTACCTTGCTATTCCCAGAGACCTCTGTTTTAACTAACTCAGCCTTTATCAGGGTCACAAGGCTACCTGAATCCAGCAATACCACAACATTTCTACCATTAACACACATTTTGCATAAATGTTTCTCAGTTCCTCGAATGGCAGTGCATGCGACTGTCGCACACAGCGACTGACGTCTGCCCATCAGAAAGTCACACTGCATGGGTTCCTCCACAACCGGGCAATTGGCTGCAATATGTCCCGCTTGCCGGCAGCGGTAGCAAACGATCCTTCTTGCCGCCTCTTGAGCCGCTGATTTCCCAGGCTGTTCTCGCCAAACTTGGGGTAGAGCTCCCACCCTCTCACTCTCTCCACCCTCACCCCTTGGAATCCTCTTATCCGCCCCTGGGGATGGTCTGGTCTTAGGGTGGAAAGTCCGAGTGTCTCTGGAAGAGGCCGTCAGGTTCTCTGTAGCCAAGTATTTCTCCACACGATCCACAAGACCATCGGCCGTCTCTGGGTCTCCATGGCTTACCCACTTTTGGATGGCAGTAGGAAGAGCTCTCAAAAACCGATCCATTACAACACGTTCCACAATCTTTGGTGCGGACAAAGTCTCTGGCTGTAGCCACTTTCTGCTCAGGTGAATGAGATCATACATTTGAGACCTGGGGGGTTTTCCAAGCTGGAAAGTCCAGTTATGCACACGCTGAGCCCGGACAGCCTGGGTGACACCCAGCCTTGCCAATATTTCAGCTTTTAGCATCACATAGTCTTTTGCTTGGTTAGGCTCTAGGTCATAGTAAGCTTTCTGCGATTCACCAGTTAACAGAGGAGCCACCAGTCCAGCCCACTGCTCCTCAGGCCACTTTTCTCTTTCAGCGGTCCTTTCAAATGTGGTCAAAAATACCTCTGGATCATCCTCTCCAGTCATTTTTGTCAATAAACGACTCACCCCAAAGGACGCGGTATTAGTGGGACGGCTTTCCTCACTGGTCTGCGGACGTTGCTGCATTACTGCTTCCATCTGTTGTTGTAGTCTCTGCTCTTGCTTCTGCAACAGGTCTATGAAGCGGGCCTCAGATTGCTGCTGGGCTCGTTGCTGAGCCTCCAGACTCTGTTGCAAAGTTGCGTTTGTCTGCTGCTGGGCTGCAAGGCTCCTTTGCAAACCTGCATTTGTCTGCTGTTGATTGGCATTTGCTAGAGCCAGCTGCTTCAGTATCTCCTCCATGCTGGCTTAAAAAAAACTGCCACTGGTTCTCCACCAACTGTGAGGGGGTTAGCTCGGCAGCGGGTGTGTGTGACCCCCGGGATGGGCTCCCCACACAAAACAGGCCCAGCAAACGGAGGTTGTGGTTTTCAAAATCAAAAAAGGTGCAGTTTATTTTCTATTTACAGTGACAAAACACAGCAAAGCAAAAGAAACATAACCAAAATAAATCCTGGTCAAGTTGACCTCTGACTAAACATACAGGTTTCCTAACTAACAACTGGGATCAGCCTAGTGCTGTCCTAGTCCCTAAGTCCCTGGTTTTAAATGTCCAAGCAAATAGCCACACAGGCTTTGTCTCACCGCACAGGGGTTCACTCTCCCTAGACAGTCCACACAGGTCTGGTTCCAGGCATGAGCTAACATCTAATGAAGCTGGGAGTTCTTATAGAGGCCTAAATGAGCTGACAAGCTTCAGCTGGTCTCATCAACTCCCTGTCTGCACGACGCCCAGCCCTCTCCCTAGAGGTATGAGTCATCCATGAGCCCACTAGCCTTATACAACTCTCCACCTAGTTGTATAAGTCGGCGTAAAGCCTGAATCTGGGCGAAATATATCTACCCCCCTGGATGCAACCAGGTGACTTTACCTTCCTGCTGTCACAATATATATATATATATATATATATATATATATATATATATATTGTAAAATCAAATAAAATCTTGCCAGGCAGCAACTAGGATAATATAATTATTTAACTGTCTTGAGCGGGCAGCAAGGAACACACTCCCAATATAAATGTAAATTTTTAGTAATACAATATATATATATATATATATTGTGACAGCAGGAAGGTAAAGTCACCTGGTTGCATCCAGGGGGGTAGATATATTTCTCCCAGATTCAGGCTTTACGCCGACTTATACAACTAGGTGGAGAGTTGATGAAGCCCAGCTGAGGCTAGTGGGCTCATGGATGACTCATACCTCTAGGGAGAGGGCTGGGCGTCGTGCAGGCAGGGAGTTGATGAGACCAGCTGAAGCCTGTCAGTTCGTTTAAGGCCTCTATAAAAACTCCCAGATTCATTAGGTGTTGGCTCATGCCTGGACCCAGACCTGTGTGGACTGTCTAGGGAGAGTGAACCCCTGTGCGGTGAGGCAAAGCCTGTGTGGCTATTTGTTTGGACTTTTACTAAACCAGGGACTTAGGGACTAGGACAGCACCAGGCTGATCCCAGTTGTTAGTTTAGGAAACCTGCATGTTTAGTCAGAGGTCAAACTGACCAGGATTTATTTTGTTTATGTTTCTTTTTGGCTTTGCTGTGTTTTTGTCACTGTACATAGAGAAATAAACCGCACCTTTTGATTTTGAAAACCACAACCTCCGTCTGCTGGCCCTGTTTTTGTGTGGGGAGCCCAACCAGGGGGTCACACACACCCGCTACCGAGTTAACCCCCTCACAGTTGGTGGAGAACCAGTGGCAGTTTTTTTTAAGCCAGCATGGAGGAGATACTGAAACAGCTGGCTCTAGCAAATGCCAATCAACAGCAGACAAATGCAGGTTTGCAAAGGAGCCTTGCAGCCCAGCAGCAAGCTCATCAACAAGCCCAGCAGCAATCTGAGGCCCGCTTCATAGACCTGTTACAGAAGCAAGAACAGAGACTACAACAAATGGAAGCAGTAATGCAGCAACGTCCGCAGACCAGTGAGGAAAGCCGTCCCACTAATACCGCGTCCTTTGGGGTGAGTCGTTTATTGACAAAAATGACTGGAGAGGATGATCCAGAGGTATTTTTGACCACATTTGAAAGGACTTCTGAAAGAGAAAAGTGGCCTGAGGAGCAGTGGGCTGGACTGGTGGCTCCTCTGTTAACTGGTGAATCGCAGAAGGCTTACTATGACCTAGAGCCTGACCAAGCAAAAGACTATGTGATGCTAAAAGCTGAAATATTGGCAAGGCTGGGTGTCACCCTGGCTGTCCGGGCTCAGCGTGTGCATAACTGGACTTTCCAGCTTGGAAAACCCCCCAGGTCTCAAATGTATGATCTCATTCACCTGAGCAGGAAGTGGCTACAGCCAGAGACTTTGTCCGCACCAGAGATTGTGGAACGTGTTGTAATGGATCGGTTTTTGAGAGCTCTTCCTACTGCCATCCAAAAGTGGGTAAGCCATGGAGACCCAGAGACGGCCGGTGGTCTTGTGGATCGTGTAGAGAAATACTTGGCTACAGAGAACCTGACGGCCTCTTCCAGAGACTCTCGGACTTTCCACCCTAAGACCAGACCATCCCCAGGGGCGGATAAGAGGATTCCAAGGGGTGAGGGTGGAGAGAGTGAGAGGGTGGGAGCTCTACCCAAAGTTTGGCGAGAACAGCCTGGGAAGTCAGGGGCTCAAGAGGCAGCCAAATGGATTGTTTGCTACCGCTGCCGGCAAGCGGGACATATTGCAGCAAATTGCCCGGTTGTGGAGGAACCCATGCAATGTGACTTTCTGATGGACAGACGTCAGTCGCTGTGTGCGACAGTCGCATGCACTGCCATTCGGGGAACTGAGAAACATTTATGCAAAATGTGTATTAATGGTAGAAATGTTGTGGTATTACTGGATTCAGGTAGCCTTGTGACCCTGATAAAGGCTGAATTAGTTAAAACAGAGGTCTCTGGGAATAGCAAGGTAGCTGTTATTTGTGTGCATGGGGACACCCGAGAGTATCCAGTGACTACAGTGTGTTTCGAGACCCCCAAAGGTACCCTCTCTCATCCAGTGGGGTTAGTATCTCAATTACCGCATGATGCCATTGTGGGAAGGGATTTTCCGAAGTTCTGGGAACTGTGGGATGATCCTGAGCCCCCCACTGGTGCCCCTATGTACCAGGAATGTGATAGCCAGAACTCCTCTGAGAGTGGTGAGGACTCTCCAGAATTTCCCTTGTCAGTATTGGCAGGGGAGACTCAAGAAACTGGAGAGGAGCCCACCTCCTCAGACGAAAACCTACCGTCTGTGGAGTTTTCTGATCTGGAGGTTCACAGGGAAAATTTTGCCACAGAACAGTTAAAAGACCCCGCCCTAATAAAGGCACGGGAAAACGTAGTGGAAATAGATGGCGAGTTAGTGAACCCAGATAATACCTGCACTTACCCATACTTCAGCGTAGAGAAGGACCTACTGTATCGGGTGGCAAAAAGGGCAGAAGAAACCGTTGAGCAGCTTGTGGTGCCCAAACCTTACAGGAAGTTGGTGTTGGAGTTGGCCCATGGGCACATTCTTGGAGGTCATCTGGGGACAGAGAAAACCCGAGAGAGGGTATTACAGAGATTCTATTGGCCTGGGGTGATGAAGGACATAGAAAATTATTGTTCCTCCTGCCCTGTGTGTCAGAGGTCGGCCCCGATGCCACATTTCCGTAGCCCGCTGGTCCCTCTACCCATCATTGAGGTCCCGTTTGAGAGAATCGCAATGGATTTGGTAGGTCCTATAATCAAGTCCGCTAGGGGGCACCAGTACATATTGGTTATAATGGACTATGCCACCCGTTATCCAGAAGCGATCCCTCTCAGAAATACCTCGGCCAAAACCATAGCCAAAGAGCTATCTCTTGTTTTTAGCCGGGTGGGTATTTGTAAAGAACTGCTTACGGACCAAGGTACACCCTTTATGTCCCGGGTTATGAAAGAGCTGTGTAAATTGTTCAAAGTGACGCAATTGCGTACATCTGTGTATCACCCCCAAACCGATGGGCTGGTGGAAAGATTCAACAAAACCCTAAAACAAATGTTGAAGAAAGTGGTGGATAGAGATGGAAAGGATTGGGACTGTCTACTTCCTTATTTGATGTTTGCTATTAGGGAGGTGCCCCAATCCTCTACGGGATTCTCCCCCTTTGAGTTACTGTATGGGAGACACCCAAGAGGGCTGTTGGATATTGCCAAGGAAACTTGGGAAAGTGAGAGTTCTCCCCACAGGAGTGTGATTGAGCATGTCGCCCTGATGCAAGATCGAATTGCACAGGTAATGCCCATCGTGAAGGAACATGTGGCCCAAGCGCAGTTGGCACAGCAGAGAGTGTACAACCGTGGAGCAAAGACCCGTACCTTTTCCCCGGGGGATAGGATATTGGTACTTGTCCCTACGGTTGAAAGTAAATTCCTTGCCAAATGGCAAGGCCCCTACGAGATAATGGAAAAAGTGAGCGAAGTGAATTACAAGGTCAGACAACCAGGAAGGCGAAAGCCCGAACAGATATATCACGTTAATCTGTTGAAAGCCTGGAGGGATAGAGAGTCCCTAGTTGCAGAAACTTGGTCACCAGCTCAAACTGGTTGCGTGATTCCGGAGGTTGGAATAGCAGCCACCTTGTCACAACCCCAACAACAGGAGGTTAAGGAGTTTGTGCTTCGCAACAAGGAGGTGTTCTCTGAGCTGCCGGGACAAACATCTGGGGTAGAGCATGATATTATTACCCCGCCCGGTGAAAGGGTGAAGTTAAAACCCTATCGGATCCCAGAGGCCCGACGGGAGGCAATACGGGAGGAAGTACAGAAAATGCTGAACTTAGGGGTGATAGAGGAGTCCCAAAGTGATTGGTCTAGTCCCATTGTGTTGGTGCCTAAACCGGATGGGAGCTGGCGATTTTGTAACGATTTTCGTCAGTTGAACAAAGTTACAAAATTTGACACCTACCCCATGCCACGTATAGATGAGTTGATCGACCGGCTGGGAACAGCCCGATACATGACGACTCTTGACCTCACAAAAGGGTATTGGCAAATTCCCCTGGCCAAGTCGGCCAAAGAGAAAACCGCATTTGTAACCCCAGACGGGGCGTTCCAATATAAGAGAATGCCGTTCGGGTTACAGAATGCGCCGGCCACATTCCAGCGGAAAATGGACCAGATACTGAGGCCCCATCGGAAGTATGCTGCGGCTTACCTGGATGACGTAATTGTCCATAGCACAGATTGGGCCTCACATCTGCCAAAAGTGCAAGCAGTCCTAGACTCTATCCGGGAAGCGGGGTTTACGGCTAACCCCAAGAAGTGTACCATTGGGCAGGAGGAGGCCAAATATCTTGGGTACACCATTGGCAGGGGAGTGATAAAACCCCAACTCAACAAAGTCGAGGCCATCCAGAGTTGGCCACGTCCCAACAGCAAGAAGCAGGTACGGGCCTTTCTGGGAATCGCGGGTTATTATCGGCGCTTCATTCCCCACTTTGCTTCTAAGGCTGTGCCCCTAACCAACCTGACGAAAGGGAAAGGGTCGGTCATGATTAAATGGACCCCCGAGGCTGAGGCAGCATTCCAATTCTTGAAACAAGCCTTATGTAGCCAGCCAGTGTTGTACTCACCCGACTTCTCTAAAGACTTTGTCGTACAAAGTGATGCGTCAGATGTGGGGTTAGGAGCAGTATTGTCCCAGGTCTGGAACGGGGAAGAGCACCCAGTCATTTACCTCAGCAGGAAGTTGAAGTCCCATGAGGTAAATTACGCCACCGTTGAAAAGGAGTGTTTAGCGGTGAAGTGGGCTCTAGATTCCCTTCGGTACTATCTGCTAGGTAGGCACTTTGACATGGTTACGGATCACGCTCCGTTAAAGTGGATGGCTCAAAACAAGGAGACAAATAGAAGAGTGAATAGGTGGTTCCTGGCCCTACAGGAATTCAACTTCACAGTAAAGCATCGCCCTGGCGTTCAAATGGGGAATGTGGATGCTTTGTCTCGAGTACATGAATGCCTGATTGCTGGTGTTCCAACCCCAAGGTTAAAACAAGAGGGGGGGTATGTGACAGCAGGAAGGTAAAGTCACCTGGTTGCATCCAGGGGGGTAGATATATTTCTCCCAGATTCAGGCTTTACGCCGACTTATACAACTAGGTGGAGAGTTGATGAAGCCCAGCTGAGGCTAGTGGGCTCATGGATGACTCATACCTCTAGGGAGAGGGCTGGGCGTCGTGCAGGCAGGGAGTTGATGAGACCAGCTGAAGCCTGTCAGTTCGTTTAAGGCCTCTATAAAAACTCCCAGATTCATTAGGTGTTGGCTCATGCCTGGACCCAGACCTGTGTGGACTGTCTAGGGAGAGTGAACCCCTGTGCGGTGAGGCAAAGCCTGTGTGGCTATTTGTTTGGACTTTTACTAAACCAGGGACTTAGGGACTAGGACAGCACCAGGCTGATCCCAGTTGTTAGTTTAGGAAACCTGCATGTTTAGTCAGAGGTCAAACTGACCAGGATTTATTTTGTTTATGTTTCTTTTTGGCTTTGCTGTGTTTTTGTCACTGTACATAGAGAAATAAACCGCACCTTTTGATTTTGAAAACCACAACCTCCGTCTGCTGGCCCTGTTTTTGTGTGGGGAGCCCAACCAGGGGGTCACACACACCCGCTACCGAGTTAACCCCCTCACAATATATATATATATATATATATATATAACATGGGGGACCATTATCTCTAGTGATAGATGCATTTTCAAGTGATTCATGGTAGTCAGGTGTCATGGATATGCATTAATGTCTGTCTGCCATCTTACCTTCCTCCTCATGTGTTCATCTAGAGACCAGACCTCCTTCACCTGGCTTCCTTTATAATCTCCTCCCAGCCTGACTCCACCCCAGGCCCTATCACTGAACACTATATTAACCTGTGCACTGCAAGCCTGCTTTGCTGATCAACGTGTTTGTTAGGCATTGTGTGTTTGGGTTCCTGCCTGCCGTGTGCTACGTCTGTCTCTCTGTTACGCTATTGGCTTGTCCCCGACCATCCCTGTCTGCTCGTGACCCTTGACCTTCGGCTCGTTCCTCGTTATCCTTGTCTGCTTGTGGCCCCTGACCTTCGGCTTGTTATTCGGTTCTCTCTATCGTGTGCTGCTGCTTCCCCTTATCCTACGGGGCGTGAGCTAGGAAACTCCAGGGGCCGCGACCTGGTCCCAGCCTGCAGCGTAACATCCTCACCACTAGAGGCCCTGGAGAAGACCAGCTGGGTCTTAGACTCCGCGCCCTGGGGAATCTTGGCTCTCGCTTCCGTTGGGATCCCGGTTGTGCTCCTCTGGTCCCGCTTTCCACAACCACCCAGTTTCCTATCCACAGAAGCCAGCCATAGGGTTCACTACCTCGCGGTGCACTCCTGTCCCCCTACGGTGTGCATCTGTCACCTGGCCACAGGTGACCCTGACATCAGGAACTATATTTAAGGCAATGGCAGCCCATGTTTATTAGCAAAGGCAAAAACAAAGCAAAAGTCCAACATATAATGTTTCCCTTACAGGGGTTCTCTTTCAACGATATGCACAACTGAAAATACTAGCCCACCCGGCTCTCTCTCTTTAGCAATACCTCTGCTCTTTGTGCTGGTCACACAGAATGCAGGATTCTTCAGTGTGGACTGCTTCACACTAACTCACACAGCTCTTCCAGTGTGGACGGCTTCACACTGATGCACACAGCTCTTCTGGCCTCAGGCCATTTGCTGTCTCTTGCAGATACACAGGCTTTGGCTGCCACATTCAGTCTATCTGGCTACTGGAGACCTCCTGTCTCCCCTGGGTGGAGCAGTCTCCAACTGGGAGCCTTGAGATATTCCTAAACCTCCATTATAAGGATGGTGTGCACCTGAGCACACACCCTGCACGTCCTCCACAAAACCTGGACACAGGGTTAGAGATTCTATCCCACATAAGTCACTATGGAATCTCCAAACTGCAGAGCGCCATACAGGAATACCAAAACCCGGAGAAAGCTGTGAAAACAGTTTTCCCCAGTCCACATCTATGCTCTTCAGTCCTGCACCAAGCCAATGTGCACACCCTGTGTCCCCCAAACGACCAACTTCACAGTGACAGCATCTCATACTGTCACATATCTCCCCCCCTTTGTGTTCAACCCAGTAGGGGGCGGAACACTCCAGGCCAAATTCTTGGTGGGTCACCTCTGCACCAGCTGTCAGCTGCGTGGGCCCAATCTTTTTTCTAGGTGCGTTTCCTGGCATGCCCTAGCCTGAATCTTAATGGAGTTCTACAGTTCTGTATACCCAGATTTCTCCCTCTATCCTTGGGGTTCCTGAGCTTATACTTCTTTTCTGGGGGCTCACTATCTTTTCTAACACTTCTCCCCAACCCCCTGTCCTGAAGGTGTAGGGATTCGACTTTGCCTATTGAAGAATAACATTGTCCCTCATTTACATGAATTTTATCCAACTCTATCTGAGCTACAGTCAGGATTTCTGCCATTTGCTTGTCCATGCTCAGTCTTTCCATCTCATGAGGTTTGTCCAGTGGTGCAATACATGTGCCTTCACCAATACCGAAAACCGACCAGGACTATCAACAGCAGAAATGCTTTCTGTCTGGCTGTTATGCAAAGGGACCTCTGACATTTTTAACTTGTCTTTCCCTAATAAACTTGGTAATAAACCATTAGTTAATACCATATTCCACACTGGTTTACACATCTGGATGTCATAGTCACCAGTACCATTGTTGGCAGTACCAATCATTGATCACACTTTCCAAGGTCACAATTTCTGATACCATCAGTATTGTATTTTTAGAGTGTCTCCGGGTACCTCAACTTGTACCTCCTTTTGCAGAATCTCTGCTTTTGTCCTGTCCATATCAGGCTCTTCCCATTTATAAGGTCTAGCGGGTGAGGCAGTATCCGCGCCGTTTACTAATTTCTGCTCAGCTGCACCTCGGACCTCACTAGCAGAAGTTTTCTTTGTCACCACATCAGGCGGAGAAACCTCCTATGTCTTGATCAGCTCACCAGAGCACCTCCCATATTAAACAGTATCTGGAAGCACCCTCACAGGGAACCGGGAGATCGCTTGCCACACTATTAAAAAGCACCGTACCAGCCAGTTCCACTCATGATTATTGTTACCCGGCACAGCTTGTACTACCTGACTCCACCCATTAGTACCACGCAGAACCACCACATCCGACTGTAATGGAGGCACCCAGGTATGAAAGGAATGTGCTTTCACCAGTTCAAGCTGTTTCACTAGCATACTTGTCATTTCAATGCACTCCACATCAATATGCAAGACTTTTTTAGGGACCTTTCCCTTATCAGAGACCTGGAGGGGCTCATTCACTGCAGCTTGAGATGCTGAGACATTTAAAGGGGTCTCCACATCACTGGGGGTATCATCACAGCCTGATGCTCCCCCGGAGTGCTGTCAGATGCATGTCTCCCACTCATCCCCATGGGAACTCAACAATGAGCCTTTGCAAGTCAACATTCATTACATTGTCACCTTGACACTTGACATTCAGCGATTGGGCTGTGGACTCTGCCATGCATGCACCCTTAATCAGTCCTTCTGAATGGAGGGGAACAACATTCGCAGAAACCAATGCACCATCAACCACCGGTCGCTCTGTGACCCCCCTGTCTGGCATTACAGTTGTTGTGTCCACACCCTTGTTGCATGGCTATCAATTGTTTGGCCCAGCTGTCCCAATCCATTGTGCTTCCATTATGCATGCTCTGCAGCACCTCATCACCTGCTCTAGGAGGCACCAGGGACTCTGCAGCACAAACAGTACCTTTGTCCATTTTATATAGATCACATGGTGACAACATGCTTTTACGCTGAGATAATGCATTATCAATCAAGGCAGGCTTCTATACACCATTTTGGCCAGTTTTCCCTGGTGACGCTACCAACACAACCGGCCGTGTACTTTCAGCTTTGGCCGGCTGAATTGACCCCCTCTGTTCCACCAGAGCAGTAATAGTGCTATCCTGGACAATCTCTGGCTCCTCCAGAGACTTTCATGGGCAAGCCTGTGGCTCTGCCTCTGGTTGTCATGGGAGATATCCTATTCCCACCATGGCTGGTGAACACATTACTGACATAACTCTCAAACATGATACTTTCAGAATTACATTTACAGGGAAACCCTCTGCTGCAACACTGTGGGCTCCTGGGAGGTTTCCCTGGGCAACTCTGCAGCACCTGTTACTCTGGATTAAGCGAGGGGCCTTGGTTTCAGTGTTACAGCTCTGCCTCACAAGTAACTCATTTGAAGACACAGTCCCAGCCACTATAAAGCCTGTAGCTTAAACACCCTTTTTGGTAAGTGGACACACCCAGCATCATTTCAGAGAGCCCTGAAAGTCCTTGCAGGAATTCAGTGTGTGCCATTGGAAGTCCTAGCAGGGATTCTGTGATTACCATTGGAAGTACTGGCAAGGATTCTGGAAATCCTGGCTGTAATTCCATGAGCTCCATTCAAAGCACCATTAGTTTGGCACTGGAGGCTGTCCGCCACCCCGCTTCCTTGGACAGCCTCCAGATGACCCCAGCGCCAAGCTTCTTTGGATGTGCACAATGAAAGCACTGATTAATCCAGGCACAGGGACTTGGCTTACTGACTCCCAAGAATTTCCTTCAATGCCAAACTCTGTTACATTTTTTTTACACACTGAAGACGCCCAGAGACGCATTTAGAATGCACAATTGCTTCAACCTCGTACTCCTCAGTGTCATCCACCAAAACAGAGGAGAGGACCTGCTAGGAAAAGGATCTGTTGACATTGGCTATAGATAGGACACATGGAATATCAGATGTACCTTGAGTGAATCTGGGAGTGGGAGTATGTACTGTGGGCTTGCCCAGTGTGAAACATTATTATTTGCAAATTCTGAAAGGAAAGACGGATTGTTCCAGGGTCTGATTTGTTCTGTTTGCTCATTCGCCTGAGGAATTTACCATGACAACAACAAGGAATGTTTACCTAGTTTCATACAGATTTCCTGTGGGGAACTGTTTGGTAACAACTGGGTAAGTTTCAGACATCAACTTTATTTGAGCTATTAGGAACATCAGGAAAGGAGAAACAGGAGCAAGGTCATAAGGAAACATTTCTGACAGAAATATGGGTTTCATGTTCTTTGAGCCCAGTATGTAAGTCAGATGAAAATAAAACCTAGAGAAGAAAAGAGTCCATGGCATGGTGTGGGGCACTGGGCAGATCTCAAATACTCTATCTTCTTATGGTCAGTGTAAATCAAGATAAGATGTGCTGCTTCTTCTAACAAATAATGTCACTCTCCTCCAAGGCAGCCTTAATGGCCAGCAATTCACTGTCACCAATGTCATAATTTTTCTCTTCCATGAGAAAAAAGCAACAGGGTTCTAAAGTGCTTTGGGGTTCAGGACTGGTGAGAGAGAATTGCACCTACCATTGTCTTCAACATGTCTAACTCCAAAACAAAAGGCAAGGATGGGGTGGGGTGCTGCAAGACAGGTGCCATGGGTAAACAATATTTTTTATGTATCAAGGGCAGGCTGGATTTCTGTGAACATTTGAAGAAAAAATGTGAACTGATAAATTGGTTGAAAGGGGTATCGATAGAGGAAAAATTCCATATAAACATAGGATAGAAATTAGTGAACCCCAAAAATGCTGTAATCCCTTTTATCAATGAGAGATGGCCATTCAGGGACTGTGGAAACCTTTTTGGGGTCCATGGAGGTACCCTCAAAGGTTATGACCAGCCAAAAGAATTGGATGTTGATCCCCAGGGCAGTGCCCACCCCATGTAATGTTTTGACACTGCCTTGCCTAGGGGGCATCTTTAATATGACAAATTCAACTCCCATTGGTTTCAATGGGTAATCAGGTTTGACATCTGAACTTATTTGAACTTTGCTCCAACCAATAGTTCAGCTGATCCCTAGTAAGGAGACTAGAGGACCTGCAAACAGGGTCAACATACAAACATCATGCATAATATACAGCAATACAAACGATTAAGTACGCTCTATAGAAACTGTTACGTTTTTCAACATATTTGAACAGGCAAACATTAGATCTTGAGTCATATAGTGCCAACAGATAATATAATGCAGGTATATAATACATAATATACAGTATAATGCAAGTAATATACTTAAGACTTTATACAGGTAATATAACAAATGGCACATAAATAAATAAATACACCATTTCAATTTTATTTTCATGATTTAAAATGACAATGTATATGTATCATATGGAAAAAGTAAGTACACCCTACATATTTGCAACAATATTTATTAGAAAAGTATATTTAAAAGATCTGTTAGGCCAAATGTAAGGGCTACAGTATTTTGCATTTGTGAAGTTTTAATACGAGAATTTTATATTAATATTAGGTGATTATTAGCACAATATGAAAGCATAAAGTTACCTAAATAATAGGTATAATAATTCTAATGTATAATTTTGATAAAAGCAAAGTGAGAAGATGCTTATATTTCATATACTTCTTTAGGTGGCCCTCTTTGCTCCTGCTGTGTGTCCGATCCCCTGGCTCTCTCTTTTCTATCTCCTTATAATTGCCAGAGTCACCGCACGGCAAGTGTTGCAGCTCTTCGAATGAAGGCAAGAGAGCATTCTGAGGCTGTACTCCAATCTGCACAACTAATTTCTTCACCAGTTATTGGCACTGGCAGCTCAACAACAGCTTCGCATGATGATGGGCAAGAAAGAAGCCCTCAGGTGCAAGAACAGAATGACACAGAAAAAAATGTATAATGAACTGCCCATGTCAAAGTCTGTTTGCATTAAAAAAAGGGCATGGCGCTTACTTCCTTTTCCTGGAGCAGAACCAGATGTATTTGACCCTAAGCTGTAAAAGTTCTTACTAAATATATATCTATGCCTATATTTGTTATGCTACTGTGAAGACCTGTACATTTGTTTCAGTAGCCCCATTGGGCCGAGGCACCAGAATATTTAATGACTTGCTTATCTGAACCTTCCACAGTAAATGCTCAAATAAGTGTTTATGTGGATATGTTATTTGTCTACATCAAAAGAACATGGAAATACTTGAAGCTGAACTCCTGGTAAACTGTTAAATACATAGTTAAAGTGTAACTAAATGCAAAACTTGTTTATTCATTTTCAATAGAGTAAAGGAGGGTCATAACCCCCCCCATATTTTTATTTATTTTTTGCCATCTGTGTCCCATTGGGGAGAGTTCCCTTCATTTCCTGTTCCATAGCCCAAACAGGAGGTGAAAGGAAATGCCTTCAAAGTTTGGGGATCCCAGTGTATCACCAGCATCACCAGAACTAGTGCCCCCATTGCAAGATTTCCCCGTTATTAGTGTTTTGATATTAACCCCAAATTTGGGATTTTCTTTTACTTTCACTTTTGATGATAGCGGTAAACAGGACAAATACAGAGATTGAAGTCCGCAATAAAAACTGACTGGTGTTCTAATTCCTCTCCACTCTATCCAAAACTAAAAAAAAAAGTTTTGCCTTTAGTTGCTCTATAAAATACATGTTTAGAAGCTATCTTAGCTGCCAACAGATTTGTACTGTATTTCTGTATATCCAGAACTGAAATTAACACAGCTCTAGTGCACAGCAGGGTAACTTCCTTGCCCCAGCCTGTGACTAGACAGAGGAGGAGCATCAAGAGATCAATAAGATCTGCTCTCTCCTCATCAACATGTTCTTTGTAAGCACATGTGAATACAGCACACCAAATAATATTGACCTTTCCTCTCTAACGGCTAATTCATATGAAGCATGGTAAAAAGAGGCAAATGAGTTATCGTTTTACAGTCCCCGATTGCACATCTGAACACAGTGATGCAGCTGCACACATTCCATGGTCACAGCAAAAATGAAATAGCATGTCACATTTGGTGGGCTGTACACTGCCAACACACAAACCATTCAAGTGAATGGGGCCATGCTATAACCATCCTGCAACGGTGAGCTGCAGGGTGTGGTGCGTTGGCATTTTGAGGGTTAAAATAGGCAGTGAGGAGGCAACATATTGCCGCAGATCACTTTTCAGAGGGGTGACAATGATAGCCATACGTCTGAACAAGCCATTCGTTTGAGTGTTGCTGTAAAGGGAAGAAGCTCAAAATAAGTTAACATCATGTATTTATATTAGCTGTATTACAAAAAAAAATAAGAAAACGTTTTTAATACATAGGCAATTGCATTCATTGGTGTTCCTAAAATATCTGCCTGGAGTTCAGCTTTGACTTGAGATATTTTCCACAAACAAAATGGTACGACTCTTTATTGATTATTATAGCACAGGGTGTGTTTTTTCCTCCAGGAACTATTGTATGAAGCTAATAATGCCTCTGTTTGGGTGTGTTTTGATGGTTATATCTATTGACCCTGTTTACACACAGTATCATCTATCCAAATACTATTTTTTTCTTTTTAGCTGAAACTGCAGTTTTTCTATTTATTGTCAGAGAGTTTGAAAATTGTTATCCATGATTTAGTGGTGCAAATGCAAGTTATTTTTTTTTTATTTCAATTTTACACACTAGGGGGAGTTGTTTACTTGAACAGAAACTTAGAGCTCTAAACATCAAAGGTTACTTTGAAGAATATATTTATTTATTCCCTAATTAAATATAAATGCTTTTTACCTAAGAATTACAATCATAATTAAAATAGTATTCTCTTTCAAAACACCATGTTTTTGGGGAATTTCATGTTTTGTTGCTTTGTTAATATCTAGCCCCTAAATGGTACTATTTATTTCTCTAACCTTAAAGCTTTGTTCTTCTGCAGCTACTTAGTTTTGCATAATTATCCTAACACCGGTATCCACTGCATATATGCCTACTATCTGACCTTTTTTGTGAGAAGATTAATCCTGTTTTAACTCCGTTTTCAGATTTTAAAAAGCTCTATATCTTTTTAAATACACAAATAATGTTTTTGTTTAGCACCATAAAATATAAAGTCTCTTATTAAAAAAAAAAAATTACCCTTGTAAATAATTGTGTGGGATAGTGATTTGTGCATGTTTAGTTAACTGCATTATTATGATATATGATCATTTTTTTCATTATTTTCTTTGGATGGTCCACTCCTAAGTATATATAAAAAAATAGTGTTTTGTTTATCAGATTTTTTGTTTCCTTGTGTCCACTCAAATTCTTGTAACACTTTATCATGGGAAGTGTTCAGTCCAAGTCTGGAAGTTTACCACTACTAACAAGCAAATAAATTGTTTTAGGAATTACAGTACCTTAAAGAGTAATAAACCCCAAACAAAAAAGGTAATATATTGCAGCTTACCAATAGTTAGATGTGGTGGCTGCATTAGTTCTCTTTTTTAAAGGATAAGATCACTTTTTAACAAAAAATAATAATAATAAATGCACATTTTTTGCAGGTAAAAAAATGTGCATTTATTATTTTTGTTTCTGGAGCCTCTAAAGCATTGCACCAGCGATCAGCAGATTGCTGGTGCCATGCAGGTCTCCTGCAGATGTCAGTGTATCAGCTTACCTGTACATCGTACAGCCAAGCAGATAAAATATGACAGGAGGATTCCATGAACTACCACAGCGCTCCACAGCGTCATGGTAGTTTATTGAAAACTACAAGCTGACAGCCACAAAAGATGTCAGGACTTGTAGTTTTCCATTCACAGAGGAATGTGAATATGTAACATGGCTGGGCAGGTCGCACTTTCTTCAAAATTGTGACAGCGAATGGAGGGAGAAGATCCTTGCTAGCTGTCAGAGCGGGAGATTAGAGGTGGGGAGCAGGGCTGGTCTGTTTGTAACATGTTACACCCTGAATATGTTACGAAAGGTAAACTTATTGTTTAAGGATTTTTCCCTCCGTTTTCACCTGGTGATCTGGCCAGTATTACACCTCCTGAATAACAGTCCCTACACTCTGGATAAAGGAGCAACAGAGACATCAGTGGACAGCAGCAGTGTCAGGCTGGGAAGAGGGGAGTGTTCGATGCACTAGCAGATTTAAATACACTAAAATTGAAACCAAGTTATATATTTGTTTTTGTTCCATAAAAACGGTTTTGTAATATCTAAAGTATACATTACAGATACATGGGAACAACAAAACGTGTCAAGTAATATAAACATGTAGTTAAATACGCAGCAAGAATAACCTAAGCCAAAGTGAGTCTACACAGATATTGCCTGAGTTACATCATTTTGTCACCCTGGTAAAAGGAAAGAACTGAACAGACTGACTGATAAAATCATGTCACACACAAAAGTAAAATAGCAGGAATATATGGTTCTTAACTCTGGAAGTTATATTGAATCACTTCCAACTCTATACCATTTGTAAAGTAATGCAATAGGAAAAACATGGTGGGGGTTGTGGACAGGAAGGGGAGGGGCTGGAGAAACTATGAAGGGGACCGCAAAGGGGACCGGAGGGGAGAGGGGGCAGAGAATATTTTATTGTACAGTAAAACAGGCATTCATCCAAAGCATCAGGAGTCTCTATTCTCCTTACCACAACAAAACTGCCAAAGAGGGCTGTTAAAAAAAAAAAAAAAAATTGATTATCCTGGAAATGAGTTCTCACAAAGGTCCTCTGTGGTTGCCCTGCTGAAAATTCTGGAGAGTAAACTCAGAGATAATTTGAAATCATATTGTGGTATGTAGAAGTCGTCTGGATCCAGCATGCCCAAGTAGTTGTAGAACGTTTGTCATAGGAAATATGGATCAATTCTCCCATCTCAGCAATACTGGTTGTTTTCTGGAACCATTCTCTCATGGAAGGGATCCGAGAAGATTTCCAGTGTGTCAGTACACAAAACCTTGCTGCAATTAACAAATGCATTGCTAAGAACTTACGGTATGATAAAGTCTACCAGAGACTCATGTGTAGCGAAGTATGATAGGGGAGTAATGCTCTCCAGAAACATTGTATCTCTGGACACGACCACCAGATGTGAAACAGCGACCCCTCCTCTTTCTCACAGTGCCAACAGAGTCCCGAGTTTAATGGGGAGATTTTTTGGAGTAAGGTAGGAGTCATATACCATCAGGACCTTTTTTTATAGCCACTCTTTTGCACCAAAACATTGAGGGACCCCTCTCAAGTACTTGATAAAGGAGGCCACGCCCTTTGAAATGCATCAGATCCTCTTGATGCTCATCCCAGGAACACTCTACCATGCAGATCCATTGCTGGTCTCCTCTCCTGGCTCCAGCACCTGTCATAAAGCTGTAGAAAAATGTGTATATCCAGGGCGCTCCAAGCATTTTAATCCTGACAGATAAGGTCTGTGTTGGAGAGGGTAGCAAATCTTCACACACTTTAGGCAGCACTCAGGGAGACAAGCAATCTCTAATGGAAACAGAAAAACAAACAAGGCGCCTCTAAGTGCAGAAGTATAAAACTTTTAATATCCCCTAAAAGGGTTAAAAACACTTACAAGATAGTGGATGAAACAGGCATGTAGCAGGTAAGTGCGTCCAGGAGATGTTACAGTGGCAGGGCAGTCCCAGTCTGTGATGGTAAAGCTTCCAAGAAGTCCACGAGATAACAGCTGATTGCACCAGGACAGGGTCAGGGGAGCTCTGGTTTTTTTCACCACGCCAGTGGGGCATGATCAGGGATGCATGCACTGTCCTGGCACCATTTGAGGAGGCCACGAGGATGGTGAGCAGTGACAGTGCATGCATCAGTGACACTGTACCTCTTGTCCACCTTATGGAACATACGCTGCGTGGAATAATGGACAGGGCACTTGTGGCAGAACAGAGGCAGGAAGAGGAGGACCTTCTTGCCTCTCAAGGCCCCCTTTACCCAGACAGTGTTCCTTCTGTCCCACCCATCGCACAGGAAGAGGAGGAGGAGGAGGAGGATTGTGTCAGCATGGAGATGGAGCCTGGCACTCAGCATCATCAGCAGCAGTCTTTTAGGGATGATTTACAGTCCCAAGAAACCCGTGGACTTGTACGTGGCTGGGAGGAGGTGGCTGCGGATCATGTCGTCCTTAGTGACCCAGAGGACTCCGGACCGAATGCCTCAGCTAACCTACACTGCATGGCCTCCCTGATCCTGCAAAGTCTGTGGAAGGATCCTCGTATTCTTCGGATCAAGGAGAGGGACCATTACTGGCTGGTCACTCTCCTTGATCCACGGTACAAGGGTAAGGTTGAGGACCTTATCTTACCGTCGCAGAGGGAGCAGAGGATGAGACAACTCCGGGAGGCCTTGCAGAAAGGTCTGTGCAACGCGTTCCCAGAGACTGGGAGGTTACAAACTCCTGGTCCTGGACAACGAGTTGCTGAGGCTTCGGTCAGTCAAAGAAGGAGCGGTGGGGAAGGTGGCCGTCTGACCGATGCGTTCAGACAATTCTTTAGTCCGCAGCCCCAAGGTATGATCGGTTCCAGCAACCATCGCCAGCGTGTGATATACATGGTGCAGGAATACCTAGGGGCAAGGTCAGACTTGGACACCTTCCCCACCGAAAATCCTCTGGCTTACTGGGTCTTGAGGATGGATCACTGGCCAGAGCTTGCACAGTATGCAATTGAGCTACTGGCCTGTCCTGCATCCAGCGTTCTTTCAGAACGCACATTCAGTGCTGCTGGAGGATTTGTCACAGATCACAGGGTGCGCCTGTCCACCGACTCGGTTGATCGACTGACCTTCATAAAGATGAACCAGTCTTGGATCACCACCAGCTACCAAACACCTGAAGCTGATATAACAGACTAATTTATTTTCAAATGTCACATCCCTTCAAGACTGATGCTGATGCTGAGTGACTGTCCTGTTATGTTGACTGACTATCCTCCTCCTCCTCCTCAATGATCCGATTGATGATGATAGCTTGGAAGAACATTTTTGTTTCTGGGTGCTGCCACCAGTGCCTAAGGCCCAATTTTTCAGCCCCTGTTTAACAGGGGCATGTAATTACAATTTTTTATGCAATGCTTTGCAGCAGGGCTCATTCCTGCACTCCAACTAGAGTATCTGGGAGAGATTGCAGTGTCGTGGCACCAGCACCAGTGCCTAAGGCCCAATTTTTCAACCCCTGTTTAACAGGGGCATGTAAATAAAAAAATGTATGCAATGCTTTGCAGCAGGGCTCATTCCTGCACTCCAACTAGAGTATCTGGGAGAGGTTGCAGTGTCGTGGGACCAGCACCAGTGCCTAAGGCCCAATTTTTCAGCCCCTGTTTAACAGGGGCGTGTAATTACAATTTTTGATACAATACTTTGCAACAGGGCTCATTGCTGTGCTCCAAGTACAGTATCTGTGAGGGGTTGCAGTGTTGTGGCACCAGTGCCTAAGGCCCAATTTTTCTGCCCCTGTTTAACAGGGGCATGTAATTACAATTCTTGATCTAATAATTCACAGCAGGGCCCATTCCTGCGCCCACCAAGAGTAACTATGAGGCCTTACAGTGTTGTGTCAACACCACCACCACCACCACCAAAGGCCCAATTTTTCAGCCCCTGTTCAACAGGGGCATGCAATTACAATTCTTGATCTAATAATTCACAGCAGGGCCCATTCATGCGCCCACCAAGAGTAACTGTGAGGGCTTACAGTGTTGTGTCAACACCACCACCACCACCAAAGGCCCAATTTTTCAGCCCCTGTTCAACAGGGGCATGCAATTACAATTCTTGATCTAATAATTCACAGCAGGGCCCATTCATGCGCCCACCAAGAGTAACTGTGAGGGCTTACAGTGTTGTGTCAACACCACCACCACCAAAGGCCCAATTTTTCAGCACCTGTTCAACAGGGGCATGCAATTACAATTCTTGATCTAATAATTCACAGCAGGGCCCATTCATGCGCCCACCAAGAGTAACTGTGAGGGCTTACAGTGTTGTGGCAACACCAACATGTAAGGGGCAAATTTCAGCAGAGTATATAGGGCAGGCCCCTACTTTCAAACATCCAACTTACAAACGACTCCTACTTGCAAACGGAAGGAGACAACAGGAAGTGAGAGGAAATCTACCCCTAGGAAGGGAAATTCTCTCCTGTAAGAGTTAATATGGGAAAAAGGTGTCTCCTCTCTACTGATGATTTATCACCAATCCTTGTTTCAATAAAAACCCCACTTTTCAAAAACATTTGTCATTGGGACGGAAAGTGAGGTGAAATGTTCTGAACAGGGGCACAGACAGCAAAACAAATGTTACAGGGGTGATAACCCTTCTCTAGGTTTTCCAAAAAGCTTAAAAATAGATTTTTTGGCTGGAGCTACACTTAAACAATGTACCTGTTCAAAATTACAAACAGATTCTACATAAGAACAAACCTACAGTCCCTGTCTTGTATGCACCGCCTGTATACGGCTGTTCAGAGTATATAGGGCCTTTTTTATTTTGTGTGCGGGGTTCCCCTTAATATCCATACAAGACCCAAAGGGGCTGGTAATGGGCTGGGGTAGGGGGGGGGGGGGGTGATGGGGTAGCTATGCCATTTTTCTTAAAGATGTTCATCCATATTACCGGGACCCCAGACATTACATTAAAGCCTTAAGCAGTTTTAAATGGCTTTTTTTCCTTTAGAAATGTGATTTTGTGCAGGGACAGTTCTAAACACGGGAAACACGTGGCACTTCACAGGCATACTTTAGACACCCCCCAGGTACGATATTTAAAGGAATATTTGACTTTTTTTTTTTTCACTTTATGCATCAATAAAATGACTGCTCCCGAAAAACGGACGTTTTTAAAACTTCTTTTTGCATTGATACATGTCCCCTGGTGCAGAACCCGGGTTCCCAAACCCTTTTTAGGACAATAACATGCATAATAGTCGTTATAATTAGCACTTTAGATTTTGAACATTCGCATCCATTGTATTTAATAGGGTTCTAACGTTTGTGCGAACTTTCGGTTCGTTCGCGGGTTCTGGTGCGAACCGTACCCGGGGTGTTCGGCTCATCCCTATTCTGCAATCAGGGGTCACCTGAGCTTGTTAGCATTTAATAGTATAAATACCTGGCAAGTGCACACACACTGCCCTGGTATTGTCCTCGTGCCCTGAACTGCAGCCTGTTTACCTGATTCCTGATTCCTGTTTCCTGTATCCTGAACCTGTTGTATCTGTTCCTGCATCCCTGGATCCTTGCTCTGCAGCCTGATTGCTTCCTTCTTGTCCCTGTCTGTCTACTCCTGACCCCCCATCTGCTGATCTCCTGTTAATGTTCCTGGCCTGGCTTCACGACGATTCTGGTTCCCCCTTTTGCTACATATGCTGGTTGGTTACTGTCACTGTTTGGTTGATTTGTTGTTCACGTGTTGTATTGGTGGTGTATTCACATTTATATGTATTACCCTAAATAAACTTACTTTCACCTATTTCTGTTTGCGGTTTCCTCTGTTGCAGTCCACATAGTTCTGATCACATCTGATTCTTGACAGAATACCAGGGCCATCCCTGATCAGAAGTGGCTGCACAGGGGAACCATTTTTTGATTCAGTTTGTTTGCAAACATGAATACTGATGAGGTTATTTATTTTTCTCTGCTGGCATCTGAAAGTGTTGATTATTGCCGCCAGGCTTTGAAAGGATGGTCTAGTGACCAGTTGTTTGCAGCTATCCAATCAGCTCACTCCCTGGTTGATCAGGATTATATTAGTAAAAAGAACCAGACAGCGCAAAACCAACCTATCACAATGCTGCTGAACACTGAAGGTCAATATAAAAAAATCCTTAAATGAAACGTATATGAAAAAAGCAGTGCAGCGCTAAAATTGCATTATAATAAAAACGTCCAAACAGTACAAGAGTTCAGAATTTATAGGAAAATATTGATGAGTGGAACATCAAGAAGATAGAAGGATCCTCTAATCGTGAAACAGGGTGATTGATAATGATCGTAAGTGAAGTCACTTCCGTGTATAACCGCCACCAGGTGTACAGGCCGCTCACCTTAAAGCATGGACCTCTGTTTTACCAGAAGGTCAAAACTGCAGTCCCTTAACAAGGGTAATAATAAAGATGAGAGGGTAGTCCTCATACGATCCTTCAATCACAGTCCTCACTCACTCGGTAATATCCAAAACGAACTCATACGTTAGCGTAGTTACATGCAAAATTCCAAAAGAAATACATAGTGCTCTCCATATAAAACACTTGATTTATTGAATAAAAATTAGTTACTCACAAGCAATGCACAGATAGCCCTGTGCCAAGCTGATGTTCATGTAACAAAGGTATAAAACCAGGTAGATGGCTGTCCTGACGACATATGGCCCCTCGCACGCGTATTGTCCGTAGGCAAGGACTTCCTCAGCGAAATGTAATGGAGCCAGCATATCAGTCTCTTTATATAAGCCATATACCAGGTGTGTGCAATATCTAAAAAATGGGAATAATATCCCGCCCCTTCTATAAGGATTATGAGACAAGCGCCCCCATTGGATATTATCAGATGAGCCAAAAGACATAGGCTGACCACAATTGGCTTAAGGGCATATGGGATACAGAGTGCTTCCAGGAGGAAGCCTCCATCTGATCAACCACTGTGCCTATCATCGGTGAGTACACAGGGGATAACGCCTCCCATTCGAATTACTTCCGGGTAGGCGCTCCCCACATGATCCGCCGTCGCCATGACAGCGGTACAAACAAACTATGTTCATTTCCGCCCATAGCATCTCCGTGACACAGGGGGCGGGGCACACTGATCACATGGTGACAGAGTGTCAGCAAGGGATGCAGGGGAAGAATCCCCTTATACGCAAAGTGTTATAACCGCTGACTACAACATCAGAAAGGGTCAAACATCTAAGAAACATCCCCCAATCTCTAACATAAATGATATATAGAAAGGGGCATGTATTGCTGCAACTGGACATTGGAATTAATGGCATGTCACTAGTGCTATACACCCAGTGCTGCCATCAAGTGTCCAGAGTCAGCATTACAAATCAAATAAAAATAAAGTAAAAAGCACTGATGTCCATTAATGTCTAAAAACTGATGGGGGTACTATATCAATATGAAAATTAATATAAAATTATTGCGATCAACATATAAGTGGACCAAATGATCCGACCATATATAGGGCACAATAGTCAATAACTATGGAGATTCTGCAACATCCCCCCTCTAGTAATTACTTTAAGGGACCGTTAGGACCTCTTAATAAAACCAACAATAGTGACAAAAAGGACAACCTCTGCTTTGAGAGTAATAAAACGGTCATAAATAGACCTGTAAAATTAATATAGACGTCAGCACAACCATCTAACCTGTGTACAAATGTAACATATAAAAAACACTAAAACAAAGTAAAAATACTAGCGGTCAGAAATAAAACAATTGAGGTCAAACTCAACATTTAACCCCAATGGGACCCCCACTTTTAATTCATACACCCAAAAAGACTCTCGTCGGCTGAGATGCCGAATGAAGTTCCCTCCCCTCCAGTGGTTCGTCACCTTCTCTATCCCCCAGAACTGCAGCCCAGTTGGGCTACGGTTATGGTGGAGCCGGAAGTGTTTTGAAACATTGTGTGTAACCAACCCCCTTTTAATATTGTTGACATGTTCCCCTATCCTGACATGAAGGGGCCTGGACGTCCTGCCAACATATTGTAAGCCACAGTCACACTGTAGCATATATACGACCCCAGTTGTATCACAGGTAATTAGATCCTTGATCTTATAATTTTTTTTTTTATAATTTTTTCCAGTTGCTGATGCCACAAATTCCTTCCGCTTCTTTAAATTCTTTCTGGCCTGTCGACATGGTGGGCAACGACCACATTTATGAAAGCCAGTCAGAAAATCAAAGATCCTATTCTCAGATTGAGTAGGGGGGTCAATGACCCCAGGGGCCAACTTATCCCTTAATGAAGGTGCTTTTTTGTAAATAAATTGTGGACGATCAGGAAGTAGGGGGCCTAAAATCCTGTCATGCTTGAGGATTGGCCAGTGCTTATGTACAATCCTCTCGAACTTTCTATACTGGATATTAAAATCAAGAATCATTCTTGTCTTAATGGGATCAGTCTGATTATTCTTAGGGACATTTGACACGAGTGCTTTTCTGTCCAGATTACGAACATTCTCAATTTCTATAACTAGGTTGTTCATATCATATCCTTTTTCAATGAACCTTGAGGCCAACACCTGAGATTGTGTAGCAAAATCATCTACATTGGTGCAATTGCGCCTTAGGCGGATAAACTGACCTCTCGGTATATTGCACAACCATTTGGAATGGTGGCAGCTTTCAATAGGTATAAAGGCGTTTCTGTCTGTGACCTTAAAGTGGGTGATCATATTGATCCTATCCCCGCTTTTAGTTAGGTCAAGATCCAGAAACACCAATCTATCTGAACTGATGTTCCATGTCAGAACAATGTTCTTACTGTTGGAATTCAGCTTGGTAGCAAACCTATCAAAGCTTGCTCTATCTCCATCCCAGACCATAATGAGGTCATCAATATACCTCTGGTAGCATATCAATTGGGGGGTTTGTTCTTATAGACGGCCTCTTCCTCCCAGTGTGCCATAAATAAATTGGCAACACTGGGAGCAAACCGTGCCCCCATAGCTACCCCTCTTGTCTGGAGAAAAAATTGCCTGTTGTACCAAAAATAGTTCTTTGATAGACAAAAGGTAAGACTATCAATCAGAAAATTCCGATGTCGTCTGGACAAACCAGAAGATGCTAATGCCCAATTAACCGAGGATAAAGCATCCTCATGGCTGATAATCGTATACAATGAACTAACGTCGGCCGAAATCAGAAGGCAAGAGGACGTAATGGTTAGAGACTCCAAAATTTGTATAACATGTTTGGTATCTTTGAGAAATGAGTTTGTCTTTGTCACCAACGGTTGGAGAAAGGTATCTATATAGTGACCAAGTCTGGAGGTGACAGAGTCTATCCCATTCACTATGGGTCTTCCGGGGGGATTAATACTGTCTTTGTGGACCTTTGGAAGAAAATAAATTATTGGTGTACGGCAAAAAAGAGGATCCAGGTAGAGTGCCTCTTTTATAGTTAACACTCCTATATGTTTCCCCCTCTCTACTAGAAAGTGGAGTTCTCCTTTAAATTCCAGCATAGGATCTCTAGACATAATGCTATAAGTGTTGGTATCACTAAGGAGATTGTCCATTTCATTCTTGTAGTAAGCCTTGTAGCCTTGCTTAATACCACAAGCCCCCCCCCCCTTGTCAGCAGGTCGTATAACTAGGTCCTTTCTCTACCCGGAAGTAATTCGAATGGGAGGCGTTATCCCCTGTGTACTCACCGATGATAGGCACAGTGGTTGATCAGATGGAGGCTTCCTCCTGGAAGCACTCTGTATCCCATATGCCCTTAAGCCAATTGTGGTCAGCCTATGTCTTTTGGCTCATCTGATAATATCCAATGGGGGCGCTTGTCTCATAATCCTTATAGAAGGGGCGGGATATTATTCCCATTTTTTAGATATTGCACACACCTGGTATATGGCTTATATAAAGAGACTGATATGCTGGCTCCATTACATTTCGCTGAGGAAGTCCTTGCCTACGGACGATACGCGTGCGAGGGGCCATATGTCGTCAGGACAGCCATCTACCTGGTTTTATACCTTTGTTACATGAACATCAGCTTGGCACAGGGCTATCTGTGCATTGCTTGTGAGTAACTAATTTTTATTCAATAAATCAAGTGTTTTATATGGAGAGCACTATGTATTTCTTTTGGAATTTTGCATGTAACTACGCTAACGTATGAGTTCGTTTTGGATATTACCGAGTGAGTGAGGACTGTGATTGAAGGATCGTATGAGGACTACCCTCTCATCTTTATTATTACCCTTGTTAAGGGACTGCAGTTTTGACCTTCTGGTAAAACAGAGGTCCATGCTTTAAGGTGAGCGGCCTGTACACCTGGTGGCGGTTATACACGGAAGTGACTTCACTTACGATCATTATCAATCACCCTGTTTCACGATTAGAGGATCCTTCTATCTTCTTGATGTTCCACTCATCAATATTTTCCTATAAATTCTGAACTCTTGTACTGTTTGGACGTTTTTATTATAATGCAATTTTAGCGCTGCACTGCTTTTTTCATATACGTTTCATTTAAGGATTTTTTTATATTGACCTTCAGTGTTCAGCAGCATTGTGATAGGTTGGTTTTGCGCTGTCTGGTTCTTTTTACTACTGTTCTGTTTTTCAATATATTACAGTCTAGCAGCATCACCATGGAAATTTTCCAATATTTGGAAAAGAGGGAGGTTAAAATTGGAGATATTTTCTCTAGGAATCAAACTACTGGTGAAGGAAATGAACTCACCCACACCTTTAGAAAACTAGGGCACGTTTTTGAAAAAAAGGTTAAGACTTGGTGGGATATCATTACCTTTGAACAATACCTAGTAGCGAAAATTATCCCGAGACGTCTGCGGAGGGATGTCCCACCTAACGATGGTCTTATGGATGATGAGGCCAACACAGAATGGGGGAATTTCTTCATCAAAAAAGGTTTGGAACTATTAGAATTTTTGTTATTAAGAAAACAAAGAAAAATGAAAATGCTAGAGGCCCAAATTAGGGACTTGAGGACTACCTTGGAACCTTTCAAGGAGTCTGAGGAGTTTGTGAGATTATCTACGGACTTGAAAAATAGATTAGTTAAATGGGACACTGAGACTCAAAACAAAAAGAAGAAAAAGTTCATTAGAGATCTAGATGACTTTGGGAACAATAGTGTGTTTAAGTGGCAAGTGCTATCCACAGATATAAATTCCACACAGGTGAATCCTGACCCTTCTAATGTGGATATGGCCGACACCCCACTCCCTACTCCCAGGGGGGGTGAGGTCTATGTCTATGACAATTTGGAACATCCGGGTGCAGGAACTCCCATTAATGATGGTCAGTACCAAGAAGTCTTCAATAACAAAAAGGGCAAAAACAGGGACTGCAGTTTTGACCTTCTGGTAAAACAGAGGTCCATGCTTTAAGGTGAGCGGCCTGTACACCTGGTGGCGGTTATACACGGAAGTGACTTCACTTACGATCATTATCAATCACCCTGTTTCACGATTAGAGGATCCTTCTATCTTCTTGATGTTCCACTCATCAATATTTTCCTATAAATTCTGAACTCTTGTACTGTTTGGACGTTTTTATTATAATGCAATTTTAGCGCTGCACTGCTTTTTTCAGATCAGGATTATATACTGTTTGGAAAGGTGCAGCCTTTGATCAAGATCTCTACTGAGCTGGCCCTGCCCTGTATTCCAGAGGGCCATGATTATTTCACTCCTCCTTTTAATATGAATCAGGTTGTATCCCTAGTATGGCTTTTTGAAGACGATCCCACCAATTTTTGTGAGCACTACTCAGCTTGTTCCCCACAGGTGATTGCTGAGTGCATTGAGTCTGCTCAGTCTTTTGTTAGACAGGGAGATTTAAAACTACAGTTTGTACAACCAATACTCTCGGCATGGTCTGATATGTTACAATCAATCCCAGCCAACTCACAACAAACCACTTCTACTATCAGACACCTACCTGCTCAAACGTCTTTTCTCCCATCACCCATGGAAACCCCAGTCGCAGCTCAGTAGACACTGCTTCCCACCAGATACCAATATCCAGTCTCTGCTCCCTGTACCTATCCTGCATTCAACCCACCTGTCTCTTCTCAGCTGCCTACAAACTCACAAGAACTTCTTCCAGCTACTGTTACCTCTTCTCTGCCATATCCCAATCCTCCTTTCCAGTCTGCTGCACCCCTTACCTACAGAGCTTCAGTGGCTAAGCCCAAGAAAAGACAAAAGTTTTTTCCAACCAAAACGATCCTGCCAGTAACCCAACCTGCCTCCACACCAAACAACCTGCTCCAGTCTGCTTGCATACCAGCTGAACCTGATAACCCACCTGATTCTGCCAAACCTCTGCCTGCTTTCCAGCCAATGTTTCCACCTGAAGTTCCTGTGCCCCAGTCTGATGTACTAGTGCCTGCTGACCAGTCTGCTGTCCAGTCTGACGCCCCAGTCCCTGTATGCCAGCCTGAAGTTCCTGTATGCCAGCCTGAAGTTCCTGTATGCCAGCCTCAAGTTCTGATGCCAGTGTTCCAGCCTGAAGCACCAGAGCCAGTGTTCAGGTCTGAAGTCCTGGTGCCTTCCTTCCAGTCTGAAGTCCTGGTGCCTTCTTTCCAGTCTGAAGTCCTGGTGCCTTCCTTCCAGTCTGAAGTCCTGGTGCCTTCCTTCCAGCCTGATGTCCTGGTGCCTTCCATCCAGCCTGATGTCCTGGTGCCTTCCATCCAGCCTGATGTCCTGGTGCCTTCCATCCAGCCTGATGTCCTGGTGCCTGCCTTCCAGCCTGATGTCCTGGTGCCTGCCTTCCAGCCTGATGTCCTGGTGCCTGCCTTCCAGCCTGATGTCCTGGTGCCTGCCTTCCAGCCTGATGTCTCAGTGCCTGCCTTCCAGCCTGATGTCTCGGTGTCCCAGCCTGATGTGTCGGTGTCCCTGCCTGAAGTCCTGGTGTCCCAGTCTGAAGATCCGGTGTCCCAGTCTGAAGATCCGGTGCCTGTGTCCCCGCCTGAAGATCTGCTGCCTGTATCCCGGCCTGAGGTAGTGGTGCCCTTTTCCCGGCCTGAGGTTGTGGTGCCCGTTTACCGGCCTGAGGAGCCTACTGCCCAGCCTGATGAGCTTCTGTCTGCTGCCCAGCCTGATGAGCTTCTGTCTGCTGCCCAGGCTGATGAGCTTCTGTCTGCTGCCCAGCCTGATGAACTTCTGTCTGCTGCCCAGGCTGATGAGCTTCTGTCTGATGCCCAGCCTGAGATGTTCCTGTCTGCTGCCCAGCCTGAGGTGTTCCTGCTTGCTGCCCAGCCTGAGGTGTTCCTGCCTGCTACCCAGCCTGAGGTGTTCCTGCCTGATGCCCAGCCTGAGGTGTTCCTGCCTGATGCCCAGCCTGAGGTGTTCCTGCCTGATGCCCAGTCTGAGGTGTTCCTGCCTGCTGCCCAGCCTGAGGTGTTCCTGTTTGCTGCCCAGCCTGATGTGCCACTGTCTGCTGCCCAGCCTGATGTGCCACTGTCTGATGCCAAGCTTGATGTGCCCGTGCCCGCTGCCCAGCTTGATGTGCCCGTACTTGCTGCCCAGCTTTATGTGCCCATGCCTGCTGCCCAGCTTGGTGTGCCCGTGCCTGCTGCCCAGCTTGGTGTGCCCGTGCCTGCTGCCCAGCTTGGTGTGCCTGTGCCTGCTGCCCAGCTTGATGTGCCCGTGCCTGCTGCCCAGCTTGATGTGCCCGTTCCTGCTGCCCAGTTTGATGTGTCTGCTGCCCAGCTTGATGTGCCCGTGCTTGCTGCCCAGCTTGATGTGCCCATTCCTGCTGCCCAGCTTGATGTGCCCGTTCTTGCTTCCCAGCTTGATGTACCCATACCTGCTGCCCAGCTTGATTTTCATGCTGCCCAGCTTGATGTACCTGTACTTGCTACTCAGCTTGAGGTTCCTGTGCCTGCTACCCAGCCTGACGTACTTTTTGTCCAGCCTGATGTGTCTGTACCCGCTGCTCAGCTCGAGCTGCACCTTGCCCGGTTGAAAGCCATGGACCTTCCTCATGCACAACCTGATATGACTTTGTCCACTGCCCGGCTTGACGCCATGGACTTTCCCCAGCAACGGCTAGTTGGAGCACCCGGAGGTCGCTCCTTCGAGGGGGGGTACTGTAAGGTAAGGTTCCATCCGCTGGTAATATCTATCATTTGGCGTGCAGTATTGGGGTCCACCAGCAGGTGTCTCCTGGCATTTTGGAGCTGTCAGGGGAGCTTCTACCTGCTGATGTTATGTCATCTTCGGGCCGCAGTACTGGCGTCCACCAGCAGATGGATCCTGGCAGTGTGGTGGAGATTTTACCTTCTGAAATCAGGGGTCACCTGAGCTTGTTAGCATTTAATAGTATAAATACCTGGCAAGTGCACACACACACTGCCCTGGTATTGTCCTCGTGCCCTGACCTGCAGCCTGTTAACCTGAACTCTGATTCCTGTTTCCTGTTTCCTGTTTCCTGTATCCTGAACCTGAACCTGTTTTATCTGTTCCTACATCCCTGGATCCTTGCTCTGCAGCCTGATTGCTTCCTTCTTGTCCCTGTCTGTCTACTCCTGGCCCCCATCTGCTGATCTCCTGTTAATAATCCTGGTCTGGCTTGACAGTGATTCTGGTTCCCCCTTTTGCTACATATGCAGGTTGGTTAATGTAACAGTTTGATTGTTTGGTTGTTCACTTGTTGTATTGGTGGTGTATTCACATTTATATGTATTACCCTAAATAAACTTACTTTCACCTATTTCTGTTTGCAGTTTCCTTTGTTGCAGTCCACATAATTCTGATCACATCTGATTCCTGACATGCTTGCTCTTTCCCTGAACACACCCTGGGACAGGGTGTTTTAGGCTGTAGACAGACACAAGCTGGTGCCTGGACATACAGTCCTATGGAGATAGATCATCACCTTGGATGGCTTATGGTTTCTGTGTGATGCTCATGTCATTTGGGATCATGTGAGTGCATTTTAATTGTGTTTTCACATATATTCATTAAAAGTTTTATTGCACTAGGGTTGCACTTCCCTTGTTTTATTGTTTTTGCATAAATTGTCCACAGACCTTGTCTTGACAGTAAAAGGATAGCTGCACAGTAACTGTATCCATGTAAAGGATCCTGTATTTAAGGGTCCCCAGCTAATGCCAATAAATACAGAAATTTACCTTTGCTAAAAAAGTGCTTTTGCTTGCATCCTAGGATATGGCCAATCTGTATCTAAGAATGCAGGAGTCATATCCAGTATAAATGCCAGATTGTATTTGATCAGGGTGAGTGGGCCAAATGGGGGGGGGGGGGCTGGGGCAACTTACAATAGTCTCTGAAACTTAAGAGCATAGAACCTATTGTTGGATGGTCCACCAGAACTGGCAGGATATAAAGGGGTGACAGCTAGGGGGTATCTGCTAAAGGCAGAATGATTTTTGCAGATGTATCCAAACTTTAAGTTTGGTATGAAGTTTCCAATCCACCACTCTAGAGAGTTGTCATGCTCAAAAATATTTTTTTTTTAAGGTCTGGGAGGCCAATCCCTCCTTTTGGCTTTGGCAAGATTAGTTGGGACCAGATTACCTTGGGGGGTTTTCCCTGCCAGACAAATTTGGTGCACATCATCTGATATGTAGCAAAGAAGGAAGAGGGTATGAGAATTGTCTGCAGTGTTTAAAGAAACCACAGGAGTATCGACATTTTCAAAATAGCGGCACAGCCAAACCAAGAGAAGTACAGTTTATTTCATAGTAGGAGATCTTGTTGTGCAGCGTGCAGTTCCAGAAGAACGTTTTTGGCAAAAAGTTCAGAGAGGTTGGATGGGAGCTGGATGCCCAAGTGATGGCATCCATACGATTATTAAAATCACTCCCATGCCATATCCGTAAATATAACTTGAAGAAAAAAAAAGAAGAAAAACCAGAAGGTCGGACTTTAGAGGCAAATTGGCCCACATTATGTTTTATAAAAATACATATTTTATTTATAAACAAGAAAATATAAAACATGCACATAGAAACATGCCAATAAAAACATGCGTACACGTATATATGGAATATGGCCGATGAAGGCCCAGTACTTAAGGTATATTGTTAAAACGTGGTATGGAGTAAGTGGGCTCCTGTGCATCAACGTGTTTCGCTGATCCGCTTCTTCAGGGCACACAAAAAGGGGAATAAAGGAAAAACCGGCCTCATTGTACAAATTGAGAAATTACATACTGTAGATATAAATCATACAGTGCCTTGCAAAAGTATTCACCCCCATTGGCATTTTTCGTGTTTTGTTACCTCACAACCTGGATTTAACATGGATTGTTTGAGGATTTGCATCATTTCATTTACAGAACATGCCCCAACTTTGAAGATGTTATTTTTTTTATTGTGAAGCAAACAACAAATAGGACAAAATAACCGAAAAAGACAATGTGCATAACTATTCACCCCCCTAAAGTCAATCCTTTGAGGAGCCACAGATTTTCTATTGGATTGAGGTCTGGGCTTTGACTAGGCCATTCCAACACATTTAAATGTTACCCGCCTAAACTACTCAAGTGTTGCTTTAGCAGTGTGTTTGGGGTCATTGTCCTACTGGAAGGTGAACCTCCGTCCTAGCCTCAAATCACACACAGAGTGCTCAAGAATATCCCTGTATTTAGCATCATCCATCTTTCCCTCAACTCTGACAAGTTTCCCAGTCCCGACTGCTGAATAACATCCCCACAGCATGATGCTGCCACCACTATGTTTCACTCTGGGAATGGTGTTCTTTGGGTGATGTGATGTGTTGGGTTTGCGCCACACATAGCGTTTTCTTTGATGGCCAAAAAGTTCAATTTTAGTCTCATCAGACCAGAGAACCTTCCTCCATACATTTTGGGAGTCTCCCACATGCCTTTTCGCTAACTCAAAACTTGCCATTTTGTTTTTTTATGAAAGTAATGGCTTTCTTCTGGCCACTCTGCCATACAGCCCAACTCCTATGGAGCGTACTGCTTATTGTCGTCCTATGTACAGATACTCCAGTCTCTGCTGTGGAACTCTGCAGCTCCTCCAGGGTTACGGTCTCTGTGGTGCCTTTCTGATTAATGCCCTCCTTGCCAGGTCCGTGAGTTTTGGTGTGTGGCCGTCTCTTGGCAGGTTTGCTGTTGTGCCATGTTCTTTCCATTTGGTTATGATATATTTGATGGTGCTCCTAGAAATCTTTAAAGATTTGGATATTTTTTATAGCCTAACCCTGACTTTTACTTCTCAGCAACATTGTCCCTTACATGTTTGGAGAGTTCCTTGGTCTTTATGGCAGTGTTTGGTTAGTGGTGCCTCTTGCTTAGGTGTTGCAGCCTCTGGGGCCTTACAAAAAGGTGTGTATATGTAAAGACAGATCATCTGACACTTAGATTGCACACAGGTGGACATCATTTCACTAATTATGTGACTTCTGAAGGTAATTGGTTGCACCAGAGCTTTTTATGGGCTTCATAACAAAGGGGGTGAATACATATGTGCATGCCAATTATCATTTTTTTATTTCTGAAAAATAGTTTTATGTATATATTTTTCTAATTTTACTTCACCAACTTAGACTATTGTGTTCTGATCCATCACGTATAATTAAGATTAAAAAAATCATTGAACTAAAGGCTGTAATGTAACAAAATAGGTAACAAGCCAAGAGGGGTGAATACTTTTGCAAGGCACTGTATTTCATTAGATATGTTATTGCCTACAAAAGCAAATGTACATCATGGATATGTCACAAACAATATATTCACCTTGCCTGAATCTGAATATGCATGCTTTAGTCTCCCTGGGTGGGCACTGGAGTAAAAGGAAAGGCCAAATAATGTCTGTCCCACAATTGGTATTCCCAAAGAAAAAAGGAAACTGTAGAGTAAAATGAGATGGCCATATCTAGTCACAGAATAATGACAAGTATTTACCTTACAAGGATAGCTAATATATAAGAGAAGAACAAGGCCAGCGATATTTCTCTGTTTAACAGGTATAACTGCATTTTTCACAAGACTGTAAGTATATATGGCATCAATAAGGACATAAATGAGTATATAGATATATATTAGGTGCCTATGTAAAGGTATACAGATGGATATCTATGGGCTGTTGTATTTTTAATGATATACTATATACATGAAATTGAACGGGTGACCTTACTTGAAGTTACAGGAAGATACACTTGGAAGCTTCCATCAGTTCAAATAGCACATGAATCATCTCAACTGCACCGGAGATAGTATGTAAGCTCCAATAAGGATTAGCTGTGCGGGTCAGGAAGACGCCAGTCAATAGTGACCCTACATTTATCAGGGAACTTGGAGAGACCAGTCCCCACATATAGGCTTAGATTGTAAAGGGGGGGAGAGAAAGACTGTTCCACCAGTCCTGCAAAGCCTATAGGGAACAGACATGAAATGAGTCACGTCTCAACAAACCATCAAAGTGCATAGACAAGAGGCAGCATGTGGCAGCAGGAGATGCTTACCAATCCATGAGATACAGTGGGTGACCCGGGGAGGCTGTAGGTGTGGAATGCAATGCCTAGCATCCTTTATACCCCCACCACTGAGAGGACACCAAAGGAAGCCACCACCCGCTGCAAAGTGCGGGATGTGACGTCACAACACGGTCGACTGTCGCAGCCAATAATGACAGATGGTGGCGTGACTGCGGTTTGTAAACATTGCAGTTGGCTAGGGCTGCTCTTGGCACACCCCCTGGGCGGGGCCGACAGCTGTCAGTGATGTCATGACTATCAAGCTGGAGAAAGGAAATGGGGAGGGCTAGAAGGAGCAAGAGCATCCCCATACCGAAGCTGGGAGCCTGGGCTCAACCCAGAAGGGTGGAGCGATCCACATGAAGTGAGGATAAGCAGCTGGAAAAACAAGCCAGCATGAAGGGGCAATACTAGATGGAAACATTTGCCTCCAACCTACACTGCAAATGCAACAAAGGAAGCCAAGTGGCTGCAACAGAAATATTTTTAAGAATCAGACATTGTAACGGTAAATGATACAAAAAACACTTCATTGCCTAAAATGCAGGATTTTTAAAGGAGATTGCACGGTCAAGAGGGCTACTGGGTTATCACAAGGACAAGGGGCCTATAAAAGGTGAGCTTAAAGATAGTAGGTTTTCTTAATGGCAGGGGCTGCTTAGGTAGCACAGGAACAGAGGTCTACAATATCTATAGAAAAGGTAAACTTAGGACATGGTCAATCCTGGAAAGACAGTGGCTTTTAGGTTATACGCCTATTTACCTTCCCTACAAAGGACCCTTTGATCAATGTTGCCTCCCCTGGGGTCTTCGTAGACCCTATCCAGGGCTGAAAACCTGAAGACAAAAGGGTCATAATTGTGTCTGAATGCTATGTGATGGCCAATAGGGGTATTTAGTAAACCATTGTTAGCATAGTACAGGTGGTCCTTCATACGCTCCCAGAACGGTCTAATCGTTTTGCCAAGGCAGAAGGCACCACATTGGCAAAGTATGATGTATATGACACCTCTGGTTTGACATGAGATGTGATGCTTGACACCAGGCCTGGGTCCATTGGGCAGCATAAAATATGCACCCTCCATCAACAGCTCGCAGTAATTTGCGAAGTTTGATTCCTGGTGTAGTGGCTTTTGACTAACTGATCTCTAATAGATCCTAAACATTTATATGTAATCTTTGAATATTCTTTAATATATTTATGATGATTAAGATGGGATCATCAGATAATAAATACCAGTACTTTTTCATAATTTCATGGATCTGTCCATGTTGGTCAGAAAATTTAGTTATAAGCCTAACTGTATCCATATTTTTAGATGGGGGTTTATCAAACAAGATGGCATTTCTAGATTTTGGTTTGGTTTTCCTGAAAGCTTTACAGGTACGACTGTACCTTCTAGCTAGAAATCTGCTACGGAGGAGATCGGCCTCCTTAAAGATCTCCAGGTCATCCGAGCAGTTTCTCCTTAACCACCTAAGGACCTTGCCTGTTTTTCAGACTCGGTGTTTACATGTTAAAACAGGTTTTCTTGCTAGAAAATTACTTAGAACCCCCAAACATTGTTTTTTTTTCTAACACCATAGAGAATAAAATGGTGGTCATTGCAATACTTTTTGTCACACCGTATTTGCGCAGCCGTCTTACAAGAGCACTTTTTTTGGAAAAAAATTCACTTTTTTTAATAAAAAAATAAGACAGCAGTAAAGTTAGCACATTTTTTTTTATATTGTGAAAGATAATGTTACGCTGAGTAGATTTATACCCAACATGTCACGCTGCAAAATTGCGCCCACTCGTGGAATGGCGTCAAACTTTTACCCTTAAAAATCTCCATAGGCGACGTTTACAAAATTCTATAGGTTGCATCTTTTGAGTTACAGAGGAGGTATAGGGCTAGAATTATTGCTCTCGCTCTAACAATTGCAGCGATACCTCACTTGTGTGGTTTGAACACCGTTTTCATATGCGGGCGCTACTCACGTATGCGTTCGCTTCTGCGCGCGAGCTCGTCGGGACGGGGCACTTAAAAAATATTCTTTTTGTTTTCTTATTTATTTTATTTGATTTTATTTATTTTTACACTGTTTAAAAAAAAAAAAAATGTGTCACTTTTATTCCTATTACAAGGAATGTAAACTTCCCGTGTAATAGAAAAAAGCATGACAGGTCCTCCTAAATATGAGATCTGGGGTCAAAAAGACCTCAGATCTCATATTTAGACTAAAATGCAATAAAAAAAAAAAAAAAAAAATTGTCATTTGAAAAAAATGTCCCTTTAAGTCGTATGGGCGGAGCTGACGTTTTGATGTCGCTTCCGCCCTGCTATGGTATGGAGATGGGTGGAGGGAATATTCCCCTCGTATTGATACCACAGAGGGACAAGGACCCGATTGCCTCCGCCGCTACCGACGGCTCCGGTAAGCGGCGGAGAGCGGCGGGAGGGGGGGCCCTCTCCCGCTGCCAATGACGCAAATCCGCCACAGAGACCACCATTATCGTTTACAGGACCGCTCACAGAAAAGATGGATATCTCGGTTGTGGCAGCAGCTGCTGCTGTTACCGAGATATCCATTTTTAAAGTGCCGACGTATATGTACATGAATAAAGAGGAGGGTGGTGCTGCGCTGTTTAGTGAAATAAATTAAGTGAAATTCTTCTAAAACTTTGTGTAAGATAATAAAACAAATGCAAATAAACAATTATTGCAAAACGCACATAAAATAGCAAGATCTTCCAAGATGTGAAAAACGCACAATAAATAATCTTCAAGTGGTGACCATAAAATACTATCTTCTAAAATAGTAAACAATGTGCAACAGGTCTAAACACTGTGTCAAGAAATCAAGATTGTGCAAATCGCAAAATAAATAATGGACTGTGACAGTAAATCATAGACAATGAAATCAAAAATGTGAAATGCAAAGCATACGTGCAACCAGTGCAAAAGATGCATAAACGCATAAATCAATCCGAGGGGATGTTGCACTTTAAAAAGTGCACAGTGCGACAGGTCTCTGAATATCCTCACGAGCTAGGATAACCAGGTGGATTGTAACATGCGTCTTTAAATTATAAATGTTGCAGGGCGATCGCACAGAAAATTGCAAAGCGATCGCACAAAAATTGCAGTATATGCGACTATATCAAGTGCAGGTAGAGTTCATTTGGTCAATCGTGAATGGTGAAAAAAGAAAGCAGTTCATTTATCCTGTGCAGGAAGTGCAGTGATGCATGGAACGCAGGAGGGCCGAGGGGGGGGTGGTTGTGTGATGGGAATATCATATTCCTCTTCCTGTGCTGGTGCACTCCGGTGGTGGTGACTTTTTGGTAAAGGTGGCCTCTTACCTGTAGGTAGAGAGGTAACAGCATGTAGCAAACAAGATGCTCTGTGTTCCTCTTGCCTGGTTCCTATAGGGGTCCGTGTGTTGTTTGGGATGGTTGTCTCCTAATAGCTGGATGCCGGGGTAATTGGGGTTTCCCCCTGGAGTATGCACTCATATGCCAGCCATTGTATTAGTAGAAATGAAGAGGGAAGATACTATAGGGGGTAGTACGTTTTTAAAACATTTATTGTTCAACACGTTAAAAGCAGTGGTACTCACATTTGGCAGTAACACAATGTAAAAGACTCCACGAGCTGCGAGCTCGTCTGTTCAGCGTCACTTCTAGTTCCTAGATTCGTCTCTATGCGTGGCATCACAGTCACGTGACTTCATCAGGAGATGTATTAGGTTACTAGAAGTGTCTTTAAATAGTGGAGTCTATTAGATATAATTGGCGGCCATTTTCTTGTAGACCGCAATGTTATGCAATGCGGAGGCCATGTTTGCTAGGGTTTTCTATGTAATGCTATTCGGCGGCCATGTTTGGTATGTCTGCAATATGTAAACATTGCGGGCATTTTCTTGTAGCCCGCCATTGAGGGGCATAGCAGATAATACGTTGGGATTTTAGATAAGTCGGTCGGCTTAAACACAAGTAAGGAGACTTGGTTGTAGAGCCGGTATTAGAAATAAATAGAGATGTGGTAAAAGTATGGGACTAAAAGGCAACATAAATGTCAGATAAAATACTGTAGCGGGGTCTCCTTTAAGGCCCCGGGACTACGTTACCCAGAACCCCGTTCGGCACCCAGGGTGCAGTTAGCCACCGCAGAGACTCATGGGAGGGGTTATTTAAGGAGGAGGCGAGGCGGAGCTCGGCCTCTTTGGACACCGCGCTGCAAGCAAGAGTTTCTTCCGGTGCGGATCTGCTGCAGTGCAAGGCCTGAAGCCTGGGCCTTGCGCAACTTCCAAAGAGCCTTCCACCCCACTGCGGAGCCTGGGTGGCATCTGACTTGTCGAGTGAGGACATCAGTTGGATCGGGGACCCGATCGTTGCAGACGCTGTGTGCGGATACACAGCAGGGTGGACGTTCCGGACTGGGATTGCATCCGGAGTGGTGAGCGGGCACCTGCTCAGACCAATAGACTGTGCCGTGTTCAGGCCTATAGACTGCACAGGCCCACAGTTTCGTTTATCTGCTGTTCCCCAGGGGGACCGGTAGCAGGACAGAGTTGAAGTGTCCCCCCCAGTATAGTGTTCCAAGTTATTGCCTGGTTGTGGATTACAAAGTACTATTCATCAAGTGCACCACCGAAAGCTGGCTTGCGAAGAAATCCCTATAGGAGGTGACTGAGATTTACTCCATGTCAGGCCTGACTGGGGTGGGGAGTTAAGATATTGTTTAGTGCACCATAGGGCGCTTCATACCATAATAGCTACGCGTGGTGAAGTACCGCGCAGCGCCATTATTGTGTGCTGTATTGATTTCTGCAGGGCTCTGCAAGCCAATTGCATGTGTTGTGTTCTGCCTATGCTACCTTTGATATAAGAGTAAACTGTTATATTTAATCTCTCGCCTCAGTGTGTTGTCGTACTGCTAAGAGATTATCCCTTGCAATACTTTTGAATGTGATACAAATATAACCCTAGACTAACTGTGCCAGAGTGGGTCGAGTAAGATTGCCGGGGGTTGGCGGTACTGTATACAGGGCCTGAAATCAAACCAAGCGGCTCTCTTAACTGGGGGTAGCGCTACAATACAATAGCATTCGCATTTAAAATGAAGCTAAAAATGACGCCAGCATACGTCTCAGCAAGGACAACTGTTATACTGACCCATACTGGATGTATTGGTGAGGTTACATAGATAAGTGAGAGCAATGTAACTGAAGGAGAGGTATAAAATAGAAATAAAGTGGAGCATGTAGATCCATGTAAAATATTCTCTAAAATCTATAATATCATTTAAAAACACTGAGAAACATGAATTAAAAGTTAAATATATTGGCGCTAAAAGTCGCTAAGGAAACAATTAAGATCAAATTCGATATTAAGGCCCCGAGGTGAGAAAGTATCTAATATAAATATCCATTTGGATTCTAGCTGACTGAGGGTCCTAACTTTGTGGCTCCCTCGCCAATGTCTGTTATATGGTTCTATTCCCCAAAATTTGAGCTGTGTGGGGTCTTTATTGTGGCATAGTAAAAAGTGCTTAGAAACGCTGTGTTTATCGAACCCCTTCAGTATATTTTGGACATGTTCCTTGATACGTACTCTTAGGGGTCTCTTTGTTCTTCCTATATACTGTAGTCCACAGCTGCATTCCAGGGAATATACAGCCCCCTCTGTGTTGCAGCATATAAACTCGTTTATTTTGTATATGTTCCCTGTGCTTGTAGATGTAAATTGTTGTTTCTTCTCGTTTGGACGTTTTGTTTTTCTGCACGCAAAGCAACGTTTGCAGGAATAGAATCCCTTTCCGGGGAAGAAGGTGAAGGCTTTTTTGGGGGGGTCTATCACACTCTTCACATTTTTGTCCCTAATGGTTGGAGCTCATTTATACACAAATCTAGGGTTGGGTGGTAGTACCTGTTGCAGTTGCCTATCTGCCAGTAATATATACCAGTGGCGATTCACAATCTTTTCTATTTTCTTATATTGGATGTTATAGTCCAATATAATTGGTATTGTGTCTGTACTTGATGCGTTTTTCTTGCGATCCTTGATCAGCTCTTTGCGATCCATATTGGAGACCTCCATTATTTTGTTTTCCATGAACTGTTCTTTATAGCCTTTCTTGATAAATCTATGTTTCATCTTCTCTGCTTGGATTTTAAAGTCGCTATCATTAGTGCAGTTGCATCGCAGGCGCATTAGTTGGCCTTTTGGGATGTTAAAAAGCTAGTTTTTGTGGTGGCAGCTTGTTAGTGGGAGATAACTGTTCCTCTCTACATTTTTAAAGTGCGTTTGTGTATAAAGTTTACCATCTTCTTGTATGATGTCCAGGTCTAGAAATGCTATTTTCTAGTTTTGAAAAAAAAAAAAAAAGAAATGCTATTTTCTTCATACTGATGTCCCATGTTAATCGTATGTTCCTGTAGTTTATATTCAAATTCTCTAGGAATAATTGTAGAGCTTCCGGTTCTCCTTTCCAGAGGATGAAAATATTGTCTATATACTTTGTGTATACCGCTAGTTCTTTAGGTGGATTTTTATACACATTTTCTTCTTCCCACTTGGCCATGAACAGGCCTGCCACACTGGGAGCGAATTTAGCTCCCATTGCGACTCCCGTGCGTTGATGGTAATAGTTTCGATCATACCAAAAATAATTATTCTTTAGGCAGAAGTCCAAACATTTTATCAGGTATTTCCTCTGTATACAGGGTAAGGTGGTATGTGTCCTTAGGCCCCATTTCACGGAATCGCAAGCTTGGTGGTGAAAAATTATAGTGTACAATGATGATACGTCAGCTGTGGCCATTGTCCATGGCCCTTCTTCTCTGGTAATCTCTTCTATGGTTTGTAGCATATGCTTTGTGTCTCTCAGGTACGCCCTAGTGTTTTGTACTGCCGATTGCAAGTAGTTATCAATGTATTGGCCCATCCTCGCCGTAAGGGAGTCTATCCCATTTACGATAGGTCTTGGTGGTGGGTTTGTTTTGTCCTTATGTATTTTCGGCAATGCATATATAATTGGTGTGCGACATGAGTCTGGTATTAGATATCGTGCTTCTTTTTTATTTAATATATTTCTTTTTAGGCCCAGGTGCACTACTTCCTCCAAAGCTTTCCTACATTTAAACATTGGGTTACTCGGTAGTTTATTGTATGTATTTGTGTCATCCAGCAGATTCTTCATGCTTGTTTTGTATTGATCCTTGGATTGGATTACAATTCCTCCATCTTTATCCGCTGGCCGGATGACCAGGTCTTTCCTCTTTGTTAATTTTCGAATGCCACTTTTTATATGCTTGGGTTCTTCTTTTTTCTTTATCCTCAGATCTTTCAGATCTCCTAAAACTTTTTTTAAAACTTCAATATGTTTGTTATCTTTAAGAACAGGGTTAAAAATGTATTTGTTTCTCAGTGTACTATGTAAAATCGCATCTTTCTCAGTCGGTCGTGTTTGTTGGATCGGGTTTTTTGCCATATATTTCTTGATGTTTAATTTCCGGATGTATTTCTGAATTCCTATGTATGTTTGGAACTTATCCAGGTTTCTTATTGGGGCATATTTTAATCCCCTATCCAACACTTTGTTGTGGAATTCCTAGGCTGTTTGCAGAGCACACAGCCTATAATTCCTGTGCTATCTAAGCACACACTTTAGATTCATCTTTTTGCAATAATGCTATCTTTAAGTTTGCTAAAATCCACTCACTGTTCATCCCATCATTCATCCAAGAAAGGCAGCACCACAAAAGCTTATCTTCTCATCAGGCCATTCCAGCATAGACTGTTCAGCCGACGCCTAATCATAGGCTTTTATTAAACTCAAAAGATCTCAAGACAGGAGGTGATTGGTTGCAGCAACCAGTCACCTCCCCCCATGGGCGGGAACATCACAGGATGTTCCTTCCACATGAGAATGACCATACAAGGACATCCTTCCAAACAGATACAATGTTCATTCAAATTGACTAACAGTGACATAGACTGCTACCAAATGACGGAAACTACACAACAATTATGCCTCAAATGGACCACAATTATTCTATAGTTATGCTACTGTTCCTGTGGACACAGATATGTGCGCTCTGAGTCATTCAACGCCCCCCGCCAGGGGCCGGCCAGTTCCCCCAACGGGGCGCAAAACAACATCTCTAAATGCAGCAAACATCGCTGTTTCCATAGGAAGATTTTCCCGCCACCGATCTTCCACCAACGTCTGTATGTGCAAATACGCTCAGATGAGCGCATTACAGCAAAACTGACACTGGGGGGACATCTGACAACATACATTAATACATTTCCATAAAAATCTCCACAACAGTCCTCCCTTTTTTGTCATATGCACCCCATGTGTCCATCGATGAGAGTTGATCTGCTTCTTACACCTGGAAATGAATCAGTCCTTAGTCCATAAAAAGGAAAACACGGCTTGACATGTAGACTCTACTCTTCAGGGGCATGACTTATAAAGGAGGACACGACATGGTGAGCTGTAGTAATCGCCGATCCGTCTGTGATCCTCTGTGTCTTGTATGTGGGTCCGGCTTCGGGGCGTCTCATCAAGGAAACTCTGGTCACGCGTCAAATCAGGCAACAGGAGCACCTCGTCACGACATAGAAAGAATAGAAATAAAAATGACATGAGTATATATATTCCCACTTCCTTTAACCACGATCCGCTGTAAAATAAAAATTAGATCCCCAAAGATTCCCAGACCCTTAAAAAGGACTCCGAACCTTCACTTAGCTACAGCTCTGGCTTCAACAATTACATGAAGAACCCTATCCTTAACGGATGAGAATTGTTCAATCGTATCCCAAGCCTGAGCCCCCCCCACCTTGTACATGCAGGACCCCATGCCCAGACCTGGTCGGGATTGGTGAACAAATCCCTTCTTGCTGTCCCTGCCATTCTTAATTTCCTGCGCCATCAGATCCTCGCGATCGGCCGCGACCTAAAATGTTGGGACAGCTTCACCATCGCGCATGAACCTCTTGCTTTGGGGGAATTACCTTTATAAGCTGCAGATCCACATAAACACCAAACTAAAGTTCAAACACACTTGTGGGCTGCCTAGATACCCAAACCAACAAGAGACAGAGCCATTAAAACTAAAACCAATTTTACCCTCTAAAAATACATCGTTAGATTCCATTGACAAGTGTCTGTCTGGAGTCTTCACTAGTTTGTCAAAAACTCCTCATACCCATAATAACATCATAAATGTCATGTACCTCTGTCATCGCTGGGGACTAAAACTCCTCATACCCATAATAACATCATAAATGGCATGTACCGCTGTCATCGCTGGGGACTAAAACTCGGTGAAGACTCAGAACAGACCATCGGTCCTGTTCGCTTTCTGAGCTAGTCAGGACATACACTTTAAATAATAACTTGGGATGCTTTTCACCGTTACCCTCGCTAAAATTTACTAAACAACAAAAATATAAATAAACAAAGATACTCCTCATTCTTTGGTGTGGTTGAGCCGCTTCTTGCAGTGGTTGGCGTGGTCTCATCCCTCAAGCTTCTTTACAACGACCCAGTCACCTGGTTGGAAAGAATGTAAACTGATTATTAAGTCAGGGTCCGGGAGGGAATCGTGAACCCTGTGGTGGACATTTTGAAGTTCATGTCACAACGATCGCACCCACCCCATCAGCCGAGAATATAAGTGACAGCTAATGAAGAGAGTACGACCCTGATTTTGATTGACCTCCAAACAACCCTCATATGACAATAACCCAGACATCGGGACTGTGGTCACTGCATAACCTGTGTGTGGCTTACAATACCTGGAACCACTGACAAAAGGTTCTTAGCCTCTGGGATGGGAACCTACTTCACCAGACTGCTGCTTGCCAATTCCAATTCTATCAAAGAAAGACAGTCTTGGCACAAACTTGGTTAGAATTACAGAGGTTATTATTAGTTTGAAAAAAAAAAAACTGTCACTCTTACATTTATCACTTCTCCCCCACTCTTACATTTATCACTTCTCCCCCCTTTTCTTCCTCATTACAGACTGAAGGAAGAAATGTGTGGTGCAGGAAAAAAGAAACAATGAAATAGCCTATGATACTTTTACCGCCTTAGACTCATATTTATCCATATGTACAGCTGTCTACATACACCTGTTCTCTGTGTACAAACTCCTTGGACCTGAAAAATACTTATAAGCAAAATCATTACTCTATCCTTCATATTTAACCTGCAAAGAATGGAAAATAATAATGACATTCCTGTACATTGGTAAATTGTCAATGACATTCTTTCAAAACTGATTCAAACAAAACCCTCTGTAACCCTTACTTTTCCCGTTCCTACAAAAATACAACAGCCGCGACGCATCGAAGGATCGCCGCGGTAAGTTCGAACATATTCACGTTACTACATATAAACACTCAGATACAAACGTGGGGGAGATACTTCATAGTTTCCAAAACCAAAAATTAAAAAAACAAACAGCCAGAATTCTCCCTTCACTCTTTCAGCAATAGAAAAAAAATACAATGGGAATATGAGAGCAACTCGAGAAGCTTGCATGGACCAGCCATACAAAGTTCAAACAAACGGGCATGAGACTACACCTCCATCAACACTCATCATTACAGATTTCTGAAGCCGCAGCTTAACTACATCCATTCCAGAGGGATACCCAAAATAGTATCCTTGGACCACCTATGTTAATCTTTTTGGGGTTCAAAGGCCTTTGCCCCAAAACTAGGCTTCGTGCACTGTGTGACCGTCTGACTATGGGAAGCCTCCATTCCTTCCCTTTGCACAGACCTCCTTGTGTCCATGGCGATTCGAATCGGCTTATCGTCTTAAACCTGCGTCCAGGTTAAACCGTTGCACCCTTTCGGAGATCACCGCCCGGTGTCTTCTTATACGGTGAATTGCAGAACTACAACCACTATATGGTCAAGTCCTCCAACTAGAAACCCTAACCGAGGCGTCAACTCTATGGCTTGTTGTCCCAACACTTTTGGAACTACAGCAACAACCACAGATCAACCCCCGAATTAGGCCTCTACCCCTCACAGTGCATGCATACACAAGCATTTTCCGCTATACACCCATACACTGCGTTGTCAGACTAAACCTCACAGAACACTTACGCCAGTTTACCACCTGCAGAACAATGTGGCTTCTCTCTGTATCTAGATGATAAAATAATGGTGATACCCCCTGTTTGCTCTCTACTCAAAACTGTATTACAGTACAAAACTTCACAAAACTTGTCCTTCCAAGCACAAATCTCATTCAGACAACCCCAAGCTCCTCCCACCAACTTTCTGCTGATATATAAATGCTGAAAAGAAACTTACGGTTATGCTCAGCTCTTAAAAAACCAAACTGGTTTATTTACATATCAATTGTTCAGGAAGAGGGAGGGGGAGGGGAGGCGTTAGCCATAATCGCCTTGTCTATCAAGACTCCAAAAAATCCATGGCTACACATTATATATTTCAACCATTTAAAACCTTGTCAAGGAAATGATGGAGTAAACCCCCCTTTGCAAATGGGAGGGAATCCCCCCTGACCCACATTCCCTGGAAGTCAGACCATAAGTTGGGACCCAAAATACAAACTCCTGCCAAAAGATGGCTATACAGTACAAGTTCCAAAAAATGAATTGCTCTCTGGGAAACTCCCAAATATTTAAACATAAAAACACATCATTGTACAAAAACTCTGTTAGTCTTACAATCTATCAAAATTCAGTGTAAAGTGAAGTTTTTCTTAAAACCAAAATCCAATGCAAAAAAAAACGCCGCGCATATACTGCAAAGTCAGCTGACCCTGCAATAGCTTACACTCACCCAAATGAAAACAGAGAAACCTTCCTCCTAACACCATCTGCATGGAGTTTGCATGTTGTCCCTGTCTCTGCGTTGGCCTCCCCCCACACTCCAACTGCTGGTAGATCAGCCAGATCCCATCCATAAATAGGCCCCAGCATGTGCGTGTGTCCGCAAGCACGTTGTGGCCCCTCGGGGTAAAACCGCGCTATTTTAAGATACCTCTCAACTCACCTCAAAAAGGTGATGCTTAGAAAAGCAATTTAAACCAGCGAATTCATTAAACAAAAACCAGTCTCTCAGTATGTCCCCCTGGTGTCTCACTACTCTTCCCAGCAGTGCACAGGTCAAACTGTAAATGCATAAAACATAAGAAAACTGCGCCGATCAACAAATGCCAATACAGCATATTCAGGAGCCGTGTTTGCTAAACTGGAACTTCCTATCTCAAACTGTAAACGTCTCTCAAAATGGCCGACAAGCCAAGACTACAAAATGGTGGATGACCCACCACAGCACCTCATGGACAACAAAAATTGCGCCATTGACGCATGCAATTTTTCCCGCCAAAACCAGCATGGGACGTCACAATGAACACCACGTTGGTTCCCCTACACAAAGAAAAACACAAATTGCCTCCACCAGGTTCCACGCAGAAAAGATCGCACTATATTCGCACCAAACATCAAAATCTGCCCCAAAGGCTGAGAAATTCCACCAGCGAAATAGCAGACGAATGCCACATGGTATAGTGCCCAAAAGAAAGGTGGCTGCACCTTCCCTTATAGGATACCCACAGGCTAAGGAAAAACTGTGCCTCAAAATGGCAGACAAACCTGCAAGGCTAACAAAAGCCAAGAATGGCGCCATTACTTTTTCCCGCCAAAACCAGCATCTCTTTAAAAGAAAATCAAAAATGTTTTTCTCCACAAAGACTGACTACACCATTGAAACTTTTCTAAATTATCATCAAAATCCACTGAAAAAGGTGTCAGCTACACTCTACAAGGACCACATGTACACTTACAAACTTAGCCTCCCTTTTGCCAACTAAACAGCACATTCAATAAATGTGAGTTACATGACAATATTAAAAACATATTCATTTCTCTAAGTTCATATACTCTGAGATATTCACCACTTTTCTCTACCTAAAGTTATCACACACAGTGGCCTCAGCTTCCATAACAAAGCCATTGCAGAGACATACCTCCTCAATGCTAGCATCCAAAACAGCCTGCAACCATTCAAAGGGCGTATTCCTTTCAACAAACAGCTACTATTGTCTGGCTTCCAACAATGCCTGGCCACTTGAATATGCGGCAGGAATTTTCAACTTTAACCACTTAAGCCCCGGACCATTTGGTAGCTAAAGGACCAGAGGTGAATTCAGAATTTTGCACTGCGCTGCTTTAACTGTAAATTGTGCGGACATGCAATGTTGTACTGAAACGAAATTTGCGTCCTTTTCTTCCCACAAATAGAGCTTTCTTTTAATGGTATTTGATTGCCTCTGCGATTTTTATTTTTTGCGATATAAACGGAAAAAGACCGAAAATTTTGAAAAAAAATGATATTTTCTACTTTTTGTTATAAGAAAAATCGAATAAACTCAATTGTAGTCATACATTTAGGCCAAAATGTATTCAGCCACATGTCTTTAGTAAAAAAAATGTCAATAAGCGTATATTTATTGGTTTGCGCAAAAGTTATAGCGTCTACAAACTAGGGTACATTTTCTGGAATTTACACAGCTTTTAATTTATGACTGCCTATCTCATTTCTTGAGGTGCTAAAATGGCAGGGCAGTACAAAACCCCCCCCAAATGACCCCATTTTGGAAAGTAGACACCCCAGGGAAATTGCTGAGAGGCATGTTGAGCCCATTGAATATTTTTTTTTTGTCCCAAGTGATTGAATAATGACAAAAAAAATAAAAAAATAAATGAATTACAAAAAGTTGTCACTAAATGATATATTGCTCACACATGCCATGGTTATATGTGGAATTGCACCCCAAAATACATTCTGCTGCTTCTCCTGAGTACGGGGATACCACATGTGTGGGACTTTTTAGGAGCCTAGCCACGTACGGGACCCCGGAAACCAAGCACCGCCTTCAGGATTTCTAAGGGCGCAAATTTTTGATTTCACTCCTCACTACCTATCACAGTTTCGAAGGCCATAAAATGCCAAAATAGCACAAAACCCCCCTAAATGACCCCATTTTGGAAAGTAGACACCCCAAGCTATTTACTGAGAGGCATGATTAGTCCATGGAATATTTTATATTTTGCCACAAGTTGCGGGAATATGACAAACGTTATTTTTTTTGCACAAAGTTGTCACTAAATGATATATTGCTCACACATGCCATGGGCATATGTGAAATTACACCCCAAAATACATTCTGCTGCTTCTCCTGAGTATGGGGATACCACATGTGTGGGACTTTTTGGGAGCCTAGTCGCATACGGGACCCCAAAAACCAAGCACCGCCTTCAAGGTTTCTAAGGGCATAAATTTTTGATTTCACTCCTCACTACCTATCACTACCTATCACAGTTTTGAAGGCCATAAAATGCCAAGATGGCACAAAACCCCCCCAAATGACCCCATTTTGGAAAGTAGACACCCCAAGCTATTTGCTGAGAGGCATGTTGAGCCCATTGAATATTTTTTTTTTGTCCCAAGTGATTGAATAATGACAAAAAAAAATAAAAAATTACAAAAAGTTGTCACTAAATGATATATTGCTCACACATGCCATGGTTATATGTGGAATTGCACCCCAAAATACATTCTGCTGCTTCTCCTGAGTACGGGGATACCACATGTGTGGGACTTTTTAGGAGCCTAGCCACGTACGGGACCCCGGAAACCAAGCACCGCCTTCAGGATTTCTAAGAGCGCAAATTTTTGATTTCACTCCTCACTACCTATCACAGTTTCGAAGGCCATAAAATGCCAAAATAGCACAAAAACCCCCCTAAATTACCCCATTTTGGAAAGTAGACACCCCAAGCTATTTACTGAGAGGCATTATTAATCCATGGAATATTTTATATTTTGCCACAAGTTGCGGGAATATGACAAACTTTATTTTTTTTTGCACAAAGTTGTCACTAAATGATATATTGCTCACACATGCCATGGGCATATGTGAAATTACACCCCAAAATACATTCTGCTTCTTCTCCTGAGTATGGGGATACCACATGTGTGGGACTTTTTGGGAGCCTAGTCGCGTACGGGACCCCAAAAACCAAGCACCGCCTTCAAGGTTTCTAAGGGCATAAATTTTTGATTTCACTCCTCACTACCTATCACAGTTTTGAAGGCCATAAAATGCCAAGATAGCACAAAACCCCCCAAAATGACCCCATTTTGGAAAGTAGACACCCCAAGGAAATTGCTGAGAGGCATGTTGAGCCCATTGAATATTTTTTTTTTTTGTCCCAAGTGATTAAATAATGACAAAAAGAAAAAAAAAAAGAAATGTACAAAAAGTTGTCACTAAATGATATATTGCTCAAACATGCCATGGTTATATGCGGAATTGCACCCCAAAATACATTTGGTTGCTTCTCCTGAGTACGGGGATACCACATGTGTGGGACTTTTTGAGAGCCTAGCCGCGTACGGGCCCCCGAAAACCAAGCACCGCCTTCAGGATTTCTAAGGGCACAAATGTTTGATTTCACTCCTCACTACCTATCACAGTTTTGAAGGCCATAAAATTCCAAGATAGCCCAAAACCCCCACAAATGACCCCATTTTGGAAAGTAGACACCCCAAGCTATTTGCCGAGAGGCATGGTGAGTATTTTACAGCTCTCATTTGTTTTTGAAAATGAAGAAAGACATATTTTTTTTTTTCTTTCTTCAATTTTTAAAACTTTGTGACAAAAAGCGAGATCTGTAAAATACTCAACATACCTCTCAGCAAATAGCTTGGGGTGTCTACTTTCCAAAATGGGGTCATTTGGGGGGTTTTGTGCCATCTGGGCATTCCATGGCCTCCGAAACTGTGATAGGCAGTGAGGAGTAAAATCAAAAATTTACACCCATAGAAATCCTGAAGGCGGTGCTTGATTTTCGGGGTCCTGTACGCGGCTAGGCTCCCAAAATGTCTCACACATGTGGTATCCCCGTACTCAGGAGAAGCAACAGAATGTATTTTGGGGTGCAATTCCACATATAACCATGGCATGTTTGAGCAATATATAATTTAGTGACAACTTTTTGTAAATTTTTCTTTTTTTTTTCTTTTTGTCATTATTCAATCACTTGGGACAAAAAAAAAATATTCAATGGGCTCAACATGCCTCTCAGCAAATAGCTTGAGGTGTCTACTTTCCAAAATGGGGTCATTTGGGGGGGTTTTGAACTGTCCTGGCATTTTATGCACAACATTAGGAAGCTTATGTCACACATCATCCACTCTTCTAACCACTTGAAGACAAAGCCCTTTCTGACACTTTTTGTTTACATGAAAACATTTTTTTTTTGCAAGAAAATTATGTTGAACCCCCAAACATTATACATATTTTTAAAGCAAAGGCCCTACAGATTAAAATAGTGGGTGTTGCATTTTTTTTTTCCACACAGTATTTGCGCAGCGATTTTTCAAACGCATTTTTTGGGGGAAAAAACACACTTTTTTTATTTTTAATGCACTAAAAAACACTATATTGCACAAATGTTTGATGAAATAAAAAAGATGATCTTAGGCCGAGTACATGGATACCAAACACGACATGCTTTAAAATTGCGCACAAACGCGCAGCGGCGAGAAACTACATTCATTTTTAAAAGCATTTAAAAGCCTTTACAGGTTACCACGTTGGATTTACAGAGGAGGTCTACTGCTAAAATTACTGCCCTCGATCTGATCTTCGCGGTGATACCTCACATGCATGATGCAATTGCTATTTACATATGACGCTAGACCGACGCTTGCGTTCGCCTTTGCACAAGAGCAGGGGGGGACAGCGGTGCTTTTTTTTTATTTTTATTTTTTTATTATTTATTTTGCTTTTTTATTTTATTTTTAAATTGTTCCTTCCATATTTTTTTTTTTTTTATCATTTTTATTGTTATCTCAGGGAATGTAAATATCCCCTATGATAGCAATAAGTAGTGACAGGTACTCTTTTTTTGAAAAAAAATGGGGGGTTAGACCCTAGATCTTTCCTCTGCCCTCAAAGCATCTGACCACACCAAGATCGGTGTGATAAAATGCTTTCCCAATTTCCCAATGGCGCTGTTTATATCCGGGGGGGGGCATTCCCTCCCACTGCTTGTAAAAGCAGTCCAGAGGCTAATTAGCCACTAGGATTGCTTTTACATGAAAGCCGGCCGCTGGCTGAAAAGAATGATACCCGCAGGCATCAATCTGGTATAACCATTCAAAGTCCAGCAGCATACCAGTACGTTGCTGGTCCTTGTTGGACATGTATTGTAATCTTTTTTTTCATGCAGCCTGTTGGCTGAACGAAAAAAAGAGATTGATCGGTGGGTATGCCCACCATTAGAATACCTCCCTTCATCCACCCACTTCTAATGATGGGCATATATGCCGAAGCATGGGGGCATCCTCCCGCAAAAAAGTTATGCCGCGTACACACGGTCAGACTTTTCCACGGGCAAGCCTTTGTCGAAATTTCGATCGTATGTACGCGGCATAAAAGGTTATGCCGCGTACACACGGTCGAACTTTTCCACGGGCAAGCCTCCGTTGGAATTTCGACCGTATATACGCGGCATTAAGAGCAAAATCGCTCCTCCGCCCCTGCTGCCCCCATGCTTCGGCATCTATGCTCTTTTTTTAACTTTGGTGGTGAAATCACCTCCTACAGCGTTGGAGTCACGGCTTTATGTATCGTGGGAGAAAACGCTGTTGCTGTCAAGATAAATAAATCCGCAATGCAACTGAATGGCGTACCTGCTAAGCAGGGATGAGCCGAACACCCCCCTGTTCGGTTCGCACCACATCCTGCAAACAGACAAAATGTTTGTGTAAACTTTAGAACCCTATTAAATACAATGGACTCGAACGTTCGAAATCTAAAGTGTTAATTATAAAGGCTAATATGCAAGTTATTGTCCTAAAAAGTGTTTGGGGACCGGGGTCCTGCCCCAGGGGACATGTATCAATGCAAAAAGAAGTTTTAAAAACGGCCGTTTTTTCGGGAGCAGTGATTTTAATAATGCTTAAAATGAAAAAATAAAAGTGAAATATTCCTTTAAATTTCGTACCTGGGGGGTGTGTATGATATGCATGTAAAGTGGCGCATGTTTCCCGTGCTTAGAACTGTCCCTGCAAAAAATGTCATTTTTGAAAGAAAAAAATGCATTTAAAACTGACTCGCGGCTATTAATGAATTGTCGGCTCCCGGCAATACATACAAAAGTCATTGATAAAAAAAAAAAAAAAAAGCGTGGGGGTTCCCCAGAATTCAATTACCAGGCCCTTCAGGTCTGGAATGGATATTAAGGGGAACCCCGCCGCAAATGTAAAAAAAAATTGACGTGGGGTTCCCCCAAATATCCATTCCAGGCCCTTCAGATCTGGCATGGATTTTAAGGGGAACTCCACCCCAAATTTAAAAAAAAATGGCGTGGAGTCCCCCTAAAAATCCATACCAGACCCCTTATCCGAGCACGCAACCTGGCCAGCCGCAGGGGAAAAGGGGGGGACGAGAGAGCGGCCCCCCCTCCCTCCTGAACCATACCAAGCCACATGCCCTCAACATGGGGAGGATGTCCCCATGTTGATGGGGACAAGGGCCTCATCCCCACAGCCCTTGCCCGGTGGTTGTGGGGGTCTGCGGGCGGGGGGCTTATCGGAATCTGGAAGACCCCTTTAACAAAGGGGACCCCCAGATCCCGGCCCCCCCCTATGTGAATTGGTAAGGGGTACATTGTACCCCTACCATTTCACGAAGAAAGCGTAAAAAAATGTTTAAAAAAACACACAAACACCTTGAAAAAGTCCTTTATTTAAAAAAAAACAAAAACATTCCAGCGGTGAAATCCAGTGTCCCGCGGCGATCCCGATGTGCAGCGCTGTCCTTCATTGGTTGTGCCTGAGCAGACCTGATGGGGAACTCCCTCTCAGTATTTTAAATGTATAGACCCGCCCCTTCTAAAGTTCCCCATCAGGTCCGCTCAGCGGACCAGATGCGGAACATGAGAAGGGGCGGGTCTATACATGTATTACCAAAGTGAGAGCAGTTCCCCATCAGGTCCGCCCCCTCGGTATGTCGGACCCGCCTACGTCATTGGCTTGAGCGGGGAACTTCCTTCACTATGTAAATTTAAATTACACAGTGAAGGAAGTTCCCCGCTCAAGCCAATGACGTAGGCGGGTCCGACATACCGAGGGGGCGGACCTGATGGGGAACTGCTCTCACTTTGGTTATACATGTATAGACCCGCCCCTTCTCATGTTCCGCATCTGGTCCGCTGAGCGGACCTTATGGGGAACTTTAGAAGGGGCGGGTCTATACATTTAAAATACTGAGAGGGAGTTCCCCATCAGGTCCGCTCAGGCACAACCAATGAAGGACAGCGCTGGACATCGGGATCGCCGCGGGACACTGGATTTCACCGCTGGAATGTTTTTTTTTTTTAAATAAAGGACTTTTTCAAGGTGTTTGTGTGTTTTTTTAAACATTTTTTTACGCTTTCTTCGTGAAATAGTAGGGGTACAATGTACCCCTTACCAATTCACATAGGGGGGGGCGAGATCTGGGGGTCCCCTTTGTTAAAGGGGTCTTCCAGATTCCGATAAGCCCCCCGCCCGCAGACCCCCACAACCACCGGGCAAGGGTTGTGGGGATGAGGCCCTTGTCCCCATCAACATGGGGACATCCTCCCCATGTTGAGGGCATGTGGCTTGGTACGGTTCAGGAGGGAGGGGGGGGCGCTCTCTCGTCCCCCCCTTTTCCCCTGCGGCCGGCCAGGTTGCGTGCTCGGATAAGGGGTCTGGTATGGATTTTTAGGGGGACTCCACGCCATTTTTTTTTTAAATTTGGGGTGGAGTTCCCCTTAAAATCCATGCCAGATCTGAAGGGCCTGGAATGGATATTTGGGGGAACCCCACGTCAATTTTTTTTTTAAATTTGCGGCGGGGTTCCCCTTAATATCCATTCCAGACCTGAAGGGCCTGGTAATTGAATTCTGGGGAACCCCCACGCTTTTTTTTTTTTTTTTATCAATGACTTTTGTATGTATTGCCGGGAGCCGACAATTCATTAATAGCCGCGAGTCAGTTTTAAATGCATTTTTTTCTTTCAAAAATGACATTTTTTGCAGGGACAGTTCTAAGCACGGGAAACATGCGCCACTTCACATGCATATCATACACACCCCCCAGGTACGAAATTTAAAGGAATATTTCACTTTTATTTTTTCATTTTAAGCATTATTAAAATCACTGCTCCCGAAAAAACGGCCATTTTTAAAACTTCTTTTTGCATTGATACATGTCCCCTGGGGCAGGACCCAGGTCCCCAAACACTTTTTAGGACAATAACTTGCATATAAGCCTTTATAATTAGCACTTTAGATTTCTCCCATAGATTTTTCGAATTTGCCGCGAACACCCCAATTTGTTCGCTGTTCGGCGAACGGGCGAACAGGCAATGTTCGAGTCGAGCATGAGTTCGACTCGAACTCGAAGCTCATCCCTACTGCTAAGCAAATGATGGTTAACATTAAAACAAAGTAAAATTACAGTACAACAGTAAGACCTTACCATACCATGCCTGCAAAGCAAATACCAAAACAAAACCTAGTAAAAAATAAAACATTTTTTTAACGCAACCTGTGCCTAAAATATATATATGCCGAAGCATGGGGGCATCCTCCCGCAAAAAAGTTATGCCGCGTACACACGGTCGGACTTTTCCACGGGCAAGCCTTTGTCGAAATTTCGACCGTATGTACGCAGCATAAAAGGTTATGCCACGTACACACGGTCGAACTTTTCCACGGGCAAGTCTCCGTCAGAATTTTCGACCGTATATAAGCGGCATTAGGAGCAAAATCGCTCCTCCGCCCCTGCTGCCCCCATGCTTCGGCATATATGCTCTTTTTTTTTAACTGTGGTGGTGAAATCACCTTCTACAGCACTGGAGTCATGGCTTTATGTATCGTGGGAGCAAACGCTGTTGCTGTCAAGATAAATAATTCCGCGCTGCAGTTGAATGGCGCACCTGAAAACAAAAAATTACATACCTGAAAAGCAAGCATGATAAAACATTGCAGAATGGAATACAGTAAAAAAGAGCAGAACAATAGAGAGAAAATAGAGAGAGAGAGAGAGAGAGAGAGAACAATAAAACTACAACTATTTTTGGTTTTTTTATTTTATTTTTTTTTTGTGTTTTTGTTTTTTACGTTTTTTTTTTTCTTTTTTACACTTTTTTTTTTAAACTTTAACAACTGTAATGGTTCGGGTCTCTCAAAATGTAATGGCATCTTGGGAGACCCTGTGTAAGTGTGTCCTAGTCTGTGAAATGCTGTACCCTACGCTAAAACTTCACTTTTGAGTGGTAGCGTTCAAAACATTCACCAAGGCAAAGACCAGGTTTGTCAGGACAGAGTGGACAATAATAACGGGTGTCACGCCTAAATCCGCGCTTGCTACAGACACGACATCTTTTTTGGGGGGTTCGTTGGGTAGGGGTACTCGGGAGGAGATGCGTATAATGCCTCTCATGCAGCCGGCTTACTGCATTTGGTAGGGGATGGTGAGGTGCAGAACCGCCTGGATACAGGAGTTCTGTGACTATCTCATTCCGGAATTTTAGAAGAGATAAAGTCCCGCCTGAAGCTCTGTATAGCACATGAGCGTTCAGCAAAGCCAATTGAAATAAGGATAGAGACACTTTTTTGTACCAGCGTCTCGCCTTACGGTCAATTAGATACGGCGCCATCAACTGGTCGTTGAGGTCCACCCCTCCCATATTTTTGTTATATTCGTGGACACAGAGGGGTTTCTCCACAACACCAGTCGCCGTACGAATTTGGACTGTCGTGTCTGCATGAAGGGAGGTAAGAAGGAAAACATTCTTGTTGTCCCTCCACTTCATAGCGAGCAAGTTATTACACTTTACGCAGGCTCTCTCCCCCAGCCTAAGACGAGCATCTACAAGCCGCTGGGGAAAGCCCCGGCGATTAGGTCGCACGGTGCCACATGCTCCAATCTGATGATCAAACAAGTGACTAAACAGTGGCACGCTCGTGTAATAATTGTCCACATACAAGTGGTACCCCTTTCCGAATAAGGGTGACACCAAGTTTCACACTATCTTGCCAGTGCTCCCTATGTAATCCAGGCAGTTGACCGGCTCAACCTGACTATCTTTTCCCTCATAAACCATAAAGCTCCATACATAGCCTGTTGCCCTGTCACAGCACTTATAGAGCTTGACCCCGTATCTGGCACGCTTGCTGGGAAGGTACTGCTTGAAAGCCAAGCGGCCAGAAAATTTAATCAGGGACTCATCAACGCAGACAGCTTGATCGGGAATAAAGAAGGCTGCAAAACGTTCGTTGAAGTGGTTTATGAGGGGCCGAATTTTATAGAGCTGGTCGTATTCAGGGTCCCCACGTGGACGACAAAGTTCATTGTCGTTGAAGTGCATGAACCGCAAAATCTGCTCGTATCGTTTCCTGGGCATGGAGGCAGAGAATACGGGCATGTGGTCAATTGGGTGCGTGGACCAATAAGCACGCAATGACGGGAATTTATGTGTGCCCATGTTGAGGGAAAGGCCCAGAAAGGTCTTAAATTCGGAAACCGTAATTGGTTTCCAATCTTTGGCAATGGAAGGCAACTGGGGATTACCGCCGATGAATTGACCAGCATATAAATTACTCTGGTCCACAATAGATCTATAGAGATCTTCCGTGAAAAACAGCGAATAATAATCGATTGGCATAAAATCAGCTGTTTCCACCTGAATACCGGGTTGGGCAGTGAATGGGGGAAGTACGGGTTCTGCAGAAGTGGTGGGGACCCAATCAGGATAGGCGAATTCTGCAGGAAGGGCACTATGGGCACGACGGGCCTGCCTTTGTCTTCTTATTGGTGGCAGCGGGACACTACTTGTGCTTGCCACCTCGCCAGCTTGAACTGCACTTATGGGACTCGCCACGTCACCACCTGATACTGCAGTGCTGGATGTACGCCCAGGCTGTACTAGGCCGCTGGTGCTTGCCAATTCACCAGAAGGAATAGCGGCGCTAGTACTCCTCTGCTCCATGATACGAGAGCCCTGCGGTTCTTGCTCCTCAACAACCTCAGAAGATCGGGATCGGGTACGCCTGACCTTAGCAGGGACCTCAACTTTGTCGTCAGAGCTATCTGACGTGGGGCCGCTGACGTCACTGTCTTCTACGGGAAGATATTCTGAGCCTGAATCTGACAGATACGTGACCTCCTCTTCACTATCTGTCATGCTCAGAATCTTGTAGGCCTCTTTACTAGTGTACCTTCGACTTGCCATTTTGAGCTCTAAATTTAGGGGTACACTAGTAAGATTCACAGGAAAAAAAGCACCCGACTGTCGTCAGCAAATATATCAAACGCTACAAAAAAAACTGTTAGCGGTCGCAGGGATCAGGACTGTCTCTGCGAACGCTGCAGTTATGTGTTTTGTGTTTGGTAAGTGACAGTGATCGATCGATACTGCACTTGGGTGGGCTGGGCTGGGCGGAGGGGCTAAACGCAGGTGCTAGCAGGTATCTGGGCTGATCCCGCTAACACTGCGTTTTTGGGATCCCTAAAACGCTGGGGACGCTAGTATAGATCTGATCAGATACTATACCACTAAGGTAGGTGTATGCTTTGCGCGTGGGTGTTAGCGTTACTGGCACTAACCTAACGCTGCCTGGGGCGACGCAGACCCTCTCTGGCGCTAAAACCTAATTGATCTCACCCGCCGGGCGATCAGGGGGTTAAACCTTTATTGGGTTATATACGGCGGGTGCCCTGATGCTATAAAAAGCAAACTAACCAACCAGCATCACCCGTAACCTTTATATGGTGATCACTGGTGAAAGGGTTAACTAGGGGCAATCAGGGGGTTAAAACCTTTATTAGGTTGAATATGGGGGTAACCGACGCTATATAAAAACCTGACGGGTTACCTAAATAACTAAATAACTAACTGGGTAACCAGTGTCACCAGTGACGCTTATACGGTGATCACTGGTGAAAGGGTTAACTCTAGGGGCAATCAGGGGGTTAAAATAATATATGGGGGTATCTGACGCTAATAAAAACCTGCAGCGAACCTAAAAATAATTAACTGGCTATCTAGGGCACCACCGGCACTAAATACAGCGATCAAAAATACGATCGATTAGTGACGCTGGCATTAGGGGGTGAAAGGGTTACCTGGGGGGCGATCAAGGGGTTAAACCTTTATTAGGGGGGGTTAGGGGGCTACCCTGGACCTAAAGGGGCCTAATCCTAACTGCCCTGCAACTTTTTATTATCACAGATGACACTAAATGCAGTGATCAGTAAAATAAATGATCACTGCAATCAGTGACACTGTGATTGGGGGCTGGGGGGTGACCTGGGGGGTGATCTGGGGGTGACTGGGGGGTGAAATGTGTGCCTATGTGTACCTATGTGTCAGTGGACTGTTGGTGCACTAACCTGCTTCTTCTCTCCTCGGCGCCGGAATCGAAAAGACCGCCGCGAGGGAGATGACATCACTTCCTCCTGCCTGTGTTTACATCACATGGCAGAGGAAGCATTTTCATTGGCCGGGAGCGATCGCGAGGGGGTGGCCGAAATCGAATGGTCACCCCCTCATCTCCGAACGCTCCCCCACGATTAACGGCCGCTCACTGTATAGGAGGGGGGTCTGGTCGGACCCCCCAACTATACAAAAGTGATCACGTATGCTCTACGTGATTGTGCCTGTCGGTGCCATTCTGCCGACGTATATATACAGTGAGCGGTCGTTAAGTGGTTAAAACCAAACACTTTTGTTAAAATATTTTTTCACTTATGGAGACGTGTCTTTGTCCCCTACAAAAATCACAATCTAACCATTTCTATTTTTCATAGAAATCACAAACACCACACACATACAGTATATTGTTGCCTGCATGTCTGCTCAGAGTGTCTTTCCCTCAGGGCAAAGCCCCTGCAACACAAAACAGTGGGCAAGCCCTTCCCCCACTAAACCTCATGGCTTATGGCTCAATGCAGCGGCCATCTTTAACAAGGCCGCCAATCTCAGTGTAGGCTGCATGAAATACCAGAGCTATACCTTCATTTCATACACAATATACAGTCTCCATCAGATCATCTCTTACACAACTTCAGTCACACTTATGGGGACACATGTCCTACATCACACAAACAATCTAATCACACAGGCACATGCAGGCATACCCACACACAATCAAATTCACAGGCAAACGATCCATGACAAAATCACACACACACATGCACACGCTGCAAACTTAAAGCATGATTTCAAAAAGACAAATTTTTTTTTTTTTTGTTCGTTTCAAAGTACAGCCTCTTTACGCATCAATCACATCGCAGGTCCACTCTCCTCCTCTGCTGATCTGATGCTCAAAGAGGCCGCAATTGGTCCCACCAGAGTCGCCATTCCATTCTGTTGTGGAATTCCTAGGCTGTTTGCAGAGCACACAGCCTATAATTCCTGTGCTATCTAAGCACACACTTTAGATTCATCTTTTTGCAATAATGCTATCTTTAAGTTTGCTAAAATCCACTCACCGTTCATCCCATCATTCATCCAAGAAAGGCAGCACCACAAAAGCTTATCTTCTCATCAGGCCATTCCAGCATAGACTGTTCAGCCGACGCCTAATCATAGGCTTTTATTAAACTCAAAAGATCTCAAGACAGGAGGTGATTGGTTGCAGCAACCAGTCACCTCCCCCCATGGGCGGGAACATCACAGGATGTTCCTTCCACATGAGAATGACCATACAAGGACATCCTTCCAAACAGATACAAAGTTCATTCAAATTGACTAACAGTGACATAGACTGCTACCAAATGACGGAAACTACACAACAATTATGCCTCAAATGGACCACAATTATTCTATAGTTATGCTACTGTTCCTGTGGACACAGATATGTGCGCTCGGAGTCATTCAACGCCCCCCGCCAGGGGCCGGCCAGTTCCCCCAACGGGGCGCAAAACAACATCTCTAAATGCAGCAAACATCGCTGTTTCCATAGGAAGATTTTCCCGCCACCGATCTTCCACCAACGTCTGTATGTGCAAATATGCTCAGATGAGCGCATTACAGCAAAACTGACACTGGGGGGACATCTGACAACATACATTAATACATTTCCATAAAAATCTCCACAACAACTTCGACTTCTTCATTTGTAAGTGGTTCATTACTTAAGTTAAAAATACCTTCTCCTTTTACTCTCTTTTTCTTCTGTTGTCTCTTTCCTGATCTGCACCCCCTCTTCTTTCTGGACTTCTTCTCCCTCCTCTGCTCTCGTTCATATTTCTTATGGGGTAATTCTCCTTGCCTCGGTCTAAAAAAGACCTGTTGGAGTCTGGGTTGGAGTATTTTGTCGGGTATTGTCGATCGTTTTCTTCATGCTGGTATCTGAGGGGGGCATAGTAATTATAAGTAGGTATTGGACTACGTTCATGGGGGTAGTGGTTCCTCTGTTGTGGACCTTTATTATCTCCATAACCATATCCGCGGTCTGGGCTTCTTCCACATTGTATATATGGCTCCTGTGGTGGTCTCCTGTTTTCTCTGTATTCATTCGGTGGTCCCCTGTTGTCTCTGTATTCTTGTTGTTGCCCCCTATTATCCCTTTGTTCATACGTCTCCATCCATTTTGTGGTGTCCGATCATTTTGGGGGGGTCTTCTGTCTGTTCAATATGGGGTATTTTGATTGTAGTTCACGTATCCTTCATCGTATCTCTCATCTCTTGGGGACTCCGCCCTATTTCTCTCTCTGGGATGTTAATGTTGTTGGTTTTGTGTGTTCTGTTGTGGATCTTTAATCCCATGTTGTTGCTGTATCCTTACGGTTTTTTCCAGTGTTGAATGGGTGGAGATAGGGTCTAGCCGGTCTAGTTGGCTTTGCCACTTAAATACTTGATCTGCCTTAAAATCATTAATATCCCTAACGTATTTTTTACTTTCCCTCTGTTGTACTTCTTGTTTCATGTTTCTCAGTGTTTTTAAATGATATTATAGATTTTAGAGAATATTTTACATGGATCTACATGCTCCACTTTATTTCTATTTTATACCTCTCCTTCAGTTACATTGCTCTCACTTATCTATGTAACCTCACCAATACATCCAGTAGGGGTCAGTATAACAGTTGTTATTGCTGAGACGTATGCTGGCGTCATTTTTAGCTTCATTTTAAATGCAACTGCTATTGTATTTTATCTGACATTTATGTTGCCTTTTAGTCCCATACTTTTACCACATCTCTATTTATTTCTAATACCGGCTCTACAACCAAGTCTCCTTACTTGTGTTTAAGCCGACCAACTTACCTAAAATCCCAATGTATTATCTGCTATGCCCCTCAATGGCGGGCTACAAGAAAATGCCCGCGATGTTTACATATTGCAGACATACCAAACATGGCCGCCGAATAGCATTACATAGAAAACCCTAGCAAACATGGCCGCCGCATTGCATAACATTGCAGTCTACAAGAAAATGGCCGCCAATTATATCTAATAGACTCCACTATTTAAAGACACTTCTAGTAACCTAATACATCTCCTGATGAAGTCACGTGACCGTGATGCCACGCGTAGAGACGAATCTAGGAACTAGAAGTGACGCTCAGCAGACGAGCTTGCAGCTCGTGGAGTCTTTTACATTGTGTTACTGCCAAATGTGAGTACCACTGCTTTTAACGTGTTGAACAATAAATGTTTTAAAAACTTACTACACCATATAGTATCTTCCCTCTTCATTTCTACTTATACAATGGCTGGCATATGAGTGCATACTCCAGAGGGAAACCCCAATTACCCCGGCATCCAGCTATTAGGAGACAACAATCCCAAACAACACACGGACCCCTATAGGAACCAGGCAAGAGGAACACAGAGCATCTTGTTTGCTACATGCTGTTACCTCTCTACCTACAGGTAAAAGGCCACCTTTACCAAAAAGTCACCACCACCGGAGTGCACCAGCACAGGAAGAGAAATACGATATTCCCATCACACAACCATCCCCCCCCCCCCCTTCGGCCCTCCTGCGTTCCATGCATCACTGCACTTCCTGCACAGGATAAATGAACTGCTTTCCTTTTTCACCATTCACGATTGACCAAATGAACTCTACCTGCACTTGATATAGTTGCATATACTGCAATTTTTGTGTGATCGCTTTGCAATTTTCTGTGCGTTCACCCTGCAACATTTATAATTTAAAGACGCATGTTACAATTCACCTGGTTATCCTAGCTTGTGAGGATATTCAGAGACCTGTCGCACCATGCACTTTTTAAAGTGCAACATCCCCTCGGATTGATTTATGCATTTATGCATCTTTTGCACTGGTTGCACGTATGCTTTGCATTTCACATTTTTGATTTCATTGTCTATGATTTACTGTCACAGTCCATTATTTATTTTGCGATTTGCACAATCTTGATTTATTGACACAGTGTTTAGACCTGTTGCACATTGTTTACTATTTTAGAAGATAGTATTGTATGGTCACCACTTGAAGATTATTTATTGTGCGTTTTTCACATCTTGGAAGATCTTGCTATTTTATGTGCGTTTTGCAATAATTGTTTATTTGCATTTGTTTTATTATCTTACACAAAGTTTTAGAAGAATTTCACTTAATTTATTTCACTAAACAGCGCAGCACCACCCTCCTCTTTATACACTTAATTTCCGTGGGTATGACCTGACCCCCCCTGGTGCTTGCAGCAGTTTTATATCACTAGCTAGCCCTCTCCATAGTAGCGCAGGAATACACCTAATTTTGTATCTCTATCTAGCTTATCCCACCCATTCCCGCAGCCACTATAGATGTATTTTCATTCATGGAAAAAAGACAAGTAAATCTAGATGAAGTCTTTAACCACTTGAGACCCGCGCTATAGACAAAAGACATCTGCAGCGCGGCTCTCAAGTGCTGAGTGGACGTCTATGGACGTCCTCCTGTTTCTCTCCCCCCTGCGCGCCGCCGAGGGCGCGCGGCGGGGAACAGCTGTGCCCGCCGTGGTCACGTGATGCCGATACGCATGCCTGCCAGCCACGATGTCCGCCAGGCACCCGCGATCGGCTGTGACAGAGGCAGGACGTGGATCTCTGTGTGAAAAACACAGAGATCCATGTCCTGTCAGGGAGAGAGGAGACCGATGCTGTGTCCCTTGTACATAGGGACACAGATCGGTCACCTCCCCCAGTCAGTCCCCTCCCCCACACAGTAAGAATCACAAATAGGGAACATAGTTAACCCCTTCCTCGCCCCCTAGTGTTAACCCCTTCCCTGCCAGTCACATTTATACAGTAATCAGTGCATATTTATAGCACTGTTCGCTGTATAAATGTCAATGGTCCCAAAATAGTGTCAAAAGTGTCCGATATGTCCACCGCAATATTGCAGGCCTGACAAAAATCGCAGATCGCCACCATTACTAGTAAAAAAAAAATATATAATAAAAATGTCATAATTCTATCCCCTATTTTGTAGGCGCTATAACTTTTTCGCAAACTAATCGCTATACGCTTATTGCAATTTTTTTTACCAAAAAAATATAGAAGAATACGTATCGGCCTAAACTGAGAAAAAAAATTGTTTTTTAAAAAAAAATTGGGATATTATTATAGCAAAAAGTAAAAAAATTGTGTTTTTTTTTTCAAAATTTTTTGTCTTTTTTTGTTTATAGCGCAAAAAATAAAAACCGCAGAGGTGATCAAATACCACCAAAAGAAAGCTCTATTTGTGGGGAAAAAATTATAAAAATATCATTTGGGTACAGCGTTGTATGACTGCGCAATTGTCATTCAAAGTGTGTCAGCGCTGAAAGCTGAAAATTGTTCCGGGCACGAACGGGGTTTAGTGCCCAGTTGTCAAGTGGTTAATACTTCAAACTCCACTAACAAAAATACAGATTTAGAAAGCCTGATGAGAAAATTAGGCCATAATATGGAAAAAAAAGTGAGTTTATGGTGGGATATAAACACTTTTGAGAAAAACCTCAAGGACTTCATTGTCCCAAGAAGACTTTGGTGGAACGTTCCACCCAATGACGGTCTAGTTGACCAGGAATCAATAGACAAATGGTTCAAATTTTTTTACGAAAAAGGTCTAGAACTATTAACGTTTCTACTGAAAAGAAAGCAAAGAAAAACCAGGAAGATTGACCAAAATATTGAAGAGATTAAGAAAGATCTAGAGGTACACAAAGACACACCTGAATTCATAAAATTTACAGCGCAGTTAAACAAGGATCTCACGAAGAAGGACAAAGAAGTACAACAGAGGAAAAGTAAAAAATACGTTAGGGATATTAATGATTTTAAGGCAGATCAAGTATTCAAGTGTCAAAGCCAACTAGACCGGCTAGACCCTATCTCCACCCATTCAACACCGGAAAAAAACATAAGGATACAGCAACAACATGGGATTAAAGATCCACAACAGAACACACAAAACCAACAACATCAACATCCCAGAGAGAGAAATAGGGCGGAGTCCCCAAGAGATGAGAGATACGATGAAGGATACGTGAACTACAATCAAAATACCCCATATCGAACAGACAGAAGACCCCATCAAAATGATCGGACACCACAAAATGGTGTAAAATGGATAATAGGGGCCAACAACAAGAATACAGAGACAACAGGGGACCACCGAATGAATACAGAGAAAACAGGAGACCACCACAGGAGCCATATATACAACGTGGAAGAAGCCCAGACCGCGGATATGGTTATGGAGATAAAAAAGGTCCACAACAGAGGAACCACTACCCCCATGAACGTAGTCCAATACCTACTTATGTAGCGGGGTCTCCTTTAATACTCTCGGAACTACATTTCAATTCAACCTCTCAGTTTTGGTGGGAGTTCCCTTTGCCGACATCGTACACTGCATTGTCTAGAATTGTACGTAGTGTATGCTAAAAATTATCTTTGGGGACCAAAGAGTTCAAGTGGGGGGAGTGTGTAGCGGGGTCTCCTTTAATACTCTCGGAACTACATTTCCCAGAGTCCTGTTTGGCACCCAGGGTGCAATGTTTCCACCGCAGAGACTCATGGGAGGGGCTATTTAAGAAGGAGGCGAGGCAGAGCTCGGCCTCTTTGGACACCGCGCTGCAAGCAACAGCTTCTTCCTGTGCGGATCTGCTGCAGTGGAAGGCCTGAAGCCTGGGACCTTGCGCAACTTTCGAAGAGCCTTCCATCCCACTGCAGAGCCTGGGTGGCATCTGACTTTGTTTGCTGCGGACATCAGTTGGATCGGGGACCCGATCGTTGCAGACGCTGTGTGTGGAGACACAGCAGGTGGAAGTCCCGGACTGGGATTGCGTCCGGAGTGGTGAGCGAGCACCTGCTCAATCCAATAGGCTGTACTGTGTTTAGGCCTATAGACTGCCTTGGCCCACCGATCATTTATTTGCTGTTTCCGCTGGAGACCGGTTGCAGGACAGAGTTAGAGGGTCTCCAGCATAGTGTTCCGTGTGATTGCCTACTTTTTTGGATTACAATACTGTTCCTGAAGTGCACCACCATTTCAAGTTTGCATGCAAAGAAATTTTTATTCAAAAGACTGGGTTTGATTATATGTCAGGCCTGACCAGGGAGGGGAGATAGAATAGTGTTTAGTGCGCCATAGGGCGCGTAGACAGCAATAACTGCACGTGGTGGATTACCGCGCTGTGCTATTACTATATACTACATCTATTGCTGCAGGGCTCTGTAAGCCAGTTATATGTTATGTTTTGACCCATGCTCTTTTAACCAAAAGTAAAGCTGTTATACCTTATCATTTCCATCACGGTGTTATTATTAATCATAGTGCTTATCTCTATCTGAGGTTAGATTGTGATAGAGAACATCCCTAGGCTAACTGTGCCATAGAGGATTATATAAGATTGCGGGGGGTTGGTGGAGCTGTACTCAGGGCCCGAATATCAAACCAGCGGCTCTCTTAACTGGGGGGTAGCGCTACACGTGGGGGCTCTCAAGTCCGGGATCCTGATACAGCAGGTGAACACGCCAAAAGTACCGGCATGGACCCGTTAGAGGTTAAAGCGTTGTGCGAAGCAGCTAAGACAGAACCAGATCATTCGGTGGTCATCAGCCTCCCAGGAGAGGAGTGGTCAACAGAGACGGTAGAGAAACTTGTGGTGTCAATGTCCCCAGACTGTACACCGTGGGTGATGGACATGAAGTCAGACCCAAACATCTCATATCAGTATGCGCTGATAGAATGGTGGGACGGAATGCCGGAAACCTTTAAGCGCAAATGTGTGCGCACCCCAGACAATAGAACTTATAGGTTGGCGCACGCAATAACCAGTAAGACGGAACCATCCCCAACGGGATCACCACAAGGGACACCCCGTGTCTCACCTGAAAGAAAAGAAAAGGTGACACCCCCGGTGACACCAGTCACTACCATAGGACCAGAATTAATAAACGCCTTAGGGGATCTGCTAGCAAAGTGCCAGAGGACAAGAACAGTACATGTACAGGCTAGCTACCGCAGACTAAAGACATTCTGAGGGAAGCTTCCTGTCCCTGTAGGGGAAGAAGATTTTGATACCTGGGTTGAGCAGGCACTACTAGCAGTAGAAGCATGGGAGGTGCCTGAAGCGCAAAAGAGACAGCGCGTGATAGAAAGTTTGAAAGGCGCTGCAGCAGAAGCGGTGAAAAGCTTCCGGTTTGGCAATGCTGATTGCACAGCTCAGGACTGTTTAGCCATGTTACAAGAGGAGTTCGGTCAGCTGGAAAAGGTGACAGAATTGGTGTACCAATTCGAACATACTTTCCAACAGAAGCTTTCAGAGTATGTAAGAAGACTCAACAAGATGCTTTGCAAGATCGTGTTAACGAAAGGGATGTTGCCCCAAGACACAGATGCGGCAAGAATGAAGCAAGTGTTAAAGGGAGCATTGCGCTCGGATCCAGTCTGGCTTCACCTGAAAACCTCTGGAGGGGGAATGTCACTGACCTACTCTGATCTGATAAAAATTATTAGGGATGAGGAGTCACTACAGATGGATCAACAAGTGATCAAGGCACATACCTCTGCTGCACCAGTGATGGTCAACTCAGTGATGACAAAAGAAAGAGACCCAGAAGTAGACGCTTTAAAATCGCAGATGTCTCAGGTGTTAGAGATGCTGACCTCCCTGATTACAAAAGACTCAAGGGTTCCTGAGAGAGGGGGCCCCAGGAAGGAGTTGTTCTCAGATGCTCCAGTGCCCATTCCCCTACAAGACTGGGGGGATGTGATCTGTTTTAACTGTGGAGGGATTGGCCATATTGCAGCTGTATGTTCCAGTCCCAAGAAAAAGAAAGTAGACAACCGCAAGCCGGCGGGAAACTCCAGAGGGCCCCGGTGAAGGAGTTAACCGGGTGCCCATCATCTTCAGTGAGCTCCAAACTGAATGAGAAGCCCAAGACAAGAGAGGACAAGACCCCTCAGAAGAAACACGAGGTTCCTCAGTGGGAACGTACCCCAAAGAAAGGGAGTAATGTCCCTCAGCGGGTAGTTACGCCCATTAAGAGGAGAGAGATCAATGCATACCAGGCCCAGGAGAGGCTTAAGTCCAAAGAGAAGTGGAAAAAAGGAAGTCCAAAAGGGAAACACAAAGATCCAAGGAAAGAGACCCTTTTGAAGAGATATCCTGAGAAGCTGGTGGGCCCATCTCCCATAGTGCCCATTCAAGTGGAGGGAGTTTACACAAAAGCCATATTGGATACAGGGGCACAGGTGACCCTGTTGTATCTGGACTTTTATGACAAACACTTAAGTCACCTATCCATCAAGAAGATAGAAGAACTAGAAATCTGGGGAATCGGGACCCAGAGCTTCCCTTATGATGGCTACCTGCCCATAAAACTGACCTTCGACCCATCTGTGGCCGGGAAGGCTGAAGTGTTTGATACTCTGGCAGTTGTGTGCCCTCGGCCGCCTGGAGCCAACAAGAGTTCCTTAATAATAGGAACGAACACGGACCTGGTCCGGATGCTTCTGACCCCTCTTGCAAGCAGGAAAGACCCGGCCGCCACCAAGATTCACCCCATCTTGAAGACAGTCTATCAGCGGTTGGTCTTGGAGCAGAAGGCCCCGGAAGAGGGAGTGGGGAAGGTCTGGAGACTTGAGAAGAAGAAGGTGGTGTTGCAGCCCGGCAAAGTAACCTGTCTCAGAGCCACTGTGAAGCTTACTTGGGAGCAACCTGGACCCTTTGTCATGTTGTAGCCAGACCCAAGGGAAGAACACTCGGGTTTGGAAGTAATCCCAGAAGTGGTCCCACTGAGGGCTCTGAAGAAGGCCCACTATAAGGTCCCTGTGAGTGTCAGGAACACTACTGATGGCCCCATGGAGATCCCAGCCAGGATGTTCCTGGGCCAGGTGAGCCCGGCTACTCCAGTTGCTCTGTCGGATGTGGAGAAGATGGGTGAAGGAGGAAATGTTTGGGAGAAACTCTCCATGGAGAACCCAAACCTGCCCAGGGCTTGGAAAGAGAGAGCCAAGGCCTAGTTGACCAGGTGGAAGAAGATCTTCTCTCAAGATGAGTTCGATGTGGGGTGTGCAAGGAGTGCCACTCATCGAATCCGCCTCCAGGAAGACAAGCCCTTCAGGGAGAGAGTCAGGCGAGTCCCACTAGCAGACCTGGAAGATCTGAGGGAACAACTTGGAGAACTCAAGAGGACCGGTGTGATCCGGGAGTCTAGAAGTCCCTATGCCTCTCCGATAGTAGTAGTCAGAAAGAAGAATGGATCGTTGAGGTTGTGTATAGACTACAGGACCCTCAACAGGAGAACCATCCCTGACCAGTACACCACTCCGAGGATAGAGGATGCCCTACAGAGCTTGTCTGGAGCCAAGTGGTTCAGCGTGATGGACCTCAAGAGTGGATACTATCAGATCCCTATGCATCTGGAAGACAAGGAGAAGACAGCCTTCATAACCCCAGTGGGATTCTTTGAATTCGACCGAATGCCCCAGGGACTGTCCGGAGCCCCAGCCACCTTCCAACGTCTCATGGAAAAGACTGTAGGAGACATGAACCTTATCGAGGTCCTTGTGTACTTGGACGATGTCATTGTCTTCGGGAGGACCTTGGAAGAACACGAAGAGAGGTTGGAGAAAGTTTTGAGAAGACTCAGTGAGGAGGGACTCAAGCTTTCGCCCGAGAAGACCAATCTTCCGTTAACTATCTGGGATACATAGTGTCTGAAGAAGGGGTAGCCACAGACCCTGAGAAGTTGGAGGCAGTTACTTCCTGGCCACGGCCTACCACGGTAACAGAACTCAGATCCTTCCTGGGGTTCTGTTCCTATTATAGAAGGTTCGTGGAGGGGTTTGCCAGACCCCTGAATGAGCTACTCAAGACGGAAGGGGAAGAGGATGACTCGGGTCCCAGGAAGCCGGGAGAGTCAGTCCAAGACCAGTGGAACCAAAAGTGTGAAGAGGCCTTTCAGATGTTAAAAAAAAGCCTAACCACCGCCCCTGTCTTGGCCTATGCAGACCCAAAGAGACCTTATGAACTCCACGTAGATGCCAGTCATGACGGTCTGGGAGGAGTGCTCTATCAGGAGCATGAAGGACAACTGTGACCCATTGCCTACGTGAGCAGAAGTCTGACCCCCTCTGAAAAGAACTACCCCACTCATAAGCTGGAGTTCCTGGCCCTCAAGTGAGCGGTAGTTGACAAACTTAAAGACTACCTGTATGGGGCAGAATTCACTGTGAAAACCGACAACAACCCCCTTACTTATCTCTTCACCACAGCAAAGCTGGATGCCACAGGACATAGATGGCTGGCTGCACTGTCTGGGTTCAATTTCAGCCTGAAATACAGGCCTGGGGCTGGGAATCGAGATGCAGACGCCCTGTCTAGAAGATCTCACGCCCCCACCGGTGATACAGAAGACTGGACCCAAGTGGCACCTGACGGGGTGTGGGCCCTTTGCCAAGGGGCTGAACATCAAGCCAGAGGAGGCTCAAGGGCAGAAGAGATAGGAGTTACCATGGTAGGAGTTCCCAAGCAATACTGTGGGGTAACCCAGTTGGAAGAAGATAATCTGCCAAAACTGTCAAAGAAGGAGTTGAGATGTGACCAATTGGAAGACCCTATGGGGAGATTGGTCCTGGAGGCCCTGGAGAATCAGGATCCAAATAGACTCCTGCGCCATCCTTCAAAGGAAGCTCGCCTGTTGAGGAAAGAGTGGGATAGGTTGCAGGTGCATCAGGGAGTGGTCTACCGAAGGGGCCCCTCTGATGACCTGGAAGACAAATGGCAACTGTTTCTTCCCGAGAAACACAGAGAGACTGTTTTGATTGCCCTGCATGACAATCATGGACACTTAGGGGCGGAAAGGACCTTCCAACTGGTTAGGAACCGTTTCTATTGGCCCTGCATGAGGGCTGAAGTTGAAGAATACTGCCACTCATGTGCACGATGCATCCAGAGAAAGACTTTACCTCATCAAGCTGCCCCAATGGGCCATCTGCAAAGTCAAAGCCCACTTGATCTGGTAAGCATTGATTTTCTCTGCCTCGAACCCGACCTGAGTGGACTAGGAAATGTTCTGGTAGTAACTGATCATTTCACCCGGTATGCTCAGGCTTTCCCAACCAAAGACCAGAAGGCCTCCACGGTGGCCAAGGTACTTATGGAGAAGTATTTTGTCCATTATGGGCTACCACAGCGACTTCACTCAGACCAAGGGAGGGACTTTGAAAGTCGGCTGATCCGGAAGCTCCTGGATTCCTTAGGGATCAAGAAGACCCGAACCTCTCCTTACCACCCACAAGGGGATGCTCAGCCAGAGATGTTCAACCGAACTCTGCTCAATATGTTGGGGACCCTGAGTAGCGAGAAGAAACAACATTGGAGCAAGCACATAGCGACTATAGTCCACGCTTACAATAGTACCACAAGTGATAATACAGGCTACTCCCTCTACCGTCTCATGTTCGGAAGAGAAGCAAGGTTACCTGTAGACCTGGCCTTTGGCACCTCCATAGACCATTCCTCAGCCACATCCCACAAGGGATATGTAGACAGACTCAGACACAGCTTGAAGGTGGCTTATGAACAAGCCCAAGCGGCTTCAGACCAAAGGGGGGCCCGCAACAAGAGGAACTTCGACCTGAAGGTTCGGATCCAGGACCTGCAACCTGGAGACCGAGTTTGTCACGGGTGTACTTACCGAGGCCGAGATGCCGAGAGTGGTTCACCCTTGCGACTTGGCGCACTCCGCCCCCTGGAGGTGGAACAGGGAGAGGATGGCGCGAAGAGGCACTGGCTACCAGCAGGTGAGGAAGTCTTGGTAGAGGATCGGGTGACCAGGAACAGGCTGAGGGCCTAACACCAGGCTGATGAGGGCTCTCACAAGATCCAAACAAAGACACAAGTCCAGGGCACTACAGGGGCCAAGCGGGTAGACTGAGTCCAGATACTGGCTGTAGAAACAGGTACTGAGGGTGCAGGCCGAGGGTCTAACACAGTAGACAAGTGATCAGTCCAGGAATACGAAGCAGGTAATCAGAGCTGGAGGCAAGTAGCAAATCCGAAATACAAGCAGGAGATCAGGGATTGGAGATTGGTAGAAAGTCAGAGTCACAGGCCGAGGGTCAAACACAGCGGGCAGGCAGACGAGGTCCGAGAGGCAAGTCAAAGGTCAGGTCCAGGAGAGAAGCAGCGTAGTCAGGTCGATCCGGGTCACAACAAAGGTTCAGATGTGTATACAGGAAACCAGGTACAAGGCAGGAAGCTGACGACAAACCAGCAACCTGTCAGCACCACTAGGCTTCTTTAAATAGGCCTGTCAGAGTTCTGATTGGTGCGCCATTGCGCATGTGCGTGCGCAATTCGCGCACCATTGCGCATGCGCGTGCGCCGTTCACGCGCGTGAGCCGAAGCGTCATTCCACCGTGCATGCGCGCAGAGCTGCGGCGGCTGAATAGGGGATTTCCATGGCAGAGTTCTTCTACAAAACCTGGGAGTCCCTGGGAAGCACAAGCTTGCAGACAGATGGAGACCTGAACCCTATGTCATTTGTAAGAAGCTGCCGGGCCTACCTGTCTATAAGTTGAAACCAGAAGGGAAGGTGGGCCCACTGAAGACCTGCCACTGAAACCACTTACTCCCACTTGCTGAAGCAGTTCGGATACCTCCTGCAAGGGACTCCTCAAGCGCAGACTCCATTCTGGATACCCCTAGGCCAAACACTCGTTCCCAGTCCTCTCAAAATCAAGATGTAGAGACCTCTGAGCAAAGTGAAGATGAGAGACAGGAACTTGATTGGTTATGGCCTTCCCCAACTCCAGGAACTCCTGCTATAGATCTTCCCCCTACTAGAGACACTACTGACAGGACACTGAATGCGGAAGCTACTGAGTTCATTCCATCCAGTCCTTTGTCAGATTACTGGGAAGATGCCTGTGACACATACTCAGAGGAGGACCAGAGAGACTCTATGTGCCTCCCGGCTCCTGAACCAAGTGTTTCAGAACCAGCAGAATTCCTCAAATCTGTTCCAGAAGGGGAGCCTACAGTGTCCCAGTCAGAAGTCCCAAGAGAGCAAAGAGCTAGAAGAGTTATAAGGCCTCCTAAGAAGTTAACTTACTCACAAATGGGGAAGAGTTCAGAAGAAACAGTGGTCACTGCAAGAAGGAGTACAGAGCATCCAGTTCCCTCCACTGTTCATTTGGTGGAGGGCAACCCCAACTCGTCCTCTGGCACAGTTAGGCAGGCCACCCATGATAGTGTGACCTGTGGGCAAGGGAATTCAACCTCTCAGTTTTGGTGGGAGTTCCCTTTGCCGACATCGTACACTGCATTGTCTAGAATTGTACGTAGTGTATGCTAAAAATTATCTTTGGGGACCAAAGAGTTCAAGTGGGGGGAGTGTGTAGCGGGGTCTCCTTTAATACTCTCGGAACTACATTTCCCAGAGTCCTCTTTGGCACCCAGGGTGCAATGTTGCCACCGCAGAGACTCATGGGAGGGGCTATTTAAGAAGGAGGCGAGGCGGAGCTCAGCCTCTTTGGACACCGCGCTGCAAGCAACAGCTTCTTCCTGTGTGGATCTGCTGCAGTGCAAGGCCTGAAGCCTGGGACCTTGCGCAACTTTCGAAGAGCCTTCCATCCCACTGCAGAGCCTGGGTGGCATCTGACTTTGTTTGCTGCGGACATCAGTTGGATCGGGGACCCGATCGTTGCAGACGCTGTGTGTGGAGACACAGCAGGTGGAAGTCCCAGACTGGGATCGCGTCCGGAGTGGTGAGCGAGCACTTGCTCAATCCAATAGGCTGTACTGTGTTTAGGCCTATAGACTGCCTTGGCCCACCGATCATTTATTTGCTGTTTCCGCTGGAGACCGGTTGCAGGACCGAGTTAGAGGGTCTCCAGCATAGTGTTCCTTGTGATTGCCTACTTTGTGGATTACAATACTGTTCCTGAAGTGCACCACCATTTCAAGTTTGCATGCGAAGAAATCTTTATTCAAAAGACTGGGTTTGATTCTTTGTCAGGCCTGACCAGGGAGGGGAGATAGAATATTGTTTAGGGCGCGTAGATAGCAATAGCTGCACGTGGTGGATTACCGCGCTGTGCTATTACTATATACTACATCTATTGCTGCAGGGCTCTGTAAGCCAGTTATATGTTATGTTTTGACCCATGCTCTTTTAACCAAAAGTAAAGCTGTTATACCTTATCATTTGCATCACGGTGTTATTATTAATCATAGTGCTTATCTCTATCTGAGGTTAGATTGTGATTAGAGGTCGACCGATATGGGTTTTTCGCTGGCCGATGCCGATGCCGATATTTAAAAATTTGGGCGGCCGATGGCCGATTTTTGTGGCCGATTTTTGTGGCCGATTTTTGTGTGGCCGATTAAAAAAAAAAAAAAAAACTCACCTACTCCACTCCTTCCTGCTTACTCCCGTCACTCTAGCACACACTTGTACAGATGGCACTGGCAGGTGGCACTGGTTTGGAACTGGCAGGTGGCACTGGTGTGGAACTGGCAGGTGGCACTGATTGGCACTAGCAGATGGCGCTGGTTTGGAACTGACAGTTGGCACTGGCAGGTGGCACTGGTTTGGAACTGGCAGGTGGCACTGGCAGGTGGCACTGGTGTGGAACTGGCAGGAGGCACTGATTAGCACTGGCAGGTGGCACTGATTGGCACTAGCAGATGGCGTTGGTTTGGAACTGGCAGGTGGCACTGGTGTGGAACTGGCAGGTGGCACTGATTGGCACTAGCAGATGGCGCTGGTTTGGAACTGACAGTTGGCACTGGCAGGTGGCACTGGTTTGGAACTGGCAGGTGGCACTGGCAGGTGGCACTGGTGTGGAACTGGCAGGAGGCACTGATTAGCACTGGCAGGTGGCACTGATTGGCACTAGCAGATGGCGTTGGTTTGGAACTGGCAGGTGGCACTGGTGTGGAACTGGCAGGTGGCACTGATTGGCACTAGCAGATGGCGCTGGTTTGGAACTGACAGTTGGCACTGGCAGGTGGCACTGGTTTGGAACTGGCAGGTGGCACTGGCAGGTGGCACTGGTGTGGAACTGGCAGGAGGCACTGATTAGCACTGGCAGGTGGCACTGATTAGCACTAGCAGATGGCTCTGGTTTGGAACTGACAGATGGCACTATTGGCACTGGCAGGTGGCACTGATTGGCACTAGCAGGTGGCACTGGTTTGGAACTGACAGATGGCACTGGTTTGGAACTGACAGGTGGCACTGGCAGGTGGCACTGGTTTGGAACTGACAGATGGCACTATTGGCACTGACTGGCACTGATTGGCACTAGCAGGTGGCACTGGTTTGGAACTGACAGATGGCACTAGTTTGGGACAGATGGCACTGATTGGCAGTGGCGCTGGCTGGCGGTGGCGCTGGCTGGCGGTGGCGCTGGCTGGCGCTGGCGGTGGCTGGCGCTGGCTGGCGGTGGCGGGCGGCGCTGGCTGGCGGTGGCGGGCGGCGCTGGCTGGCGGTGGGTGGTGCTGGCTGGCGGCGGGTGGTGCTGGCTGGCGGTGGCGGGTGGCACTGGCTGGAGGTGGCGGTTGGCACTGGCTGGAGGTGGCGCTGGCTGGCGGTGGCGGGTGGTGCTGACGGTGGCTGGCGGTGGCGGGTGGCACTGGCTGGCGGTGGCACTGGCTGGCGGCACTGACAGATTGCACTGATTTTGCAGACCCAGCAGCTAAATTACATCAGCCAATGATTGGGCTGCTTTAGAAAGGGGGCGGGGCCACATACACATAGCGACCCGCCCAGATACCATCCCATTAGCTGGTGTAATATAGCTGCTGGGTCCCGCCCACCCCGGCCGGGTCCCGCCCACCCCGACATCGAGCTGACAGCTCCTCTCTCTCTCTCTCCTTTCTGCTCACACACTCAGCGGCTCTGGCTGCATCAAGCGCCGCGCTGAGTGTGTGAGCAGAGAGGAGAGAGAGACAGAGAGGAGCTGTCAGCTCGATGTCGGGGTGGGCAGGACCCGGGCTGGGGTGGGCGGGACCCAGCAGCTATATTACACCAGCTAATGGGATGGTATCTGGGCGGGTCGCTACGTGTATGTGGCCCCGCCCCCTTTCTAAAGCAGCCCAATCATTGGCTGGTGTAATTTAGCTGCCGGGTCCCGCCCACCCCGGCCGGGTCCCGCCCACCCCCGACATCAAGCTGACAGCTCCTCTCTGTCTCTCTCTCCTCTCTGCTCACACACTCAGCGCGGCGCTTGATGCAGCCAGAGCCGCTGAGTGTGAAGAAGGAAGAATGAGCGGAGGTCAGTCTGAAATATCGGCCTAATCTTGATAATAAATCGGCCGATGCCGATTTATCAAAAATGGCCAAATATCGGCCGATATATCGGCCAGCCGATATATCGGTCGACCTCTAATTGTGATAGAGAACATCCCTAGACTAACTGTGCCATAGAGGATTATATAAGATTGCGGGGGGTTGGTGGCGCTGTACTCAGGGCCCGAAAATCAAACAAGCGGCTCTCTTAACTGGGGGTAGCGCTACACGTGGGGGCTCTCGAGTCCGGGATCCTGATACAGCCCCCCTCAGATACCAGCATGAAGAAAACGATCGACAATACCCGACACAATACTCCAACCCAGACTCCAACAGGGCTTTTTTAGACCGAGGCAAGGAGAATTACCCCATAAGAAATATGAACGGGAGCAGAGGAGGGAGAAGAAGTCCAGAAAGAAGAGGGGGTGCAGATCAGGAAAGAGACAACAGAAGAAAAAGAGAGTAAAAGGAGAAGGTATTTTTAACTTAAGTAATGAACCACTTACACATAAAGAAGTCGAAGTGTTTAATAGGGGATTAAAATATGCCCCAATAAGAAACCTGGATAAGTTCCAAACATACATAGGCATTCAGAAATACATCCGAAAATTAAACATCAAGAAATATATGGCAAAAAACCCGATCCAACAAACACGAACGACTGAGAAAGATGTGATTTTACATAGTACACTGAGAAACAAATCTATTTTTAACCCTGTTCTTAAAGATAACAAACATATTGAAGTTTTTAAAAAGTTTTTTTAGGAAATCTGAAAGATCTGAGGATAAAGAAAAAAGAAGAACCCAAGCATATAAAAAGGGGCATTCGAAAATTAACAAAGAAGAAACACCTGGTCATCCGGCCAGCGGATAAAGATGGAGGAATTGTAATCCAATCCAAGGATCAATACAAAACAAGCATGAAGAATCTGCTGGATGACACAAATACATACAATAAACTACCGAGTAACCCAATGTTTAAATGTAGGAAAGCTTTGGAGGAAGTAGTGCACCTGGGCCTAAAAAGAAATATATAAAATAAAAAAGACGCACAATATCTAATACCAGACTCATGACGCACACCAATTATATATGCATTGCCGAAAATACATAAGGACAAAACAAACCCACCACCAAGACCTATCGTAAATGGGATAGACTCCCTTACGGCGAGGATGGGCCAATACATTGATAACTACTTGCAATCGGCAGTACAAAACACTAGGGCGTACCTGAGAGACACAAAGCATATGCTACAAACCATAGAAGAGATTACCAGAGAAGAAGGGCCATGGACAATGGCCACAGCTGACGTATCATCATTGTACACTATAATTTTTCACCACCAAGCTTGCGATTCCGTGAAATGGGGCCTAAGGACACATACCACCTTACCCTGTATACAGAGGAAATACGTGATAAAATGTTTGGACTTCTGCCTAAAGAATAATTTTTTTTGGTATGATCGAAACTATTACCATCAACGCACGGGAGTCGCAATGGGAGCTAAATTCGCTCCCAGTGTGGCAGGCCTGTTCATGGCCAAGTGGGAAGAAGAAAATGTGTATAAAAATCCACCTAAAGAACTAGCGGTATACAAGAAGTATATAGACAATATTTTCATCCTCTGGAAAGGAGAACTGGAAGCTCTACAATTATTCCTAGAGAATTTGAATATAAACTACAGGAACATACGACTAACATGGGACATCAGTATGAAGAAAATAGCATTTCTAGACCTGGACATCATACAAGAAGATGGTAAACTTTATACACAAACGCACTTTAAAAATGTAGACAGGAACAGTTATCTCCCACTAACAAGCTGCCACCACAAAAACTGTCTTTTTAACATCCCAAAAGGCCAACTAAAGCACATGCGACACAACTGCACTAATGATAGCGACTTTAAAATCCAAGCAGAGAAGATGAAACATAGATTTATCAAGAAAGGCTATAAAGAACAGTTCATGGAAAACAAAATAATGGAGGTCTCCAATATGGATCGCAAAGAGCTGATCAAGGATCGCAAGAAAAACGTATCAAGTACAGACACAATACCAATTATATTGGACTATAACATCCAATATAAGAAAATAGAAAAGATTGTGAATCGCCACTGGTATATATTACTGGCAGATAGGCAACTGCAACAGATACTACCACCCAACCCTAGATTTGTGTATAAACAAGCACCAACCATTGTGGACAAAATTGTGAAGAGTGTGATAGACCCCCCAAAAAAGGCTTCACCTTCTTCACCGGAAAGGGATTCTATCCCTGCAAACGTTGCTTTGCGTGCAGAAAAACAAAACGTCCAAACGAGAAGAAACAACAATTTACATCTACAAGCACAGGGAACATATACAAAATAAACAAGTTTATATGCTGCAACACAGAGGGGGCTGTATATGCCCTGGAATGCAGCTGTGGACTACAGTATATAGGAAGAACAAAGAGACCCCTAAGAGTACGCATCAAGGAACATGTCCAAAATATACTGAAGGGGTTCGATAAACACAGCGTTTCTAAGCACTTTTTACTATGCCACAATAAAGACCCCACACAGCTCAAATTTTGGGGAATAGAACCATATAACAGACATTGGCGAGGGAGCCACAAAGTTAGGACCCTCAGTCAGCTAGAATCCAAATGGATATTTATATTAGATACTTTCTCACCTCGGGGCCTTAATATTGAATTTAATCTTAATTGTTTCCTAAGCGACTTTTAGCTCCAATATATTTAACTTTTAATTCATGTTTCTCAGTGTTTTTAAATGATATCATAGATTTTAGAGAATATTTTACATGTATCTAAATGCTCCACTTTATTTCTATTTTATACCTCTCCTTCAGTTACATTGCTCTCACTTATCTGTGTAACCTCACCTATACATCCAGTAGGGGTCAGTATAACAGTTGTCCTTGCTGAGACGTATGCTGGCGTCATTTTTAGCTTCATTTTAAATGCAAATGCTATTGTATTTTATCTGACATTTATGTTGCCTTTTAGTCCCATACTTTTACCACATCTCTATTTATTTCTAATACCGCCTCTACAACCAAGTCTCCTTACTTGTGTTTAAGCCGACCGACTTACCTAAAATCCCAACGTATTATCTGCTATGCCCCTCAATGGCGGGCTACAAGAAAATGCCCGCGATGTTTACATATTGCAGACATACCAAACATGGCCGCCAAATAGCATTACATAGAAAACCCTAGCAAACATGGCCGCCGCATTGCATAACATTGCGGTCTACAAGAAAATGGCCGCCAATTATATCTAATAGACTCCACTATTTAAAGACACTTCTAGTAACCTAATACATTTCCTGATGAAGTCACGTGACCGTGATGCCACGCGTAGAGACGAATCTAGGAACTAGAACTAGAAGTGACGCTCAGCAGACGAGCTCGCAGCTCGTGGAGTCTTTTACATTGAGTTACTGCCAAATATGAGTACCACTGCTTTTAACGTGTTGAACAATAAATGTTTTAAAAACGTACTACACCATATAGTATCTTCCCTCTTCATTTCTACTTATACAATGGCTGGCATATGAGTGCATACTCCAGAAGGAAACCCCAATTACCCCGGCATCCAGCTATTAGGAGACAACCATCCCAAACAACACACGGACCCCTATAGGAACCAGGCAAGAGGAACACAGAGCATCTTGTTTGCTACATGCTGCTACCTCTCTACTTACAGGTAAGAGGCCACCTTTACCAAAAAGTCACCACCACCAGAGTGCACCAGCACAGGAAGAGGAATACGATATTCCCATCACACAACCACCCCCCCCCCTCGGCCCTCCTGCGTTCCATGCATCACTGCACTTCCTGCACAGGATAAATGAACTGCTTTCTTTTTTCACCATTCACGATTGACCAAATGAACTCTACCTGCACTTGATATAGTCGCATATACTGCCATTTTTGTGCGATCGCTTTGCAATTTTCTGTGCGATCGCCCTGCAACATTTATAATTTAAAGATGCATGTTACAATTCACCTGGTTATCCTAGCTCGTGAGGATATTCAGAGACCTGTCGCACCGTGCACTTTTTTAAGTGCAACATCCCCTCGGATTGATTTATGCATTTATGCATCTTTTGCACTGGTTGCACGTATGCTTTGCATTTCACATTTTTGATTTCATTGTCTGATTTACTGTCACAGTCCATTATTTATTTTGCGATTTGCACAATCTTGACTTCTTGACACAGTGTTTAGACCTGTTGCACATTGTTTACTATTTTAGAAGATAGTATTTTATGGTCACCACTTGAAGATTATTTATTGTGCGTTTTTCACATCTTGGAAGATCTTGCTATTTTATGTGCGTTTTGCAATAATTGTTTATTTGCATTTGTTTTATTATCTTACACAAAGTTTTAGAAGAATTTCACTTAATTTATTTCACTAAACAGCGCAGCACCACCCTCCTCTTTATACACTTAATTTCCGTGGGTATGATCTGACCCCCCCCCCCCTGGTGCTTGCAGCAGTTTTTTATCACTAGCTAGCCCTCTCCATAGTAGCGCAGGAATACACTTAATTTTGTATATGTACATGAGCCGGTTGGCAAGTTGTTAAACATAGATATTGGATGGGTTGAATTTGTAAGAATTCATCAAGGAATCTTCGTACTGTTTATAAACCTAACTAATGGGGGGTGGAGGAGTATAAAGACTCAATGTCAATTACTACCATGAGGCAACCATCTGCGTCCTCTCGGCAGTGGGGGTATAAGGCTGGGTTCACACCTATGCAAATTAAATGTGAGTTTCCCCGCATCCAATTCGCATGACAGGAGATTGTGAACAGGTCTCTATGGAGCCGGTTCACACATCTCTGTTGCGTCTGTGGAGCGGCTTGCACTTCCAAGTGTAACTTTCTGTAACTTCAAGTAAGTTCCCCCTTTTCAATTCCATGTATAAAGTATTTTTTCATTAAATATACAACAGCCCATAGATATCCATCCGCATACCTTTACACAGGCACTTAATATAGATCTATATACTCATTTATGTCCTTATGGATGCCACAATAATAACAAGGCACTACAGGCCAGAGATATTTCTCTGTATAACAGGCATTACTGCATTTTTTACAAGAATTCTTGTGAAAAATGCAGTAATACCTATTATACAGAGAAATATCTCTGGCCTGTAGCGCCTTGTTGTTCTCTTATATATTAGCTATCCTTGTAAGGCAAATACTTGTCATTATTCTGTGACTAGTTATGGCCATCTCATTTTACTATACAGTTTCCTTTTTTCTTTGGGCATATTAATTGTTTGACAGACATTGTTTGGCCTTTCCTTTTACTCCAGTACCCACCCAGGGAGACTCTAATGCATGCATATTCATATTCAGGCAAGGTGACTATATTGTATATGGTGTATCCATGATGTACATGTGCTTTTGTAGGCAATAACAATGAATAATAATGAAATATGATTTATATCTATGTAATTTCTCCATTTGTACAGTGAGGCCTGTCTTTCCTTTATTCCCCCTTTTGTGTGTCCTGAAGAAGCGAATCAGTGAAACGCATTGGCGCACAGGGGCACACTAAAGCCCTGTACACACAATCGGATTTCCTATGAATCCGATGGATTTTTCCATCGGAAATCCGATGGATTTTTCCATCGGAAATCCGATGAAGCTGACTTCCATCAGTCTTGCCTACACACCATCAGTCAAAAATCCGACCGTCCCAAACGCCGTGACGTAAAACACTCCGACAAGCCAAGAAAATGAAGTTCAATGCTTCTGAGCATGCGTCAACTTGATTCTGAGCATGCGTGGGTTTTTGTCCGATGGAGTTCCACACAGACGATCGGAATTTGCTATCGTTTTTTTTTCCCATCGTATAAATTTAAAACATATTCTATTTTTTTTCACCGATGGAATAAAGACAGATGGGGCCCATACACGATCGGTTTGTCCGATGAGAAAAGTCCATCGGACTGTTTTCATTGGTAAAACCAATCGTGTGTACACGGCATTAGTCTATACCATGTAACAACAAAAATATACCTTAAGTACTGGGCCTTCGTCGGCCATATTCTGTATATATGTGTACACATGTTTTTATTGGCATGTTTCTATGTGCATTTTTTATATTTTCCAGTTTATAAATAAAATATGGATTTTATCAAAATAATGTGGTTCAATTTGCCTCTAAAATCTGACGTTTTGTTTTTTTCTTCTTTTTTTTCTTCAAGTGATGGCATCCATATGAACGGAAAGTGGTTGCGACACTAATGCAGCGTACAGACGATCGGACATTCCGACAACAAAACCGTGGATTTTTTTCCGACGGATGTTGGCTCAAACTTGTCTTTCATACACGGTCACATAAATGTTGTTGGAAATTGCGAAAGTCAAGAACGCGGTGACGTACAACGTGTACGACAAGCCAAGAAAAATGAAGTTCAATAGCCAGTGCGGCTCTTCTGCTTGATTCCGAGAATGCATGGAATTTTGTGCGTCGGAATTGTGTACACACACTCGGAATTTCCAAAAATTTGAGAACCAGCTCTCAAACATTTGTTGTTGGAAATTCCGACAGCAAATGTCCGATGGAGCATACACATGGTCGGATTTTCCAACCGTGCTCACATCGAACATTTGTTGTTGGAAATTCCAACCGTGTGTATGTGGCATAATGGACATCCGTAAGAGTTAGGGAAACATTTAGGGCATGGGATTTTGAATAGTTAATCTTGAGGTGGAGATTTGCTTGAAATGTTCAATGTCCTGAATTAGACTTGGTAAAGGCACAATGAGCTCTGTCAGAAAAAAAACAACATTGTCAGCAAATACCGCAACCTTATACTCCTTTCCACCAGCCAGAATGCCCTTTATATTTGAACTTGCGTGTAGGTGGCATAGAAAGGGCTCCAGGATCAGAACATAGATGGGAGGCGACAGAGGGCACCCTTGTCTCTTGCCATTGATGATGCGAAAGGAACTAACACTTGCCTGAGGGTGAGAGTGAAGTGCCATAATGAAGTTGCGCATATGGCTCTTGAGACCCAAAGCTTGCGGCACAGCATGCATATAGTCCTAGGTGGGGGAGAAAGGGGAGAGGGAATAGGAGATGGGGGCTAGAAAAGAGTAAAAGCAAAGAGAAAAAAAAAGCACCCCCATGAGAAGGGGTGTGAGCAAAAGAGTCACTCGGGTCTAATCCAATTACCGTATGAACGTATCACCGGAGGTAAACTAAGATGAGGGAATCCAACTAGCAGTGTAGTATCATGTAGGCTGGGGCATTAAAAAAAAAGAACTGTAGAGGACACAAAAAGTCAGTGGAACCCAATGAGTTTGTTATAAGGGGGGAGAACAGGCAAACCAGTCATAGGCTATCTGACTCCGATAGGGCTGTGTCTGCCATACATGGAGCCTGAGAGAAGATGATTAATAAAGAAGCATGAAGGCATAATAAAACAAAAAATTCATCACATGTCCCACTAAGACCGCAAAGTGCCAAGTATTAATGCACAGTTGAACGTAAAGTGCCAGTAATATCAACACTTTCACCATATATGAGAAACGTTTGTCGAGAACAGGTAGAGAAGGGGTGCCCAAGTCCAAGTGGGTGAGGGCAGGCCTCTGCAGTAATGCAGGGTAAAAGGCAGAATCAAACCATCCCCAAAGGCTTGAGAAGTTGGCATCTATGATGGCAGCCAAGAATACAACCTGGAAAGCCTCAGGCACCCAGAGAAGAAAGTTACTTGTGGCCCTCCCTTTAAATTTTAGCTCTCCCTAACTCCGGTGTGAATTAGTCTTGTAGAATACAAAATACAATATTTAAATCAGCCAACAGGAAAAATAGAAGCAAGGCAAGAAGGGTGTGCCAAGCAGAGCACCAGTCTGCACCTTCAGAGATAGTTGCTCGCGGGCGTTGTAAGGACAGCGCTCTCTGTGGGAGGAATGCAGGAGTTTCGCTCCAGGAGCATCAGCTGTCACAAAGGATGAGGTGTGCTACCTAAGAGGCTCTAGCAATGATGTAAATAGTACAATGGGGTACTACCATAAGCTATGACAGCTCAAGTGTACTAGGGACCTAGTGAAGTTTCCCAGGGTCCTAGGTCTGAAACACTTAAATTCTGAGAGAGGAGGTCAAGTACCCGAGCAATCTAATTGAAACGTCAAACTTGTCAAATAGAACATTAACAATATAATAGCAGAAAACAAAGAACAGAGGCCAGACCCCAGGACCCGATTTGAGTCCCACCTCCCACTTCCTGAAGCTGTATGTTATCAACAAATCAGGGGAAATGTTGAAAGCTCCAATAATTGAGTCTAGGTGGCGGTAGATCATCAGAGGGAAAGAAAGCAGTATCCAAAAGCATAAAAAAGAAGCAGTCAGCCCACATACACACTGAGGGCAGGTTTAAAATCATGTGAGTTCAGCTGAACTCACACAATTTCAAACCCGCATTTCAGTCCGATTTCAGGGATGATTTGACAGACATCTGTGTGGGTTCATGCACAGATGTCTATTGAAATCACCACCGAAATCGCCAATAGTAGTGCAGGAACTACTTTTGGCAATCAGTGCGGTGCGGCAAAGTTGGCGGTGCCATTGCCGGCGATAGGCTCCGATTTGCCATGCGAACGGCCCAATGTGAATGTGGGCTAAAGCATAGTCATTACGAAATAATTAAAGGCAGAATGAGTATGTTCTATGGGTCGTTCTCCAGTGCCCGCTAGATATAGAAGATATATGGGAACTCAAGAGAGTGATCTTTGGGAAATTGTAGAAAGGGTGTCTAGTCTTGTCTCCCTGAACCTAGGACAATGGAGAAGGGCAAGAAGTACATAAAATGATACAGCTTCCAGGCATAATCCACATTTGGGTTACAGTTTGGGGGTCCTACCTCTGTGACCTTAGCAAGGTGCACCAATAAGGTGGGGACCAAAGCAAAACAAAAGGTGCTCTATTCCAAAGTCTACAGCGGCCCCACAAGACACGTTTGTAGTGAAGTATTATAGTGGTAGATAATTGATGTTTAGTTATTATAATGATGATATAAGTTATGTTTCCGCAGCAACACCCAAGTTCTCCAGAGAGTGCATTTTATTTAACTTCCAACACAGAACAAAGTCCAATACTTGCACAGATGACAATGAATCCAACAGAATATATATAATTCAGAGTCCCATTTCTCCTAGATCAATTCTAGACTTGTGCCTTCATATTCATACAGAATATCTTGAGTAAACTGAATGCCAGCTTATATTGCCTATCTACTGAATGGCTGAGCAATTTGATTGGCCGTCTTTGATCTACACTCTGTCTTTCAGAATGACAGAGAATGACCCCCCCCTAGCCGGAGACGGCTACAGTCACCACATGCCCTAATTTGCTTTCTTGCATAATAACATCAACAAGCCCTCTTTGACATAAGCAATTAGATTACAGATACCAAAGGTGGCCTGAGCACAGTTTTGATATGTAAAATAGACTTATCCTGGATTCTTGCATCGTAACATCAACAAGCCCCTTCTGATATGTGCAGTAAATCTTGTTTGGCCCTTTGGTCAACAAACACCCTTTGATATGTGTAATTAGATTACAGATACCAAAGTCAACTGAAATCTGGCCTGGTCAATCTTGTACTTATACATATATATATTAATATATTGTCCCACATAAATCGTCCAACATATTACAACATATACCGCCACTTGGATCGGTTCGAATCAGAATCAATTCACAACCAAACTGCTCAGACATCCCTGGCTCTTAATATTGAAGCTATCTCTAGGCTTTCCTTATTTTTCTGGATTGTTCTTAGTTGTCTTCTACCACAACAATATAAACCAAACAAAAAAACATATTAATATAAATTTAATAAACACAAAAATTATGGAAAGAGTTCTCAATAGCGGGTGAGTAAATGTGTTATTGGGTATGCTCCACCAAGGCTCCTGAAATTCTTTAGCAATTTTATTAGAACTGATGAGGTTTTCCTTCACCAGTTCTTGTAATTCTATAATTTTCCTACTATCCCTCTTAAATAATGTATCCAATTCAACTGTAAGTGGTGGTATTTTCTTAAATAAAGGAGAAATCATAGAGTCCCATTTGCCAAGATCGGTTTGCTCAATGTCCATAGATACTTGGTTCATCTGGATATTAGCTCGAATGTCTTCCTCTCCAATTGTTAACAGTCCATCTGTGAGGTTCACACACCAGCCTGTGATAGGTGTCCGGCACTGAACTTGTTTCTACCAAGTGAATAAAGGAACCCCTAATGCACAGACCCTTGAGTCTTCTGCATGAATTATTCTCTTCCAGGCCGGTTCAAATTTTTGCAATTGAACTAGGCAGTTTCCAGAGTGTGTAGCCGCACAGCCATCTAAGTACTCCAGCCGCTCCAAAGAACAGGAACAAAGCCAGGCCTGGGCACATTTGGTACAGCAGTTGGGGTCTATGGTTTTCCACACTTGGTTGTCCTTGACGACGAGTCTGCTTTGTGGTAGCAGTTGTTTCAGTATATTAGTGCCATTTCTCACCTCCACTTCACCAAGAACGATTATCTTGTATACGGGTAAGGGGGTTGTTGACCATGTAGGGATGTCGACGGTCAGAGGTATTTCCTGCTTTCCAATGCGATCTTTATTGCAAAGAGTATCCAGGCTCCTTACTTTAGCAAGGGCAAAGTTTCTTACAAATAACACCACTGTCTTTGATAAGATTAAATAATAAAGTTGAGTTCATAATCCTTGGCCATCCTCCTTGTTTGATTTCTTGAAGCCCTAGGCTCAGGTAATCACTCAGCAAGTTTCCTACGATACCACAAACTATAGACTTGGATACATTATTGGTTTGAAGTGTTTTATTCAGTGCATTCACCGACACTTGAATGTTCTGCAAATCTGCAGCAATGGTGTGAATGTTCTGAATATCTATTTTCATTTCAGCTAGAGCGTCTAAATCCACTCTTCCCCCTTTAAGCAGTATCTGCTGTAATCCACACACAAAATTTTGTTCTTATATTTAGGCTTTCTATATCAACCCTATTCCAAATTGAACTACCCAAACTGAGGCCTGATATGATATCAGTACCCAGATCCCTCTTTGAAACTTTCTTAAAATTAAGCCCTTGTGTAGCATCCCAAAATAAGTTTATGTGTTTGAAAGACTGTTTTAAACCATAATCCCATTGATTTTGGGCAACTCTCTGGAATGTTAAATGATGTAAAATTCAACAATAAAGGTAATGATAAATATGAAACATCGCTATACACTTAAGTTTGAGTCCGCTCAAGGAAAAGTCAGTGTTCTGGCCATTGTAAAATTGTAGGACAGTCTCTAGAATTTGTGACCATTATATTTAGGATTTTTGAATAGACTCCATCCTTCACATCATGAGGGCTACAGGATATAATACCCTCCTTAAATATTGTAAAATTCCTTTCTAAAGTCATTTGCATTTGTGGTCCATTCTTTGTCTCCACTAATATTATTTTTGTACTCCTGTGACGATCGCTTCCTTCTGGGTAAGTCCAGACAGCATATTCCACAAAGTAATCAGATTTTGGCATCTCACATTCAACGACTATCCACCCCCCGACTATGCCCTTTACAGTATCCCCATGTATCTGGATGCCTTCTGAGTTCTCTAAAACAGTAAGTTCTGTAGTATGATCCACTACACTTTATTTCGATCAGATTTCCCCAATGGTAAGCATTTGAATTCTTTAACTTGACACTTTTCCACTCTGATGTTTGTGATGCAAAGTAGTAGAGTGATTGACGCTGTTATCAACACATATGCTAATAGAGGCTTGTATTTGTCCAGGGTGGATGTCTTCATTTTGGTGCAGTCTTCTGACATTCGCATTCCTCCTGGGACCTGAAAGACAATCTCAGGAAGAAAGTTAGACAATGCTCTTATCCATCAAATCCATTTTTCCTTTAAATGCTTTGATCTGACATGCATGACTCCATCTTGACCTATCCTCTCCCAAGTCTAATAAGTAAACAGAGGGTCCAGTTTTGTCTATGACTGCATAAGGGCCCTTCCACTTTGCCTTAGGAAATGGGTGAAACCCAGAAAAATCCTGTAACATTACTCTAGCCCCAATTTGGTATTCACTAGTTTCACCCATTGCATTGAACCACTGTTGTGAGCTTTTATGGGTACATTCATCAGTGACACACACAGCCTTTTGTACTGTAATCACATGATCCTTTAAGATCTCTACCCATGATTCAGATAATGACACAGCTTCTAATGCTGCTGAGACCGGATTTATCAGATGTTCTCAGGTTCTCATTGTTCTGCAGAGCAGAGCTTCATAAGGGGCAAAGCCTATGGACCTGCAAATTCTGGAACGAATAGTTGCCAGAACAAATGGTAATTTTTCATCCCAATCGGTACCTTGCTCATTTACAACCTTTCTAAGAGCATTTTTAATTGTCCTGTTCATTCGTTCAACCTGTCTTGCAGACTCAGTGTGATAAAAGATGTGAAATTTTTGGATGACACCAAGGAGCTTACATGTTTCTTGCATCACATTACCTACAAAACCTGGCCCATTGTCACTGTCTAAAACTTTTGGTATCTCCCACCGACTAAATATTTCTTTGACCAAGATCCTTGCAGTAGTAGTGGCAGTACAGTTTTTGGTAGGGAAAGCTTCAACCCAGTGACTGAAAGAATCCACAACAACCAGAAAATATTTGTTCTGGTGTGCAGTGTTAGGTAATTCACCTGTCTAATCAATTTGTATTCGCTCCCATGGTCCCATGGGAGCTTGTCTCATCAGTGCCCCTCTTCTCTTCCTATTTGCGGGATCATGCCTGGCACACATCAAACATGATAAGATATGGTCCTGCATGTGTTGTTTATTTTGAGGCCACCATGCTACATGATCTAATCTCTCTAAGGCTAAAGGAAGTTTGGGGTGTCCACCAACAGGGGACCCATGAATCCATGTAAGAATGTCTTTCCTCACACCTTTTGGGCAACCCATAAATATAAATCGGTTTTGTAAGTTATTAAAAGGCCATCCTTCACCTACATCTCTTGACCCTCAAATTGCATGGGCCCAGTCCCACGCATTTCTTTTAGTTGAGCTAATTCCTCATCCTGATCTTGAATTTTACCCAACTCACATGTCCGTTCTTCAATTCCTTTTGTTTGAGCACGTGTAAGGGCAGACACTGGAAATGTCAAAGTATGCTCTATATGAGGCTATTCGGGGGATGTTACTGCAGCCTATTTTGCTAATCTATCTACAGTATTGTTCCAGTAGTGCTCGGTTGTTTGTTTTCTGTGGGCCTGTACCTTTCGGATATTAATTTTTGAAAAGAATTGTGTTTCCTCCTCTATCATTTTCCATAAAGATGCATATCTTATCTCGCTGCCATCTGTTCCTTTAAAGCCCATCACATTCCACCATGAAAGATAGACCACTGCACCCTTGCATACCTGGTCTGAGTCAGAAGCAATGTTAACAATTCCACCATCATCTCTTAACTCAATGAGAACTTGCAGAAATGCTGCTATTTCCACATACTGTGCAGAACGAGCTCTACATGAATATGAAAATTGTCTCTGTACCTCGCCATTTTTTACACAAACACCAGCAAATCCTGAGATTCTACTTCCATCTTTATAGTAATAAGAACCATCAATGTACCAGCACTCATTTTCCAGGTCAAAAGGTTTGGATATGGCAGTAAAAACTCTGTGCTGCAAACTTTTTATTTGCACTCGACATTCATGAGCTTCACCTTCAATCATCAATCCACCAATCAGGACGCTAGGTTCTTTTAACATCAAACCCTCAATATTCTCTGACAACAAAGCTGTAGTCCATCTCACCAGCCTTTTACAATTCACATCTGCTTCTTTCCATTTCCCATTTGCTAACATGACTATAGGAGTGTGATTGCTAGCAATGATGACCCTTTGTGTACCTGTCAATTAACTGAATTTGTTGATTGCTCAATAACAACACAGCACCATACGAGTACACAAAGGATAATTCTGCTCTACAGATGATAGTAAACGTGATGCATAGGCTACAGGTCTTTGTTTTCCAAAATAGTCTTGGGTGAGTGCAACAAACAAAGTACTAAGGCCTACATGTGGATAGAGTCTGAATTCTTTGTTGGGGTCTGGTGATGCTAGTGAAGGGGCATTGCCTAAAGTTTCTTTTAATGCTTCAATAGCTTGTGTGTGCTCTGATTTCCATTTCCATTCATCTTGCTTCAGCAGATTATACAAACACTCTGTTAATGATGCATAATGAGGCACAAACTCCCTGCAGAAACCTGTCATGCCTAAGAACTGTCTCAGACTTTTCTCATCAGTGGGCAAAGGTAGCTTACCTATCAGCTCAACCCTTTGCTCGTTGATACTTCGCCCTTACTGTGCTACAGTAACACCCAGAAATTGGACTTATTTCTTCCCCAATTGTATTTTCTTTGGATTAACTTTCAAACCTGCTTCTCTCAAAAGCAATAATATTTCACTCACATCGTTCACATGCTCCTCCATAGAGGCTGACCCAATCAAAATGTCATCAACATATGAAATTACTCTTTCAGGTTTTGAAAACGTATCAATCACTTCTTTCATATGTGAGTGAAATATTGCTGCACTGTCTTTGTACCCTTGCGGAAGAACTGTCCAATAATATTGAAGGCCCGCCCAGCTGAAGGCTGTTTTGTATTGACATGTTGGGTCAAGGGGTAAATTCCAATAACTGTTACTGATATCGATGACCGTAAACCATATCATTTCTGGCGTTAATTTGGCAATCATTTCAGGGTAAGCTGCTACCACAGGTGCCATACTTTTAGCATATTTGTTTAATCTATCGTCAGCCTGAACGACCCATCGGGTTTGATGACTGGCCAGGATGGTGAATTGCATGTTGATGCACCCCTTTTTAATGTACCTTGCGCCTCCAATTGTTTTATAGCTTCTGTTATAGGTTTAATGGCATCTTTTGGAACTGGGTATTGCATGAGAGGTGCTGGATCAACCACCAGACCCTGCTGTACACAGACATCAGCACCAATTATGTCCTGATTTTGACAAACAACGTCACACTCCCACTTCTCTCCCCCTATTTGCATCTCAACGCCACGCACAAAAGGAGCTTCAATGGAATGTCCAGTGACACCTGTTATTCAAATTTTCTCATTTCCAGGGACAACAGATTTACTAAAACTAATAGCTGCCCCACTATCTAACAGTGCATTTACACGAGTTCCCCCTAATGTTACATCAACAGTGGGCCGCCCCCAGGAGTCTAATTTTAAATCAGTTAAGAATCGTCAGGAAGGAGCGTGGGGGGCTCGGAACCCCTAAAAATGACTGGTAGAGGGTGACACAGCACTTTCCATTCCTACTGCTGCTACTTTCACCCCTCCTGCTTTTATTTTTTCCATTTCTTCCTGTATCTTATACAGCTCCTCCTGCAAACGATCTCTCTCGCTTCTCATTTCACTAAACGGCACCCAAGGCTGTCTACTAGGCTTTCCTCTGGATTCTGGCCTTCTATAATTACCTGAAGTGTTATAAGATCTTCCTCTCCATGGTCCTAAATCATATCTATTTTGCTGACCCTCGACTCAAGACTGTCCTCTCTGCACTTTCTTCTCCACAAATTATCCGCTCTTAACAAAATGTCATTATAATCACTAGGATCAGGTGTAACAGATAAAATGCCTTCCCTTACATCATCATCCAATGCTTCCAATAACATTGCCCTATGAACCAAACCACCACGTTCAAAACCGGGATTCCCAGTCATCACATATTCCATCACACTACTAATTCTATCTGCAAGTTCATATGGGCATTTATTCTTCATTTGCCTAATTTTTCCTGACAAGGACACATTTGTCGTTACACCATACAATGCTTTCAATAATTCCCTTAAAACATCCTTATTTTTATGATGCTGGCCACAATTTTGCAAAATCCGTGCCCACAATCCATTGCCTACGCTTTTCTGCAAAATTCTAGCTAGGTCCTCCACATTCAAGTTGTATGTGTCTCTGACTCTCTTAAAATCACAAAACCATTTCATGAACCTATTTACATCATAGCGGGGTACCTGACCTATCTCTCTTTATAATAGCTTCCATCTCCTGTGGCTTTAATTGTTTTGTGATCAATTTAATTTCACTTGTATCGTCAGTGATCAATACAGTTGTTGTAGTGGTAGGAGCTGCTGGTATGCAGGGGGCTGCATGTAACTCATCCCAGGGATATAATGGCTTATAATCTTTGGTATCAAGCTTTATTTTAGAAGTATCATCTTGATGTGTATAACTTGATCTTTCAGCCAATTTATCAAAAGCAATGTTAGCAGCATGTTTACACTCCTCTGTTTCTCAACAATTTGTATTTTAACTGACAATTCCTCATTTACCCGACTTAAATCATCACATAATTTTGCCTTCTCAATCAGTGCCTCCCCAGTAGTGATAGCATGCAACCTAAAATCTGATATCCTCTCATTCAACCCCTTCTCCATAACCTCATATCTCTGAGTCTGTTGTAGAATTTTCTGCTTTTCCCCCTTAATTTCCTCTATTAATTCTGTACAACAAGACAGTAGTCCCTGAATAATGATACCCTTACGTTTCTTTTGTTTTGTTTTCTTATCAAAGACACTATCAGATAAAAAGCATTTCATTAAATCCCATGACTGTCTACATTCTTGGGGAATCTCATAAGGTCCCCCATGACTTTTTATATAATTTAACAGCCATATATTCACATCCTCTCCCTTAGTGCTATTGTTACCACCAGACACAGCCAATGCCATTGTGAAAAATACAATGAAAGAAAAAAAAATGCTATTTAGAAAATAATGAAAATAATGAATACGGCACACTTACCAATTGTTAGGTTTCCTGGAACTTCCTTCCTGGGTCCTCACGGTCTTCTATCACCTCACAGATTGTGAGATCCAGTCTCCAGAGAATAATTCTAGGCTTTCAAACGTGTTAAACTTTGTAGATCAGACTCTTGTCCCTTGGTTCTTGGTTCTCCATCAGACTTCTGTCCATCTCACAGGATTGTTGTCATCACGATTTCTGTTACTAAGTCCTGAAAATGCGCTTCTGGTCGCTTGAATGGCACCAATGTAGTGAAGTAGTATAGTGGTAGATAATTGATGTTTAGTTATTATAATGATGATATAAGTTATGTTTCCGCAGCAACACCTAAGTTCTCCAGAGAGTGCATTTTATTTAACTTCCAACACAGAACAAAGTCCAATACTTGCACAGATGACAAAGAATCCAACAGAATATATATAATTCAGAGTCCCATTTCTCCTAGATCAATTCTAGACCTGTTCTTTCATATTCATACAGAATATCTTGAGTAAACTGAATGCCAGCTTATATTGCCTATCTACTGAATGGCTGAGCAATTTGGCCGTCTTTGATCTACACTCTGTCTTTCAGAATGACAGAGAGTGACCCCCTCTAGCCGGAGACGGCTACAGTCATCACATGCCCTAATTTGCATTCTTGCATAATAACATCAACAAGCCCTCTTTGACATATGCAATTAGATTACAGATACCAAAGGTGGCCTGAGCACAGTTTTGATATGTGAAATAGACTTATCCTGGATTATTGCATCTTAACATCAACAAGCCCCCTCTGATATGTGCAGTAAATCTTGTTTGGCCCTTTGGTCAACGAACACCCTTTTGATATGTGTAATTAGATTACAGATACCAAAGTCAACTGAAATCTGGCCTGGTCAATCTTGTACTTATACATATTGTGACAGCAGGAAGGTAAAGTCACCTGGTTGCATCCAGGGGGGTAGATATATTTCTCCCAGATTCAGGCTTTATGCCGACTTATACAACTAGGGAGTTGATGAAGCCCAGCTGAGGCTAGTGGGCTCATGAATGACTCATACCTCTAGGGAGAGTGCTGGGCGTCGTGAGGCAGGGAGTTGATGAGACCAGCTGAAGCTTGTCAGCTCATTTAGGCCTCTATAAGAACTCCCAGATTCATTAGGTGTTAGCTCATGCCTGGAACCAGACCTGTGTGGACTGTCTAGGGAGAGTGAACCCCTGTGCGGTGAGGCAAAGCCTGTGTGGCTATTTGTTTGGACTTTTACTAAACCAGGGACTTAGGGACTAGGACAGCACCAGGCTGATCCCAGTTGTTAGTTTAGGAAACCTGCATGTTTAGTCAGAGGTCAAACTGACCAGGATTTATTTTGTTTATGTTTCTTTTTGGCTTTGCTGTGTTTTTGTCACTGTACATAGAGAAATAAACCGCACCTTTTGATTTTGAAAACCACAACCTCCGTCTGCTGGCCCTGTTTTTGTGTGGGGAGCCCAACCAGGGGGTCACACACACCCGCTACCGAGTTAACCCCCTCACAGTTGGTGGAGAATGCGGGCAGTTTTTTTTAAACCAGCATGGAGGAGATACTGAAACAGCTGGCTCTAGCAAATGCCAATCAACAGCAGACAAATGCAGGTTTGCAAAGGAGCCTTGCAGCCCAGCAGCAAGCTCATCAACAAGCCCAGCAGCAATCTGAGGCCCGCTTCATAGACCTGTTACAGAAGCAAGAGCAGAGACTACAACAAATGGAAGCAGTAATGCAGCAACGTCCGCAGACCAGTGAGGAAAGCCGTCCCACTAATACCGCGTCCTTTGGGGTGAGTCGTTTATTGACAAAAATGACTGGAGAGGATGATCCAGAGGTATTTTTGACCACATTTGAAAGGACTGCTGAAAGAGAAAAGTGGCCTGAGGAGCAGTGGGCTGGACTGGTGGCTCCTCTGTTAACTGGTGAATGGCAGAAGGCTTACTATGACCTAGAGCCTGACCAAGCAAAAGACTATGTGATGCTAAAAGCTGAAATATTGGCAAGGCTGGGTGTCACCCTGGCTGTCCGGGCTCAGCGTGTGCATAACTGGACTTTCCAGCTTGGAAAACCCCCCAGGTCTCAAATGTATGATCTCATTCACCTGAGCAGGAAGTGGCTACAGCCAGAGACTTTGTCCGCACCAGAGATTGTGGAACGTGTTGTAATGGATCGGTTTTTGAGAGCTCTTCCTACTGCCATCCAAAAGTGGGTAAGCCATGGAGACCCAGAGACGGCCGGTGGTCTTGTGGATCGTGTAGAGAAATACTTGGCTACAGAGAACCTGACGGCCTCTTCCAGAGACTCTCGGACTTTCCACCCTAAGACCAGACCATCCCCAGGGGCGGATAAGAGGATTCCAAGGGGTGAGGGTGGAGAGAGTGAGAGGGTGGGAGCTCTACCCAAAGTTTGGCGAGAACAGCCTGGGAAGTCAGGGGCTCAAGAGGCAGCCAAATGGATTGTTTGCTACCGCTGCCGGCAAGCGGGACATATTGCAGCAAATTGCCCGGTTGTGGAGGAACCCATGCAATGTGACTTTCTGATGGACAGACGTCAGTCGCTGTGTGCGACAGTCGCATGCACTGCCATTCGGGGAACTGAGAAACATTTATGCAAAATGTGTATTAATGGTAGAAATGTTGTGGTATTACTGGATTCAGGTAGCCTTGTGACCCTGATAAAGGCTGAATTAGTTAAAACAGAGGTCTCTGGGAATAGCAAGGTAGCTGTTATTTGTGTGCATGGGGACACCCGAGAGTATCCAGTGACTACAGTGTGTTTCGAGACCCCCAAAGGTACCCTCTCTCATCCAGTGGGGTTAGTATCTCAATTACCGCATGATGCCATTGTGGGAAGGGATTTTCCGAAGTTCTGGGAACTGTGGGATGATCCTGAGCCCCCCACTGGTGCCCCTATGTACCAGGAATGTGATAGCCAGAACTCCCCTGAGAGTGGTGAGGACTCTCCAGAATTTCCCTTGTCAGTATTGGCAGGGGAGACTCAAGAAACTGGAGAGGAGCCCACCTCCTCAGACGAAAACCTACCGTCTGTGGAGTTTTCTGATCTGGAGGTTCACAGGGAAAATTTTGCCACAGAACAGTTAAAAGACCCCGCCCTAATAAAGGCACGGGAAAACGTAGTGGAAATAGATGGCGAGTTAGTGAACCCAGATAATACCTGCACTTACCCATACTTCAGCGTAGAGAAGGACCTACTGTATCGGGTGGCAAAAAGGGCAGAAGAAACCGTTGAGCAGCTTGTGGTGCCCAAACCTTACAGGAAGTTGGTGTTGGAGTTGGCCCATGGGCACATTCTTGGAGGTCATCTGGGGACAGAGAAAACCCGAGAGAGGGTATTACAGAGATTCTATTGGCCTGGGGTGATGAAGGACATAGAAAATTATTGTTCCTCCTGCCCTGTGTGTCAGAGGTCGGCCCCGATGCCACATTTCCGTAGCCCGCTGGTCCCTCTACCCATCATTGAGGTCCCGTTTGAGAGAATCGCAATGGATTTGGTAGGTCCTATAATCAAGTCCGCTAGGGGGCACCAGTACATATTGGTTATAATGGACTATGCCACCCGTTATCCAGAAGCGATCCCTCTCAGAAATACCTCGGCCAAAACCATAGCCAAAGAGCTATCTCTTGTTTTTAGCCGGGTGGGTATTTGTAAAGAACTGCTTACGGACCAAGGTACACCCTTTATGTCCCGGGTTATGAAAGAGCTGTGTAAATTGCTCAAAGTGACGCAATTGCGTACATCTGTGTATCACCCCCAAACCGATGGGCTGGTTGAAAGATTCAACAAAACCCTAAAACAAATGTTGAAGAAAGTGGTGGATAGAGATGGAAAGGATTGGGACTGTCTACTTCCTTATTTGATGTTTGCTATTAGGGAGGTGCCCCAATCCTCTACGGGATTCTCCCCCTTTGAGTTACTGTATGGGAGACACCCAAGAGGGCTGTTGGATATTGCCAAGGAAACTTGGGAAAGTGAGAGTTCTCCCCACAGGAGTGTGATTGAGCATGTCGCCCTGATGCAAGATCGAATTGCACAGGTAATGCCCATCGTGAAGGAACATTTGGCCCAAGCGCAGTTGGCACAGCAGAGAGTGTACAACCGTGGAGCAAAGACCCGTACCTTTTCCCCGGGGGATAGGATATTGGTACTTGTCCCTACGGTTGAAAGTAAATTCCTTGCCAAATGGCAAGGCCCCTACGAGATAATGGAAAAAGTGAGCGAAGTGAATTACAAGGTCAGACAACCAGGAAGGCGAAAGCCCGAACAGATATATCACGTTAATCTGTTGAAAGCCTGGAGGGATAGAGAGTCCCTAGTCGCAGAAACTTGGTCACCAGCTCAAACTGGTTGCGTGATTCCGGAGGTTGGAATAGCAGCCACCTTGTCACAACCCCAACAACAGGAGGTTAAGGAGTTTGTGCTTCGCAACAAGGAGGTGTTCTCTGAGCTGCCGGGACAAACATCTGGGGTAGAGCATGATATTATTACCCCGCCCAGTGAAAGGGTGAAGTTAAAACCCTATCGGATCCCAGAGGCCCGACGGGAGGCAATACGGGAGGAAGTACAGAAAATGCTGAACTTAGGGGTGATAGAGGAGTCCCAAAGTGATTGGTCTAGTCCCATTGTGTTGGTGCCTAAACCGGATGGGAGCTGGCGATTTTGTAACGATTTTCGTCAGTTGAACAAAGTTACAAAATTTGACACCTACCCCATGCCACGTATAGATGAGTTGATCGACCGGCTGGGAACAGCCCGATACATGACGACTCTTGACCTCACAAAAGGGTATTGGCAAATTCCCCTGGCCAAGTCGGCCAAAGAGAAAACCGCATTTGTAACCCCAGACGGGGCGTTCCAATATAAGAGAATGCCGTTCGGGTTACAGAATGCGCCGGCCACATTCCAGCGGAAAATGGACCAGATACTGAGGCCCCATCGGAAGTATGCTGCGGCTTACCTGGATGAGGTAATTGTCCATAGCACAGATTGGGCCTCACATCTGCCAAAAGTGCAAGCAGTCCTAGACTCTATCCGGGAAGCGGGGTTTACGGCTAACCCCAAGAAGTGTACCATTGGGCAGGAGGAGGCCAAATATCTTGGGTACACCATTGGCAGGGGAGTAATAAAACCCCAACTCAACAAAGTCGAGGCCATCCAGAGTTGGCCACGTCCCAACAGCAAGAAGCAGGTACGAGCCTTTCTGGGAATCGCGGGTTATTATCGGCGCTTCATTCCCCACTTTGCTTCTAAGGCTGTGCCCCTAACCAACCTGACGAAAGGGAAAGGGTCGGTCATGATTAAATGGACCCCCGAGGCGGAGGCAGCATTCCAATTCTTGAAACAAGCCTTATGTAGCCAGCCAGTGTTGTACTCACCCGACTTCTCTAAAGACTTTGTCGTACAAAGTGATGCGTCAGATGTGGGGTTAGGAGCAGTATTGTCCCAGGTCTGGAACGGGGAAGAGCACCCAGTCATTTACCTCAGCAGGAAGTTGAAGTCCCATGAGGTAAATTACGCCACGGTTGAAAAGGAGTGTTTAGCGGTGAAGTGGGCTCTAGATTCCCTTCGGTACTATCTGCTAGGTAGGCACTTTGACATGGTTACGGATCACGCTCCGTTAAAGTGGATGGCTCAAAACAAGGAGACAAATAGAAGAGTGAATAGGTGGTTCCTGGCCCTACAGGAATTCAACTTCACAGTAAAGCATCGCCCTGGCGTTCAAATGGGGAATGTGGATGCTTTGTCTCGAGTACATGAATGCCTGATTGCTGGTGTTCCAATCCCAAGGTTAAAACAAGAGGGGGGGGTATGTGACAGCAGGAAGGTAAAGTCACCTGGTTGCATCCAGGGGGGTAGATATATTTCTCCCAGATTCAGGCTTTATGCCGACTTATACAACTAGGGAGTTGATGAAGCCCAGCTGAGGCTAGTGGGCTCATGAATGACTCATACCTCTAGGGAGAGTGCTGGGCGTCGTGAGGCAGGGAGTTGATGAGACCAGCTGAAGCTTGTCAGCTCATTTAGGCCTCTATAAGAACTCCCAGATTCATTAGGTGTTAGCTCATGCCTGGAACCAGACCTGTGTGGACTGTCTAGGGAGAGTGAACCCCTGTGCGGTGAGGCAAAGCCTGTGTGGCTATTTGTTTGGACTTTTACTAAACCAGGGACTTAGGGACTAGGACAGCACCAGGCTGATCCCAGTTGTTAGTTTAGGAAACCTGCATGTTTAGTCAGAGGTCAAACTGACCAGGATTTATTTTGTTTATGTTTCTTTTTGGCTTTGCTGTGTTTTTGTCACTGTACATAGAGAAATAAACCGCACCTTTTGATTTTGAAAACCACAACCTCCGTCTGCTGGCCCTGTTTTTGTGTGGGGAGCCCAACCAGGGGGTCACACACACCCGCTACCGAGTTAACCCCCTCACAATATATATAATAATATATTTGTGACAGAGGGGTCACTTTGGACACAGGGTGAGCCAGGAAACCATGGACATTAAGAATATGGCTTGGATTGCTTGAAATTGAAATAGTAATATTAGTCCACAATATGTACTGGATGTTTTACCCTGAACTCAACAGGTTAATTGGGAGATGTGTTACCTGCCTGTGTGATGTAAATGAATCTAGGATGGCGTCTAAGGATCTTTCATTGTGTTAATTAAGTCTGTACTTGTGTGTATTGTAAAGTATCAGACAGTCTGGTGAATATAAAGGTCATGCATAGTCATTTAAACATAAAGGGGATTAGAACCTGTTGTCTCCTAGCAGACGTCAAAATAATGTGTATTGGGGCTTGTTGTGTTGTGGGTGGAGCTGGACCATTGTTCATTCAGGTTAATGCAGTATTGGATGTGTATAAGAGTTTCAATGTTTTTGGCAATAAAGTCAGTCTATCCTTGGGAAGATACAGAGTGCGTCTCGTTCTTTCAGAAGGATTCATTCCTATGGGAAGGGGTCGGCTGGCTGTGGAGTATCGGCAGTGAATTTGTGTCCAGGAGAGGGAAGAGATCGAAACGGCGTTACCCCCTTTCGTATTTGGGGTGTCGTTACAATATTGTCCCACATAAATCGGCCAACATATTACAACAATGTTAATTTAAGGCATGGTAAGGGGTATGTAGGAGAGGTTTCCAGAGTCCCACAGGGAATGCAATGAAGCCCTTGTCACTAAGGAGCAGCAGTTCAAAAAATCATAGTATCTTTGAGAGGATGCTCAGACACATTACTCACCTCCAATGCATTATGTAGCATAGAGAATAGAGACTGAAAAAAAGAGCATTACACATAGTCTTTATATGGAGACACACCTTTGGACTTAAAAGTTTAACAGAGTCCAGGGATGTGAAAGAGCTATAGAGTCTGTCAGGGGTGGGGGGAGGGTTCCTGCTTCTGGTTGGCTGGTGACAAAATGGAAAACGTTATTTATATGGAATTCCTCTGGCCCTGAGGACTTAAAGCCTTTCCTTTTAAGAATAAAATATTTCAGGATCTAGCCAATATCACCCTCCGGCATGGGAGAGACCTGAAAACTTTTTCTTAGGTCTCTCCCACGCTGGAGGGTGATATTGGCTAGATCCTGAAATATTTTATTCTCCACTTCCTTGTAGAGACTCCCTGATTCTAGATTTGAGCATAATATCTTCTTTCAGAGCAAAGCTGACCAAACAGCAGATAACTTCCTTTGCAGGTGCAGAGACTCTTTCCCTAGTCCAGAGAGCTCTGTACAGACATTCAATTTCAATAGGTGATTCACATGGCCTGTCCAACAGGTTATTAAAGAGACCAGAACCCGCGAACGGACCGAAAGTTTGCACAAACTTTCGAACCCTATTAAATACAATGGATGCAAACGTTCGAAATCTAAAGTGCTAATTATAACGACTATTATGCATGTTATTGTCCTAAAAAGGGTTTGGGAACCCGGGTTCTGCACCAGGGGACATGTATCAATCCCAAAAAAAGTTTTAAAAACGGCCGTTTTTCGGGAGCAGTCATTTTAATGATGCATGAAGTGAAAAAAAAAGTCAAATATTCCTTTAAATATCGTACCTGGGGGGTGTCTAAAGTATGCCTGTGAAGTGCCACGTGTTTCCCGTATTTAGAACTGTCCCTGCACAAAATTACATTTCTAAAGGAAAAAAAGCAATTTAAAACTGCTTGCGGCTTTAATATAATGTCTGGTCCCGGTAAAATGGATGAAAATCTTTAAGAAAAATGGCATAGCTACCCCATCACACTCCCCCCCTACCCCAGCCCTTTACCAGCCCCTTTGGGTCTTGTATGGATATTAAGGGGAACCCCGCACACAAAATAAAAAAGGCCCTATATACTCTGAACAGCCGTATACAGGCGGTGCATACAAGACAGGGACTGTAGGTTTGTTCTTATGTAGAATCTGTTTGTAATTTTGAACAGGTACATTGTTTAAGTGTAGCTCCAGCCAAGAAATCTATTTTTAAGCTTTTTGGAAAACATAGGGAAGGGTTATCACCCCTGTAACATTTGTTTTGCTGTCTGTGCAGTGTGCACCTGTTCAGAACAGTTCACCTCACTTTCCGTCCTAATGACAAATGTTTTTTGAAAATTTGGGGTTTTTATTGAAACAAGAATTGGTGATAAAGCATCAGTGGAGAGGAGACACTTTTTTTCCCATATTAACTCTTACAGGAGAGAATTTGCCTTCCTATGGGTAGATTTCCTCTCACTTCCTGTTGTATCCTTCCGTTTGCAAGGAGGAGTCGTTTGTAAGTTGGATGTTTGAAAGTAGGGGCCTGCCGTATATACTCAGCTGAAATTTGCCCCTTACATGTTGGTGTTGCCACAACACTGTGAGCCCTCACAGTTACTCTTGGTGGGCGCATGAATGGGCCCTGCTGTGAATTATTAGATCAAGAATTGTAATTGCATGCCCCTGTTGAACAGGGGCTGAAAAATTGGGCCTTTGGTGGTGGTGGTGGTGGTGTTGACACAACACTGTGAGGCCTCACAGTTACTCTTGGTGGGCGCAGGAATGGGCCCTGCTGTGAATTATTAGATCAAGAATTGTAATTGCATGCCCCTGTTGAACAGTGGCTGAAAAATTGGGCCTTTGGTGGTGGTGGTGTTGACACAACACTGTAAGGCCTCACAGTTACTCTTGGTGGGCGCAGGAATGGGCCCTGCTGTGAATTATTAGATCAAGAATTGTAATTGCATGCCCCTGTTGAACAGGGGCTGAAAAATTGGGCCTTTGGTGGTGGTGGTGGTGGTGTTGACACAACACTGTAAGGCCTCACAGTTACTCTTGGTGGGCGCAGGAATGGGCCCTGCTGTGAATTATTAGATCAAGAATTGTAATTGCATGCCCCTGTTGAACAGGGGCTGAAAAATTGGGCCTTTGGTGGTGGTGGTGTTGACACAACACTGTAAGGCCTCACAGTTACTCTTGGTGGGCGCAGGAATGGGCCCTGCTGTGAATTATTAGATCAAGAATTGTAATTACATGCCCCTGTTAAACAGGGGCAGAAAAATTGGGCCTTAGGCACTGGTGCCACAACACTGCAACCCCTCACAGATACTGTACTTGGAGCACAGCAATGAGCCCTGTTGCAAAGTATTGCATCAAAAATTGTAATTACACGCCCCTGTTAAACAGGGGCTGAAAAATTGGGCCTTAGCCACTGGTGCTGGTGCCACGACACTGCAACCTCTCCCAGATACTCTAATTGGAGTGCAGGAATGAGCCATGCTGCAAAGCATTGCATAAAAAATTGTAATTGCATGCCCCTGTTAAACAGGGGCTGAAAAATTGGGCCTTAGCCACTGGTGGCGGCACCCAGAAACAAAAATGTTCTTCCAAGCTATCATCATCAATCGGATCATTGAGGAGGAGGAGGATAGTCAGTCAACATAACAGGACAGTCTCTCAGCATCAGCATCAGTCTTGAAGGGATGTGACATTTGAAAATAAATTAGTCTGTTATATCAGCTTCAGGTGTTTGGTAGCTGGTGGTGATCCAAGACTGGTTCATCTTTATGAAGGTCAGTCGATCAACAGAGTCGGTGGACAGGCGCACCCTGTGATCCGTGACAAATCCTCCAGCAGCACTGAATGTGCGTTCTGAAAGAACGCTGGATGCAGGACAGGCCAATTGCATACTGTGCAAGCTCTGGCCAGTGATCCATCCTCAAGACTAGTGATGAGCCGAACACCCCCGGGTTCGGTTCGCACCAGAACCCACGAACGGACCGAAAGTTCGCACGAACATTAGAACCCTATTAAATACAATGGATGCGAACGTTCGGATTCTAAAGTGCTAATTATAACGACTATTATCCATGTTATTGTCCTAAACAGAGTTTGGGAACCTGGGTTCTGCACCAGGGGACATGTATCAATGCAAAAAGAAGTTTTAAAAACGGACGTTTTCCGGGAGCAGTCATTTTAATGATGCATAAAGTGAAAAAAAAAAAGTCAAATATTCCTTTAAATATTGTACCTGGGGGGGGGGGCCAAAGTATGCCTGTGAAGTGCCACGTGTTTCCCGTGTTTAGAACTGTCCCTGCACAAAATTACATTTCTAAAGGGAAAAAAAGCCATTTAAAACTGCTTGCGGCTTTAATGTAAAGTCTGGTCCCGGTAATATGGATGAAAATCTTTAAGAAAAATGGCATAGCTACCCCATCAACCCCCCCCCCCCTACCCCAGCCCATTACCAGCCCCTTTGGGTCTTGTATGGATATTAAGGGGAACCCCGCACACAAAATAAAAAAGGCCCTATATACTCTGAACAGCCGTATACAGGCGGTGCATACAAGACAGGGACTGTAGGTTTGTTCTTATGTAGAATCTGTTTGTAATTTTGAACAGCTACATTGTTTAACCACTTAAGCCCCGGACCATTTGGTAGCTAAAGGACCAGAGGTGAATTCAGAATTTTGCACTGCGCTGCTTTAACCGTAAATTGTGCGGACATGCAATGTTGTACCCAAACAAAATTTGCGTCCTTTTCTTCCCACAAATAGAGCTTTCTTTTAATGGTATTTGATTGCCTCTGCGATTTTTATTTTTTGCGATATAAACGGAAAAAGACCGAAAATTTTGAAAAAAAAATGATATTTTCTACTTTTTGTTATAAGAAAAATCGAATAAACTCAATTTTAGTCATACATTTAGGCCAAAATGTATTCAGCCACATGTCTTTAGTAAAAAAAACGTCAATAAGTGTATATTTATCGGTTTGCGCAAAAGTTATAGCGTTTACAAACTAGGGTACATTTTCTGGAATTTACACAGCTTTAAATTTATGACTGCCTATCTCATTTCTTGAGGTGCTAAAATGGCAGGGCAGTACAAAACCCCCCCAAATGACCCCATTTTGGAAAGTAGACACCCCAAGGAAATTGCTGAGAGGCATGTTGAGCCCATTGAATATTTTTTTTTTGTCCCAAGTGATTGAATAATGACAAAAAAAAAAAAAAAAAATTACAAAAAGTTGTCACTAAATGATATATTGCTCACACATGCCATGGTTATATGTGGAATTGCACCCCAAAATACATTCTGCTGCTTCTCCTGAGTACGGGAATACCACATGTGTGGGACTTTTTAGGAGCCTAGCCACGTACGGGACCCCGGAAACCAAGCACCGCCTTCAGGATTTCTAAGGGCGCAAATTTTTGATTTCACTCCTCACTACCTATCACAGTTTTGAAGGCCATAAAATGCCAAAATAGCACAAAACCCCCCCAAATGACCCCATTTTAGAAAGTAGACACCCCAAGGAAATTGCTGAGAGGCCTGTTGAGCCCATTGAATATTTTTTTTTTGTCCCAAGTGATTGAATAATGACAAAAAAAATAAAAATTACAAAAAGTTGTCACTAAATGATATATTGCTCACACATGCCATGGTTATATGTGGAATTGCACCCCAAAATACATTTTGCTGCTTCTCCTGAGTACGGGGATACCACATGTGTGGGACTTTTTAGGAGCCTAGCCGCGTACGGGACCCCGAAAACCAATCACCGCCTTCAGGATTTCTAGGCACAAATTTTTGATTTCACTCCTCACTACCTATCACAGTTTCGAAGGCCATAAAATGCCAAAATAGCACAAAACCCCCCCAAATGACCCCATTTTGGAAAGTAGACACCCCAAGCTGTTTGCTGAGAGGCATGGTGAGTATTTTACAGCTCTCATTTGTTTTTGAAAATGAAGAAAGAATTTTTTTTTTCTTTTTTTTTTTTTCAATTTTCAAAACTTTGTGACAAAAAGCGAGATCTGCAAAATACTCACAATACCTCTCAGCAAATAGCTTGGGGTGTCTACTTTCCAAAATGGGGTCATTTGGGGGGGGGGTTTGTGCCATCTTGGCATTCCATGGCCTCCGAAACTGTGATAGGCAGTGAGAAGTGAAATCAAAAATTTACACCCTTAGAAAGCCTGAAGGCGGTGATTGGATTTTGGGGTCCCGTACGCAGCTAGGCTCCCAAAAAGTCTCACACATGTGGTATCCCCGTACTCAGGAGAAGCAACAGAATGTATTTTGGGGTGTAATTCCACATATGCCCATGGCATGTTTGAGCAATATATCATTTAGTGACAACTTTGTGCAAAAAAAAAAAAAAATTGTCTTTTTTCCGCAACTTGTGTCAACATATAAAATATTCCATGGACTCGACATGCCTCTCAGTATATAGCTTGGGGTGTCTACTTTCCAAAATGGGGTCATTTGGGGGGGTTTTGAACTGTTCTGGCATTTTATACACAACATTAGGAAGCTTACATCCACTCTTCTAACCACTTGAAGACAAAGCCCTTTCTGACACTTTTTGTTTACATGAAAACATATTTTTTTTTGCAGGAAAATTATGTTGAACCCCCAAACATTATATATATTTTTAAAGCAAAGGCCCTACAGAATAAAATGGTGGGTGTTGCATTTTTTTTTTCTACACAGTATTTGCGCAGCGATTTTTCAAACACATTTTTTGGGGAAAAAATACACTTTTTTTTATTTTAATGCACTAAAACACACTATATTGCCCAAATGTTTGATGAAATAAAAAAGATGATCTTAGGCCGAGTACATAGATACCAAACACGACATGCTTTAAAATTTCGCACAAACGCGCATTGGCGACAAACTACATACATTTTTAAAAGCCTTTAAAAGCCTTTACAGGTTACCCCGTTAGATTTACAGAGGAGGTCTACTGCTAAAATTACTGCCCTCGATCTGACCTTTGCGGTGATACCTCACATGCATGGTGCAATTGCTGTTTACATATGACGCCAGACCGACGCTTGCGTTCGCCATTGGGCAAGAGCAGGGCAGGACAGGGGTGCTTTTTTTTTTTTTTTTTTTATATTATTAATTTTGCTTTTTTATTTTATTTTTAAATTGTTCCTTCCATGTTTTTTTTTTTTATCATTTTTATTGTTATCTCAGGGAATGTAAATATCCCCTATGATAGTAATAGGTAGTGACAGGTACTCTTTTTTTGAAAAAACTGGGGTCTAGACCCTAGATCTTTCCTCTGCCCTCAAAGCATCTGACCACACCAAGATCGGTGTGATAAAATGCTTTCCCAATTTCCCAATGGCGCTTTTTATATCCGGGGGGGGGACATTCCCTCCCACTGCTTGTAAAAGCAGTCCAGAGGCTAATTACCCACTAGGGTTGCTTTTACATTAAAGCCGGCCGCTGGCTGAAAAGAATGATACCAAGATGATACCTAAACCCGCAGGCATCAATCTGGTATAACCATTCAAAGTCCAGCAACATACCAGTACGTTGCTGGTCCTTGTTGGACATGTATTGTAATCTTTTTTTTTCATGCAGCCAGGTGGCTGAACGAAAAAAGAGATTGATCGGTGGGTATGCCCACCATTAGAATACCGCCCTTCATCCACCCACTTCTAATGATGGTCATACATGCACCATTTATATATGCCGAAGCATGGGGGCATCCTCCCGCAAAAAAGTTATGCCACACACACATGGTCGGACTTTTCCACGGGCAAGCCTCCGTCGGAATTTCGACCGTATGTACGCGGCATTAGGAGCAAAATCGCTCCTCCGCCCCTGCTGCCCCAATGCTTCGGCATATTTGCTTCTTTTTTTTTTTAACTGTGGTGGTGAAATCACCTCCTACAGCACTGGAGTCGCAGGGATCAGGCCTGTCTCTGCGAACGCTGCAGTTATGTGTGTTGTGTTTTGTAAGTGACAGTGATCGATCGATACTGCACTTGGGTGGCCTGGGCTGGACGGAGGGGCAAAACGCAGGTGCTAGCAGGTATCTGGGCTGATCCCGCTAACACTGCGTTTTTGGGAACCCTAAACTGCTGGGGACGCTAGTATAGATCTGATCAGATCAGATATTGATCTCTTCAGATACTATACCACTAAGGGAGGTGTATGCTTCACGCGTGGGTGTTAGCGTTACTGGCACTAACCTGACGCTGCCTGGGGTGTGATGCAGACCCTCTCTGACACTAAAACCTAATTGATATCACCCGCCGGGCGATCAGGGGGTTAAACCTTTATTGGGTTATATACGGCGGGTGCCCTGACACTATAAAAAGCAAACTAACTAACCAGCGTCACCCGTAACACTTATATGATGATTACTGGTGAAACGGTTAACTAGGGGCAATTAGGGGGTTAAAACCTTTATTAGATAATATATGGGGGTACCTGACGCTATAAAAACCTGCGGCGAACCTAAAAAAAATTACTGGCTACCGATCTGCATCACCGACGCTAAGACATCGATCAGAAAAATGATCGCTTAGCGACAGTGGTGATAGGGGGTGAAAGGGTTACCTGGGGGGCGATCAAGGGGGTTAAACCTTTATTAGATAATTTATGGGGGGTACCCGATGCTATAAAAACCTGCGGCGAACCTAAAAAAATTACTGGGTACCGATCTGCATCACCGACGCCAAGACAGCGATCAGAAAAATGATCGCTTAGTGACAGTGGTGATAGGGGGTGAAAGGGTTATCTGGGGGGCGATCAAGGGGGTTAAACCTTTATTAGATAATTTATGGGGGTACCCGACGCTATAAAAACCTGCGGCGAACCTAAAAAAAAAATACTGGCTACCGATCAGCATCACCGACGCTAAGACATCGATCAGAAAAACGATCGCTTAGTGACAGTGGTGATGGGGGTGAAAGGGTTACCTGGGGGGGCGATCAAGGGGGTTAAACCTTTATTAGATAATTTATGGGGGTACCCGACGCTATAAAAACCTGCGGCGAACCTAAAAAAAATTACTGGGTACCGATCTGCATCACCGACGCCAAGACAGCGATCAGAAAAATGATCGCCAAGCGACGGCGGTGCTAGGGGGTGAAAGGGTTATCTTGGGGGTGATCAAGGGGTTAAACCTTTATTAGGGGGGGTTTGGGGGCTACACTGGACCTAAAACTAAATGTAGTGACACTTTTACAGTCACAAATGTCACTGATTGCAGTGATCAGTAAATAAATGGTCACTGCAATCAGTGACACTGTGACTGGGGGCTGGGGGTGATCTGGGGGGGCTGGGCGGTGATCTGGGGGGGCCTGGGGGGCGATTTATGTGCCTATGTGTGCTGGTGTTAGTGTAGTGTTAGTGCACTGACCTGTGTGTCTTCTCTTGTACGACGCTCGGTATATGTGAGCGCCGCACAGGAGATGACATCACTTCCTCCTGCTTTCTCTATCTGTGTAAACAGTACACAGACAGAGGGGGCATTTCTATTCGCCGGGAGCGATCGCGGGGGGGTGGTCGGAATCGAACGGCCGCCCCCCCCATCTCGGAACGCTCCCAGACTAATTCCGACCGCTCACTGTACAGAAGGGGGGTCCGATCGGACCCCTCAACTGTACAAAGGCAATCACGTATGCTCTACGTGATTGTGCCTGTCGGTGCCATTGTGCCGACGTATATATACAGTGAGCGGTCGTTAAGTGGTTAAGTGTAGCTCCAGGCCAAATACCTATTTTTAAGCTTTTTGGAAAACATAGGGAAGGGTTATCACCCCTGTAACATTTTTTTTGCTGTCTGTGCCCCTGTTCAGAACATTTCACCTCACTTTGCGTCCCAATGACAATTGTTTTTGAAATGTGGTGTTTTTATTGAAACAAGGATTGGTGATAAAGCATCAGTAGAGAGGAGACACCTTTCTCCCATATTAATTCTTACAGGAGATAATTTTCCTTCCAAGGGGTAGATTTCCTCTCACTTCCTGTTGTCTTCTTCCGTTTGCAAGTAGTAGTCGTTTGTAAGTTGGATGTTTGAAAGTAGGGACCTGCCGTATATACTCTGCAGAAATTGGCCCCTTAGGTGTTGGTGTTGGCACAACACTGTAAGCACTCACAGTTACTCTTGGTGGGTGCTGGAACGCCCTGCTGTCAACTATTATATCAGGAATTGTAATAACATATAATTGTTGAACAGTGGTAGTAAAAATTGGGCCTTTGATGGTGGTGCTGGTGCCACAACACTGTAAGGCCTGACAGTTACTCTTGGTGGGCGCAGCAATGGGCCCTGCTGTGAATTATTAGATCAATAATTATAATTGCATGCCCCTGTTGAACAGGGGCTGAAAAATTGGGCCTTTGGTGGTGGTGGTGGTGGTGTTGACACAACACTGTAAGGCCTGACAGTTACTCTTGGTGGGCGCAGCAATGGGCCCTGCTGTGAATTATTAGATCAATAATTATAATTGCATGCCCCTGTTGAACAGGGGCTGAAAAATTGGGCCTTTGGTGGTGATGGTGGTGGTGGTGGTGGTGTTGACACAACACTGTAAGGCCTGACAGTTACTCTTGGTGGGCGCAGCAATGGGCCCTGCTGTGAATTATTAGATCAATAATTATAATTGCATGCCCCTGTTGAACAGGGGCTGAAAAATTGGGCCTTTGGTGGTGGTGGTGGTGGTGATGGTGGTGCTGGTGCCACAACACTGTAAGGCCTGACAGTTACTCTTGGTGGGCGCAGCAATGGGCCCTGCTGTGAATTATTAGATCAATAATTATAATTGCATGACCCTGTTGAACAGGGGCTGAAAAATTGGGCCTTAGGCACTGGTGGCACAACACTGCAACCCCTCACAGATACTGTACTTGGAGCACAGCAATGAGGCCTGTTGCAAAGTATTGCATCAAAAATTGTAATTACACGCCCCTGTTAAACAGGGGCTGAAAAATTGGGCCTTAGCCACTGGTGACGTCACCCATAAACCAAAATGATCTTCCAAGCTATCATCATTAATTGTATCATTGAGGAGGAGGAGGAGGATAGCCAGTCAACATAACAGCACAGGCACTCAGCATCAGCATCAGTCTTGAAGGGATGTGACATTTTAAAATCAATTAGTCTGTTATATCAGCATCAGGTGTGTGGTAGCTGGTGGCGATCCAAGACTGGTTCATCTTGATGAAAGTCAGTCGATCAACCGAGTCGGTGGACAGGCGCACCCTGTGATCCGTGACAAATCCTCCAGCAGCACTGAATGTGCGTTCTGAAAGAACGCTGGATGCAGGACAGGCCAGTAGCTCAATTGCATACTGTGCAAGCTCTGGCCAGTGATCTATCCTCAAGACCCAGTAAGCCAGAGGATTTTCGGTGGGGAAGGTGTCCAAGTCTGACCTTGCCCCTAGGTATTCCTGCACCATGTATATCAGACGCTGGCGATGGTTGCTGGAACCGATCATACTTTGGGGCTGCGGACTAAAGAATTGTCTGAACGCATCGGTCAGACGGCCACCTTCCCCACCGCTCCTTCTTTGACTGCCCGAAGCCTCAGCAACTCGTTGTCCAGGACCAGGAGTTTGTAACCTCCCAGTCTCTGGGAACGCGTTGCACAGACCTTTCTGCAAGGCCTCCCGGAGTTGTCTCATCCTCTGCTCCCTCTGCGACGGTAACATAAGGTCCGCAACCTTACCCTTGTACCGTGGATCAAGGAGAGTGGCCAGCCAGTAATGGTCCCTCTCCTTGATCCGAAGAATACGAGGATCCTTCCGCAGACTTTGCAGGATCAGGGAGGCCATGCAGCGTAGGTTAGCTGAGGCATTCAGTCCGGAGTCCTCTGGGTCACTAAGGACGACATGATCCGCAGCCACCTCCTCCCAGCCACGTACAAGTCCACTGGTTTCTTGGGACTGTAAATCATCCCTAAAAGACTGCTGCTGATGATGCTGAGTGCCAGCCTCCACCTCCATGCTGACACAATCCTCCTCCTCCTCCTCCTCCTCCTCTTCCTGTGCGATGGGTGGGACAGAAGGAACACTGTGTGGGTAAAGGGGGCCTTGAGAGGCAAGGAAGTCCTCCTCTTCCTGCCTCTGTTCTGCCTCAAGTGCCCTGTCCATTATTCCACGCAGCGTGTGCTCCAACAGGTGGACAAGAGGTACAGTGTCACTGATGCATGCACTGTCACTGCTCACCATCCTCGTGGCCTCCTCAAATGGTGCCAGGACAGTGCATGCATCCCTGATCATGCCCCACTGGCGTGGTGAAAAAAACCCGAGCTCCCCTGACCCTGTCCTGGTGCCGTAGTCGCACAGGTACTCATTGATGGCCCTCTGCTGCGTGTGCAGCCGCTGCAGCATGGCCAACGTTGAGTTCCACCTGGTGGGCAAGTCACATATAAGGCGGTTCTTGGGCAGGTTCAACTCCTTTTGCAGCTCAGCCAGGCGAGCACTGGCATTATAAGATCTGCGGAAATGCACACAGACTTTCCTGGCCTGCCTCAGGACATCCTGTAAGCCCGGGTACCTGCCCAAGAACCGCTGCACCACCAGGTTAAGGACGTGAGCCATACAGGGCACATGGGTCAGTTGTCCCTGTCGGAGGGCGGAGAGGAGGTTGGTGCCATTGTCGCAAACCACCATTCCTGGCTTAAGCTGGCGTGGCGTCAACCACCTCTCGGCCTGCCCCTGCAGAGCAGACAGGACCTCTGCCCCAGTGTGGCTCCTGTCCCCCAAACACACCAGCGCAAGCACGGCATGGCATCTTTTTGCCTGCGTACTTGCGTAGCCCCTTGAACGCCTACGGAGCACCGCTGGTTCCGAGGACAAACCACAGGAAGAGGCCATGGAGGAAGAAGAAGAGGAGGGGGTGGAGGAGAGAGGTGTGTCACAACCAGTAGTAGCATTTTGGAGGCGTGGCGGTGGAACAACCTCCAACACTACTGCATCTTGTCCTGCATCCTTCCCAGCTGCCAAAAGAGTGACCCAATGGGCCGTGAAAGAAAGGTAACGTCCCTGTCCATGCCTGCTGGACCATGAGTCAGCGGTAATATGCACCTTACCGCTGACCGCCCTGTCCAGCGAGGCCAAGACATTGCCTTCCACATGCCTGTAGAGAGCCGGAATCGCCTTCCATGAAAAAAAGTGGCGTTTGGGAACCTGCCACTGAGGAACCGCACATTGCACAAACTCACGGAAGGGGGCCGAGTCTACCAACTGAAAAGGCAGCAGTTGAAGCGCTAGCAATTTAGCCAAGCTAGCATTCAACCGCTGGGCATGTGGATGGCTGGGAGTGAACTTCTTTCGACGGTCCAGCAGCTGGGGCAGGGAAATTTGCCTGCTAGAATCGGACATCGGTGTACTGCTAGCAGAGTGCCCGCAAGTACTTGGCTGTGACACACCTAATTCTACACCTTCATTCCTCTCAGTGCAGGTTTCAGAGAGGACTGATGGTATAGTGGGGTTGGAGAGCCCAGCTGATGCGGTGCAAGGAGAGGTCCACTTTGTTCTTTGGTGTGGGTCTTTAAGGTAGGCTTGCCAACGAGCTGCATGGCAGGTCAACATATGTCTGATCAAGCATGTGGTGCCCAAGCGGCTGATGTTTTGGCCACGCGATATACGCTTGAGACATATGTTGCAAACAGCAGCTGTGCGATCTGATGCACTCGCCTCAAAAAAGGCCCACACCAAAGAACTTTTTGAATGACGGGCAGAGGCAGCGCCCTGCACAGGCGGAGCTCGGCGGTGTGATTCCGTTGGTGTGCTGCCCATACGCTGGCCACCCAAGGGCATCCTGCCTCGTTGGAGATGTGCCTCCTCCTCATCCTCCTCCTCCTCCTCTCTCCTATTAGGCACCCACGTGGAGTCAGTGACCTCATCATCCCCTCCCTCCTCATCACTGGAGCCAATCTGGCAGTATGCTGCAGCTGCTGGAGCATGACTGCCAGATTGGTGTCCTTCTTGAGCATCCCCTCTCTCTGCTCTCACGCTACTGCCTTCCTCTAGCTGGGTATCATCATCAGATCCTTCGAAACGCTGGGCATCCTCCTGGAGCATGTACCCAACACTGTGCTCAAACAGTTCGGGGGACTCCTCAGGAGGAGGACATGGTGGGTCTAGGGAAGGAGTGACTAATGATGACATTGATACCAGAGAAGAGGACGCTTTGGCAGCTGCTTTGCCAGTACCCTGAGCCTGGGTGAGAGAGGATGAGGAGGATGAGGTGGGCTTGGTCATCCACTCTACCAAGTCTTCGGCATGATGTGGCTCAACATGTCCAGCTGCCGAAAAGAAGGACAAGCGTGTCCCATGGCCACGTGCTGATGACAATGCACCGCGTCCACGACCAGCACTGTTGCCCCCAGACACAGAGCCTGCTTGCCCTCTTTTTTTGCCTCCTGACTGTCTGCCTCTCCTTGTTTGCCTTCCAGACATTTTAATGGATGGCCTGCAGGGAGATGGGAAAAACAGCAATAAGGGCTACCTTCAGGTGTATACTGTGCAGGAGGCTTAGCAACAAAGACACTGACACTGTCCCCTGCCTATCCTTCTCTGTCCCTAAACACAAGGAATTGCAATATGCTTCAGCAAGATTGGTTTAGCACAGAATAGCACACTGATAGTTTCCATCACTGTACTTCTCTGTCCCTACAAACAAGATTTAGCACAGAATAGCACACTGATAGTTTCCACGAGTGTCCTTCTCTGTCCCTAAACTCAAGGATTTCAAATATGGTTCAGCAAGATTGGTTTAGCACAGAATAGCACACTGATAGTTTCCCCGAGTGTCCTTCTCTGTCCCTAAACTCAAGGATTTCAAATATGGTTCAGCAAGATTGGTTTAGCACAGAATAGCACACTGATAGTTTCCCCGAGTGTCCTTCTCTGTCCCTAAACTCAAGGATTTCAAATATGGTTCAGCAAGATTGGTTTAGCACAGAATAGCACACTGATAGTTTCCCCGAGTGTCCTTCTCTGTCCCTAAACTCAAGGATTTCAAATATGGTTCAGCAAGATTGGTTTAGCACAGAATATCACAATGATAGTTTCCCTCACTGTCCTTCTCTGTCCCTACAAACAAGATTTAGCACAGAATAGCACACTGATAGTTTCCACGAGTGTCCTTCTCTGTCCCTAAACTCAAGGATTTCAATTATGGTTCAGCAAGATTGGTTTAGCACAGAATAGCACACTGATAGTTTCCCCGAGTGTCCTTCTCTGTTCCTAAACTCAAGGATTTCAAATATGGTTCAGCAAGATTGGTTTAGGACAGAATAGCACACTGACACTTTCCCTCACTGTCCTTCTCTGTCCCTACAAACAAGATTTAGCACAGAATAGCACACTGACAGTTTCCCCGAGTGTCCTTCTCTGTCCCTAAACTCAAGGATTTCAAATATGGTTCAGCAAGATTGGTTTAGCACAGAATAGCACACTGATAGTTTCCCCGAGTGTCCTTCTCTGTCCCTAAACTCAAGGATTTCAAATATGGTTCAGCAAGATTGGTTTAGCACAGAATATCACAATGATAGTTTCCCTCACTGTCCTTCTCTGTCCCTACAAACAAGATTTAGCACAGAATAGCACACTGATAGTTTCCACGAGTGTCCTTCTCTGTCCCTAAACTCAAGGATTTCAAATACGGTTCAGCAAGATTGGTTTAGAACAGAATAGCACACTGATAGTTTCCCTCACTGTCCTTCTCTGTCCCTACAAACAAGATTTAGCACAGAATAGCACACTGATAGTTTCCACGAGTGTCCTTCTCTGTCCCTAAACTCAAGGATTTCAAAAACGGTTCAGCAAGATTGGTTTAGAACAGAATAGCACACTGACAGTTTCCCTCACTGTCCTTCTCTGTCCCTACAAACAAGATTTAGCACAGAATAGCACACTGATAGTTTCCACGAGTGTCCTTCTCTGTCCCTAAACTCAAGGATTTCAAATACGGTTCAGCAAGATTGGTTTAGAACAGAATAGCACACTGACAGTTTCCCCGAGTGTCCTTCTCTGTCCCTAAACTCAAGGATTTCAAATATGGTTCAGCAAGATTGGTTTAGGACAGAATAGTACACTGACACTTTCCCTCACTGTCCTTCTCTGTCCCTACAAACAAGATTTAGCACAGAATAGCACACTGATAGTTTCCACGAGTGTCCTTCTCTGTCCCTAAACTCAAGGATTTCAAATACGGTTCAGCAAGATTGGTTTAGAACAGAATAGCACACTGACAGTTTCCCTCACTGTCCTTCTCTGTCCCTACAAACAAGGATTAGCACAGAATAGCACACTGACACTTTCCCTCACTGTCCTTCTCTGTCCCTACAAACAAGGTTTAGCACAGAATAGCACACTGACACTTTCCCTCACTGTCCTTCTCTGTCCCTACAAACAAGGTTTAGCACAGAATGACACACTGACACTCGCCCTACCTATCCTTCTCTGTCCCTAAACACAAGGAATCCAGGATTAGTAAAGGAAAAAAATTACACTGTCCCTGCCTATGCTTCTCTTTCCCTGCTCCGGAACACACTACACAAGGCCGCCGCGCTGGCGGCCTTTTATAGTGTGGGGCGTGTACTAAACCCCCTCAGCAATAATTGGCCACAGGCATCCTGCCTGTGGCCAATCACTGCTCTCCTCACTGCCGGCGCTGTGATTGGCCAAGCATGCGGGGTCACAGTGCATGCTTGGCCAATCACAGCGCCTGGATGACACTACGATGGCGTAGTGCATTGTGGGCCGTTCGCGTCACTCGAATTTGGCGCGAACGGCCCAAATCGTTCGATCTTTGTCGAACGATCGAACAGCCGATGTTCGAGTCGAACGTATGTTCGACTCGAACACGAAGCTCATCCCTACTCAAGACCCTGTAAGCCAGAGGATTTTTGGTGATGAAGGTGTCCAAGTCTGACCTTGCCCCTAGGTATTCCTGCACCATGTATATCAGACGCTGGCGATGGTTGCTGGAACCGATCATACCTTGGGGCTGCGGACTAAAGAATTGTCTGAACGCATCGGCCACCTTCCCCACCGCTACTTCTTTGACTGACCGAAGCCTCAGCAACTCGTTGTCCAGGACCAGGAGTTTGTAACCTCCCAGTCTCTGGGAACGCGTTGCACAGACCTTTCTGCAAGGCCTCCCGGAGTTGTCCACTGGTTTCTTGGGACTGTAAATCATCCCTAAAAGACTGCTGCTGATGATGCTGAGTGCCAGGCTCCACCTCCATGCTGACACAATCCTCCTCCTCCTCCTCTTCTTCCAGTGCGATGGGTGGGACAGAAGGAACACTGTCTGGGTAAAGGGGGCCTTGAGAGGCAAGGAAGTCCTCCTCCTCTTCCTTCCTCTGTTCTGCCTCAAGTGCCCTGTCCATTATTCTACGCAGCGTATGTTCCAACAGGTGGACAAGAGATACAGTGTCACTGATGCATGCACTGTCACTGCTCACCATCCTCGTGGCCTCCTCAAATGGTGCCAGGACAGTGCATGCATCCCTTATCATGCCCCACTGGCGTGGTGAAAAAAACCTGAGCTCCTCTGACCCTGTCCTGGTGCCGTAGTCGCACAGGTACTCATTGATGGCCCTCTGCTGCGTGTGCAGCCGCTGCAGCATGGCCAACGTTGAGTTCCACCTGGTGGGCATGTCACATATAAGGCGGTTCTTGGGCAGGTTCAACTCCTTTTGCAGCTCAGCCAGGCGAGCACTGGCATTATAAGATCTGCGGAAATGCACACAGACTTTCCTGGCCTGCCTCAGGACATCCTGTAAGCCCGGGTACCTGCCCAAGAACCGCTGCACCACCACGTTAAGGACGTGAGCCACACAGGGCACATGGGTCAGTTGTCCCTGTCGGAGAGCGGAGAGGAGGTTGGTGCCATTGTCGCAAACCACCATTCCTGGCTTAAGCTGGCGTGGCGTCAACCACCTCTCGGCCTGCCCCTGCAGAGCAGACAGAACCTCTGCCCCAGTGTGGCTCCTGTCCCCCAAACACACCAGCGCAAGCACGGCATGGCATATTTTTGCCTGCGTACTTGCGTAGCCCCTTGAACGCCTACGGAGCACCGCTGCTTCCGAGGACAAAGCACAGGAAGAGGCCACAGAGGAAGAAGAAGAGGAGGGGGTGGAGGACAGAGGTGTGTCACAACCAGTAGTAGCATTTTGGAGGCGTGGCGGTGGAACAACCTCCAACACTACTGCACCTTGTCCTGCATCCTTCCCAGCTGCCAAAAGAGTGACCCAATGGGCCGTGAAAGAAAGGTAACGTTCCCTGTCCATGCCTGCTGGACCATGAGTCAGCGGTAATATGCACCTTACCGCTGACCGCCCTATCCAGCGAGGCCAAGACATTGCCTTCCACATGCCGGTAGAGAGCCGGAATCGCCTTCCGTGAGAAAAAGTGGCGTTTGGGAACCTGCCACTGAGGAACCGCACATTGCACAAACTCACGGAAGGGGGCCGAGTCTACCAACTGAAAATGCAGCAGTTGAAGCGCTAGCAATTTAGCCAAGCTAGCATTCAACCGCTGGGCATGTGGATGGCTGGGAGTGAACTTCTTTCGACGGTCCAGCAGCTGGGGCAGGGAAATTTGCCTGCTAGAATCGGACGTCGGTGTACTGCTAGCAGAGTGCCCGCAAGTACTTGGCTGTCACACACCGAATTCTACACCTTCATTCCTCTCAGTGCAGGTTTCAGAGAGGACTGAAGGTATAGTGGGGTTGGAGATCCCAGCTGATGCGGTGCAAGGAGAGGTCCGCTTTGTTCTTTGGTGTGGGTCTTTAAGGTAGGCTTGCCAACGAGCTGCATGGCAGGTCAACATATGTCTGGTCAAGCATGTGGTGCCCAAGCGGGTGATGTTTTGGCCACACGATATACGCTTGAGACATATGTTGCAAACAGCAGCTGTGCGATCTGATGCACTCGACTCAAAAAAGGCCCACACCAAAGAACTTTTTGAATAACGGGCAGAGGCAGCGCCCTGCACAGGCGGAGCTCTGCGGTGTGATTCCGTTGGTGTGCTGCCCTTACGCTGGCCCCCCGAGGGCATCCTGCCTCGTTGGAGATGTGCCTCCTCCTCATCCTCCTCCTCCTCCTCCTCTCTCCTATTAGGCACCCACGTGGAGTCAGTGACCTCATCATCCCCTCCCTCCTCATCACTGGAGCCAATCTGGCAGTATGCTGCAGCTGCTGGAACATGACTGCCAGATTGGTGTCCTTCTTGAGCATCCCCTCTCTCTGCTCTCACGCTACTGCCTTCCTCTAGCTGGGTATCATCATCAGACCCTTCGAAACGCTGGGCATCCTCCTGGAGCATGTACCCAACACTGTGCTCAAACAGTTCGGGGGACTCCTCAGGCGGACATGGTTGGTCTAGGGAAGGAGTGACTGATGATGACATTGATACCAGGGAAGAGGACGCTTTGGCAGCTGCTTTGCCAGCACCCTGAGCCTGGGTGAGAGAGGATGAAGAGGATGAGGAGGGCTTGGTCATTCACTATACCAAGTCTTCGGCATGATGCGGCTCAACACGTCCAGCTGCCGAAAAGAAGGACAAGCGTGTCCCATGGCCACGTGCTGATGGCGATGCACCGCGTCCACGACCAGCACTGTTGTCTCTAGACACAGCCTGCTTGCCCTCTTTTATTGGCTCCTGACTGTCTGCCTCTCCTTGTTTGCCTTCCAGACATTCTAATGGCCTGCAGGGAAATGGGAAAACCAGCAATAAGGCCTAGCTTCAGGAGTATATTTTGCAGGAATCACACTACGCCTGCTGTAGGTGCTGCAAATGCCTGTTGGTGTAACACACCAGGAAAAAGCAGCAATACAGGCTAACTTCAGGTGTAATATGATCAGGAGGCACACTCCGCCCGCTGTAAGTGCCGCAAATGCCTGTTGGTGTAACACACCAGGAAAAAGCAGCAATACGGGCTAACTTCAGGTGTATAATGTGCAGGAGGCTTAGCAACAATGACACTGACACTGTCCCCTGCCTATCCTTCTCTCTCCCTGCACACAAGGTTTATCAAAGTATTTGACACTGACACTCTCCCTGTCTATCCTTCTCTCTCCCTGCACACAAGGTTTAGCAAAGAATATGACACTGACACTGTCCCCTGCCTATCCTTCTCTCTCCCTGCACACAAGGTTTATCAAAGTATGACACTGACACTCTCCCTGCCTATCCTTCTCTCTCCCTGCACACAAGTAGTGTTGAGCGAACCCGAACTGTAAAGTTCGGGTCCGTACCGAACTTTAGCTTTTTCCCGAACCCGAACCCGGACTTTGCGCAAAAGTTCGGGTTCGGGTTCGGGAATCTAATTACGCAGTTAGAAATGCTTCAGGGGCCAGCCAATCACCTTTTGATTAGCTGGTGTGCCCTTAGAAGCCATCATAGCCATGCCTACTAATGGCATGGCTGTGATTGGTCAGTGCAACATGTGACCCAGCTTCTATATAAGCTAGAGGCACACAGCACACACGTCACTCTGCTTCAGAATAGATAGGGAGAGGATTTAGTCTGCTGCTGCTGCTTTTAGGGAGAGATAGAAAAATACATGAGTCAGTCCTGATTCTGGAATCTGAGGGAAAAGATAGAGAGACAGTGTAGTGTAGGGCCAGGTTCCTGTTTTTTGCTTTTAGGGAGAGAGATATATTATATAGGAATAGGAGTCCAGATTCAGAGATATAACTCAGCGATCTGCATAGGTTTACCTGTTTGTGTTGCAGTGCAGTCTTTTTACACTGCTATGAGCCCAGTGTCAGAGAAAATCGACCTTTTATCTGCAAGCTCAGTGCACCAGCACTGCATATATTACTGTTGTGTTACACTATGTGATTATTCTTGCTCTGTGTCTTTAAGATCTGTCCCCTTCTTTCTACCTGAACTCTCTCTCTCACCGTAGTTCTTTATATATCTCCTCCACTTCCTGATTCTGGTCATTACTCCTGTATATCTTCCATGCTAAACATCTTACATGTGGCTTACAACTGCAACGTTTTTCTACCTATGAATATCCATCATTAAACGGAACATTCGAAAGGATTCATCGTCTGTCGTCCTAACTGTGAGTTTATTCATTGAGTTAAACTGCCTGTATCGATGCAAGGGATGAATATCAAACCAGCTTGAGTAAGGCCTACTTAAACCTGGAGATGAACTTTATCGCTTTGTAGTTGAGACAGAACAGTAGAAAAACGGAGTTTCACAGCCTAATTACAAGATTTCTGCATGTCAGTACTGAAACAGACAAGATTTACTGCCCTCATAGCAAGACAGAAGGGACAGAGCAGCACATGGCAGCCTTATAGCCTGAGACAATCTGCACAGTGTCATATTTCAGCACACAGATCCTGCCTGCTTTCACAGTCAGTCTGCTATCATGAGTGACCAAGCTTCTGCATGTGAACTCCCATCTACCTCCCCACAAGTTCCTGAAGAAACTGAGTTACCCAAACGCTCAGTTAAACCCACTTGGAAAGTAATGGAGAATTATGAAGCTTCAAGGACTGAATTGTCAAATAGCTTGGAATTAGTCTGGGAGAAAATCCTTGCTGAAGCCAATACAGTGTCTGTTGAACGTGAACCACTGACACTAGAGGGCGCCATTAAACAACTTTCTGCCTCATATGAGCTTTATCAGCTTACCAGCAGCAAATTCACTAATGTCTTGCAAAACATGAATACAGAAAGTGCGATGACACAATTAAAGCGCGTCAATGCTCTCAATATTGAAAGAGACAGTTTTATCCAGCAAACCAGATTAAGCAAAAATAAAGCTGTTACAGGACACTGCATCTCACAGATCTGTTTCCACCAGACATTCTAAAAACTCGTCAAGATCCCATAGTTCAAGATACTCAACACTCAGTGAGCGACTTATTAATGCCCACGCTGAAGTGGAAGCCAGCAAAGTGCAGGTGGCATATGCAGAAAAAAGAGCAGAGTTGGAAGCTCAAAGGGCAGAGTTGGAAGCGCAGTCAGCACTTCAAAGAGCAGAGTTGGAAGCGCAGTCAGCACGACAAAGAGCAACAATGGAAACCTTAAATGAACAGTGTAAACATGACGCAGCTATGGCAAAGCTAAGGGTCCTACAGCAAGCTATCAGTGCAGACGAAGGTGCAAGTGAGAAAGGCAGCATTAACCTAAACATAGCAGATATGGAAGACCCCCTCAAACGCACTAAAGACTATGTCCTAAGCCACTGCAGTGCACACTCCATTGTCTCCAATGTTCCCGACTACATAGAGACTCCTTCACAGCTTCAAGTTAAAGAGGTTCCAGCAACTTCCTGCACTCAAAATCACTCCACTGCATTTCCTACCTGCCTACCTTGCCTGCCTTCATACGTCACAGAGCATCAGCGCAAGCTTCAAGCTAGTCATCAATCTCCAGTCATCGGTACAGCCTTGAATCAACGTACCATTGGAACAACTGATTTCAAGCAAGCAACTCACCTGGATGCATCTGCTGCACCATATTTCCCTGTGTCCTTTAACAACAATGTCAAAGATAACGCAATCAGCACAATTCAGCCAACAGCATCTCACATAAAGGCGGAGACAACTGAGACAGAAGAGTTTGTGAGGTACATGCTTCGCAGGGAGCTCACAAAGACTGGTCTTACAAGTTTTGATGACCAACCTGAGAACTACAGAAGTTGGAAATGTGCCTTCAGAACTACAATCAGCAATATTGGCATTACAGCTGATCAAGAATTGAATCTGCTGATCAAATGGCTAGGTCCTCTATCTGCTGCACGTGTTAAGCCATTAAGATCGGTTTTCATGGACAATCCTACTGCAGACCTCACAGCTGCATGGGAGCGACTAGAGCAAAGTTATGGCAGTCCAGAAGCTATAGAAAATGCTTTGTTCATGCATCTGGAAACTTTCCCAAAGATATCCGGTAAGGTCAAGGAGTTCCAGAGACTGAGTGACCTTCTCCTTGAGCTTCAGCTAGCCAAGACAGACCCAAAACTACCTGGACTCAGTTACCTTGACACTCCAAGAGGGGTAAACCCAATTGTCTCCAAGCTCCCGTATGGTTTGCAAGAGAAATGGACTGTACTAGGGTCATCATACAAAAGAGAGAACAAGGTTTCCTTCCCTCCATTCTCTTTCTTCTGTGAATTCATCAGGGAAATTGCAGAGACCAAGAACGATCCAAGTTTTTCCTACGGTGAGTACAGTCTCTTCTCACCCTTTCCTAAGAGTACCAGTCTTCAGGGCAACTACAGAAACTATAGAGGCCCAGTGTCCGTGAAAAAGACTGACATCCTTCCCACTCCTACCACAGTTCTGGCCACGAACAAACAGAGTAGGAAGATTGAAAACCCTAACAGAGAGTGTCCCATACACAGGAAGCCACAACCCCTCAACAAATGTATCGGCTTTAGGAAAAAGCCTCTGGAAGAGCGCAAGGAGCTTTTAAAGACATTTAGGGTATGTTTCAGGTGCTGTGCTTCTACAGAACATTTTGCAAGGGACTGTAATGTGTCCATCAAGTGCATAGAGTGTGGCTCTGAAGAACATGTGCAAGCCCTCCATCCGCTTGAGCCCAGCTCTGCACAACCTGCCAACACTCCTCCCAGGTTAACGCATGGCGGGGAGAATACAGACCAAGTGCCTAATTCTACCATGATTTCTTCATTCTGCACTGAAGTTTGTGGAGAAGACCGCTGTGGTAAGTCCTGTGCTAAGATATGCTTGGTGAACATATACCACAAGGATCAACCAGAAAAGTCTCTAAAGGCATATGCTATCTTAGACGATCAGAGCAATCGATCACTTGCAAAATCGGAATTGTTCAATCTATTTGAAATAAAAGGCGAAGCTCATCCTTACATCTTGGGTACCTGTAGTGGAACTATAGAGGTTTCTGGAAGAAGGGCTCATGGACTCATGGTATCTTCTCTCAAAGGTAACTTGCAATTACCCTTACCTACACTTGTTGAGTGTAATCAGATACCTGCTAACAGGGAAGAAATCCCTACTCCAGCTGCTGCTTTCCATCACCCTCACCTCAAGGTAATAGCAAATGAGATACCGCCGCTTGACAAAGATGCTCAGATCCTTCTTCTGTTAGGAAGAGACATTCTAAGAGTTCACAAGCTACACAGACAAGTCAGTGGACCCCCAGATGCCCCATTTGCCCAGCGCACAGATCTAGGGTGGGTCATCATAGGTAATGTCTGCATAGGCAAAATGAAAAGACCTACCAACATTTCGTCATTCAAGACAAATGTTCTGCCAAATGGCCGAAACACTTACTTTGAGCCATGCCCACATCACTACTGGGTGAAAGAGAAGATAGCCAGCCACGAATGGCAACATGGTATCTCAGGTGACACAAGCCCTTTCTCCTCCCATGATGGCGACTTCGGCTCTACAGTGTTTAATGCTACCAGTGAAGATGACATACTGGCTCCTTCAATGGAAGACAAAGAATTCATCAAGGTAATGGACAATGAGTTCTTTCAAGATGACTCCAATAACTGGGTAGCACCCCTACCCTTTCGTCTCCCAAGAGAGAGATTGCCCAACAACTTACAGCAGGCCATCAGTAGATTCTCCTCCTTAAAGCGAAACTTAAGCAGGAAACCAGAGATGCAAAAGCACTTTGTGGACTTTATGCAAAATGTATTTGACAGAGATCATGCAGAGCCTGCTCCCCCACTAAAGGAGGGAGAAGAATGCTGGTACCTTCCATCCTTTGGCGTGTATCACCCACGCAAACCAGACCAAATCAGAGTTGTCTTTGATTCCAGTGCTCAGCACGAAGGTGTTTCTCTTAACAACATGCTCCTTACTGGACCCAACTTGAACAACAGTCTAATAGGAGTCTTGATTCGTTTCAGACAAGAGCCTGTAGCAGTAATGGCCGACATTCAACAGATGTTTCACTGCTTCATCGTCAGAGAAGACAACAGAAACTACCTCAGGTTTCTATGGCACAAGGACAATGACCTCAACAACAAGGAAGTTATAGATTATCGCATGAAGGTACATGTCTTCGGTAACAGCCCTTCCCCAGCAGTGGCAACTTATGGGCTAAGGAGAACAGCTCAAACTGGAGAAGTTGAATATGGATCTGATGCCCGTCAATTTGTTGAAAGAAACTTCTACGTTGACGACGCACTTAAGTCCTTTCCAACTGCTAAAGAAGCAATTGATCTTCTCACCGGAACAAAGGAGATGCTGTCTGTAGCAAACCTTAGACTGCACAAGATTATATCCAACAGCCAGGAACTTATGAATGCCTTTCACTCTGAGGACTATGCCACTAGTAGTGATGAGCCGAACACCCCCGGGTTCGGTTCGCACCAGAACCCGCGAACGGACCGGAAGTTCGAACGAACATTAGAACCCTATTAAATACAATGGATGCGAACGTTCGAATTCTAAAGTGCTAATTATAACAACTATTATGCATGTTATTGTCCTAAAAAGGGTTTGGGAACCCGGGTTCTGCACCAGGGGACATGTATCAATGCAAAAAGAAGTTTTAAAAACGGTCGTTTTTCGGGAGCAGTCATTTTAATGATGCATAAAGTGAAAAAAAAAAAGTCAAATATTCCTTTAAATATCGTACCTGGGGGGTGTCTAAAGTATGCCTGTGAAGTGCCACGTGTTTCCCGTGTTTAGAACTGTCCCTGCACAAAATGACACTTCTAAAGGAAAAAAAAGCCATTTAAAACTGCTTGCGGCTTTAATGTAATGTCTGGTCCCGGTAATATGGATGAAATTCTTTAAGAAAAATGGCATAGCTACCCCATGACCCCCCCCCCCCTACCCCAGCCCATTACCAGCCCCTTTGGGTCTTGTATGGATATTAAGGGGAACCCCGCACATAAAATAAAAAAGGCCCTATATACTCTGAACAGCCGTATACAGGCGGTGCATACAAGACAGGGACTGTAGGTTTGTTCTTATGTAGAATCTGTTTGTAATTTTGAACAGGTACATTGTTGAAGTGTAGCTCCAGCCCAAAAATCTATTTTTAAACTTTTTGGAAAACATAGGTAAGGGTTATCACCCCTGTAACATTTGTTTTGCTGTCTGTGCCCCTGTTCAGAACATTTCACCTCACTTTCCGTCCCAATGACAACTGTTTTTGAAATGTGGTGTTTTTCTTGAAACAAGGATTGCTGATAAAGCATCAGTACAGAGGAGACACCTTTCTCCCATATTTATTCTTACAGGAGAGAATTTTCCTTCCTAGTGGTAGATTTCCTCTCACTTCCTGTTGTCTTCTTGCGTTTGCAAGTAGGAGTCGTTTGTAAGTTGGATGTTTGAAAGTAGGGACCTGCCGTATATACTCTGCAGAAATAGGCCCCTTAGTTGTTGGTGTTGGCACAACACTGTAAGCACTCACAGTTACTCTTGGTTGGTGCTGGAACGCCCTGCTGTCAACTATTATATCAGGAATTTTAATTACATATAATTGTTGAACAGTGGTAGTAAAAATTGGGCCTTTGATGGTGGTGCTGGTGCCACAACACTGTAAGCCCTGACAGTTACTCTTGGTGGGTGCAGCAATGGGCCCTGCTGTGAATTATTAGATCAAGAATTGTAATTACATGCCCCTGTTGAACAGGGGCTGAAAAATTGGGCCTTAGGCACTGGTGGCACAACACTGCAACCCCTCACAGATACTGTACTTGGAGCACAGCAATGAGCCCTGTTGCAAAGTATTGCTTCAAAAATTGTAATGACACGCCCCTGTTAAACAGGGGCTGAAAAATTGGGCCTTAGGCACTGGTGGCACAACACTGCAACTCCTCACAGATACTGTACTTGGAGCACAGCAATGAGCCCTGTTGCAAAGTATTGCTTCAAAAATTGTAATTACACGCCCCTGTTAAACAGGGGCTGAAAAATTGGGCGTTAGGCACTGGTGGCGGCACCCATAAACAAAAATGATCTTCCAAGCTATCATCATCAATCGTATCATTGAGGACTCGGAGGAGGAGGATAGGCAGTCAACATAACAGCACAGGCACTCAGCATCAGCATCAGTCTTGAAGGGATGTGACATTTTAAAATCAATTAGTCTGTTATATCAGCATCAGGTGTGTGGTAGCTGGTGGTGATCCAAGACTGGTTCATCTTGATGAAAGTCAGTCGATCAACCGAGTCGGTGGACAGGCGCACCCTGTGATCCGTGACAAATCCTCCAGCAGCACTGAATGTGCGTTCCGAAAGAACGCTGGATGCAGGACAGGCCAGTAGCTCAATTGCATACTGTGCAAGCTCTGGCCAGTGATCCATCCTCAAGACCCAGTAAGCCAGAGGATTTTCGGTGGGGAAGGTGTCCAAGTCTGACCTTGCCCCTAGATATTCCTGCACCATGTTTATCAGACGCTGGCGATGGTTGCTGGAACCAATCATACTTTGGGGCTGCGGACTAAAGAATTGTCTGAACGCATCGGTCAGACGGCCACCTTCCCCACCGCTCCTTCTTTGACTGGCCGAAGCCTCAGCAACTCGTTGTCCAGGACCAGGAGTTTGCAACCTCCCAGTCTCTGGGAACGCGTTGCACAGACCTTTCTGCAAGGCCTCCCGGAGTTGTCTCATCCTCTGCTCCCTCTGCGACGGTAACATAAGGTCCGCAACCTTACCCTTGTACCGTGGATCTAGGAGAGTGGCCAGCCAGTAATGGTCCCTCTCCTTGATCCGAAGAATACGAGGATCCTTCCGCAGACTTTGCAGGATCAGGGAGGCCATGCAGCGTAGGTTTGCTGAGGCATTCGCTCCGGAGTCCTCTGGGTCACTAAGGACGACATGATCCGCAGCCACCTCCTCCCAGCCACGTACAAGTCCACTGGTTTCTTGGGACTGTAAATCATCCCTAAAAGACTGCTGCTGATGATGCTGAGTGCCAGCCTCCACCTCCATGCTGACACAATCCTCCTCCTCCTCCTCCTCCTCCTCCTCTTCCTGTGCGATGGGTGGGACAGAAGGAACACTGTCTGGGTAAAGGGGGCCTTGAGAGGCAAGGAAGTCCTCCTCTTCCTGCCTCTGTTCTGCCTCAAGTGCCCTGTCCATTATTCCACGCAGCGTGTGCTCCAACAGGTGGACAAGAGGTACAGTGTCACTGATGCATGCACTGTCACTGCTCACCATCCTCGTGGCCTCCTCAAATGGTGCCAGGACAGTGCATGCATCCCTGATCATGCCCCACTGGCGTGGAGAAAAAAAACCAAGCTCCCCTGACCCTGTCCTGGTGCCGTAGTCGCACAGGTACTCATTGATGGCCCTCTGCTGCGTGTGCAGCCGCTGCAGCATGGCCAACGTTGAGTTCCACCTGGTGGGCATGTCACATATAAGGCGGTTCTTGGGCAGGTTCAACTCCTTTTGCAGCTCAGCCAGGCGAGCACTGGCATTATAAGATCTGCGGAAATGCACACAGACTTTCCTGGCCTGCCTCAGGACATCCTGTAAGCCCGGGTACCTGCCCAAGAACCGCTGCACCACCAGGTTAAGGACGTGAGCCACACAGGGCACATGGGTCAGTTGTCCCTGTCGGAGGGCGGAGAGGAGGTTGGTGCCATTGTCGCAAACCACCATTCCTGGCTTAAGCTGGCGTGGCGTCAACCACCTCTCGGCCTGGCCCTGCAGAGCAGACAGGACCTCTGCCCCAGTGTGGCTTCTGTCCCCCAAACACACCAGCGCAAGCACGGCATGGCATCTTTTTGCCTGCGTACTTGCGTAGCCCCGTGAACGGCTACGGAGCACCGCTGGTTCATAGGACAAACCACAGGAAGAGGCCATGGAGGAAGAAGAAGAGGAGGGGGTGGAGGAGAGAGGTGTGTCACAACCAGTAGTAGCATTTTGGAGGCGTGGCGGTGGGACAACCTCCAACACTACTGCACCTTGTCCTGAATCCTTCCCAGCTGCCAAAAGAGTGACCCAATGGGCCGTGAAAGAAAGGTAACGTCCCTGTCCATGCCTGCTGGACCATGAGTCAGCGGTAATATGCACCTTACCGCTGACCGCCCTGTCCAGCGAGGCCAAGACATTGCCTTCCACATGCCGGTAGAGAGCCGGAATAGCCTTCCGTGAGAAAAAGTGGCGTTTGGGAACCTGCCACTGAGGAACCGCACATTGCACAAACTCACGGAAGGGGGCCGAGTCTACCAACTGAAAAGGCAGCAGTTGAAGCGCTAGCAATTTAGCCAAGCTAGCATTCAACCGCTGGGCATGTGGATGGCTGGGAGTGAACTTCTTTCGACGGTCCAGCAGCTGGGGCAGGGAAATTTGCCTGCTAGAATCGGACGTCGGTGTACTGCTAGCAGAGTGGGCGCAAGTACTTGGCTGTGACACACCTAATTCTACACCTTCATTCCTCTCAGTGCATGTTTCAGAGAGGACTGAAGTTATAGTGGGGTTGGAGATCCCAGCTGATGCGGTGCAAGGAGAGGTCCGCTTTGTTCTTTGGTGTGGGTCTTTGAGGTAGGCTTGCCAACGAGCTGCATGGCAGGTCAACATATGTCTGGTCAGGCATGTGGTACCCAAGCGGCTGATGTTTTGGCCACGCGATATACGCTTGAGACATATGTTGCAAACAGCAGCTGTGCGATCTGATGCACTAGCCTCAAAAAAGGCCCACACCAAAGAACTTTTTGAATGACGGGCAGAGGCAGCGCCCTGCACAGGCGGAGCTCTGCGGTGTGATTCCGTCGGTGTACTGCCCTTACGCTGGCCACCAAAGGGCATCCTGCCTCGTTGGAGATGTGCCTCCTCCTCATCCTCCTCCTCCTCCTCTCTCCTATTAGGCACCCACGTGGAGTCATTGACCTCATCATCCCCTCCCTCCTCATCACTGGAGCCAATCTGGCAGTATGCTGCAGCTGCTGGAACATGACTGCCAGATTGGTGTCCTTCTTGAGCATCCCCTCTGTCTGCTCTCACGCTACTGCCTTCCTCTAGCTGGGTTTCATCATCAGACCCTTCGAAACGCTGGGCATCCTCCTGGAGCATGTACCCAACACTGTGCTGAAACAGTTCGGGGGACTCCTCAGGAGGAGGACATGGTGGGTCTAGGGAAGGAGTGACTGATGATTTGTCTGACATTGATACCAGGGAAGACGACGCTTTGGCAGCTGCTTTTCCAGTACCCTGAGCCTGGGTGAGAGAGGATGAGGAGGAGGAGGAGGGCTTGGTCATCCACTCTACCAAGTCTTCGGCATGATGTGGCTCAACATGTCCAGCTGCCGAAAAGAAGGACAAGCGTGTCCCATGGCCATGTGCTGATGACAATGCACCGCGTCCACGACCAGCACTGTTGCCCCCAGACACAGAGCCTGCTTGCCCTCTTTTATTGCCTCCTGACTGTCTGCCTCTCCTTGTTTGCCTTCCAGACATTCTAATAGATGGCCTGCAGGGAGATGGGAAAAAAGCAATAAGGGCTACCTTCAGGTGTCCTTCTCTGTCCCTGGAAACAAGGACTTGCAGAGTGAAAGAAAAAAAACACTCTCCCTACCTACAGTTTTCTGTCCCTAGAAAAAATGTTTTTTTTAATCACAATATAGCACAAGGAAAATTAACTCACTGTCCTTACAGGTCCCTGGAAACAAGGACTTGCAGAGTGAAAGAAAAAAAACACTCTCCCTACCTACAGTTTTCTGTCCCTAGAAAAAAATGTTTTTTTTAATCACAATATAGCAAAAGGACAATTCACTCACTGTCCTTCCAGGTCCCTGGAAACAAGGACTTGCAGAGTGAAAGAAACTGACACTGTCCCTACCTAGAGTTTTCTGTCCCTGGAATAAATGTTTTTTTCAGCACAATATAGCACAAGGACAATTAACTCACTGTCCTTACAGGTCCCTGGAAACAAGGACTTGCAGAGTGAAAGAAAAAAAATACTCTCCCTACCTACAGTTTTCTGTCCCTAGAAAAAAATGTTTTTTTTAATCACAATATAGCAAAAGGACAATTCACTCACTGTCCTTCCAGGTCCCTGGAAACAAGGACTTGCAGAGTGAAAGAAACTGACACTGTCCCTACCTAGAGTTTTCTGTCCCTAGAATAAATGTTTTTTTTAATCACAATATAGCAAAAGGACAATTCACTCACTGTCCTTCCAGGTCCCTGGAAACAAGGACTTGCAGAGTGAAAGAAACTGACACTGTCCCTACCTAGAGTTTTCTGTCCCTAGAATAAATGTTTTTTTTAATCACAATATAGCACAAGGAAAATTAACTCACTGTCCTTACAGGTCCCTGGAAACAAGGACTTGCAGAGTGAAAGAAAAAAAATACTCTCCCTACCTACAGTTTTCTGTCCCTAGAAAAAAATGTTTTTTTTAATCACAATATAGCAAAAGGACAATTCACTCACTGTCCTTCCAGGTCCCTGGAAACAAGGACTTGCAGAGTGAAAGAAACTGACACTGTCCCTACCTAGAGTTTTCTGTCCCTGGAATAAATGTTTTTTTCAGCACAATATAGCACAAGGACAATTAACTCACTGTCCTTACAGGTCCCTGGAAACAAGGACTTGCAGAGTGAAAGAAAAAAAATACTCTCCCTACCTACAGTTTTCTGTCCCTAGAAAAAAATGTTTTTTTTAATCACAATATAGCAAAAGGACAATTCACTCACTGTCCTTCCAGGTCCCTGGAAACAAGGACTTGCAGAGTGAAAGAAACTGACACTGTCCCTACCTAGAGTTTTCTGTCCCTGGAATAAATGTTTTTTTCAGCACAATATAGCACAAGGACAATTAACTCACTGTCCTTACAGGTCCCTGGAAACAAGGACTTGCAGAGTGAAAGAAACTGACACTGTCCCTACCTAGAGTTTTCTGTCCCTAGAATAAATGTTTTTTTTAATCACAATATAGCAAAAGGACAATTCACTCACTGTCCTTCCAGGTCCCTGGAAACAAGGACTTGCAGAGTGAAAGAAACTGACACTGTCCCTACCTAGAGTTTTCTGTCCCTAGAATAAATGTTTTTTTTAATCACAATATAGCAAAAGGACAATTCACTCACTGTCCTTCCAGGTCCCTGGAAACAAGGACTTGCAGAGTGAAAGAAACTGACACTGTCCCTACCTAGAGTTTTCTGTCCCTAGAATAAATGTTTTTTTTAATCACAATATAGCAAAAGGACAATTCACTCACTGTCCTTCCAGGTCCCTGGAAACAAGGACTTGCAGAGTGAAAGAAACTGACACTGTCCCTACCTAGAGTTTTCTGTCCCTAGAATAAATGTTTTTTTTAATCACAATATAGCACAAGGAAAATTAACTCACTGTCCTTACAGGTCCCTGGAAACAAGGACTTGCAGAGTGAAAGAAAAAAAACACTCTCCCTACCTACAGTTTTCTGTCCCTAGAAAAAAATGTTTTTTTTTATCACAATATAGCAAAAGGACAATTCACTCACTGTCCTTCCAGGTCCCTGGAAACAAGGACTTGCAGAGTGAAAGAAACTGACACTGTCCCTACCTAGAGTTTTCTGTCCCTGGAATAAATGTTTTTTTCAGCACAATATAGCACAAGGACAATTAACTCACTGTCCTTACAGGTCCCTGGAAACAAGGACTTGCAGAGTGAAAGAAAAAAAATACTCTCCCTACCTACAGTTTTCTGTCCCTAGAAAAAAATGTTTTTTTTAATCACAATATAGCAAAAGGACAATTCACTCACTGTCCTTCCAGGTCCCTGGAAACAAGGACTTGCAGAGTGAAAGAAACTGACACTGTCCCTACCTAGAGTTTTCTGTCCCTAGAATAAATGTTTTTTTTAATCACAATATAGCAAAAGGACAATTCACTCACTGTCCTTCCAGGTCCCTGGAAACAAGGACTTGCAGAGTGAAAGAAACTGACACTGTCCCTACCTAGAGTTTTCTGTCCCTAGAATAAATGTTTTTTTTAATCACAATATAGCACAAGGAAAATTAACTCACTGTCCTTACAGGTCCCTGGAAACAAGGACTTGCAGAGTGAAAGAAAAAAAACACTCTCCCTACCTACAGTTTTCTGTCCCTAGAAAAAAATGTTTTTTTTAATCACAATATAGCAAAAGGACAATTCACTCACTGTCCTTCCAGGTCCCTGGAAACAAGGACTTGCAGAGTGAAAGAAACTGACACTGTCCCTACCTAGAGTTTTCTGTCCCTGGAATAAATGTTTTTTTCAGCACAATATAGCACAAGGACAATTAACTCACTGTCCTTACAGGTCCCTGGAAACAAGGACTTGCAGAGTGAAAGAAACTGACACTGTCCCTACCTAGAGTTTTCTGTCCCTAGAATAAATGTTTTTTTTAATCACAATATAGCAAAAGGACAATTCACTCACTGTCCTTCCAGGTCCCTGGAAACAAGGACTTGCAGAGTGAAAGAAACTGACACTGTCCCTACCTAGAGTTTTCTGTCCCTAGAATAAATGTTTTTTTTAATCACAATATAGCAAAAGGACAATTCACTCACTGTCCTTCCAGGTCCCTGGAAACAAGGACTTGCAGAGTGAAAGAAACTGACACTGTCCCTACCTAGAGTTTTCTGTCCCTAGAATAAATGTTTTTTTTAATCACAATATAGCAAAAGGACAATTCACTCACTGTCCTTCCAGGTCCCTGGAAACAAGGACTTGCAGAGTGAAAGAAACTGACACTGTCCCTACCTAGAGTTTTCTGTCCCTAGAATAAATGTTTTTTTTAATCACAATATAGCAAAAGGACAATTCACTCACTGTCCTTCCAGGTCCCTGGAAACAAGGACTTGCAGAGTGAAAGAAACTGACACTGTCCCTACCTAGAGTTTTCTGTCCCTAGAATAAATGTTTTTTTTTAAGCACACTATAGCAGAAGCACAAAACACACTGACACTCTCCCTACCTATCCTTCTCTTTCCCTAAACTAAAGGAATCCAGGTTAAGCAAGAAAGAAATAACAGTCACTGTCCCTGCCTATGCTACTCTATCCCTGCTCCGGAACACACTACACTAGGCCGCCGTGCTGGCGGCCTTTTATAGTGTGGGGCGTGTACTAAACACCCTCAGCAATAATTGGCCACAGGCATCCTGCCTGTGGCCAATCATTGCTCTCCTCGCTGCCGGCGCTGTGATTGGCCAAGCATGCGGGGTCACAGTGCATGCTTGGCCAATCACAGCGCCTGGATGACACTGCGATGGCGTAGTGCATTGTGGGCCGTTCGCGTCACTCGAATTTGGCGCGAACGGCCCAAATCGTTCGATCTTCGTCGAACGATCGAACAGCCAATGTTCGAGTCGAACGTATGTTCGACTCGAACACGAAGCTCATCCCTAGCCACTAGTCTAAAAAACCTTGACTTAGGTACAGATGTGCCTCCTGTACAGCGAAGTCTGGGTTTGTTGTGGAACATCAAGCAAGACAAATTCACCTTCCAAGTGTCAACTTGTGACAAACCCTTCACTAAGAGAGGAGTCCTGTCCGTGGTGAATAGCATCTATGACCCACTGGGTTTCCTTGCTCCAGTTACCATTCAAGGTAAGATTTTACTAAGACAGTTGTCTACTGAGAACATAGACTGGGATACTCCCTTGCCTAGTGAGAATCAACACAAGTGGGAAAGGTGGAGATATTCTTTGAAGTCACTAGAAAAACTTCAGATTCCCCGTTGCTATGTTCCAGAATCCACTTCAACTGCTAACCGGAGAGAGATTCATATTTTCTCTGATGCATCAGTTGAAGCTATTGCTGCAGTAGCCTATTTTAAGACCTCTGAACTGAATGGAGAATCACACTGTAGTTTTGTCCTAGGCAAGGCAAAACTCACTCCCAAGCCTGCACATACCATACCAAGACTTGAACTTTGTGCAGCCGTACTAGCAGTAGAAATTGCAGAGGTCATACGAAGTGAAATGGACACTACAATTGATTCTTTCACCTTCTATACAGACAGTAAGGTAGTACTTGGTTACATAAACAACCAAACAAAACAATTTTATGTGTATGTCAGCAACAGGGTTGTACGTATCAAGAGATTCTCTCTACCAATTCAATGGCATCACGTTCCCATTGAACTCAACCCAGCTGACTGTGGGACCAGAGCCGTGTCACCTGCCGCTCTTCAGGACAGCTTATGGCTGTCACCTCCAAGGTTTCTGTGTGAGGACTCTTACTTACTCCCTTATTGACACCACCTATGGGCTAGTAAGCCCTGAAGATGATAAGGAAATAAGAACTGTGAACACCTCACTCCACACTTGTGTAAGTACAAAACAGAAGCTGCGGTCACACCATTACAGGCATCGATGGAAGCAGGTGCAGCATCTAGCCAATGTGTTCTGGCATCGCTGGAAGAAAAAGTATCTTCACCACCTTCAAGGTCGTAACAAATGGCAAGCATCTAAGCCGAGTCTTAAGGTTGGAGACCTCATCCTTCTAAAAGACAAGGAAGTTTGTCGGAATGAGTGGCCTATGGGTCTTATTACTAAAGTTATGCCCAGCGACGATAACAAAGTCCGGAAGGTAGAAGTCAAGGTAACCAAGGGAGGATCGACACGAACCTTTAGTCGACCAATTACAGAGTTAGTACTCCTTTTGCCAGGTGAGTGACTTGTGCAAGGACTAGCCATGCTGTTGGCACGGCGGGGAGTACATTGCTGTCATCTACAGGTTCTACTCAGAACTTTGGAATTCTTTGAAGACATCATACTGTGACTTTATGTTCTTCATCCTGTTGAACTTACGTTTATTATTTGCTTGTTGCATGTTTTTCATTACAGGTTCCAGGACATTCGTCAGTATTGGACTTTTTGAAAATATATATTTTAGTTTAAGGTTATGAAATCTAAAGATTTCAGACGGGGAGTGTTGTGTTACACTATGTGATTATTCTTGCTCTGTGTCTTTAAGATCTGTCCCCTTCTTTCTAGCTGAACTCTCTCTCTCACCGTAGTTCTTTATATATCTCCACCACTTCCTGATTCTGGTCATTACTCCTGTATATCTTCCATGCTAAACATCTTACATGTGGCTTACAACTGCAAAGTTTTTCTACCTATGAATATCCATCATTAAACGGAACATTCGAAAGGATTCATCGTCTGTCGTCCTAACTGTGAGTTTATTCATTGAGTTAAACTGCCTGTATCGATGCAAGGGATGAATATCAAACCAGCTTGAGTAAGGCCTACTTAAACCTGGAGATGAACTTTATCGCTTTGTAGTTGAGACAGAACAATTACGTTGAGAGATACACCGTTTCCATACTGTGGGTGTATTCTGCTCTTGGAAAAAGATCCATTTAGGACAAAAAAAAAAAGGCACTTTATTGTGCTCTTTTCCAAAAGACCCATTGGGCAAAAAAAATAAAAAAAATCCATTTTATTTTGCTCGTGCAAACAAAGACCCGTTTAGGGCAAAAAAAAAAAAAAAAAAATTTGCACTTTAATGTACGCTTGCAAAAAGAGCCATTTAGGGCCACAAAAAATATTTTGCAGTGTGTTATACATATGTGGAGGTGTGTGAAATAAACAATTTCTAAATAGTTTTCTTCTACTGTGCTATACTAAAAAAAAAACATTTTTTTTTTAATAGCATTTTCTGCAGTTCTGTAGCTGTGCGATTCAGCGGTTACGTACTGTGGGTGTATTGTGGTCTTCCAAAAATCGCCATTTAGGGCCACAAAAAATATTTTGCAGTGTGTTATACATATGTGGAGGTGTGTGAAATAAACAATTTCTAAATAGTTTTCTTCTACTGTGCTATACTAAAAAAACAACATTTTTTTTTTAATAGCATTTTCTGCAGTTCTGTAGCTGTGCGATTCAGCAGTTACGTACTGTGGGTGTGTTCTGCTCTTCCAAAAACACCCATTTAGGGCAACATCCTAAATTTGGAAAATATGAGGAGAAGGTCAAAGGGACGTGGTGGCCCTGGTCGTGGTGCTGCTGGTGGAGCTCCTGTTGCAGGGAGAGGACGTGGTGGATCTGTGCCAGATACACGCACAAGTGAAACACCTTCCTCAGGTGCGAGTAGGCGACCGAGCCTGCGGCAGTATTTTGTCGCGCCTAATGAGGCTGTACGAATGTTTAGGCCAGGACAAGTACAGGCGATAGTAGATTGGGTTGCTGACAGTGCCTCGGGTTCCTTCACATTGTCTCCCACCCACTCTTCTGATGAAAGATCAGAGTTGGCACCTGAAACCCATGTCCATCAGTCTTTCACCTCACCCCCTTGCAAATCAGCCAAGCAGTCTGAGCCCCAAATCATGCAGCAGTCTCTTCTGCTTTTCGATGACTCTGTTAGCAGGGTTTCCCAGGGCCATCCACCTAGCCCTGCCCCAGAAGTGGAAGAGATTGGGTGCACCGATGCCCAACCACTTATGTTTCATGATGAGTACATGGGAGGACCATCGCAGCACGTCTCGGATGATGACGAAACACAGGTGCCAACTGCTGCTGCTTTCGCAATTGTGCAGACAGACAAGGAGGGCAGGGGTGAAGACTGGGTGGAAGATGATGTGGAGGACGATGAGGTCCTCGACCCCACATGGAATCAACGTTATGCAGGTGACCAGTGTAGTTTGGAGGAAGAGGCCGTGGTCGCACAGAGCCACCAGCACAGCAGAAGAGGGAGCAGGGTGCAAAAGCGGAGCGTCCGTCCCCTAGACAGTATGTCTGCTACTGCCCAACGCAGCAAGGGACTGAGCACACCAAAGCCAGGTCCAAGGAGTTCCCTAGCGTGGCAGTTCTTCACACAATGTGCTGATGACAAGACACGAGTGGTTTGCACGCTGTGCAATCAGAGCCTGAAGCGAGGCATAAACGTTCTCAACCTGAGCACAACCTGCATGACCAGGCATCTAAGTGCAAAGCACGAGCTGCAGTGGAGTAGACACCTCAAAAACCAAGAAAGGTCTCTGGCTCCTCCTGCTTCCTCTTCTGCTGCAGTCTCGGCCTCTTCATCCACCTCTGTAGTGACAGTGGCACCTGCCACCCCGCAAACAGAGGATCTGCCAGCAACACTTCCACCTGGGTCACCAACCATCTCCACAATGTCCCATGGAAGCGTTCAGCTCTCTATCTCCCAAACATTGGAGCGGAAGAGGAAGTACCCCCCTAGCCACCCGCGATCCCTGGCCCTGAATGCCAGCATTTCAAAACTCCTGGCCTTTGAAATGCTGTCATTCCGTCTGGTGGAGACGCAGAGTTTTAAAAGCCTGATGGCATTGGCTGTCCCACAGTACGTCGTGCCCAGCCGCCACTACTTTTCCAGGCGAGCCATCCCTTCCCTGCACTACCAAGTGGGGGACAAAATCAGGTGTGCACTGCGCAACGCCATCTGTGGCAAGGTCCACCTAACTACGGATGCGTGGACCAGTAAGCACGGTCAGGAACGTTATATCTCCCTAACAGCACACTGGGTAAATGCAGTGGCGGCTGGGCCTGAGGCAGATAGCAGTTTGGCGCATGTCCTTCCACCACAGAGGATTGCAGGGCGCTTCAGTTTGCCTCCTGTTGCTAACTCCTCCTACTCCGCTTCCTCATCCTCTACCGCCTCCTCATCCGGTCAGCGTAACACCTTCACCACCAACTTCAGCACAGCCAGGGGTAAACGACAGCAGGCAGTTTTAAAACTTTCCTGTTTGGGGGAAAAACCCCACACCGCGCAGGAGTTGTGGAGGGACATGGAACAACAGACCAATGAGTGGTTGCTGTCAGTGAGCTTCAAGCCCGGCCTGGTGGTGTGCGATAATGGGCGAAATCTCGTAGCAGCTCTGGGCCTAGCCGGTTTGACGCACATCCCTTGCCTGGCGCATGTGCTGAACTTGGTGGTCCAGCGGTTCCTTAAAAATTACCCCAATATGCCAGAGCTGCTGCAGAAAGTGCGGGCTGTCTGTGCGCACTTTCGGCGTTCTCACCCTGCTGCTGCTCGCCTGTCAGCGCTGCAGCGTAACTTCGGCCTTCCCGCTCACCGCCTCATATGTGACGTGCCCACAAGGTGGAACTCCACCTTGCACATGCTGGCCAGACTGTGCGAGCAGCAGCAGACGATAGTGGAGTTTCAGCTGCAGCAATCACGCGTGAGTCACTCTGCGGAACAGCACCACTTCACTACCAATAACAGGGCCTCCATGCGAGACCTGTTGCGCTGTTTCGAGTACTCCACCAACAGGGCCAGTGCCAATGACGCCGTTCTCAGCGTTACTATCCCAGTTCTATGCTTCCTTGAAAAAACGCTTCGGGCGATGATGGAAGAGGATGTGGCACAGGAGGATGAGGAGGAGGAGGAGGAAGCGGGATCATTTCAAAGGCTTTCAGGGCAGTCTTTCACAAGTGGCTACGAGGGTGGGTTCCTGCACCAACAAACGCCAGGTACACAATTGTCCGGCAGAAAGGGCACAGTTCTGGAGGATGACGAGGTGGAGGAGGAGATGGAGGAGGAGGAGGAGGAGGAGGAGCCATGTTCACAGCAGGGTGGCACCCAGACCAGCTCGTGGCCATCACTGGTGCGTGGCTGGGGGGATACAGAGGACACAGACGATACACCTCCCACAGAGGACAGCTTTTCTTTGCCTCTGGGCAGCCTGGCACACATGAGCGATTACATGCTGCAGTGTTTCCGCAATGACCGCCGAGTTGCCCACATTTTAACTGGTGCTGATTACTGGGTGGCCACCCTGCTGGATCCCCGTTACAAGGACAACGTACCGTCCTTAATTTCCTCACTGGAGCGGGATCGTAAGATGCGCGAGTACAAGCGCACGCTGGTAGACGCGCTGCTGGTGGCATTCCCACCTGACAGCGGGCGTACGGTGGAAGCACAAGGCGAAGGCAGAGGAGGAGGAAGAGGTCGCCAATGCAGCCGGGGCACCGGCAGCACCTCAGAAGGCAGGGTTAGCATGGCCGAAATGTGGAAAAGCTTTGTCAGCACGCCACAACAACCAGCACCACCAGCTGAGATGGAACGTCTTAGCAGGAGGCAGCATTTCACCAACATGGTTGAGCAGTATGTGTCCACAGGCCTACACGTACTGGATGACGGGTCTGCCCCCTTTACCTTCTGGGTCTCCAAATTGGGCACATGGCCTGAGCTTGCCCTTTATGCCTTGGAGGTGCTGGCCTGCCCTGCAGCCAGTGTATTATCTGAACGTGTATTTAGCACGGCAGGGGGAGTTATCACAGACAAGCGCAGCCGCCTGTCCAGAGCCAATGTGGACAAGCTCACGTTCATTAAAATGAACCAGGCATGGATCCCACAGGACTTGTCCGTACCTTCTGCAGAATAGACATGTATACCGGTGTTGTGACAAAAACTGTCCGGCCATCGGATTGTGTCCGGCCCGTACTGCGAAGGCGCAGCGCTTGCGCAGTACAGAGGACAAGGAGATTCACAAAATCTCTGAAGATGAACGGCGCCTGCGCTGTGAGTGCAGGTTCAAGCCCCACCATCCAAGTGGACATACTTTAGCACATAGTAACAGGGCCCCTCACGGGCTCGCTTCGATAGCCACGCTTCGGGCATGGCCTCACTTGGCTCGGCTTGAACCACGAATGGTGTGGCCTTCACCTGAACTCACCACGCAGGCGCCGTTCGTCTTGGGAGATTTTCGAAATCCACTTGTCCTACATACTGAGCAAGCGCAGTACAGGGTGGACACTATTTGACGGGGGACAGAATTCGACACATCACTGGCCTTACCCAGCCATTGTTGTATTTTTGAACCAGTGTTGGCTACCTCGTCCTCCTCCACCGCCGCTTCCACCTACACAGCCACATCCACTGCCACCTCAACCTCCTACTCCATATGGACCTCGTCCTCCTAGGTCAAGATTATAATTTTTATTTTATTTTTTTGTAGCGCACAGATCCTTTCCCCCTTACCTGCCTTTATGTTGTTGGCTCCTCGAAGGAGGGAGAAAGGCACACCGCACTACCAGCCCATACCCTCCTATATAAAGAGGTTGAGCGGTGTACTTGACGAGCCGTGTCCACAGCCGGAGTCAAAACTCCTCCAGAGGATGATTCCCACCTCTACTGTAGGTAGAGGCAAGTCCTTTAATTCCCAGTAAAGTCAATGTCCACACCAGCTGAAATTACAACTCTTATTCTCTCATGGCAAAATAAATTGTCCTCGGATAGAAAAGGTTAGAGCAAAGAAACAGGACAGCTTAAGGTGTGGAGGAGATCCAGGCACAAACGTAGCACATTCACTTCACTACTTAGGTTTCTCAAACAGTTTTAGGTGCACGGTCTCTGCCACAGACCTTGAGGTTGGTCTCTGCCACAGACAGGGTGTACAAGGCCCCTGCCACGGACCTGGAGAACTTTGGTCTCTGCCAAAGACCAGGGTGTATAAGGCCCCTGCCACGGGCCGGGTGAATAAGGCCTCTGATAAAGTCAAGATGACCTTGAGCTTCTCCTTCTACGAACCTAGCCCATATCAAGGGGAAGACATCTGTCCAGGGAGTCAACAGACCCTTCCTTCACCGTGACTCCTGCATCGGTCCATCAGAATGATCCTCCCTTCCCTGGAACAGGGTCCCCTACACGAGGCGGCACCCTAAGACTCCTCAACCCTTAGCGGACTCCAGACGAAGGCTCTGGACTTCAGGCTTTACTCCCACACCTAGGCCTCCATACCCAGGGCAGCAGGAACTCCAGGATAGTACCTCACCCCGGGCTAAAGGTACTCAAGATGGAACAGGAACACATGCACCCAGGCCGAAGGCACCTGGGCGCGGACCCCACTGAACATCAGCCCCCAGGCCAAAGGTCTGCCCCTTTTATGTGCTCTCCCGGCATGCACAGCAGGTTCCCCGCCCCGCTGTACTACTGCCAAGAGGGGACACAAAAGGCACAGCACTGTATCGGCGGTTCAACCCTAGCCTACCATGGCAGCGCCACCTGTAGGCCGCAGGGAACTGCACACCAATACTGTCCCCCGAGGACAAAATGGTCCATGAATCCTACAGAATTAGGGTGTTTGAGCCTATTTACCACTCAAACACTTCCCTTAAATTTAGCACCCCGCTACATTTTTATTTCAAAGTATTTTATTTTCCCACTAGCTTATCCATTAAATTGAATAATTTATTCCAGAAAGGGCGTATTCTGGGGCATTCCCACCATATGCGTGGCATCGTGCCGTTGAGTTTCTGAAGTTCTTAATGACTTCCTGTACCTCTTCTGCTGAAAAGGGGGCCTCCAGCATATTTTTTTTTTTTATGTTATTTTAAGTTATTTCCACCTGCCTGTGGCCAATTATGGCTCTCCTAGCTGCCGGCGCTGTGATTGGCCAAGCATGCGGGGACACAGTGCATAAAAATAAATAGTGCAGCGCTTTAAAAGTCCATATATCAAAGATAGAAAAACAGCACAGTAAATCAGTATATAATCCCCGTGATCTTCATAGATGACACATGGACTCTTGATTGCATGCAGGTGGTAACAGACACACACACAGTGAGAGACCTCCACCAACAGATAAATTGGCCGCTCACCTTCCAACATGGACCCTTTAATTATAGAGGGTCACTGAAAAACTTTCCCTTACGGGTTAATCCAAAGCAGATAAAGATGTAAACTTCCCCAAAAGGATTAGGGTCATCAATTCCATATAACATCAGGATCATTCAAAAACTTCCAGGTATTAAGTTCATAGGGCAGTGTTTACATGTGGAAAATATATAAGCAGACCATAGTGTTTCTCCGTAATAAAAAACAATTTAATGAAAAACGAAAGTAGTGCACTTACATTTAAAAGGCACTAAACCAGTGCCGAGGTACAACAGCGCGTCTGGTGAGACTGTGAATGAACTGCGGGTGACGTCACGAACTTCCCATCCGTACGCACGTTACGTCCCAGTAGGCGGGACTTCATCAGCGGATATGGGAAGAACGCCAGACACCCGCTCTTATAGCAACAAGGCGCCTGTGACTATGGAGACACGATGCAGCGTCACATGACGCCGATAGGGACGTCTGAATCACATGACATCAACCAGGAAGTGTCCCCGTGAGCCAGATATCCACACAAAGACTCCAAAGGCAACCAAAATACATGATAAAAACTTTAAAATAGAAAATATAAATATATATATATCTAAAATTCAACCAGTAAACCAGCCCAGTTGATTAATATAAAATATATGTATATTAATGCAGCGATCAACTCCTACAGTTACTACCGATATGGAGAAAGAAGCTGCTTATACATTGGATAAAAAATAAATAAACAAATCTGGACTGCAGACCTGAATATAGACGTGACATCAACCACAGCCCACAACAATCTCACCAAACCAAAATAAACATACTAAAACAATAATACATTAATAAATCACATATAATAAATGAAAAAAAAAAAAAAAAAAAAAAAAAAAAAAAAAACATCTACGATCTAATTAGCGGTCAGTTATAAAACAATTTATGTCAAATTCGACATTTAACCCGTCAGGGCAAAGAACTCGTGTTTCATGAATCCAATGGGATTCTCTTTTGCTCAGCTGACGGATAAAATTGCCACCTCGCCAATGTCTAGTGACTTTCTCTATGCCCCAGAATCTCAAACCCTTGGGATTTTGTTGGTGGAACTGTTTAAAATGCCTAGAGACATTGTGGGTTTTGACCCCCTTTTTAATATTATTAACATGTTCTGCCACACGAACATGTAGAGGTCTCGAGGTTCGGCCTATATATTGGAGTCCGCAATCGCACTCCAGCATATAGACGACCCCCACCGTGGCGCACGTAATCAATTGTTTAATATTGTATTCTTTATTGGTGGCAGATGCCAAAAAAGACTTCCTTTTCTTAAGATTAACTTTGGAGGTCCTGCACGGGACACAACGGCCACATGCGTAAAATCCACCCAGGAATCTAAACATGCTGTTATCTGACGGTACAGGGGGGTTTAGGACACTAGGTGCCAATCGATCTCGCAAGGACGGGGCTTTCTTATAAATGAATTGGGGTTTCTCCGGTAGAACGGGACCAAGAATCTTATCTTGTTTTAAGATGGACCAATTTTTAACAATAATTTTCTCGAACTTTTTATACTGGACATTGTAGTCCAATATCATTCGAAAATTGTGAGAATCCCCATCAGAAGTTTTACTTCGATCAGTCAATAATGTCTGTCTATCAATCATCTTAACTTGTTCTACCTCTCGGAGCAGAACCTGTTCATCATAACCCTTTTGCACAAATCTAGTGGTCAACACTCGTGATTGGTTTACAAAATCAGATACTTGTGTGCAATTCCGACGCAACCTAATATACTGTCCCCTGGGGATGTTGCACAACCAAGAACGGTGGTGACAACTCCCCAGGGGAATGTACGCATTGCGATCGGTGGGTTTAAAGTGATTGATCAACTTAAAATGATCACTTCCCTTGGTGATGGTAAGATCCAAATAATCAACCTTCTCATTATCTATGGTCCATGTGAGGATAATATTTTTGTTGTTGTCATTAAGATGACTAATGAAAAAATCCAAAGCGGATCTATCACCCTCCCACACCAGGATCAAATCATCAATATAACGAAAATAACAAACTAATTCAGGGGGACGACATGCGAACACTGCCCGTTCCTCCCAGTGGGCCATAAAAATATTGGCCACACTGGGAGCAAAACGGGCCCCCACACAGTGCATGCTTGGCCAATCACAGCGCCGGGATTGCACTGCGATGGCGCAGTGTATTGTGGGCCGATACGACAGATTCAGTGACAGTATCGTATCTGTCGTATTGTACACTCGCTTTTCATCTCTCTCTCTCTCGCTCTCGCTCTTCATCTCTTTCGCTCTCGCTCTTCATCTCTCTCGCTCTCGCTCTTCATCTCTCTCGCTCTCGCTCTTCATCTCTCTCGCTCTTCATCTCTCTATCTCTAGCTCTTCATCTGTCTCTCTCTCGCTCTTCATTTCTCTCTCTCTCGCACTTCATCTCTCTCTCGCACTTCATCTCTCTCTCGCTCTTCATCTCTCTCGCTCTTCATCTCTCTATCTATCTCACTCTTCATTTATCTCTCTCTCTCGCTCTTCATCTCTCGCTTTTCATCTCTCTCTCTCTCTCTTTCTTCATCTCTCTCGCTCTTCATCTCTCTCTTCACCTCTCTCTCTCTTCACCTCTCCATCTCTCTCTCTCTCTTCACCTCTCCATCTCTCTCGCTCTCTCTCTTCAACTCCCTTCATCTCTCTCTTCACATCTCTCTCTTGCTCTTCATCTTTCTCTCTCTCTCTCTCTCGCTCTTCATGTCTCTCTATCTCTCTCGCTCTTTATCTCTTCATCTCTCTCTCTCTCGCTCTTCATCTCTCTCGCTCTTCATCTCTCTCTCTCGCTCTCTCGCTCTTCATCTCTCTCTCGCCCTTCGTTTCTCTCGCTCTTCCTCTCTCTTCATTTATCTCTCCCTCTCTCTCGCTCTTCATTTTTCTCTCTCTCTATTTATTTCTCTCTCGCTCTTCATCTCTCTCTCGCGCGCTCTCTCTCGATCTTCAATTCTCTCGCTCTTCATTTCTCTCTCTCTCGCTCTTCATTTCTCTCTCGCTCTTCATTTCTCTCTCTCTCTCTCTCGCTCTTCATTTCTCTCTCTCTCGCTCTTCATTTCTCTCTCTCTTCAGTTCTCTCTCGCTCTTCATCTCTCTCTCTCTCACTTTCTTCATCTCTTTCTTTCTTCATCTCTCTCGCTCTTCATCTCTCTCGTTCTTCCTCTCTATTGCTCTTCATCTCTCTCTCTATTGCTCTTCATCTCTCTCTCTCGCTCTTCATCTCTCTCTCTTGCTCTTCATCTCTCTATTGCCGCGTACACATGGCCGTTTTTCTCGTCGAGAAAAACTAAATTTTTTCCTTTCGACGAGAAAAACAATCGTCTGTGGGCTTTCTGCCGTTTTTTTGGACGAGAAAAACGGCATTAAAAATGTTCTAATTTTTCTCGTCGTTTTTTTCGACATGTTTTCCGCGGCAGTGTTTCCCACAGGGAAACATTGCCGCGGAGCCCACACACGGTCGATTTTTTCGACCAAAAAAAAATGACATTTAAAACGGCCGTGTGTGGGGGGAATAAGCTGTTCCTCGTTTTTCACGTCGATTTTCTCGACTGTGTTTTCACCGTCGAAAAAATTTATTGTGTGTACGCGGCATATCTCTCTTGCTCTTCATCTCTCTCTCTCTCTCGCTCTCTCTCGCTCCTCATCTCGCTCGCTCGCTCCTCATCTCGCTCGCTCGCTCCTCATCTCGCTCGCTCCTCATCTCGCTCGCTCGCTCTTCATTTCTCTCTCTCGCTCTTCATTTCTCTCTCTCTCGCTCTTCATCTCTCGCTCGAACTTCATCTCTCTCTCGCACTTCATCTCTCTCTCGCTGTTCAACTCTCTCTCGCGCTCTTCATCTCTCTCTCTCTCTCTTCATATCTCTCTCTCTCGCTCTTAATTTCTCTCTCTCTCGCTCTTAATTTCTCTCTCTCTCGCTCTTCATCTCTCTCTCTCTCTCTCGCTCTTCATCTCTCTCTCTCTTTCTTCATCTCTCTCTCTCTTTCTCTCGCTCTTCACCTCTATCTCTTCACCTCTCTTCATCTCTCTCTTCATATCTATCGCTCTTCATAACTCTCTCTCTTGCTCTTCATCTCTCTCTCTCGCTCCTCATCTCTCTCTCTCGCTCTTCATCTCTCTCGCTCTTCATCTCTCTCGCTCTCTCACTCTTCATCTCTCTCTCTCTCTCTCTCTCACTCTCACTCTGGCTCTTCATTTCTCTCTCTCTCGTTCTTCATTTCTCTCTCTCTCGTTCTTCATTTCTCTCTCACTTTCACTTCATTTCTCTCTCGCTCGCACTTCATCTCTCGCTCGCACTTCATCTCTCTCTCTCTCTATTGCTCTTCATCTCGCTCTCGCTCTCTCTCGCTCTTCATCTCTCTCTCGCTCTTCATCTCTCTCTCGCTCTTCATCTCTCTCTCGCTCTTCATCTCTCTCTCGCTCTTCATATCTCTCTCGCTCTTCATCTCTCTCTCTCTCTTCATCTCTCTCTCGCTCTTCATCTCTATCTCGCTCTTCATCTCTATCTCGCTCTTCATCTCTATCTCGCTCTTCATCTCTATCTCGCTCTTCATCTCTCTCTATCTCTCTCGCTCCCTCTCTTTTTCTTAATCTCTCCCTATCTCTCTCGCTCTTCATCTCTCTCTCTCGCTCTTTATCTCTCTCTCTCTCTCGCTCTTCATCTCTCTCGCCCTTCATCTCTCTCTCTTCATCTCTCTCTCTCTCTTCATCTCTCTCTCTCACTCTCTTTCTTCATCTCTTTCTTTCTTTCTTCATCTCTCTCGCTCTTCATCTCTCTCGTTCTTCCTCTCTATTGCTCTTCATCTCTCTCTCTATTGCTCTTCATCTCTCTCGCTCTTTATCTCTTCATCTCTCTCTCTCTCGCTCTTCATCTCTCTCGCTCTTCATCTCTCTCTCTCGCTCTTCATCTCTCTCTCTCTCCCGCCCTTCGTTTCTCTCGCTCTTCCTCTCTCTTCATTTCTCTCTCCCTCTCTCTCGCTCTTCATTTTTCTCTCTCTCTATTTATTTCTCTCTCGCTCTTCATCTCTCTCTCGCGCGCTCTCTCTCGATCTTCATTTCTCTCGCTCTTCATTTCTCTCTCTCTCGCTCTTCATTTCTCTCTCGCTCTTCATTTCTCCCTCTCTCTCTCTCGCTCTTCATTTCTCTCTCTCTCGCTCTTCATTTCTCTCTCTCTCGCTCTTCATTTCTCTCGCTCTTCAGTTCTCTCTCGCTCTTCATCTCTCTCTCTCTCTCTTTCTTCATCTCTTTCTTTCTTTCTTCATCTCTCTCGCTCTTCATCTCTCTCGTTCTTCCTCTCTATTGCTCTTCATCTCTCTCTCTATTGCTCTTCATCTCTCTCTCTCGCTCTTCATCTCTCTCTCTTGCTCTTCATCTCTCTATTGCCGCGTACACATGGCCGTTTTTCTCGTTGAGAAAAACTACATTTTTTCCTTTCGACGAGAAAAACAATCGTCTGTGGGCTTTCTGCCGTTTTTTTCGACGAGAAAAACGGCATTAAAAACGACGAGAAAAATTAGAACATGTTCTAATTTTTCTCGTCGTTTTTTTCGACATGTTTTCCGCGGCAGTGTTTCCCATAGGAGCCCACACACGGTCGATTTTTTCGACCAAAAAAAAATGACATTTAAAACGGCCGTGTGTGGGGGGAATAAGCTGTTCCTCGTTTTTCACGTCGATTTTCTCGACTGTGTTTTCACCGTCGAAAAAATTTATTGTGTGTACGCGGCATATCTCTCTTGCTCTTCATCTCTCTCTCTCTCTCGCTCTCTCTCTCGCTCCTCATCTCGCTCGCTCGCTCCTCATCTCGCTCGCTCCTCATCTCGCTCGCTCGCTCTTCATTTCTCTCTCTCGCTCTTCATTTCTCTCTCTCTCGCTCTTCATCTCTCGCTCGAACTTCATCTCTCTCTCGCACTTCATCTCTCTCTCGCTGTTCAACTCTCTCTCGCGCTCTTCATCTCTCTCTCTCTCTCTTCATATCTCTCTCTCTCGCTCTTAATTTCTCTCTCTCTCGCTCTTAATTTCTCTCTCTCTCGCTCTTCATCTCTCTCTCTCTCGCTCTTCATCTCTCTCTCTCTTTCTTCATCTCTCTCTCTCTTTCTCTCGCTCTTCACCTCTATCTCTTCACCTCTCTTCATCTCTCTCTTCATATCTATCGCTCTTCATAACTCTCTCTCTTGCTCTTCATCTCTCTCTCTCGCTCCTCATCTCTCTCTCTCGCTCTTCATCTCTCTCGCTCTTCATCTCTCTCTCTCTCTCACTCTTCATCTCTCTCTCTCTCTCTCACTCTCACTCTGGCTCTTCATTTCTCTCTCTCTCGTTCTTCATTTCTCTCTCTCGTTCTTCATTTCTCTCTCACTTTCACTTCATTTCTCTCTCGCTCGCACTTCATCTCTCGCTCGCACTTCATCTCTCTCTCTCTCTATTGCTCTTCATCTCGCTCTCGCTCTCTCTCGCTCTTCATCTCTCTCTCGCTCTTCATCTCTCTCTCGCTCTTCATCTCTCTCTCGCTCTTCATATCTCTCTCGCTCTTCATCTCTCTCTCTCTCTCTTCATCTCTCTCTCGCTCTTCATCTCTATCTCGCTCTTCATCTCTATCTCGCTCTTCATCTCTATCTCGCTCTTCATCTCTCTCTCTCTCTCGCTCTTCATCTCTCTCTATCTCTCTCGCTCCCTCTCTTTTTCTTAATCTCTCCCTATCTCTCTCGCTCTTCATCTCTCTCTCTCTCTCTCGCTCTTTATCTCTCTCTCTCTCTCGCTCTTCATCTCTCTCGCCCTTCATCTCTCTCTCTTCATCTCTCTCTCTCTCTTCATCTCTCTCTCTCACTCTCTTTCTTCATCTCTTTCTTTCTTTCTTCATCTCTCTCGCTCTTCATCTCTCTCGTTCTTCCTCTCTATTGCTCTTCATCTCTCTCTCTATTGCTCTTCATCTCTCTCGCTCTTTATCTCTTCATCTCTCTCTCTCTCGCTCTTCATCTCTCTCGCTCTTCATCTCTCTCTCTCGCTCTTCATCTCTCTCTCTCTCCCGCCCTTCGTTTCTCTCGCTCTTCCTCTCTCTTCATTTCTCTCTCCCTCTCTCTCGCTCTTCATTTTTCTCTCTCTCTATTTATTTCTCTCTCGCTCTTCATCTCTCTCTCGCGCGCTCTCTCTCGATCTTCATTTCTCTCGCTCTTCATTTCTCTCTCTCTCGCTCTTCATTTCTCTCTCGCTCGTCATTTCTCCCTCTCTCTCTCTCGCTCTTCATTTCTCTCTCTCTCGCTCTTCATTTCTCTCTCTCTCGCTCTTCATTTCTCTCGCTCTTCATTTCTCTCTCGCTCTTCATCTCTCTCTCTCTTTCTTCATCTCTTTCTTTCTTTCTTCATCTCTCTCGCTCTTCATCTCTCTCGTTCTTCCTCTCTATTGCTCTTCATCTCTCTCTCTATTGCTCTTCATCTCTCTCTCTCGCTCTTCATCTCTCTCTCTTGCTCTTCATCTCTCTATTGCCGCGTACACATGGCCGTTTTTCTCGTTGAGAAAAACTACATTTTTTCCTTTCGACGAGAAAAACAATCGTCTGTGGGCTTTCTGCCGTTTTTTTCGATGAGAAAAACGGCATTAAAAACGACGAGAAAAATTAGAACATGTTCTAATTTTTCTCGTCGTTTTTTTCGACATGTTTTCCGCGGCAGTGTTTCCCATAGGGAAACATTGCCGCGGAGCCCACACACGGTCGATTTTTTCGACCAAAAAAAAATGACATTTAAAACGGCCGTGTGTGGGGGGAATAAGCTGTTCCTCGTTTTTCACATCGATTTTCTCGACTGTGTTTTCACCGTCGAAAAAATTGATTGTGTGTACGCGGCATATCTCTCTTGCTCTTCATCTCTCTCTCTCTCTCTCTCGCTCTCTCTCTCGCTCCTCATCTCGCTCGCTCGCTCCTCATCTCGCTCGCTTGCTCCTCATCTCGCTCGCTCGCTCTTCATTTCTCTCTCTCGCTCTTCATTTCTCTCTCTCTCGCTCTTCATCTCTCGCTTGAACTTCATCTCTCTCTCGCCCTTCATCTCTCTCTCTCGCTCTTCATCTCTCTCTCTCGCTCTTCATCTCTCTCGCTCTTCATCTCTCTCTCTCTTCATCTCTCTCTCTCTCACTCTTCATCTCTCTCTCTCTCTCTCTCTCTCTCACTCTCACTCTGGCTCTTCATTTCTCTCTCTCTCGTTCTTCATTTCTCTCTCTCTCGTTCTTCATTTCTCTCTCACTTTCACTTCATTTCTCTCTCGCTCGCACTTCATCTCTCGCTCGCACTTCATCTCTCTTTCTCTCTCTATTGCTCTTCATCTCGCTCTCGCTCTCTCTCGCTCTTCATCTCTCTCTCGCTCTTCATCTCTCTCTCGCTCTTCATCTCTCTCTCGCTCTTCATATCTCTCTCGCTCTTCATCTCTCTCTCTTCATCTCTCTCTCTCTTCATCTCTATCTCTCTTCATCTCTATCTCGCTCTTCATCTCTATCTCGCTCTTCATCTCTATCTCGCTCTTCATCTCTCTCTCTCTCTCGCTCTTCATCTCTCTCTATCTCTCTCGCTCCCTCTCTTTTTCTTAATCTCTCCCTATCTCTCTCGCTCTTCATCTCTCTCTATCTCTCTCGCTCTTTATCTCTCTCTCTCTCTCTCTCGCTCTTCATCTCTCTCGCCCTTCATCTCTCTCGCCCTTCATCTCTCTCTCTTCATCTCTCTCTCTCGCTCTCTCTCGCTCTTCATCTCTCTCTTTCTCTCTCTCTCTTTCTCTCTCTCTCTTGCTTTTCATCTCGCTCTCTCGCTCTTCCTCTCTCTCACTCTTCCTCTCTCTCTCTATCTCTCTCTTCATTCTCTCTCTCTTGCTCTTCATTTCTCTCTCTCGCTCTTCATCTCGCTCTTCATCTCTCCCTCTCTCTCTCCATTTCTCTCTCTCTCGCTCTTCATCTCTCTTTCTTCATCTATCGCTTTTCATCTCTCTCGCTCTTCATCACTCTCTCTCTCTCTCGCTCTTCATTTCTCTCTCTCTCGCTCTTCATTTCTCTCTCTCTCGCTCTTTATTTCTCTCTCTCTCGCTCTTTATTTCTCTCTCTCTCGCTCTTCATTTCTCTCTCTCTCGCTCTTCATTTCTCTCTCTCTCTCTCGCTCTTCATTTCTCTCTCTCGCTCTTCATCTCTCTCTCTCTCTTCATCTCTCTCTCTCTCTCTCGCTCTTCGTTTCTCTCGCTCTTCGTCTCTCTCGCTCTTCATCTCTCTTGCTCTTCATCTCGCTCTCTCGCTCTTCATCTCGCTCTCTCGCTCTTCATTTCTCTCGCTCTTCCTCTCTCTTCATTTTTATCTCTCTCTATTTATTTCTCTCTCGCTCTTCATCTCTCTCTTGCTCTTCATCGCTCTCTCGTGCTCTCT